>CM046876.1:539485889-540685889 GCA_025667525.1 Glebionis coronaria | reverse complement strand
TTGATCTATCACAAGTTTTGCCATCAAAAATCCTAGCCTTGATCATAAACTACTTAATCTTGGTGGTATAAAGATTGTTCTTCCTATCCTCTTATTATTTTGATTATGTAATCTTATATTTTCTTTATTTATGTATATGTATATGATGATGAATGATGATAAAAATATTATGTGGGGATTTGGTGTTGATAAACATGGGTAAAAAGATGGAAAACCACATGTAAAATGGTTAGAATCTTGCTTAATATGATGGTTGTATAAAAACAGTAGGTAACCAAATGATAAACTGATAAAATGGCATAGTGGAATCAATTTACAGTAAGTTTTAGGTGTTATACACATGTGAGATTAGGCCATACAATGGAATCATAAAAATGAGTGAGATATGATCAAAACAAGTTTAGAGTGCAAATCTGCCTACACTGTTTTGGACGAATTTATTAAAATATTTAGAGGTTGATTCATCAGTAGCTAGGAATAAAATGAAGCACATATCATGAAGTTTCTGTCATAAAAATTTGAGGTCCTATCTCATTATAGAACTCTAGATATGGACATTTTAGTGAACTTAAAATTTAGGACTGATTTTTTGAAATTAAAGTTTAATACTATTATATAAGCACTCAAATAAATATAGTATAAAATGTGAATTAAAACCCACTAACTTATATATTATATTTATATAAATATGTATAAGGATAAATAAATGGAAATTTTATAAAAATGGTAGTTTGATAAGTTTTATAAAGTTATAAAACTATAAACATGATTTTTACGTCTTTTCGGCTAATACCGTAAAATTAACGTTTTTCGTCAATTAAAACTTAGACGGTCGGACCCGTTTAATGTAAACTTTTTAAAAGTCATATACTGATATATAAGTACTTAATACAAGTAAAAACCGATAAAACCCGAGCTATATAACATATGGACATTAACGGGCTAAGTAGCCTTATTGGACTATAAACCCGACTAGTTGGTAAAACACTTATAAACTTACTTATTGGGCTTAACCCATTTGGGCCCAACATGTAAAGTATAATACTGATATTAAAAGTATAATTGGGCTAATGAAAAGTATTGGGCTTATAATAGGCTTATTGGGCCTAAAACATATAAATAAGTAAAACTATTAAACTAGTATAAAAGTTACCAATACATAACACTAAAATGAGTTAATGAGAATGTATAAACCCACTTGATCATCATCATATGTATAAAGTCATCATATGTATACATAATTGTTATTTTGATAAAGTCATTGGACAAGAGTCTAAGACAAGTATTATTTGTCTAGGTTTCCGTGATTGAAGCACATACCATACATCCGAATTGCCGATAACCCGCTTTCCCACATCAACATGAGTTCATAGCCTCGAACAATTTTAAATGTTTTTATGAAATGTTTTATAAACTCGCGAGGGAGATAACATGTTAGATTTAATAAAATAGGACACCAGTTGTCCCGATTGTTTGTTTATTGATATGGACCCGAATGATTGTATGACCCGATGAATGATTATATGACCCGATAAATGAAATGAAATGGATTATTAAAGTTAGGTTATGTCACTAAAAGTCCCATTAGCATGAATTGTAAACTATCGGGATTTGGTAGACGCTTACGCATATAATAGTACTATTTGGGGACGATCACCCCAGTTCGCGCCTTGACGGTTGATCCCCGTCGTGCCACATTGATTGGTAAGCGAATTTATGTATGAGAAGATTTACAAAAGCGTGATTATTGTGAAGACACGCTAATTTAGATGGGCAAATGAGTTTCGGGTTAGCTACCTGTTGTTTGTTGTAGTAAGGTAACAATGTCATGCGGCTTATAATAATCCAAAAATAACGAAAATACTGCTTTATGCATTGAATTACGATATATTGCCTGACTAGCAATACAGGGTCTTATTATTGATATTATGTTCGTGTTTTGGTTTTATATAACCATATCCATATAACGGTTTTTATTTAACTTTATACAACGTTATAAAACGTATTGTATGATGTTTTTACGACATTGGTTTGTATAATGATTTTGAAGGCGAAAGCCTATATTATGATTCTTGATAAGGATTTGTATAAAATGACTTTGGCTATTTAATGGCCTATTATAAAGATTTGTACAAGAATGATTTTCGGTAATAATTATATACCGATGATATATTAATGGTTTTATTAAACTCTATGAATTCACTCGGTGTTTTCGCTGACCTTTTCTTTTAACATGTTTTGTCTCAGGTACTTGAAGGTAAATCTCGGGAAGACAACAAGAATTCATGGCTCGCACTTAAATAAATATTTCCATTCAAATACTTTGTAAAACTTGTATGAAATACTATGACTTGGGACTTATGTAAATCTGATATTTATGAATGGAAATGCTTTATTATTAAACGACGCGATTTTTAAGCGTTGTCTATGATGTGAGTAATGTGCTATCCCGTAACACCAACGAGTCTTCCGCTGTATTGAATTATGTATATTTGGGGGTGTTACATAGACAGTAGGCTATCTAGTTCTTGTTTATGTGTTTTGATGCTTGGAATTTGGTCACCATCTAGCTTAGGTTTAGTAGTAGGGCTGTGGTAAACAAAAGTTGTGGTTTGTTTGAGTAGATTCCAAGTTTTGATAAGCTAAAACTCACCATATTGTCTAAAAAATCAGCAATATTGCACCTCTGTGTGCAAACCATATCAGCAAGGTTTTAGGTGGTGATTTTGTTTTTTTAAGGTTTGATTTTAGTGAGCAAGTAGATTTAGGGTGGATTTAAGTGTGCATTAGCTGGTATCTAGATTTGGTAAGTTTTTGGTAGCTTAGTAATAAGTGTGAAAACACTTATCCTTTTACCACTTAATTATAATAATAACCAAGCCAAAACGTGTATTTTATGTCGTAAATGTTGGAATTATGCGTGGTTTGTGTTTTTGTTGTGATTTAGGATCAAAATGTGAAAAGGGAAGAAAACATGGGCTTTCACGGGCTTTTATCGAAGAAAAAGACAAAAGACGAAGTCAAATGATCAAGAGTGCAAAAAGAACGGAAGTTCAAGGCCTATTCTGAAGATTTATCGAAGAAAAAGTCTAAAGACGGAAGTTTAATGAAGTCGAAGAACTCAAGTCTAATAAATGAAGAAATTATAAGACGAGTTCAATTTATATCGACAAATCCCAAGACAACGTCGAGAAAGTCGAAGAACTTAAAAGACGAAAAGACGAGAAGAAAGAAGAAAAGATCAACACATGTTAATCCTCCTATAAATACCCTCCTAATGACACATTAGGAGGTGTTAGCTAAATTGACAACTTAGTCTTTCCAATTTTTTTTATGGACTTTCATATTGTCATCTTAATTTCTTGCCTTTAATTTCAAGTAAGTTTTAATTTTGTTGTTGAATCTTTAATTTTAATCAAGTTTTTAATTAATCTCTCATTCTATCTTTCTTGTTTTGCTTAATCTTTATGCTTATTTGCTTATTGTCATGCTTATTTGATTGTTTGTTATGTTTTTATGTGTTTGATTGTGTTGGCTTATTGATTTTATAGCTTATTGAGTGCTTTTCTTAATTTTAATTAAGTGTTTTCAAAAGTTATTTTATAAAAAGTTGATTTTAAATATTTTTATTATTTAGTGTTTTTAAAAGTTTTTAAATTTTGGCTTATTAGCTTTTTCTTAAACTTGTTTGGGTTAAATTTTTAGTTAAGTGCTTATTGATTTTTAGCTTATTTTGGATTTCTGCTTAATTGTTTTAATTCGGATTACTATAAACCCTAACTTCCTGAATTATGTGTAGGACTGCCCTTTTTTCCGAATTACATGCAGCTTTCCCTTTCTCGAATTGTGTGCAAGACTGGTTTTCCCGAATTAGATCCTTCATCCCTTATTCCAGACTAGGTATTGGTTTGTGTATTCCGAATTAGGTATAGAACAGAGTATTCCGAATTAAGTCGTGATCCATTATATTCCGAACTATATTATAGTTGCCTATTCCGAGTTACGTTAGAACCATACATTCCGAATTAGGACTTGAGCCTATATTCTGAATTACTAATGGTTCTCGTTTTCCGAACTAGGTTAGGAATTGAGATTCCGGATTAACTTCTTGCATGTATTCTGAATTAGGTCAACATCACACATTCCGAATTAGGTTAGTGCTTGTATTCCGAATTAGTTTAGGATTCTAACATTCCTAATTAGGTCTAGAATATGGATTCCGAACTAGGTTAGGGATTTGGGATTCCGACTTATGTTTTACTTGTTTCCTGTTTTAGTTTTTAAGCTTTAATTTTCCCGCCAATTTTCTTAAGTGTCATTTTAATTGTTTTACTTTATTTTAAATTTCAAGTTTGCATTTTTATTAAGTTGTTAAATTTACTTAACGTCAAGCTTTAATTTTATGTCATTTAATTAATTTACTTTTAAAGATTTAAATTTACACCATTTACGTTTTAATCACTTTTAGCTTTAATTTCTCACCATTCACTTTTAAGGTTCTGCAATTTCATTTTACAACAACGACCAAACCATTTCTCTTCCACCAAAAGACAATTGAGTCACACTAATAACCAATAATCAATTCGATTAGACATATTCAAAGAACGAAAATTTCAGTTATAAAATGGCGCCGTTGCCGGCTCTTTTCGTGAAGATTAACGGTTTTCTGTGAGAGACGCGTTGAATTTTAGGATCCGTTCACTCGTGAACGTTATTTTTCTTGCTCAAAAATTTTAAAAAATCCATAAAAATTAAAAAATTTCAAAAATACAAAAACATTAAAAAACTTGTAAAAAGCATTTCTTTTTCAAAGTTTTGCACCAAAAAGATTTTATTTTTACAAGTACATATATATTCTCTATTTCTTTGGTATCTTTTTCTTTTTCTTTCGCAGGTGTATGTATCCTAGATCTTCATCTTATTCTGAGCCCGAGACTCGTGAAGATTTAGATATGGCTGGTGTGCACAACAATAATAATCCACCTCACCCCAACATGAATAATAACAACCATGGCCCTTAACCAGACCTTCGAACGATGGAGGAGCATTGTCAACCAACAATGAATGGACGAGGAGGACTGTGTTGGGAATAAAATATAGCCAGTCTACTTGAGCGCTGACAAGAGTAAAACAAGCGTTGATAGGAAGAAAACAAACGCTGACAGATCAAGCATTGACAAGAAGAAGTCAAGCGTTGATACATTGAAGACAAGCATTGATGGAAAGATTCAGTCTACGCGTATATTGTTTCTAGTTTGTTTCTAGTAAGGATAAGTTCAACATTGTATTTTCTATAATTATCTTTACCTAGAATAGTTGATACGTAGACTCTTGTACAAGGCTTCTTATATCTATAAAAGAAGACCTTTAGGTTATTGTTAAAATAAGTTTTTTTCATACGTTAAACACTTCCATTGTAAGCAAGTTTGTTATCATTAATCAAAGTGAAAGTTTGTTTACATCTTTGTGTTCTTGTTTAAGTGTTAATTCCGCATAACACTTAGATTGTCATATACATATACAAAGGTTTCTCTACGTGTATAACTTGATCTAATCTCGTATACATAAAGCTAAATCGATCTAAGTTTGGGATCAACAAGTGGTATCAGAGCTTGTTTAGAAACTTTTGATCTTAAGAACACAAGAACCCTAAAATCACCAAAACCCTAATTTTCTCAAAAACCCTAAAAACATCATGTCAAATCCAGAAGTAACTTCCTCCTCCTCACCTTTACCAAACATCAAGATTCCCATGCTTGATGCAACCAACTTTGAATTGTGGAAATTCAACTTTGAGCAATATTTGGGGATCTATGACTACACTCTCTGGGAGATTATTGAATATGGAAACACATTCAATAAAGCTCAAAAGATTGCTAATGCCATTGCTGCAAGAGCAGCTGTTGTTGGATGTTCAGAAGCAGATAAGAAAGAAAAACCTGATGACGGTAGAGCTGTGTCTACTGAAGACATAGCAAAGAAAAGGGTTGATATGAAAACCCTAAACATTCTGAAACTCTCTTTGGGACAAGAGAACCAGCATAAATACAGAGGTTATGAATCTGCAAAAGACCTTTGGGCAGCTCTTGAAGTTGCATATGGTGGCAATGATGATACTAAGGAAGAGAAGAAGAAGCAACTCATGCATGAGTATGCTGTTTTCAAAGCTCAACCTAATGAGAAGCTTAGAAGTGTTAGAAGCAGACTCCTTGATATTACTAGCAAGTTGTCCTTCATGGGGACACAAGTTGGTGACATTGACACCATTGCTACTTTTCTTAAAAGCCTTGGTGAAGCATGGAAGATTGAGGCAAGATCTATACTTGCCAATAACACTCACAAAAGTTCTAATTTTGATGATATCTACAACAAACAAAGGCTGTTGGAGAATGAAACTCTTTTGGAGCATGGAAGCAAGTCTACCAACAGTAACATGGACTTCTTCTCTCATAGTGAAGGTCAATTCAATCAGAAGGACTCTTACATGCATCCAGTTACTGGATCAACATGTGTCAACGCTGGAACATGTTCTGTCAACGCCTCAAATTCAGAGGCTGACACATACGAAAGTGACTCACCAAGAGTTAAACCTGCTGGTTTGGATCTGGATATCGTATGTGCTTATATTGCTTCTTTGCCCAATGGTTCAGTGATTACATATGAGGACCTTGAGCAAATAAGTGATGAGTACTTGGAAGAGATGGATATTAAGTGGAACATGGCTCTTGCTAGTATAAGAGCAAACAGGTGGAATAGAAGGTTTAAGAAGAAGATGACCTTTAATACAAAGGACACTGCTGGATTTGATAAATCCAAAGTTGAGTGCTACAACTATCATCGTATGAGGCACTTCATGAGGGAATGCAGATCTCCAAGAAGATCTGATGCTGGCAAACCCTCCAGCCAAATTGTTAAGGCTCAGGATCCTAAGGCCATGGTTGCAGTACAAGAAATTGATGGTATGGGATGGGATTGGAGCTATTTGGCTAAGGATGGGGAAGAGGATAAAGCTTTGGTTGCTGAAATAGAAGAAGAGCATGTTCAATATGCTCTCATGGCACACTCCTCCTCTTCATCAGATAATGAGGTATACGATGATGCTATTTGTAGTAAGGGTTGTAGGTTAAATACTGAGAAACTTAAGAAAGAGGTGTTAAGATTATTAGATGATGTGAGTACTGAGAGATGCAAACTGTCAAATTATCAACTAGCTCTCACTCAAACTGAGAAGACAGTTTCTGAATACAAGAAAATGGAATTTGACTTAAAAGATAAAATAAATATCTTAAAACATGAGTTAAATGCTAGTAATGATGTTAGGAGCATCATGGAAAGGGTTAATGGTGAGTTACAGGCTAAGTTAGATGAGGCCATTAAAAATAAGGATAATGTTGGCCTTAAAATTCAGAGATTTGATAAGGCCACACAAACCCTAGGAGAATGTGTTAATAAACAAAGGGATCCTAAGGACATGACTGGGATTGGGATGAAAGACTACTCTGTGGTTCCACCACCAGCTGGTGACTTCTATGGTGTCCAAAGAAAGGACCTATCTTGGACTGGTCTACCAGAACTCCAAGAGGAGGAATTTATTCCTCCACCAAGAGTCATTACCCCAGTTGAAGAGTATCAACAGAAGTTGACTGACTTGAATGAATGGAAGAAGGATAACCCTACCTTATTTGTTAAGGGTGGCTTGTTATGTGAAAGTCCTAATGAGTCAACCCCTATTAAGGTGACCAACCCAGTCACTGGTAAGGCTGTTGACCTTGGCTCAAACACTGTTAGAAAACCTAGCATTAAGTATGCAGAGGTGTATAGGAATATTAGGTCACCTAAAAGCCAAGTTAGTAATGATGGAACAGGCTTCTGCTCTTCTAGACCTAGGGTTGTGTCTAGAAAAGCCTGTTACACTTGTGGTAGCTTTTCACATTTAGCATATAAGTGTGTCAACGCTTCCAAGGTCAACGCTGTTAAAAAGTCAAACGTTGTCAGACCCAAACCTTGTGTGCAGCAAAGTCCACAAGTTGTTAGACCAGCCCCATTCTTCACTAGAGGGTCTAACACTCATGGACAAAGACCATTTCAAAAGACAAATACTTGGTCTAATAGGCAATGGGTTTATGTAGCAAACCCTAGGTTCAACGCTGACAAGGGTAATTTCAGCGTTGACAAGACCACATCCAACACTGACAGAAACGTGACCAGACCTAAATATTTGCAACCACATGGTAAGGGGTCTAAAGCTTCTTCAAGCTTGACATAGAGACCTAAGAAAGATCAAAACCCTAATGATAATAGGATTTCTATGACCTGCAACAGATTTAATTACATTTCAAAGGTCATTACAAAACCTATTGGGGTTAACTGGGTATTTCATCCAAAGAAGGATGAACAAGGGGTTGTTATGAGAACTAAGTCTGTTCTTGTTGAACAACCAGATGAATCCAAGTCTGCTAAGGCTTGGGTTCCCAAAGAAAACTAACTTGTTTTCTTTATGTGCAGGGCATTCAAAAACAGGTCAATGATTATGGATATTGGGTCAGTGGATGCTCAAGGCACATGACAGGGAATGAAGATTATTTAACTAACTTCACTCCCATTAAAGATGGTGATAAGGTTTACTTTGGAGGCGGATATGGAACTATCACAGGTAAAGGAACACTTCTCACCAAGAACTTGCGTTTTGAGAACGTATGTCTGGTAAAGGAACTTGATTACAATCTTTTTAGTGTATCACAAGTTTGTGATAACAAAAATAAAGTTCTGTTTACTGATACTGAATGCTTGGTGTTAAGCAAGGATTATAAGATCCCTGGTGAGAAATATATTGACTATAGAACACCTAGACATAAAGACATATATAATGTGAATCTTAATGGAATTAGGATGAATAATAATATGTCATGTTTTTATGCTAAAGCTTCAGTAGATGAGAGTAATCTATGGCACAGGAGACTAGGGCACATAAACTTTTAAAATATAAACAGGCTTGTGAGACTTGGCTTGGTTGATGGCTTTCCTGAAAAGGCTTTCCACAATGACCACTCTTGTGTTGCATGTCTTAAACGCAAGCAGCACAAGGTCTCATTCAAGTCTAAACAGGTGCACTCTAGTACTAGACCACTTCACTTACTGCATATGGACCTATTTGGTCCAACTAATATAGAGAGTTGGAATGGTAAATCATATTGCTTTGTCATCACAGATGACTTTTCTAGGTTTACTTGGACTTTCTTTTTAGCTATGAAGAGTGACACTGCTAACACTCTAATTGACTTTATCACTCAGATTGAGAAGAAGACTGGTAATGAAGTTAAAATGCTTAGGAGTGATAATGGTGGTGAGTTTAGGAATAAAGTTTTAGATGATTTTTGTGCCAAGAAAGGGATTACTAGGCAGTTTAGTGTTGCCAGAACCCCACAACAAAATGGGGTTGCAGAAAGAAAGAATGGAACCCTAATTGAAGCAGCCAGAACTATGTTGGCTGATGCTCATTTCCCCATAGCTTTTTGGGTTGAGGCTGTAAATACAGCATGCTATGTTGAAAATAGAGCATTGGTCAACAAGATACAGAACAAAACACCTTATGAATTACTTTGGGGAAGAAAACCTAATATTGGTTTTCTTAGACCTTTTGGTTGTCATGTAGTTGTACTTGATACTAGTGATACCTTAGGTAAATTTAGTACAAAAGGTGATGAAGGCTATTTCATGGGGTATTCAGTGCAGAGCAAGGGATACAGGGTTTACCTTAAGAAGGAAAAACGTATTCTTAAGAGAGTACATGTTAGATTTTTAGAGAGTAAACCTAGTGATCTTGAAAGTGGTCCAAATTGGTTGTTTGACTTGGAACCTCTATCTAGAACTTTAAATTATATGCTTGTTACTAATCCAGACATTGTGAAGGTAACTTTAAATGTTGTGGAAGAACAAGTTGTTGATGTTTCAGGTACATAGATTAATGAAGAGGTTGGATCACAAGAAGAAAAGTCTTCTCCTATACTAGAGTATGTCACAATTCCCATATGGACGGATGCTTTTGCTGTTGTTGTTGCTGCTGCTGGAACGGATAATGGTGGTCCCCAAGTACCAAAAGTTAACAACATGCATGGTTCTTCAGGCGCTGACAAAGGCAAATCTAGCGATGACAGGACAAATTTAGACGTTGATGGCTCAAACGTTGACAACAACATTTCAAGCGTTGTTAGCCCAAACGCTGACAACCAAGGTTCAGGCGTTGACAGCACTTTTTGAGATCTTTTCTCTTCTAATTTTGAACAGGGTGAACCTTCCAATTTATATGAAGAGGTTCATCCTAATGTGGATGAAAGAGAGTCTGAAGAAGATGATATTGGCAATTTGGATAATGAGATTGAAGACACCAGACTTTTTGAAGGAGGAGTTCTCACTTCTACTATGAATAATCATCCCACTTCTCAAATCATTGGTGATATTATGACTCCTGTTCAGACTAGAAGATCTCATCAAAGTCTTGGTGGATTTATTGCCAATATTCACAAGAAGGTTGATACCCCTCTTGTGCAAGCATGTTTGTTTGCCAGTTTTCTGTCACAACAGGAACCCAAGAAGATCTTTGATACTCTCAAAGAACCAAGTTGGGTGGAAGCAATGCAGGATGAGCTTCACCAATTTGCAATTCAGGATGTTTGGGAGCTGGTTGATTGTCCCAGATATGTTAGACTTATTGGGACAAGATGGGTTCTAAGAAACAAGAGAGATGAAAGAGGTATTGTGGTCAGAAACAAGGCAAGATTAGTGGCTCAGGGATATACACAAGAGGAAGGGATAGACTATGAGGAGGTATTTGCACCAGTTGTAAGGATTGAAGCTATAAGGATCTTTCTAGCCTATACATCCTGCATGGGCTTTACTGTCTATCAAATGGATGTGAAGAGTGCCTTCCTCTATGGAACAATTGTTGAGGAGGTATATGTGATGCAGCCTCCTGGTTTTGAGGATCCAGAGAATCCAGACAAGGTGTATAGAGTCAAGAAGGCTATGTATGGACTTCATCAAGCCCCAAGAGCATGGTATGGTACATTGTCCACTTATTTGGTGGACAATGGATTCAAGAGGGGCACCATAGATCAGACATTGTTAGAAGAATGGTAAGGATGTTCTACTTGTTCAGGTCTATGTTGATGATATCATCTGTGGATCCACCAATCCAAAGATGAGTGAAGACTTTTCCAAGCTCATGACAGACAAATTCAAGATGAGTGCTATGGGGGAGATGAACTTCTTTCTTGGGTTACAAGTTCAGCAGAAAGAAGATGGTATCTTCATCTCCCAGGATAAGTATGTGGCAGAGATCTTGAAGAAGTTTGGCTTTTCTCCACATGAAAATAGGGCTACTACTCCTATGGATAGAGAACACCCTTGGGGAAAGATTGGAGATGGAAAGGATGTAGATGTCAGGCACTATAGATCAATGATTGGTTCATTGATGTATCTCACAGCCTCCATGTGACAATCTAACATTTTCAGGTAGTGAATTATTTTCTCGTATAATATTTTGAAACTTATTTTTGTGTTGGTTGACGAACTCACAATTTACGGATTTAAATTTAGGCTTACGTGCATAATTTAGCGTCCTTTACGATTAAACCGGAAACCTTAGGATTACGTATTTACATTTTTGAACTCCGTTTTTGATGAAACAATTTTTATTGGATTCGTTTTGTGACGTTGATTCTAATTTATAAAAATGTTTTTCGTGAAACGACCCGAGGGCACGCAAATCGAGAAAATTAGAATCGAGGAATACCCGTAAATTAGTGAGGTGGGACAAAATACATTATCCCACCCCACTAGCACCATGGGACGGCACAAACAAGACACCACATCAATATGTGGCATCTTGTTAACTTGTTATTTAACAAGTGTAAGCTAAAGCTTATACTTTAAGCCACTACTAGCTAAAACCATCAAACCTTCAACCACTTCTCATTCATACCATTTTCATACATGCAAACTACCTCAAACTCTCTCAAAAACTTCACCCTTTCGTCCACTTTTGAAGAACAAACACCCCTAATTGATCTTTTCTAGCCACAAAATACATGTTATCTAGCTCAATCATGGAGTTATCTTGAAGCCTTGATCATTTGGTGGCCATTTTAACAACATAGGAGGTGATTTGCTTGTGTCATAGGGCTGATTTCTCAACTATTGTTCTTGGTGTTTGATGATCTTGGTGTTAATTGTGGTGTTCATCAAGTTCTTGTTTTCCGAAAACAAGAAATACACTTGGTTGGTAAAGAAGATCATCCTCTCTATTTTCTCTTGTTATTTTTGTAAAGAACAAATGTATTTTCTTTCTTATTGTATATGTATATGATGAATATATAATGATAAAAATGTTGTGTGGGGATCAAGTGTTGATAAATATGCTTAAAAAGGTTAATAACTATAAGAAATAAGGCTAAAATCATGCTTATTTAGTTGGCTGTACAAAAACAGTATATAACTAAAACTTGAACTGATAAACTTGCATGGTATGATCTATTTACAGTAAGTACAAGATGTTATACACATGTGAGAGTTGGCCATGCAATGGAATCATTATAATGAGTGAGATATGATCAAAACAAAATGAGTGTGCTAATCTGAATAAGCTGTTTTGTAGGGACTGTTAAGCATAGATAAACTTAAAATGAGCAGTATCTATAACTAAGTTAAATGTAGCACATAATATGAGGATCATGCCATCCATAAATGAGCTTCTAGTTCATTATAGAACTCTAGATATGATAAAAATGGTGAACATGAAAATAAAAATCAGATTTTGAGAATTAATGTTTATTATTATTATATAAGCACTCAAATTTTATTGTATAAAATGTAAAATAAAAACCCACTAACTTATAGAATTTATTTATATAAATATGTAAAAGGTTAAATAAATGAATAAATTATATAAATGGTAGTGGAATAATACTTATAAGTAATAAAAACTATAAACTTGATTTTTACGACTTTTTCGGCTATTGCCGTAAAATTAACGTTTTTCGCCAATTAAAACTTAGACGATCAAACCCGTCTAATGTAAAGTTTTTAAAAGTCATATACTGATATATAAGTATCTAATACAAGTAAAAACCGATAAAACCCGAACTATAGGACATACGGACATTAACGAGCTAACTAAACATATTGGACTAATAATTGGACTAAATAAGATAAACACTTATAAAAAGAACTTATTGGGCTTAACCCATTTGGGCCCAACATGGAAAGTATAGATACTAATAATATAGGTATAAAATGGATTAAAATAAGTTAAGGAACTTATAATAAGCTTATTGGACTTAAAATAGGTAAATAGGTAAAACTAGTAAACTAGTAAAAAGTTACCAAAACGTAAACACTAAAATGAGTAAATAAGGATATATAAACCCACTTGATCATCATCATATGTACAAAATCATCATATGTAAATTGTTATTTTGATAAAATTCATTGGACAAGAGTCTAAGACCGATTATTATTTATATAGGTTTCCGTGACCGAAGCACGCCCGTAGCCGATAATCCGCCTTTCATTATCAACTTGAGTTCATAGCCTCGCACTCTTTTAAATGTTTTATAAAATGATTTGTAAACCCGCGAGGGAGATAACATGCTAGATTTTGATAAAAATAGAACACAAGTAGTCCCGATGGTATGCTTAATGATATGGACCCGAATGATGCTATGACCCTATAAACGAGACTAAAAGGATTATTAGTAGTTAGGTTATGTCACTTAAAGTCCCATTAGCATGAATTATGGACTACCGGGATTTGGTAGACGCTTATGCATTTGATAGTACTATTTGGGGACGATCACTCTAGTTCGCGCCTTGACGGTTGATCCCCGTCGTACCACATTGATTGGTAAGAGAATTTATGTATGAGAAGATTCCATAGCGTGATTTTTGTGACGACACGCTAACTTAGATGGGCAAATTGTTTGTCGGGTTCGCGGCCCGCTGTTGTCATAGTAAGGTAACAATGTCATGCGGCTAATAATAATCCAAATGTATCCTATATAAAACCTATATACAAAACGATAACGACGCTAATAACGATGAATATATTACCTATTATGGTAATATTGAGGCTACGGTCTCACGGACGGTTTAAGATGTATGCTTGAACTATATATTGCCTGACTAGCAATACGTGGACTTACTTCCGATATTATACTTGTGTTCTGATTTTAATGATTGTTTTATATAACGGTTTTTATTAAACTCTATGAATTCACTCGGCATTCGCTAATATGATTTTTGCATGTTTTTATCTCAGGTGCTTGAAGGTAATCCGGATGGAGATTGACTCTGATGGCCCACATAACATTAAAAATGTTCATTCGATCTATGTTTTGTAAACTAAATGACCTGTATAATTTGGGACCTGTTGTACACTCTAAAACTTTTTATCGAATGAATGTATGTTAAACCTTGTACAACCATTTTTATGTGTTGTCTATGATTGGAGTTATTGTGCTATCCCGTAACACTCTAAAAGACCCTTCCGCTGTACTGATACGAAAAATTGAGAGTGTTACAGTTTGGTACCAGAGCTCTCGTTATAGAGAACAAAAGATTTTAAAAACCAAGGTTTTGAACAAAACTTTTCAAAATCTTTTGACAATGAACATTTGAGAAAATATTTGAAAAATCTTTTGACTATAACGGTGCCAGAGATCTTTGACGTTACCAACAAGCCCTATTGAGAAGATATATATTTTGATATATATAAATTAATTTATATATATGTATATATCGTGATTTCATTATGTAATTGTTTAACTAGTATGTTATCCTAATACGAGATATATATATAAATGCAGATTGTCATGGCTGACCCTAATATTCCTGTAGAAAACCATGCTATTCCCGAACCTAATGTAGATGATGATCCTTATTTAGACTTAGTAGATTATGATATGGATGATGAGGAGGAACCATTTGAGGATCCCGAGCCCGAGTTAGGACTAGGAGATCAGATTGCCCCTCAGATTGACTTGGTAGAAAATGAGAATGTTGATATAGAGAATGATGATGAGATTGGGTTAGATAATTTAGATGATGAGATTGACGACAAGGATGTCGAGGAGGATGTAGGTATAGATGTTGAGGTCGATGACGATGAGGAAGCTGAGATTATTTATCCTTATGATGTTCCAGAGGGCGAGCCTTTACCCCCACCAGTTGATTTGTCTGATTCTGAGGTTGAGCTACCTAGGGATGAAATGTTTGAATCGTCTTAATTTGATTCTGAATCAAAGGAGGATGAGGATGATAATGCACCTGATGGTACTGATGGTATTTCTACTCGTATATGTGAGATAGGAGAGTCGTCTAGTGCTCGAGAGGCTACTCATATTGATGGTCTTGCACCATGGGCCTTGAGACGTGATCTAGATGCTTCCCGTGTTAAGAGTTGTATGACGGAGATTGGATTAGGTGTTGTTCAGACTCAAGTTGCTTATTTGGAGTCGAAGACTAAGGTTGGTGAGAAAGAGCGAGAATTGCTTAGTTTGGATTTGACTGATGTAGAGCGTGGTTTGAATGAGGCTTTTAGGAGGTTATCGGTGTGGGAAAGTGGTGAGTTTGCTGCTATGAAGAGAAAGGTGAATTCTATGGAGATTCAGTTGAGTGTAGCTCGTGCGATGCGTGAGAAAGCTGAAAAGGAGTTGAATGTATCTGTGGGATGGAATAGTAGATTTTATGCTGACATGGTTGAAAGAGGAGTGATCCGTAAGCGCCCAGCTGAAGATGTGTCTAGTGATCGTCCGACAAAGATACAGAAGACGATGGATGATGGACCATCTGGCGGTTCTCAGTAGACCAATCTGTATTTAGTAGTGACCTTTGTATCTTTTGTACTTTTGTAGCTTTGACTAAACCGACTTGTTAGTAGTAGACTTGGCACGAATTTTGAGTGTATATAGTGCTAGAACTTTGATATGGGATGTAACTAAGACAATACTTTTGTTTCAAATCGAATGAAATATGTATCTTGTCTTGAATTCCATATTATGCCTTATTTGTATCTTGATTATGAATTCAATCCATATTATATGAATCCTTGTTGCGTGAATGCTTAATACTTTGAAATTGTGAAATTATAGAACTATGCCGCCCAAGAAGGCTGTGACTGAGGATGGTGTACGTAGGATTATTACGGAGCAAGTTACCGCATCTATGACTGAATTTATGGCAAATGCTAGAAATGAAGCTGGCGGTAGTGGAGCTGGCGGTAGTGGAATTGGCGGTACTAATGTGAATGTGAATGCTAATAATGTGAATGCTAATGTTGGAGGAAATGTAGGATGACTTGGAACTAATGCACCTGAAGTTGGTGGCTGTACTTATGTGACGTTCATGAAGTGTGAACCTCTACCTTTTAATGGAACTGAAGGTGCTGTAGGATTAAGCCAGTGGATTGAGAAGATTGAGTCGGTATTTCGGATTAGTAAGTGTAAGGAGGAAGATAAAGTGACTTTTGCTATGGCTACTCTTAAAGGTCGTGCGTTGACTTGGTGGAACGGGAGAATTGCTTTCATGGGTCTTGATGCTGCTAATGCTACTCCTTGGGCTGAAATTAAGAAGTGGATGACTTTGGAGTTTTGTCCTCATAGTGTGATTATTAGGTTAGAACAAGAGTTGATTCATCTGAGAATGAAGGGTGTGGACATTGATAGTTACACAAACCGATTCCATGAGTTGGCCTTGCTATGTCCTCGATTGGTAGAACCCGAAGAGATCCGAATTGAGAAATATATTAAAGGGTTGACCAGGAATATCCGGGGGGACGTGACATCATCTAAACCACTGACCATTGATGATGCTGTTCGAATGGCTTACCAACTCATTGGACAGATAATTCAGGATAGGGAATATGAAGCCCGTGTTGGTGAGAAAAGAAAGGGAGACGGTGATCGTGTAGATAGAGGTGATAATAGGAAGAATTTCAATCGCCGTCAGAACCAGAGAAAGGGGAATGCAAATGCTCTTACCTACAACACACCACGCAACGATGATAGATGTCCTAAGTGTGGCAACAAGAGGCATGCTGGCGACTGCTGGAAGTGCCGAAAATACGGAAAGCTTGGACACAAGGTTGAAAGGTGTAAGAAGGGAACCATTTGCTTCAACTGTAATGAAGAAGGTCATAGGAAATCGGAATGCCCCAAGTTGAAAGCGATTGTACCTGGAAGAAACCCCCAGGGTGGTATCTATCAACTTGGAACAATTGAGGTGAAGAAAGAGGATCCGAATGTCGTTACCGGTACGTTTTTACTCAACAATCATTATGATGTTGCTTTATTCGATTCGGGTGCTGATAGGAGCTTTGTATCCACTAAATTTAGTGCCCTTATTGACATTGAACCTGTTGAGATAAATACCAGTTACGAGGTGTAATTGGCTGATGGCAAATTAGTGAAAAATAATAAGCTATTAGAAGGATGCTCTCTAAATCTCTTGAACCATTCCTTTCCGATTGATTTGATGTTGATAGAATTAGGTAGTTTTGATATTATTATTGGTATGGATTGGTTGTCGTTGAATAATGCTACTATTTTATGTGGAGAGAAGAAGGTTAAGATTCCTCTTAGGAATAGGACGTTAGTAATTGATGGTAATCGAGGTGAATCCCGTTTGAAAATCGTTTCATGTATTAAAGTCCAAAAGTACATCAGGAACGGTTGTGAGTTATTCTTAGCTCAAGTGACCGGGAATGAGTCTAGGGAGAAACGATTGGAAGATGTACCTATTATTTGTGAATTTCCTGAGGTATTTCCTAAAGATTTACCCGGACTTCCACCGATAAGGCAAGTAGAGTTTCAAATCGATTTAATTCCTAGTGCTGCACCGGTGGCACGTGCGCCTTACCGATTAGCCCCTTCTGAATTAAAGGAGTTATCTGAGCAACTTAAGGAGTTGTCTGATAAAGGTTTTATTTGACCGAGCTCGTCGCCTTGGGGAGCTCCAGTCTTGTTCGTTAAGAAGAAGGATGGATCTTTCCGTATGTGCATTGATTATAGGGAACTGAATAAGTTGACAATTAAAAATCGATATCCTTTACCTAGGATTGATGATTTGTTTGATCAACTGCAAGGATCTAGTGTGTATTCTAAGATAGATTTGCGGTCAGGATATCACCAACTTCGCGTCCGTAAAGAAGATATTCCTATAACTGCATTTAGAACTCGTTATAGACACTATGAATTTCAAGTAATGCCATTTGGGTTAACTAACGCACCTACGGTTTTCATGGATTTAATGAATCGAGTGTGCAAGCCCTACTTGGATAAATTTGTGATTGTGTTTATTGACGATATTCTGATCTATTCTAAGAATGAAGATGAACATAGAGAACATTTAAGGATTGTTTTGAATTTGTTGAAGGATGGAAAGTTGTATGCTAAGTTTTCGAAATGTGATTTTTGGTTAGATTCTATGCAATTTCTTGGTCATGTGATTAACAAAGATGGAATTCATGTTCTCCTGCAAAGGTTGAAGCTATTAAGAATTGGTCTGCACCGACAACACCAACGGAAGTGTGACAGTTCTTAGGATTGGCTGGCTATTATAGGCGATTCATTAAAGAATTTTCTTTGATAGCTAAACCCTTGACTAAGCTTACCCAGAAGAATAAACCTTTCGTTTGGGTAAGTGATGAAGATGGAGCATTTCAGACATTGAAGCAAAAATTATGTAGTGCACCAATCTTATCATTACCCGACGGGAGTGAAGATTTTGTAGTGTATTGTGATGCATCTCTTAGAGGCTATGGAGCTGTTTTGATGCAGCAAGAGAAAGTGATAGCTTATGCTTCTAGGCAATTAAGGAAGAATGAGGAGAATTATACTACTCATGATCTTGAGTTAGGAGTTGTAGTCTTTGCTCTTAGGTTGTGGAGACATTATCTGTATGGCACCAAGTGTACGGTATTCACCAATCACAAAAGCCTATAGTATATTCTCGACCAGAAGGAATTGAACATGAGGCAACGAAGATGGATAGAGTTGTTAAGTGATTATGATTGTGATATAAAATATCACCCGGGAAAAGCGAATGTTGTTGCCGATGCGTTAAGTAAGAAAGATAGAGAGCCGATCAGGGTACGTTCTCTAGTCTTGACCGTGCACAATAATTTGCCTGAGCAAATTAGAAATGCGCAAATAGAAGCTTGTAAGAAGGAGAATTTTGTTAATGAAGGGTTCCGAGAAGAAGGAGATCCTTTAGAGGTTAGAGCTGATGGAGTGAAATGCTTAAGAGGTCGTATGTGGATACCTAAGTTTGGAGGCTTAAGAGACTTGATTATGTTAGAATCCCATAAATCTAAGTATTCCATTCATCCGGGATCTGATAAGATGTACCATGATTTGAAGAAGTTGTACTGGTGGCCGAATATGAAAGCTGACATAGCTATGTATGTTCTTCAATGCTTGACTTGTGATAGAGTCAAAGCTGAACATCAAAAGCCATCAGGACTACTTCAACAACCAAAGATTCCTGAATGGAAGTGGGAGCGAATTACGATGGACTTTATCACCAAGCTTCCTAGAACATCATCTGGAAACAACTCGATTTGGGTTATTGTCGACAGACTGACCAAATCAGCACACTTCATTCCGGTTAAAGAGCAGTTCTCACTAGAGAAGCTGACTCGTATATACCTTGACAATGTTGTATGCAAGCATGGAGTTCCTGTATCGATCATTTCAGATCGAGATCCTAGATTCGCATCGAATTTTTGGAAATCTCTCCAAAGATCTTTGGGAACGAATCTCGACATGAGCACTGCTTATCACCCCCAGACTGATGGGCAGAGTGAAAGGACGATACAAACACTAGAAGATATGTTGAGAGCTTGTGTGTTAGATTTTGGTAAGAATTGGGATAAACATTTGCCTTTAGCAGAGTTTTCGTATAACAATAGTTACCATTCTAGTATTAAGGCTGCACAGTTTGAAGCTTTGTATGGTAGGAAGTGTAGATCTCCTGTATGTTGGAGTGAAGTTGGGGATACCCAGCTCACGGGACCGGAATTGATCCAGGAGACTACGGAGATGATAGTTCAGATTAAGAATAGGTTGTTGACTGCCCGTAGTAGACAGAAAAGTTACGCGGACGTGCGGCGGAAGCCAATGGAGTTTAAAGTGGGTGACCGAGTAATGTTGAAAGTATCGCCATGGAAAGGCGTTATAAGATTTGAAAAGCGAGGGAAATTGAATCCCCGTTATATTGGACCCTTTAAGATTTTATCTAGAGTAGGTCTGGTGGCTTACAAACTAGAGTTACCCCCAGAACTTCATGGTGTTCACAACACATTCCATGTATCTAATCTGAAGAAATGTCTAGCAGTGAGTGATGAGAAAATTCCGTTAGGAAAGGTTCGAATAGATAGGAAGTTGCATTTTATCGAAGAGCCCGTAGAGGTTATGGATCGTGAGGTAAAGCAACTGAAACAAAGTCGGATACCTATTGTCAAGATCCGATGGAATTCAAAGCATGGACCGGAGTATACTTGGGAACGAGAGGATGAAATGTGGAAGAAATATCCGCACCTCTTCGATTTTAATAAGAAACGGACATCCAAATGAAATGGATCACGAGGACGTAGATCCCTTTTAGGAGGAAAAGTTGTGACAATCTAACATTTTCAGGTAGTGAATTATTTTCTCGTATAATATTTTGAAACTTATTTTTGTGTTGGTTGACGAACTCACAATTTACGGATTTAAATTAGGGCTTACGTGCATAATTTAGCGTCCTTTACGATTAAACCGGAAACCTTAGGATTACGTATTTACGTTTTTGAACTCCGTTTTTGATGAAACAATTTTTATTGGATTCGTTTTGTGACGTTGATTCATAACTTATAAAACGTTTTTCGTGAAACGACCCGAGGGCACGCAAATCGAGAAAACTAGAATCGAGGAATACCCGTAAATTAGTGAGGTGGGACAAAATACATTATCCCACCCCACTAGCACCATGGGACGGCACAAACAAGACACCACATCAATATGTGGCATCTTGTTATTTAACAAGTGTAAGCTAAAGCTTACACTTTAAGCCACTACTAGCTAAAACCATCAAACCTTCAACCACTTCTCATTCATACCATTTTCATACATGCAAACTACCTCAAACTCTCTCAAAAACTTCACCCTTACCGTCCACTTTTGAAGAAAAAACACCCCTAATTGATCTTTTCTAGCCACAAAATACATGTTATCTAGCTCAATCATGGAGTTATCTTGAAGCCTTGATCATTTGGTGGCCATTTTAACAACATAGGAGGTGATTTGCTTGTGTCCTAGGGCTTATTTCTCAACTATTGTTCTTGGTGTTTGATGATCTTGGAGTTACTTGTGGTGTTCATCAAGTTCTTGTCTTCCGAAAACAAGAAATACACTTGGTTGGTAAAGAAGATCATCCTCTCCATTTTCTCTTGTTATTTTTGTAAAGAACAAATGTATTTTCTTTCTTATTTTATATGTATATGATGAATATATGATGATAAAAATGTTGTGTGGGGATCAAGTGTTGATAAATATGCTTAAAAAGGTTAATAACTATAAGAAATAAGGCTAAAATCATGCTTATTTAGTTGGCTGTACAAAAACAGTATATAACTAAAACTTGAACTGATAAACTTGCATGGTATGATCTACTTAAAGTAAGTACAAGATGTTATACACATGTGAGAGTTGGCCATGCAATGAAATCATTATAATGAGTGAGATATGATCAAAACAAAATGAGTGTGCTAATCTGAATAAGCTGTTTTGTAGGGACTGTTAAGCATAGATAAACTTAAAATGAGCAGTAGCTATAGCTAAGTTAAATGTAGCACATAATATGAAGATCATGCCATCCAAAAATAAGCTTCTACATCATTATAGAACTCTAGATATGATAAAAATGGTGAACATGAAAATAAAAATCAGATTTTGAGAATTAATGTTTATTATTATTATATAAGCACTCAAATTTTATTGTATTAAATGTAAAATAAAAACCCACTAACTTATAGAATTTATTTATATAAATATGTAAAAGGTTAAATAAATGAATAATTTATATAAATGGTAGTGGAATAATACTTATAAGTAATAAAAACTATAAACTTGATTTTTACGACTTTTTCGGCTATTGCCGTAAAATTAACGTTTTTCGCCAATTAAAACTTAGACGATCAAAACCGTCTAATGTAAAGTTTTTAAAAGTCATATACTGATATATAAGTATCTAATACAAGTAAAAACCGATAAAACCCGAACTATAGGACATACGGACATTAACGAGCTAACTAAACATATTGGACTAGTAATTGGACTAAATAAGATAAACACTTATAAAAAGAACTTATTGGGCTTAACCCCTTTGGGCCCAACATGGAAAGTATTGATACTGATAATATAGGTATAAAATGGATTAAAATAAGTTAAGGAACTTATAATAAGCTTATTGGACTTAAAATAGGTAAATAGGTAAAACTAGTAAACTAGTAAAAAGTTACCAAAACGTAAACACTAAAATGAGTAAACAAGGATATATAAACCCACTTGATCATCATCATATGTACAAAATCATCATATGTATATTGTTATTTTGATAAAAGTCATTGGACAAGAGTCTAAGACCGATTATTATTTATATAGGTTTCCGTGACCGAAGCACGCCCGTAGCCGATAATCCGCCTTTCATTATCAACGTGAGTTCATAGCCTCGCACTCGTTTAAATGTTTTATAAAATGATTTGTAAACCCGCGAGGGAGATAACATGCTAGATTTTGATAAAAATAGAACACAAGTAGTCCCGATGGTATGCTTAATGATATGGACCCGAATGATGCTATGACCCTATAAACGAGACTAAAAGGATTATTAGTAGTTAGGTTATGTCACTTAAAGTCCCATTAGCATGAATTGTGAACTACCAGGATTTGGTAGACGCTTATTCATTTGATAGTACTATTTGGGGACGATCACCCCAGTTCGCGCCTTGACGTTGATCCCCGTCGTACCACATTGATTGGTAAGCGAATTTATGTATGAGAAGATTCCATAGCGTGATTTTTGTGACGACACGCTAAGTTAGATGGGCAAATTGTTTGTCGGGTTCGCGGCCCGCTGTTTTCATAGTAAGGTAACAATGTCATGCGGCTAATAATAATCCAAATGTATCCTATATAAAACTTATATACAAAACGATAACGACGCTAATAACGATGAATATATTACCTATTATGGTAATATTGAGGCTACGGTCTCACGGACGGTTTAAGATGTATGCTTGATCTATATATTGCCCGACTAGCAATACGTGGACTTACTTCCGATATTATACTTGTGTTTTGATTTTAATGATTGTTTTATATAACGGTTTTTATTAAACTCTATGAATTCACTCGGCATTCGCTGATATGATTTTTGCATGTTTTTATCTCAGGTGCTTGAAGGTAATCCGGATGGAGATCGACTCTGATGACCCACATAACATTAAAAATGTTCATTCGATCTATGTTTTGTAAACTAAATGACCTGTATAATTTGGGACCTGTTGTACACTCTAAAACTTTTTATCGAATGAATGTATGTTAAACCTTGTACAACCATTTTTATGTGTTGTCTATGATTGGAGTTATTGTGCTATCCCGTAACACTCTAAAAGACCCTTCCGCTGTACCGATACGAAAAATTCAGAGTGTTACACTCCATACCTGACATCATGTTTGCTGTGTTTTTGCTTGTGCACGCCATCAAGTGACTCCCAAAGAATGTCACCTTTATGCTGTCAAGAGAATCTTTAGGTACCTAAGATGTTATCCTAGTCTTGGCTTGTGGTACCCAAAGGATTCCCCATTGGAGCTTATTGCATATTCAGACAGTGACTATGGAGGTGATAAGTTTGATAGAAAATCCACAACTGGTGGATGTCAGTTTCTTGGGAGCAGGTTGATATCTTGGCAATGCAAGAAACAAACAGTGGTGGCCAATTCTACAACTGAAGCAGAGTATGTAGCTGCAGCTGCTTGTTGTGGACAAGTTTTATGGATTTAGAACCAGCTGTTGGACTATGGGTATAATTTCATGCATACGAAGATATTTGTTGACAATAACAGCACTTTATGCATTATTAAGAATCCTGTACATCATTCTAAAACCAAACACATAGAAATAAGACACCATTTTATAAGGGATTGTTTTGAAAAAGGTTTAATACAACCAGATAGGGTTGACACAGAAGAAAATGTCTCAGATTTACTAACTAAACCTTTTGATGCTGGAAGGTTTCAATACTTGGTAACAAGTATTGGAATGATCAATCTCACATAATATGTGTTTTGGGGTCTGTTTGTATAAGTATGTACAGGATAATGCATTGTTATTGGTCTTTTTGAGGATTTAGATTTTCCACTATATTTTTCTAACACTGGCAAAGGTTGCTTTAACGCTGATAAGTGTTATTGTGACGTTGTCAGCAATATATTTGTCTAACGCTGACAAAGCTTTTCTTAACGCTGACAAGTGTTATCGGGGCGTTGTCAGCAACAATGTTAGTTTTGTGGTTTTCAATCTAAATGTGCAGGTGGTGTTAGCATTATACCATTGGATACAGAGTTGCTTATGGATCATTGGAGAATCATTTGAGCATGTTTTTATTTATGGATGATGGTTGGAATTTTCAATTCCTATCTTGACATAAATTTTTTTATGTTCATGCATATTTTTGGCAACATATGTATCATAGTTTAAGGGGAGGTTTTAGGAACCTTTAGGATTTTTGGGTATCCTTATGATACTCTTATCACAATTCTAGATTGTGTCCACAAGTGAGTATGAGTTAGTTTTACTAAATCATGAGGCACTGTAGCATGCCAAGTTGATATACTATGCATGCTGCCAAGACATTTTTGGCCTAGAATTGGTTGTGGTCTGTTGGGAGGCTTGGGAATGACTTTATCATGGGTTTTACCTGGGAGTAACAAGGAATTTTATGAGGTAACTTAGTTGTAAAGAGTTTTGGTTAGCAAGGGACACTAGAGGACTGTTATGTCTATCTTGCATAAGCAAGTGTGCATAACTGGACAGTGCTTGCCGCTTTATAATATTTATCAACTTATAGGTTATCTTCTCTAGGATAAATCACTTTGTTAAGGTCATTTTTCATTTTTAAATATTTTTATTTTTGGACGCTGACAAGTATTTTTCCAAGCGTTGTTGTGACCAATTTAGACACTGACATGGCTTTGGAAAACGTTGACAAGAATATAGCCGTTGGGCGTTGATGGGTTATTTTTGACCGTTGACACTCAATGGGGCCTACCCAGTTGTTAGTTTTTGACATATTTTTGGGCCGTAATTTTGGGAGCAGATAACTTTCATTTAATGCATGAGATAAACTTATTTCTTTTCAATATTTTCATGGTTGTATTTTGAAAATAGTTGCCTAATTTTTGGCCAATCACATGCATTTTTCTCTCCTATATATTTGGCTCCTCTTTTAAACAGGGTACCTATCATTCTTGTCTAACAATATTTTCTCCTATACTTCATCTTTATCAATCATTCAAACAGCTTTCAACAATGGCACCAAAATTTAAACCAAGTGCTTTGGAATTGGGATTCAGGAGTCAACACAACATGATAGCATATCTGGAAGCTGATGACACTCTGTTTCCCCAATACACACAAATGGTGGCGTATTTGAATGCATCCCCTATTATGTATGCTCTTTCTCATGCTCCACTCATTCCTGTCACACATATTAAGCAGTTTTAGAACAATGTTAGTTCTTCAACAGTTAATAGAGTGACTACATTATCATCTATTGTTCATGGGCGCACATAGGTGGTGACTGAAGCTTTGGTTCGCCAAGCTTTGCATCTTGATGATGCTGATGGTATAACCACCCTCCCCATTAATGAAATAGAACAAGGACTAAGGGCTTTGGGTTATCCTTTCCCTGATGAGGGAACTTTAAACAAATATCATAAACAGGAGTTTCCTCCAGCCTGGAAGTACCTCATACATGTCCTCTTGCAATGTTTGAGTCCCAAGTGTACTGCACATAATGAGATCAACAGATCTATTGCTAGTGCTATTGTGTGCATTGCTACTGGGCAAAAGTTTAATTGTTCCAAAATGATTTTTGAGGGCATGTGTAAAAATAAAGGGAACAAAATGACTTTAGCTTATCCCAGATTTTTAAAAATGGTTTTTGATGTCCAAAGTTACTGCACAAAGGATCATGATGATTTTTATGAGATCCCTGTGCAAAAGAAAGCGATTTTTACAAAGATGAACTCACCCCCACATCGTGACTTACCCCTAACCCCAGCTATGATTGCTGTCATTGAAGCAGCACAACCCCAACCAGACCCACAACCTCAACTTGACCCAATACCTGAACCTTTACCTTCACCACAACACATGCAACTTGACCAAGAACCCTTCAACGCTGACACATTAAATGTTGGCGTTGACATGCCTAATCCAAACGTTGACACCGATCCTTCATAGACCCAAACACCCCTTAACCAACCCGCATCCACCCAATCCACATCATCTTCTCCCCCAACACAATATAGGTTGCAAAAACGCCAAAGGACTACTGGAGTGTTCTCCTCTAGTGGTCCTAGCCATGTAGCAGAGAGAACCACCACCACAAGTGTGGTTGGTGTTATGGATGAGGCTGGGACTATTGGTTCTGGCTTAGAAGCTGGCCAAGACAGTCCTACCATCATTAAGACCTCATCCATTCCCAATGAATCTAACTTGGGAGGTCAAATTCCCATTTTAGAGGAGGGCAGATTGGAACCAATGACTTTGATAGATTTGACGGCAGTCTACATTAGCTTGCAAAAGCAAAATGCAGACTTGGTACAAGTTGTCAGCTCACAAGGCCTTGAACTCAAGCAATTGAGGGAGAGGATTGTTGTTTTGGAAAATGCTAGCACAAGGAGAGGGATGGAGGAATCTTTCAAAGGGGAGGATGAACCGATAAATGTGAGTGATAAGGGCTCACATGATGGTGAATCTTTGGGTGTTGTTGAGGCCCTAACTAGTTTGAAGAAACAGACAGGTTTTGATATGTCTCTAGTCTCTCCTACAAACTTAAATTTGTCATTTACAGCCATGTTGGAGGAAATTACAAGAGGCGCTGAGACAGGTACTTTGGGCGTTGACAAGCAAGATTTGAACGCTGACATGAGTAACTTGGGCGCTGACAAAGCAAAAGTGAGCGTTGACAGGCCTGCAGATGAGGTTGATGTATTCCAGTCATCATCCATCATCAAAGAAGTTTCTTCACAGGTATTACCATCTTCCTTACCCACCTTGGATCCATTAGATAAGGGTAAGGGTATTATGGTAGAAGTAGATGTTCCAAAGAATGCAGCACATATTGAGTTTGATAGAAGGTTGGCTGCATAAATTGTGGAACAAGAAAGAAAGAAGGTGGGTGAATCACCTTTTGTTGTCACTTCATAAGAGCTAGAAGGAAGTGATGAAGTGAAACTAGGATTTTTAGTCCAATTAATTAAGTCGTTGTTCCTCGATTCGACTCAAATTTGATTTCCGGTTTAACGTATCGACTTAACGTTGTTTTTGGTAAAATCTATTTTTGGTGGTATTTTAAACTAACTTAAATCTACTAATTAAAAGAAACTATTTTAAATGACTATTTAAACTATTAAATTGTAAATAAAATTTAACTAATTAATAAAACTTAAAAACTTTTAATTAGAATCTATTTTTAAACAAAAGTTAATAAAGTGAAAACTACTTTTAAATCTATATAAAAAAACTATTTAAAAATTATAAAAGAAATATAAAACTAATGTAAATTTATAAAAGTAAATAAAATTAAAATATTTTTTTTTATCCTTTTTATATTTTTTAAAAGAAAAAAAACTTAATTGAAACAAAACTTTTAACTAATAAAGAAATAAAATATTTTTTTTACTTTTATTATTTTTCTAAATAAACTTGACAATTAAAATAAAACTTTTGTATTTAATTTAAATAAAACTAAATTTGATTTAAACTAATTTAATTTAAATAAACTGCCAAATTTAAATTAATCCTATATCAATCTAATGTTGCAAGACAATAAACAAACAGACGTCTAGAGTAGATGGTTGGGGCGCTGGGTAGTTGAACGAGGCGTCTGGGGTTCGAATCTCACCCCAGACAGAATTTTGTTAATATTTTGATACTTTTTTTTCGGAACTTTTAATTTTGGACAAATAACGCTTAGGCCAAATGAGCCTGAGAGCACAACAATTCAAAATGAACAAATAGCATAAATCAGTTAAACTCTCAAACAAAATGCAGACTAAATGAACAAGCTGATATCGAATAAGCTAATCAATTTAAATCCTAATAAGCAAACCTAGCAAACCAACAAGAGCAAATCAGAATAAGCAAGATAAACTAAATCCTATAAGCTGATCTAAATATTCAGTAAATATAAAAAGCAAACTCACCAAAAGCTATCAATAAGCTGAACCAAATAAGCTACTAAAAAAAATAACCAACTAACACATAATCAGATCTAAACATACAAAATAACCAAATAAGCTGTTAACATAAGCCATATCTTAATCGAGACAAGTAAGCAGATCCAAACAACTCCAACCAAATAAAAACTTATCAAAAATATAAAAAATCAAACACCAACATCCAAACAATGATTATAAAGTAACCAAACTAAATCAAGCAGATTCCAAACTAAATCAATCCATAAAAGTAGATTAAACAAATAAACTATAATATTAACATTAAAACAAAAGGAAACGCAAACCTGTTGGAGAAAACCGTTGGGTCGAAGTAACGCGCTGAGCGTACTTGTGATCGAATCGAAACACCACCTCAAGTCGTCAACATCATCACATAAGCCAAATACTCTCGAACCAAACGACTATTCTCGAACCGAATGAATCAAAGAAGCCGAACAGTAACTTTAATATATATATTTCCCAGTGGGGGAAATAATTTACTTTCCTTTATCTTTTTTTTTTATTAATAATAATGATAATAACAAGACGAACAGTAACAATATATATAAAAAACAGATTCAACTTTTAGATTAAAACAGTAACTGAAATTAAATAGAGACGAAATTTAATAGAAATTTCTTTTCATTAATTTAAAGTACATTACAAATACTGGAATTGAAAAATTACAAGATTAAAACCCTAAATCTATTTTACTGAAAATTAAAAAATAAAGAAAAGGCACCCAATTACATGATAAGAGGGGGGTTTTATAGGGGAACCCCAACAAACCCTAATCTTGGCTTCTCTTTTAAGCATCCAATATGATCCGTTGATTTCTTCATTTATCTTCTCTTTCTTCTTTTCTTCTAATCTTGCGGCTGAGATCATCCAAGCATCACACGGATCGCCACCTTGGCGTGTTTGTGTTTGTTGAAAGCTGATTTGGAGGCATCTTATTGGAGGGTTTTTGGTGGTGAGGTGTGAAAACCAATCACATGCCAAGAATAGGCCATGTAGGAATTCGGATTTTGGACCACCAGTGAGTGTTCTTAGCGATTTTCTTGGGGATTTAATTCTTATGGGTGTGAATTACCCAATAAGGGTAAAAGCCCCATTTTTTGTGTGTAATTTTTGGTATAGTAAAATTAGGGTTTGAAGGAAAGGTGGAGAGTATTTGGGGGAGAAGGAGGTGAGCAGTAAAAGGTGAGAGAGTTTCTAGATTGTATCGAAGGTAAATAAGTGGGATATGGGTAAATGGGTTTATTTATATGGGAGTTGGGAAAAGTAAATGTGTGAGGTGGAGAGTAATAAAACGTGTGAACGGTTGGTGAGTTGGTGAGAGTTGACCGAATTGACTGTCAAAGTGAAAACATTTCACTTTTCATTCGTCCCATAATATTGTGTAAATGGGCTTAGGCCCAATAATCTTCCATCCTTTATTCTTGTTTAAGCTAAATGGGCCAGAAACCCATTTATCCATCCGTCTAAAGTAAATATTATTTTGGGCTTGAATTTGGACTTTTGGTAAAATTTAAACAACTCTTTTCCTTAAATGGGCTTTTGAGCCCATTTATCCGATGTGGGACCCACTTGGCTCGAATATCTTCAAAAAATGATAAATTCCATTAACACGAGCTCGATTTCGACTTTCTTGATTATTTCTTCAAATACAAGTGGACTTAGCCATTTTCCATTATCTTGGCACACTTTTGGTCTTTTGATCTTGTCTTCGACTCTTTCTTGACTTTTCTTCGACATTTGACCGTGAAATCCCGTGTTTTCTCTTCTTTTGATCATTTGTACCTATTTAACACACATAACACAAAACCACGCGTAATTCCGACATTTACGACATTAAACACATGATTAGGTCTTGTTTTTCCTTGATTTTAGTGGGAAAAGGATAAGTGTTTACACACTTATTATGAAGCTAGTTCAGACTCAAGTGTAATGATCATAGAACAACCAGAAAGACTTGAGTATGGAGATGAGCTGGAAAAAGAGAAGTTGAATGAGTTGAAATTGCAAGTTGATTTTGATATGCCAGAAGTTGTTCAGATTTACCATGCTTGGGAAGATAGGTGTATGGAGAATCCACATTTGACCATTTCAGACCAGATATGGGGTTTGGTGTAACACCCTATTTTGATAAATGGAATGTCACGCGTAATTATGGCGTGTCATCAAAGCATGCAAGGTAATATGTAGAAAAACATACATGACCATAGGGAAAACCGGAATCAAACATCGGTTCCCAAACATAAGCCCAAAACATAACAAAGTAAATGAACTGAATGAAAGACTAAACAAGCATAAATATATGAAGGAAACAGGAGAAGAAGTCTATGACAGCTTCCATCCTATGCATGTCCTCCAAATGCTCGAGTCTTGGGTACCTGCCGTTTTGGGACATGGAAAGGAAAGTAACGGCTGAGCAAAACGCTCAGTGCACGGATATACAATCTAGCATGAAATAGGATAAGCATGTAACATATAACAGCGGAAGACTAAGTTCTGAGTAGACTGGTTAAGTATTGAGAAAACTGGTTTTATAGTTTGAAAAGCCTTATGTTTATCTTATGAAAACTGTTTTAACATATATATACCATAGCCCATATAGGTCATGAAAAGGTCACGTGCATGAATACTTGGAGGGGTGACCTCATCATGCTGATTAGAGGGGATGCCTCTAATTAATATACTGGTCTGGGTAGGAGGGATCAACTCCTTGTGAAGGATGCAAGGCATACACCACATTCACCATGAAATACTGAATAAAACATGTAACTAGGATGCACCCATACGCCCCACATGATATAATAATATGGCCAAAACTGAAAGGGACGCCACGAGCAATCACTCCGCCGTGGGGAAGTCATAAAATTGGTGCCTCCAATGTTATGGTTATGGTACCTCCATAACTAGGTGAAACTGGTCATGCTTGTATAAGGCTATAGATTATGCTAATTAAACATAAGCAGTTCAAAACAATAAAACAAATACTGGGGAAAACAGTTGGCTGCATACGGGGAAATCCTAATAAGGAAAGAATGTCCATACTGAAAGGACGGGAATCCGTACCTCAAGTCCAGTGAATGAACGGAAGAAAGACTCCTACTTCTGGATCACTAATGCTACATGAATACACACGTGTATAAGTATCGAATCACTGATTACGTACTGGGTTTTATGTATTATCTTAACTTACTTTATATGTTTTAAGTCATGGTTTACTGTTTTAAGCCTCAATCTGTGTTTATCTTATGTTCTGATTAATCTGATTGAGTATTACTGGTATTTCATGTATTATTATACTTACTGTGTAATAATAAGTAACTTTCCAAAATAGCAGGTTTCCTATAATAGAAAGTTTCCAAAAATATAAAGTTTCCAAAAATAGAATTACTGCTTAAAATAGATTAGTTTCTAAAAATAGAAAGTTTCCATAAATAGATTAGCTGCCTTATTTAATAAGTTTCTAAAAATAGAAAGTTTCCATAAATAGATATAAGCTGGTTAAATAAGCTAATTCTAAGTCATAGTGATATAATGTATACTTTATTAATTATTACATGTCATTTAAATAAACTATAGGTTAAAGGTATTTAATTAAATATAATGTGATTTAATTAAATAAAGATATAATTACTTAGGTTAAAACATGCATTATTAATTATATTTATATAACCTAAGTCATGAGAATTAATTAATTATAGGTCATGGTTTTAATAATTAATTAATTAGTTAGTCTCATTTTTCATGATTAAAATACTTAGGTTTAACTATGTATTAATAGTAAAATAGTTAACCTAAGTCATGATAATTAATTAATTATAAGTCATGTTTAATAATTAATTAATTACTATAATAAAGTTACTTAGGTTAAAATCATGTATTATTAACTAGTAATAATAAACCTAAGTCCATGTTTTAATTAAATTAATTATATAGCATGTTAAATCAATTTAATTAACTTGTAATAAAATAACCTTGTAATAATAAGTCGTTTTATTTATTTAATTTACCTTGTAAATTAATATATACGTTAAAGCAAATAACGTGTACAATCATAACCCGTACTAGTGTATTCTTTTATTAAAACGCATCGAAAACCGAACCCGTGTCTTATTAATTTAAAAGGTGAAACTCGTGTTATGTATTTAAATAAGCCGAACCAAACAGCCCCTTAAACCTGTTAAACCCACTACCAAACGTACCCTTAACTGCCAGTTCCTCCTGGCAGTTTTGATTTCCCCCCGTCTGTTTAAAGTTCCCACCGGCAGGCTAGAAGGCCAACCGTGGGTTCCCACTGGTAGAACAAATTAACCACTGGCGCAGCCAGTGGTTTTTCCCCCTGCTTGTTCTCTGTTTCCCCTGCTTGAGCAAACCAAGCCAAAACCCTAATTTGGTTGCGGCTGGTGGAATTAACTCACCACCGAGACTCATATGAGTCTCGGTTTGTGTGCAATCAGTCCAAACGAACACCCCCTTCCTTAATAAGGCTCGTTTTAAACACGTTTTAAACCCAATCACATGGATTCGTGATCTATCAAACCAAAAGAGAAGAAAATAAAATAAAACGAATTAGGGTGTTTACCTTACACATTGATTAGGGTTTATAGAACACCAAAACTTGAATCAATCCTCTTTCTTGTTCTTAGTGTAGGTCACGGCAGAGGAGAGAAAAGAAAAAGATAGAGGCGGCTGCATTTCTTTGATTAGGGTTTTATGTATGTTTTGTGTTTGTCTAAAAAAATATGTAATACTCCCCCCCCCCCCCCCTCGTCTCTTTTGTTATACACGGCACCAACACCACTTGGGCCTTGAGCCCAAGTCCCATTACTTTTCTATTTGTCTAAAACAGCCCTTGAAACACTTGTACGTTTTAAATAATACGCGACTTGTTAAAAAGGTTACGTATAATCGTGTCTTTTGTATGTCGTAAGTTTCTTAGTTATAATTACCCGCGATTAAACGTAATTATTATTTACGTGATTACTTGTCGCGTTAATTAAATACACGTAATAATATTAATCGTGTTAAATGTTCGCGTTTACGTGTTACGTAGTTTACGTGATTAATTTTAGTTATCGATCGTGACATAATATATTTATTCGTCTTCATAATAAATATATCTATATACGTAATTAATATTAGTTCGTGTTTTAATTACGTTCGTGATTAATTATTGTTAAATACTTATCATGTGTTCGTACGTAATCGATACTTATCATGTTTATACACGTATGTAATATTTAAATATTAGCACATGAATGTTTTAATCTAGGACGTACGATCTTACAGGTACTATTCATGGTAAAAGCATGCGGGTTTTACAATTCTTCCCCCCTAAAAAGAATAATTCGTCCCCGAATTATAGATAACGTAACTGGAAGCGGAAACATACCCGAATCAAACCGAGAGGGTATGTAAGATTAATGAACGTACATGTGACATGGTAGAAGGAACGTGGAACGTGACATGTCTTGAAAGGACATGGAACGTGACGTGACTGAAAGGACATATCTAATTGATGAGAAAAACGGATAAAAGTCCGGATGAACTTGTTCGTTTCCAAGTGGCCTCCCTCTTGGAACGGTTCCTTCCGAAGATCTTGACACAAATGATAAATCTTGGTCCTCCTGACCTTGACTTGGAATACGAAGAAATTCTTGGTTATCAACGGAAGGTAGATCCCCTAAATTGGATCGAGGAAAATAAGAGTTAACGTGCTAGGGTAACTGAAACGTTACGATGCAAGACAATCTGACTTAACTGATAATTAGAAACGATGCGCGAGACATAAAGAAACGTAGTACGTGAAAAATTTTGAACGTGATACGTGAAAAATTTTGAACGTGCTACGTGGAGATATGGCGAGTGTAGTATGAGTAAACATATCGTGATCCATGATACGTGTAACATATTTTGATCATGATATGAGGAACGTGGAATGAACATGACATGTGAGACATATCGTGATCATAGAATATAATGGCGGTAACGCCAAACGCTACAAGGTGAGACATGGAATATGACGTGGAACGTCTATCTGATGATGGAGAGTTATACTAAACTTGGGTCTGGTCTCACAAGTTCTTGCAAACTTCCCATAATGAGAAAAGAAATGAACGTAAAATCATAAGCCAAAATACGATCATGAACGTGAATAGTGTCATGAACGTGAGCGCGAAAGCAAGTCGTGGAATTAGAATGAAGACGTGAAGTAAGTTAGGAGTACAATTACGAATCTTTGTCTGACCCGATAGCTGAGGGATTGCCAAGTGATCGGATGAGCCTTGGCTGGAACATGTTCGTTCAATCTGTTGGTTCTGAAATCCGTACGGATGTAAGGATTCTGCAGACTTGATCAAACTGTTGACAATAACCCAGATAGCATCATGCTTCTTCGGAGTTTGCTGAAATCTGGTAACTAAAATCCATGGAGATCTTGTCCCTTTTCGATTCACAATTTCATATGATGAAAACATCCCAGTTTGTTGGTGTCCTATCTTAACCTGTTGGTATGTCAGGTACCTAGATATGAACGTAACTGTATCTTGCTTCGTAGAACTTGATACCTAGGAGTTTGCGAAACTCTGAGTCTCTGAATCTAGACTTCTCCTAGCGTATAATTTTCTAGAATACCTAATGTAGTGTAGGGTTCTCTCCTTTACACATAAGCCGAGTCATGGTAAGATTCACCATAGAAACCCATGTGATTCAGTGTGTCACTGTAATCAAACAGAATAGATATTGGAAAAAAAAATTCCAGGGTAGAATTTCTCTTGTCATAGAATTTGCAACATAGTGCAGATATGGTCTTCCTATTCTTCTCTAGGCTTAGAGGAAATCAGGTTATCCTCAATGAAAACGCGGATGAATTTGTTTAGGAGTTCATGAAAACTCAATTTATTAAGTCCATAATGCGGTTGGAGCATTGATGAGACTAATTCAAAATCATAAATCTAGCATGACCGAGTCGTGTACGAATAGCAGTCATGGACATGTCCTGCTTTTTCACTCGTCATTGTTGGCAGCATGATCGTGAGTTCGATCTTAGAAAAGTGATTAACACTAAACGGTTGATTGGACATGTCGTCAATACGTGGAGGAGAATAACGGTCATGAATGGTGATTTGTTTAAGTCGACGGTAGTCGACACATAATCTCATGGTACCGTTCTTCTCCTTGTAGGTTCTTCTGGAATGTATAGGAAGATTTTGGAATAATCAACTGGTTATGCGTAAAAGGACTTAAGTAGTCGTGTCTTACTGACAGCTAGAAAATTTTAGCGACCATGGCTAACAACGAACCTTCTTATAAGCGTAGATAATTTGCACGGATTTTCCTGATGGAAAATCAAGCTGAATGTATTAAGGAGCCTGAACATTACTGTACATAATTATGAATCGTAGCATGGTGTGATGTTCATAGTCCATAATTAGGATAAAATTCGTCTCGTGTCTGTCCGAGGAAATGCGTTAGCAGCTTGGATCTCATCATTAAGCTGAAGGAAAACCTTCGTATACGTGGGAATACGAAAGGCGTCCTTCATGGTCATGAATATATGAAATATGGTGAAAGAAATGAAAGTGACATCGGCAACGTGACAGTTCTCACTTATGCGCCGGTAATGGTATTGAAATTCTTGTGGCCTGATTAATACATGGCACAACAAAATGGATATACCCTTGGAGGGTACCCTGAATTTCTTCGAAATGTTCCATAGTTGGACGTGAGTCATGTGTCTTGACTCGTGTCTTGGAACTATAAGCATGAAATATGTCTTAACTGGTGTCTTGATATGTGTTCTCAGAAAGTATACGTAAGACATGTGTCTTGACTGATGTCTTGACCTGTGTCTCGAGACATAAAACAATAGAACTACAATAATAGGCTATTATGCCAGACTTGGCGGATCGGTTGGACTACTGATCCTTTGTATGTCTGATCACGTCCGCGGTCGGAGCCTCGGTTGCGATTTCTAGGATAGTTTCTGTCATAGTAGTGGTTACTATCGTCCTGTCTGTCAGTTCCATGACGATCATTCTTATGACCGTGATTCATGTATCTATTCAGCTGAGTGGCCGGCTGGTACCGGTTTGCACTCATATGGTTGAAATGACAGCCGAATGACGTGTGACATGTACTAAGAAATAGGGAAAATGATCGATGGGAATCGTCTGATGGTGAAGCATCTTCTCGTCCAATAGCTTTGCTCCGACGCCTTTGTCTTCGTCTTGTAGGATCTCCAGGGTGTGAACAGCATCCGCATCTCGTAGCGTCTCCGAACGTCAGCAACATCAACCTTTAGTACCATTTCTAAGTTATGAGCAGCATCAGCAATTTGTAGAGTATTAGCAAGTAGACATATGCCTGAGATGATTCAGAATCTACTAGCGAATACTCGCGAAGTATTACAAGTGGAATACACATGGATTAAGGTACATGTAATACACATGGAATACGGTACATGGAGTACACGTGGAATGCATATGAAATGATCGGTATGGGGTCGATCATTTGTCATGATTTAGGGAAAGTATACCGGTTAAACGGTTAGGAAAACCATCATGATAACCTGGCAGCATTAGCATAGACATCATTCTAGTTATAACGGGAACGTTAAAGTGTGGTTACACAAAATTCAACGATGATTTGCCTGACAGCATGATCAATGAAAACCAGCCATGACTATCATGAAAGCATGATTCAATGAAATCTAACAATGTCTTGCATAACAACGTAAATGACAAAAGAGGCGTAAAACATAATCAACATGAAGACGGAATTATCATGAAGAAACATGAAACCATCTATCACGAAGAAGTGTATAACATAATCAGCATGAAACTGAAGTTAAACATGACAGTATGAAAACATACTTGACATAAAACATAATAACTTATGAGGGGACATGAAAAAAATTTATGCCAATTTAAATCATGAGAAAAATTTTATGCATGAAAAACAGTGCATGAATGCGTAATGTAGTTTATAAAACCTTTATATGTGCGAGGGAACGCCTATGGGTCGGTTCCAAAACAAAAGACATGGCGAGGGGACGCCTATGGGTCGGTCCCAAAGTTAAAAGTTTCGATAAAAGCACATGCGACTAAATAGGGCCAGTCCTGTACCAACCATTACTTAGTCAAAATTCCTGCAATAGATGACATATGATATAAATTCATGAATGAATGAAACATAAATAATTAAAAGTCATTGTCAAAACTTAACAGAAAAAAAAAATTTATGTGAAAATTATGAACTACTGGGGTTCAGTTCACATAATCACAGTTCACTAGGAACATCATGCATAGACACTGACACATAACTAAATATGGATGACGGTTGTTCATTCCATATTGATAAAACGATACTGGTGAAAACATCATGGTTAAAACAACATGGTGCTGAAAACGTAATGGTTAAAACAAAAAGGTGCTGAAAAACGTCAACACGTGGAATAACAAGCGTTGGCTTAGGAAGCTCCTGGTGACTACCCACTAGTCACAGGTCGAGTTTTAGAGCCTACAGGTCGAAGCCTTGGCTCTGATACCATAATTGTAACACCCCATTTTGATAAATGGAATGTCACGCGTAATTATGGCGTGTCATCAAAGCATGCAAGGTAATATGTAGAAAAACATACATGACCATAGGGAAAACCGGAATCAAACATCGGTTCCCAAACATAAGCCCAAAACATAACAAAGTAAATGAACTGAATGAAAGACTAAACAAGCATAAATATATGAAGGAAACAGGAGAAGAAGTCTATGACAGCTTCCATCCTATGCATGTCCTCCAAATGCTCGAGTCTTGGGTACCTGCCGTTTTGGGACATGGAAAGGAAAGTAACGGCTGAGCAAAACGCTCAGTGCACAGATATACAATCTAGCATGAAATAGGATAAGCATGTAACATATAACAGCGGAAGACTAAGTTCTGAGTAGACTGGTTAAGTATTGAGAAAACTGGTTTTATAGTTTGAAAAGCCTTATGTTTATCTTATGAAAACTGTTTTAACATATATATACCATAGCCCATATAGGTCATGAAAAGGTCACGTGCATGAATACTTGGAGGGGTGACCTCATCATGCTGATTAGAGGGGATGCCTCTAATTAATATACTGGTCTGGGTAGGAGGGATCAACTCCTTGTGAAGGATGCAAGGCACACACCACATTCACCATGAAATACTGAATAAAACATGTAACTAGGATGCACCCATACGCCCCACATGATATAATAATATGGCCAAAACTGAAAGGGACGTCACGAGCAATCACTCCGCCGTGGGGAAGTCATAACATTGGTGCCTCCAATGTTATGGTTATGGTACCTCCATAACTAGGTGAAACTGGTCATGCTTGTATAAGGCTATAGATTATGCTAATTAAACATAATCAGTTCAAAACAATAAAACAAATACTGGGGAAAACAGTTGGCTGCATACGGGGAAATCCTAATAAGGAAAGAATGTCCATACTGAAAGGACGGGAATCCGTACCTCAAGTCCAGTGAATGAACGGAAGAAAGACTCCTACTTCTGGATCACTAACGCTACATGAATACACACGTGTATAAGTATCGAATCACTGATTACGTACTGGGTTTTATGTATTATCTTAACTTACTTTATATGTTTTAAGTCATGGTTTACTGTTTTAAGCCTCAATCTGTGTTTATCTTATGTTCTGATTAATCTGATTGAGTATTACTGGTATTTCATGTATTATTATACTTACTATGTAATAATAAGTAACTTTCCAAAATAGCAGGTTTCCTATAATAGAAAGTTTCCAAAAATATAAAGTTTCCAAAAATAGAATTACTGCTTAAAATAGATTAGTTTCTAAAAATAGAAAGTTTCCATAAATAGATTAGCTGCCTTATTTAATAAGTTTCTAAAAATAGAAAGTTTCCATAAATAGATATAAGCTGGTTAAATAAGCTAATTCTAAGTCATAGTGATATAATGTATAGTTTATTAATTATTACATGTCATTTAAATAAACTATAGGTTAAAGGTATTTAATTAAATATAATGTGATTTAATTAAATAAAGATATAATTACTTAGGTTAAAACATGCATTATTAATTATATTTATATAACCTAAGTCATGAGAATTAATTAATTATAGGTCATGGTTTTAATAATTAATTAATTAGTTAGTCTCATTTTTCATGATTAAAATACTTAGGTTTAACTATGTATTAATAGTAAAATAGTTAACCTAAGTCATGATAATTAATTAATTATAAGTCATGTTTAATAATTAATTAATTACTATAATAAAGTTACTTAGGTTAAAATCATGTATTATTAACTAGTAATAATAAACCTAAGTCCATATTTTAATTAAATTAATTATATAGCATGTTAAATCAATTTAATTAACTTGTAATAAAATAACCTTGTAATAATAAGTCGTGTTTATTTATTTAATTTACCTTGTAAATTAATATATACGTTAAAGCTAATAACTTGTACAATCATAACCCGTACTAGTGTATTCTTTTATTAAAACGCATCGAAAACCGAACCCGTGTCTTATTAATTTAAAAGGTGAAACTCGTGTTATGTATTTAAATAAGCCGAACCAAACAGCCCCTTAAACCTGTTAAACCCACTGCCAAACGTACCCTTAACTGCCAGTTCCTCCTGGCAGTTTTGATTTCCCCCCGTCTGTTTAAAGTTCCCACCGGCAGGCTAGAAGGCCAACCGTGGGTTCCCACTGGTAGAACAAATTAACCACTGGCGCAGCCAGTGGTTTTTCCCCCTGCTTGTTCTCTGTTTCCCCTGCTTGAGCAAACCAAGCCAAAACCCTAATTGGGTTGCGGCTGGTGGAATTAACTCACCACCGAGACTCATATGAGTCTCGGTTTGTGTGCAATCAGTCCAAACGAACACCCCCCTTCCTTAATAAGGCTCGTTTTAAACACGTTTTAAACCCAATCGCATGGATTCGTGATCTATCAAACCAAAAGAGAAGAAATGAAAATAAAACGAATTAGGGTTTTTACCTTACACATTGATTAGGGTTTATAGAACACCAAAACTTGAATCAATCCTCTTTCTTGTTCTTGGTGTAGGTCACGGCAGAGGAGAGAAAAGAAAAAGATAGAGGCGGCTGCATTTCTTTGATTAGGGTTTTATGTATGTTTTGTGTTTGTCTAAAAAAATATGTAATACTCCCCCCCCCCCCCCCCCCCCCCCCCCCGTCTCTTTTGTTATACACGGCACCAACACCACTTGGGCCTTGAGCCCAAGTCCCATTACTTTTCTATTTGTCTAAAACAGCCCTTGAAACACTTGTACGTTTTAAATAATACGCGACTTGTTAAAAAGGTTACGTATAATCGTGTCTTTTGTATGTCGTAAGTTTCTTAGTTATAATTACCCGCGATTAAACGTAATTATTATTTACGTGATTACTTGTCGCGTTAATTAAATACACGTAATAATATTAATCGTGTTAAATGTTCGCGTTTACGTGTTACGTAGTTTACGTGATTAATTTTAGTTATCGATCGTGACATAATATATTTATTCGTCTTCATAATAAATATATCTATATACGTAATTAATATTAGTTCGTGTTTTAATTACGTTCGTGATTAATTATTGTTAAATACTTATCATGTGTTCGTACGTAATCGATACTTATCATGTTTATACAGGTATGTAATATTTAAATATTAGCACATGAATGTTTTAATCTAGGACGTACGATCTTACAGGTACTATTCATGGTAAAAGCATGCGGGTTTTACATTTGGAGATTATTCTAAGAGTACAAAAGGATTGCAAGGTAATTCTGAGACACAGGGCTAGCAATATTCTCTCATTGCTGAGAAGGGATAGAAGGGAGTTGTACTACATGCTACTCAGATGTCATGGGACAGGCTGGACTTATAAGAAATTGATTGCCTTGACATTTGAAGAGTTGGAGTTCAAAGCTTATCCCATTTGGGTAAGAGTGCAGGAAGAGAACACTCTAAGACTTCTTTCTGATGAAAGAAAAGAAGAACTTGCAGAAGAAATGGAGCTTAAGAAGGCAATGATTGTTCCCAGACCTGTGAAGAAGGGAGTCCCTCTTGAGTTTCCCAAAGATATGGATAGGTTGAATCCAAGTGAAGCTGTTATAAGAAGGAGCCTCAAGCTCTCACCATTGGAAGCTTCAGATATGGTACAAGTGGTACCTCTTGATTCCAGAAACCCTATTATAAGCTATGACGAAGATGAAAGTGGGTTTTGGAAGATTGGCAGGTATGGGAAAGAGGTACACACATTTACCACTCTTATATCTTTGTTTGCAAGTGTTGATAGAGAAGACTTGGTAGACCTTTGGAGGTTGTTAGAAGCCAAGTATGAGACTAAAGCTCCTACTTCAGTCAATGGAATAAAACTTTGGTCAACATTCAAGAGAATGTGTGGACCAAGAGAAGAAGATCCTGCTGTTTGGAAGGATCTTGAAGATGATCTCAGTGGTCTTCAATGGCGTTTGTATTCAGCTGCTGGTGTGTACTATTTGAGCTCTACAAAGTTTTTGAGTATCTTCTTGTAGATGGTCAGTATTCCATGTCCAAAGAAGTGTTGGAGAAGATGAAGACAACACAGCTGGAGATTGATTATTCAAGTGATGTGGCCAAAGATTTGATCAGACATATTTATCACCAATATGATCAAGTTTGTAAGATTCCTCCTAGTTCTTAATGTTTATTCAGAAACTTGATTACTAGAGTAGATATCAAGTTTAGGGGAGGATTGTTGGGAATAAAATATAGCCAGGCCACTTGAGCGCTGACAAGAGGAAAACAAGCGTTGATAGGAAGAAAACAAACGCTGATAGATCAAGCGTTGACAAGAAGAAGTCAAGCGTTGATAGGTTTAAGACAAGCACTGATAGAAAGATATAGTCTACACGTATTATGTTTCTAGTTTGTTTCTAGTAAAGATAAGTTCAACATTGTATTTTCTATAATTATCTTTACCTAGAATAGTTGATACGTAGACTCTTGTACAAGGCTTCTTATGTCTATAAAAGAAGACCTTTAGGTTATGGTTCAATATAAGTTTTCATACGTTAAACACTTTCATTGTAAGCAAGTTTGTTATTATCAATCAAGTGAAAGTTTGTTTATATCTTTGTGTGTTCTTGTTTAAGTGTTAATTCCACATAACACTTAGATTACTTTATACATAAACAAAGTTTCTCTACGTGTATAACTTGATCTAATCTCGTATACACAAAGCTAAATCGATCTATGTTTGGGATCAATAGACCGATTGCGCCGATGCAAATCACGGCTCCAGATTTTCGTTGAAGCATCACATGATCCAACAAGTTCAAAATACTTGTCCATTTCGCGGATTACCGGATGATGATGCCAACAAACATCTCGACAAATTCATTACCGTAACTCAAATCATGAAGTTGCCTGGTGTTACCATGGATTTTCTTCGCCTTCATCTATTTCCACACACTTTATCCCACCATGCCGAAAAATGGTTTGACCGTCTTCCTAAGAATTCTATTCATACATGGGACGAGATGACTCAACGATTTTTGTCGCGCTACTTTCCACCATCCATGGTCATGAGCCTTCGTAATCAAATCAGTGGTTTCACACAAGAACCTGATGAATCACTTTTAGATGCTTGGGAACGTTATAATGTTTTGATAGATCGATGTCCTAACCACAATATGCTTCCCGTCACCTTAATTGATACTTTCTACAACGGTTTAACTTTTCGTGATCGTGATACGATTAATGCAGCCGTCGGTGGCACATTTATGAAAAGAAGACCCGAGGAGTGTAGAGAGCTTATAGAGAACATGACTACTCATCACAAAAATTGGGATTCATCCGCATCTTCAAGGAATAACCTGAGAGTCGATGTTTCTTCTACTTCATCAAACCCCGAGATGACCGAATTCACCCGCATGTGGCCGAAATGAACAAAAATATCCTACTCATAGCTACGAATCAACAACAACAAGTTAAAGTTGTAGCACTCTCTTGTGTGATCTGCGGCGGTCCTCATTCATACACTGATTGTCCTTCTACTCATGACAATCCGGAAAATGTGTATGCGGCTCATGGTAACTATTCAACGGAAAGCTATCAAGCCCGACCTCAAGGTGATCGTAACTTGCTAAGTTAACGTTCTAACAACTTTCTGTCACCCCGGTTTTTCTCCTCAAAACCACAACCCAAACAACTTCAACAGAAGCAATCCAAACCCACTTTGAGCTTCTACTCTATATCACCTACCCACTCAACAAGCACCACCCATCACTCCACCCACAACTTATAATCATGATGTTGAAGCGTTCATGAGAACCCAAGGAGAGGTGGTTAAGAATATTCAAAGCCAAATCATCAACTTTAAAGGAGATATTACTAAGCAAGGGAATGATATTCGAACCGAGCTTCGACATGATATGCAAACCTCCTTAAGAAATCAAACAAATGATTTGAAGAATATGATGGCAAGTTTCTTTCAAAATACTCAACCCTCTACTTCGGGCTCTCTTCCTTCAAATACCGTCACCAACCCAAGAGCGAATGTGAGTGTTATTACTACACGCAGTGGAGCAACTCTTGTAGGACCATCTACCCCTCCCCCAGTTACTCCATCTACACCTCCTCCACCACCATTTATCCCGCCTACTTCCACGCCTAGTATTAGTTCTCCATTACCGTATCCACCTCTTAATGAAGAAGTACCCAAGAAAAACCCTTCACCATCCCCACCTTCCACCTTAAAACCTTCAACATCTCAACCTTCACCTTCTACACCTACACCACCTAAACCCAATATTCCCTATCCATCTCAATTAGACAAGTGCAAATTGCTCACCAAGGATGATATTCAAGTGTCAAACTTTTTGAAGAAGATTTCGGGAGTGACCATCACCATTAGCCTTGTTGAAGCTCTTGCCCAAATGCCAACATTCGTTAAGATGTTTAAGGAATTGCTTAATAAGAAGGAAAAGATGGCTGAGTTTGTTAACACACGCTTAAATGAAAATTGTTCTGTAGTCCTTCTTAAAGAACTTCTGGAGAAACTTGGAGATCCCGGTTGTTTTGTGCTACCATGTACGTTTAACCAAACCGAAGAATTTACTGCCTTAGCCGATCTCGGGGCAAGTATTAATCTGATGCCTTTAAGTGTTTAGAAAAAGTTATCATTACCCGATCTTACACCAACAAAGATGACTCTTGAGCTAGCAAATCAAACTCTCGCTTACCCCGTTGGTATTATCGAAGATGTGTTTGTTAAAGTCGGTACCTTCACTTTTCCGGTGGACTTTGTTGTTGTTGATTATGAAATGGACCCTCGTATTCCGTTAATACTTGGACGGCCATTCTTGAGAACCGGAAAAGCTTTAGTTGATGTTGCCGAAGGTGAATTAATCTTAAGAGTCGGGAATGATGTACAAGTGTTTAAAATGGGGAAGATCACAAATAAATCCAATGGAAGAGAATCGACGAATATGATTAATGTGCTTCAAGACGAGCTTGATACAACTACTTGTGAAAGTACAAAGCTTGATGCTTTTGTCGTCTACAACAATCCTCTTTTCGATTCTTGCTATGATAATCCACTTTTCCAAGATGATGTGGATGATTCTCTCTCCAAGTTAGATCCCCCACAAATTTATGATTCTCCACCGATCTATGATGACTATGATGATGATTCTAGTTCCGATGGGGATGATTATGATGATTTTGCTTCAGAGTATAAAGACATGCCAACATATGATGATTTTGACGATGTTGATACTCTTTCGAGTGATTCTTCACATGATGACTTTGTTCCTACTTTTGATGAAGATCCTCCACCAACAATGCTTGATCCTACTTTGGATGACTACTCATTTGAGGAAGATTTTGCTACTTTTCTCAATACCTACTTCCCCAATGAGAATGATTCTCCTCCTTTGGACTTTGATTATGGTCTTTATCCTCCTTCAGATATGAAGAAACCCGTTTCAAAGGAGAAGAAGCCGGATGACACCAATATCCGTAGTACCTATGTCTTGACACCTCTTTATCCACCTTCTGAGGATGAGATTGTGAGATTTATGAGCGGATCTTCTTCAAGGTCTACTGAGCCTGAGTCTTATTTTCCCCTAAAGGAAAAGGTGTTCGATCCCGGTATTGCAATTTTTAAGCCATCTAAGTATCCATCTGATGCAATAAAAGGAAATATTTTTGGAACTTGTGGAGATATGCTAGCACTTCATCCTACTTTCTACCACCGTGCTCAATCTTTGCTTAAGGGAACCTTGCCTACTCTTCTTTAGCTTGCCTTGTTCACCTTAAGCTTGTGCTACTTGATGGATGAAAACCATGTATTTGATCCCGGTGGATGTTCTTCAAGCTTCTTACCATTGTAATCAAGGTCGAGTCAGGCTCACGACTCGGTGAACAAAAACAAGCGCTTCTCGGGAGGCAACCCGAGTATCTATCTTTTTTATTCCGTTTTTATAATAAGTGTAGGGGGAGACCCTAGTATGTGTTTGTTCTTTTCTTTCTTATCATGTGCAGGGATTCGAGCTTTCAAAGATCCATTCTTGATGACTTTTGACGATCCGTGATTCCGTGTACCCGTCTTCTCGTTTTTATCCTAAACTCTTTTGGTTCACTATTTTATATTCTTCAATATTAAAATAGGAATCACTTTAGTTGTCTCTTCCTTAGCAAGATTTAAACAACGTGCACAATGTCCTAAGTGTAGGGGAGTTTACTCCCACATGCTTAAACATTGAGGACAATGTTTATATTAAGTGTAGGGGGACTTCTATCGAAGTTAAGTGGGATTTTCCATGTATTTGTCCTCATTTTAACCAGGAAATCGATTTTTCGACATTTTTCAAAATTTTTGATCTATTTTGGCCCATTAGTATTTTCCTTTGTTATTATTATTTTCTTTCTTTAGAATAAAATTCAATAAAATGGTTTTAATAAGTTTAGATGTCTTTGATATATTAGGCCCGTTGTGAATCTTTTGACTCAACCTGAGTTTACTTATCCAAGTTTAGTCTAGCTAGTATCCTTAATGTGTATAAGTCAAGTTTTGCTAGGCTTTTATATCGGGAACTTTAAAACGCGAAAGTCTTAACTCTTATGGGTTAAGAACAAGAACTTTTCGCAAGTTCCTATAATTGATCCTAGAAAGTCGTTTATCAATGGAACTTTAAAATGCGAATTCTAAACTTGAAAAAGTCTAAGAAGTTGCAAGATCCTATAGATGATCTGAAAACCTGAAACTTTGATTTAATAGGCTAAGCATCCACGAGTCTCATTCCTTGAGATTTTAAATTATAGAGAACGAGAGATGATAGAGTCAATTATAAGTTTGGTATTCTTTCATGAATTTATGTGAGTTAATTATGAGCTTTTTCTCCCATCTCTTGTTAATAAATTTAATTGCAATAAATAAGGTCGTACGATTTGAAAAGTTACTTAGCTTCTAGCACAAGATCGTTTAAAAGTTGCTCGGTATTAATTAAGTTCATAGCCAAGGCATAACTTATTGAAGCGGGATGCGAAGATTGGCGAGTCCGAAAAGGCCCGAACAAGGCATGAGGGCTACATTTTATTGCTAAAGATCCAAAGTGATGTGAAGAATCATTTATCAAAAATCAATATGAAGGATCAAGACACACGTTGAAAAGCAAATACTCCCCAAAAGATCATGGAGAAGTCTATCCGAAAAGACCCTAGCAAGGTATGAGGATATATAGATCCAAGTCCTAAAAGGAGGCGGATCGTTGTATATCAAAATCCCAAATAAAGATTGGAGAAAAATGAAGAAGTCGTGGTCCAAGTATGAAGAATCTCAAAAAAAAACGTCAAGTGAAGAAATTCCTATTATGAAGAGAAGACCATTATTTCATGAACGTCTCTCAAGATTTGAAGTATGAAGTCACTGCCAAATATCGGTCCGAGAAAGGTCTCAAATCGTGAAGCGAGTAATGCCAAGATATGAACTTTGAGAGGTCCCGAGAAGCAGTTTTAAAAGATTTTGTCCTTTAGCTAACTATTGATTAAATCGTTCTACTTTGTTTTCAGCCTAAATAACTATCGAAATAAGTCAACAATGCATCCTAGTGATCATTCAAGACAACAATAAAATATAATAGATACACCTAGGAATAAGGGAGTCTAAGTGAATAATGGGCCACATGAGTTTGTGTTAGTTTGCTGACTTATAATAACAATGATCTCGTTTTAAGTTTGGTTTGGGGAACGTGAAACTTGAGGGTGATAAACATTCATGACAATCCAAAGGCCCAATGTAAGTCTTCGATTTCTTTACTTAATTTCTTCCTTCTAATATTTTGTTATTTTCTATCTCTTTAAGTTTCCTTATTATCCTTTGTTAATAATGGCCAAGGTAGGTTAATTATGATGGAAAATGTAAATCTTGCTTTGTAATTATTGCATTGCATGAGGGCATTGCAATGGTCAAGTGTAGGGGATTTAATAAGTGTGAAAACACTTATCCTTTTACCACTTAATTATAATAATAAACAAGCCAAAAAGTGTATTTTATGTCGTAAATGTCGGAATTATGCGTGGTTTGTATTTTTGTTGTGATTTAGGATCAAAATGTGAAAAGGGAAGAAAACATGGGCTTTCACGGGCTTTTATCGAAGAAAAAGACAAAAGACGAAGTCAAAAGATCAAGAGTGCAAAAATAATGGAAGTCCAAGGCTTATTCTGAAGATTTATCGAAGAAAAAGTCTAAAGATGGAAGTTTAATGAAGTGGAAGAACTCAAGTCTAATAAATGAAGAAATTATAAGACGAGTTCAATTTGTATCAACAAATCCTATGACAACGTCGAGAAAGCCGAAGAACTTAAAAGACGAAAAGACGAGAAGAAAGAAGAAAAGATAAACACATGTTAATCCTCCTATAAATACCCTCATAATGACACATTAGGAGGTGTTAGCTAAATTGACAACTTAGTCTTTCCAATTTATTTTTATGCACTTTCATATTGTCATCTTAATTTCTTGCCTTTAATTTCAAGTAAGTTTTAATTTTGTTGTTGAATCTTTAATTTTAATCAAGTTTTTAATTAATCTCTCATTCTACCTTTCTTGTTTTGCTTAATCTTTATGCTTATTTGCTTATTGTCATGCTTATTTGATTGTTTGTTATGTTTTTATGTGTTTGATTGTGTTGGCTTATTGATTTTATAGCTTATTGAGTGCTTTTCTTAATTTTAATTAAGTGTTTTCAAAATTTATTTTATAAAAAGTTGATTTTAAATATTTTTATTATTTAGTGTTTTTAAAAGTTTTTAAATTTTGGCTCATTAACTTTTTCTTAAACTTGTTTTGGTTAAAATTTTAGTTAAGTGCTTATATATTTTTAGCTTATTTTGGATTTCTGCTTAATTGTTTTTAATTCGGATTACTGTAAACCCTAACTTCCCGAATTATGTGTAGGACTGCCCTTTTTCCGAATTACATGCAGCTTTCCCTTTCCCGAATTGTGTGTAAGACTGGTTTTCCCGAATTAGATCCTTCATCCCTTATTCCGAACTAGGTCTTGGTTTGTGTATTCCGAATTGGGTATAGAACAGAGTATTCCGAATTAAGTCGTGATCCATTATATTCCGAACTATATTATAGTTGCCTATTCCGAGTTACATTAGAACCATACATTCCGAATTAGGACTTGAACCTATATTCCGAATTACTAGTGGTTCTCGTTTTCCGAACTAGGTTAGGAATTGAGATTCCGGATTAACTTCTTGCCTGTATTCCGAACTAGGTCAACATCACACATTCCGAATTAGGTTAGTGCTTGTATTCCGAATTAGTTTGGGATTCTAACATTCCTAATTAGGTCTAGAATATGGATTCCGAACTAGGTTAGGGATTTGGGATTCCGACTTATGTTTTACTTGTTTCCTGTTTTAGTTTTTAAGCTTTAATTTTCCCGCCAATTTTCTTAAGTGTCATTTTAATTGTTTTACTTTATTTTAAATTTCAAGTTTGTATTTTTATTAAGTTGTTAAATTTACTTAACGTCAAACTTTAATTTTACGTCATTTAATTAATTTACTTTTAAAGATTTAATTTTGCACCATTTACGTTTTAATCACTTTTAACTTTAATTTCTCACCATTCACTTTTAAGGTTTTGCAATTTCATTTTACAACAACGACCAAACCATTTCTTTTCCACCAAAAGACAATTGAGTCACACTAATAACCAATAATCAATTCGATTAGACATATTCAAAGAACGAAAATTTCAGTTATTACTTAGAAGCACCATATTAGCCCACTAATTTGCATATAGACCCACCAGACCTCATTCTTGTTATCAGTGACTTAGTTCCTTGATTTTTGTGCCTTATTGGTGTTTGGACTGTTTGTTTTTTTATTGCTATTGACTCCCCACACTCCACTGAGTATGGGGGTGCCTTTGTTGCCAAAATACTCCAAGAAACAAGCTCAATTCGTCCATTTTTCTGTTTTTGTGAGTAAGCAGTAGGAACAAGGTTCCCATTGATAGTACTTTTCTTCCCACTGTTGTGCTAAAAGACAAAAAGCCTCCACATGTCATTATCAGCATTATAAGTTTTTGTCTTTAGTGTGTTAAAATCAGCTTTTTCTTGTTTTTTATTTTTCCTTGTTCATTTATTTATTTTAGGATTTTAGAAAAGAAAATTTTATTTTTCTGATTATTTTACTTTTTTAGCATTATTTTAATTAAAAATTAGTCTTTAGCAATTTAGTTTTTGTCCTATTAGGACTAAAATCATTTTTTCAATCTTTTTCATTTTTCTACAGTTTATTTAAGTAATTTAGTATTTTTGAAAAAGTCAAATTCTTTTTCTCATTATTTTATTATCTCTTATCATTATTTTAATTTTAAATCAGTTTTTAGCCTTTAAAAAAAATAGAAAAATAGTTTTAAAATTAAAAAAATACTTTTTAGCTTTTCATTAATATAAGTAAGATTTTAGTTTGATAAAATATAATTTTGGGTTTTTTGTTAATTATATTCAAATTTAGGGCTTTAATTAGTATTAAAAATTAAATATTTAATTAATAAAAAGTTTTAAAATTTATTTATTGAATTTTTATTCTTATTTATATTATTTTAGGCTTAATTTTGATTTTAATTTACTTTTAGTTTAAATTTTTAATTTTGTCACGTTTTACGTTTTACGTCGTAGTGTAATTTAGCGTAACTCGTCTTTTAATTTTCTTTCTTCTAAAAACCAAAAACGTCACTAATCCAAAATTGATTTTATATTATTGGCACATAATACACACACCTTCGACGAGAACGGACTCGCATTTATCGAGCATTCACGTTTTCCTAAACGTGAATGTTTAATACTTGCCACGGTTATTTGCTTTTCCTAAAAGTAAGTGACTAAAATACATATATCAGCAGTTCAAAATTTTGTATGTATCCAAGGTTTATAGAACTTTTGCTGGATATGAGTGAACATGGACCCATTACACACACCCATCACTTCACATCCAACCCCCACACCACTAAATTGTTCACCACCCTTGCAACAAACACCCCATAATTTTCTGGTAGGGAAGTACCCCTAACTAAAACCATGATGAACCAGATCAGACGTGAAGCTGCTTCAAAACACAGAGCATCCCAAACCACACTTGCTGATTCTATTGCTTCATCTGATGTTGCCCCTGCTAGTAATCTACCCCCCGCCAACCCACAACAAGAAAGAAGAAGCAAATCCAGGTTTGCTAGGTCTCCCTTGCCTAGCGAACCTTCACCTGAAGCAGAGAGGAGAGCCTCCATGGGTATGGAGAGAACTTGGGATTTGGCTGCTACTACTGCTTCATCCACAATGGGTGGGCAGGATAGTGACAGCATAAGTAAGTCCACTTCCTCACTCAGTGATACCCAAAGAGGAGAGCAATCTCCTACTAGGGTTGAGAGCAGACTAAAACCACTATCATTATTGGAATTGATGAATATGTGCATGAGCTTGGAAAAGCAAAATGCACAACTAGTACAAACAGTCAAAAAGCAAGGTCTGGTAATCACTAACTTGGAAACCAGACTTGCTAAGCTTGAAAGGAGGAAAAGACCCCAACTAGTTCTCTCCACATATGAGGATGCTTCCAAAGGGGAGGAAGTACCTCACACAGATGAATCTATTGAATGGTATGCATTTCCTAGTGGGAAAGAAGCTAGTAAAGAAAAGGTGGTCACTAAAGAGAAATGTAGTGACAAGGGGAGTGCAACAAAGGATGTAGCCCAAAGATTGCTAAATTTGGGTCATCAAGAAGTATCCCCTGCTACAACAAAAGATTCCCCTGCTATCATTAATCCCACTGCTGTAAGTATCCCCCCTGCTATTACTATTACACCAACAAGAGCAGCTTTCTCTCAAAAATTTGCTAGAAAAGGAGACAACCAGCGCAGAAGGGAATACAAATTAGAAAGACTACTCCCAAAGCAACACCAGCAGTAGATCCAAAAGATAAAGAGAATGAGAAAATGATTGAACAGCACAAGAAGAAATACAAGCATAAAACACCAGAAGAGATAAGGGCTCAGACTGAACATGATGAATTTGTAGCTCAAAGAATGCAAGAGGAAGAGCTACATATGCAAGAAGAGAGAATACAAAAGAGGAATAAGGAGGTACTGATGCAGTCAAGAGAAAAGCTCAAACAAATTGAAATTATGCATAGAGAGCTGGATGACAGAGTACCAAACATAGCATAATTTTTGGAGAAATGGGAGAAAGAACTGGTAAATGCTCCACTGGAGGAAAGGTATGAGTTGATACTCTTGGCCTTTAATTTTCAAAAAGATTACTTGGAGAAAAGAGAAATGCAGCTCAAAAAGGAAAGGTATCTACAATCTGAGAAAAGAAGGTTGGAGCATTACAAGATCATACTCAAGAGATTCAAAAAGTATACTGATGCTCACTTTAGGAAAATGACCTTCAATGAGATAGAAAAAGCTGCCATTCCTGTTATGAGGGAAACTAGTGTGGAAAACTTTCTTGGTATAGGCACAACTGAGGAGGCTGATTACATTAGAAAGAAGGATGAAATGATGAAGAAGGCCAGGGAAGCTAAGAAAAGAAGGGCAGAAGGAGAAGCAGGTGAAACCACTAAAGCAGTGAAAACTACACAAGCAGGTGGATCCTCATTAGCAGGTGAAAGATCTGCTCTTAACTCACAAAGAGCAACCAAAAGAATGAAGAGGATGTAGAAGATTGGAGTAGTAACCAGGGAAGATCAGAAACCCTCCAATAAAGAAATTGACCAGCATTTAATCTTGGAGGAATCTAATGAAATTTCACAAGATGATATGAAAAAGAAATACTCTATAGTGAAGTATGATGTATATCAGTATAGAGGCATGTCTTGGTGGAAGCTTACTAGGGCTGATGATACAGCTCAGACTTTCTAAAGTCTAGGTCTTATGTTTTAAACTTTGGATAGAGAAGATTTAGATGACTTATGGAGGATTTTAAAAAGAATGTTTACAGCAAATCCTCCTACTATGGAAGGTGTTGAGAAGGATTGGTTGACCTAGGAGAGTATGCATAGGATGTATGAGAAAGATTAATGATCCTATTTTTAAAGCACAAAATGGAGCTAAGATGTTATATTGGAAGCTGTTCACAAATTCAGGAGTTTATGAGCTAGCCATGGAAGGAGTAAGTGTCTATCTACTAAACAATCGTTACTATCCTCTCTCACAAGAGACAAAGAAGAATATGGTGCAGACTGACTTGATAGTGGATTGCAAGAATCATGTTCCCTATGACCTTGTCAGGTTTATCCACAGTCAAATTTGGCCAGGAAGTTTGTAAGCATCCTCATCAACCAGCATTTATTCATAAACTTGTCATTTTGGTGAACGCACAAGTTTAGGGGAGGATTTTTAGGAATAAATGCATGAGTCAAAGTTCCCCCTGCTGGTTGGTCAAGATTCCCCTGCTAGAGTAAGTTCCCCCTGCTGAAGTAATGAAGGCAGTGGGATCAATTCCCACTGCTGGAGGTCAATGCCCCTGCTGCATGGATAAACTAGGAAGAGATATTGACGCGTTTTTGTTACTACTCCCGAATACTTTCCTAGTTTGTTAGTAGTGATCTTGTACATGAGTCCTTGTGCTATAAAAGGACTCATTAGGTTTCATGTTTAAAATACCTTTTCCTCATTTTCCATTTCATGCTTTAAGGTTATAAAACCCTAATACCATCTTTGAGTATTCGTATATCATCAATATATTAAAGCTTAACGTTTGGTTCAATATTTGTTCTTGTGCTAAACATTATTTTCCGCATCTTGTTTAGTTACTTTGTATTGCAAAGTTTCTCTAGTAGTAGTTTGAATTCTTTCTTTCTACTACAACCCTTAAACAAGCTAAGGTTTAAGATCTGAGTTTGGGATCAACACATTTAACCAGTTGCTATATGGTATACGAAGCGGTAAACTTCCCGCAAGAACCAGATACTAAGGTTTTGTATAAGAAATGTGGATCGGGTCGGGTTGGTGGAACCTGGTTGGGTTTTGGTGAGAAGATGGAGGTGGTGTTTGGGATGGTGGTGAAATAGGTTAGGGAAGGGAAAGGGAGAAGGTTCGAGGCTTGCATACTGTCCAATTGGATGTCACTGTGAACTCGAATCACTAACTACTAACTCGTCGCTAAAAAACTGATTTTGCTTAATGAATTGGAGTCTATTATGTTTATGAGTTAAAAGTTTTTATTCAAATCTTTCTTATAGCATTAAAAGTGGTTGTCACTACTTTGTGGCGTTGTGAGCAAAAATTATGCCATGCGTGCTATGGCACCAGAGATAGTATGATGTCATTTTTTGTAAAAAGTTGTTGGCACCAGAAAAATAGTGTGGTGAGCTTTTTTTTATATTTACGTTTTACTACATAATATAATTTAAATAAACTATATTTAAAAAATATTTCATTCATAAAAACCAATACATAACAGAAAATCTAAAAAGTTATTATAAAAAAAATGATACATAAATAAATTAAACACATTAAATATAATAAAAATGTATGAAAGTTATAGTGTGATAAGGAAGTATTTATAAGGTTTTAAGTAGTTAAATTTTTTAAAAAATGATTCTTTTTAAAAAGGCTAGTGAAAGCAACGGTTAACCTTTTGGAAGAAGATTTAACACAAAATTCGATAACGCAACCTTTAGCTTGTTGGACTTTGCGAGGCGAGCTTTTTGCGAGCTCTTTCAACTCGAGTCTGAAAGTGACGCGTCATGAAAAAACTGACGTTGAAAACCACCAAACTAATCCACCAACCAACCATCTTCGTATTATCTATATTACATATAAAACATTTTGACCTTCTAATTTTAGAATACGTGAATTTTCAAGTTACAAATTTTAATGCATAACATGCAACCCATATAAGCATAATTAAAACTTGAAAATTAAAATAACAATACTTACACACATAATTAAAACTTCAATTAAATCATACAAACATAATTAATACTTTCAATTAAAATACCCCATTGATAGGTGTGAAAACACCCATCCTTTTTACCACTTAATTACAATAATAACCGGGCCAAAACGTGTATTTTATGTCATTTATGTCGGAATTATGCGTGGTTTGTGTTTTTGTTGTGATTTAGGACGAGAAGGTGAAAAGTGGAGAAAACACGGCTTTCACGGGCTTTTACTGAAGAAAAAGACAAAAGACGAAGTCGAAAGATCAAAAGTGGAAAAAGAACGGAAGTCCAAGACCAATTCTGAAGATTTATCGAAGAAAAAGTCCAAAGACGAAAGTTTAATAAAGTCGAAGAACTCAAGTCTAATTTATGGAGAAAATTACAAGACGAGTTCAAAGAAATCCCGAGACGAAGTCTTAAAAGTCGAAGAATTTAAGAAGACTGGAAGACTGAGGACTAAGAAAGAAAGAAATAGGAAGCCACCAACCACTCCCCTCTCCTATAAATACCACCCTCACTTGTTGTGAAAGGGTTGGTTAGTTTTAGGATTAGATTAGGAGTAGTGTAGTTTTCTCTCTCTAGATTTATGCTTTCTCTCTCTAGATTAATTTGTGTTTAAGCTTTTGTTATTGAATCTTTACTTTTTAATTAAGCTTTTAATTCATCATCTTCTTCCTTTCTTGCTAAATTTTTGTCTTTGATTTGGTGTTGTGTTCTTGAGTTTTCTTAATTTCAATCAAGTGGGTTTTGATTGATTTGGCTTTATATGTTAGTTTTGATGATTTGTTTTGATTAATTATTGTTAGTTGATGCTTATTGATTGTTTTGGTTTAATCTTTTGGTTTGTTTTGGTTATAATTGATCAAATTCGTGCTCTTTTCGTTTTCCCCTGTTCTTCGCTAAAGTTACTGTATCTTGCCAAAGATTCCGAATGGTCTGCTCATTTAGTCCTCTATTCGGAATATCAGGTTATTCCGAATAGGAGTCCTCTATTCGGAATATCTGATTTTTCCAAATAGGATTCTCTATTCGGAATATCTGATTATTCCGAATAGGATCCTTATTCGGAATATCTGATTATTCCGGATAGGTTTTTCAGTTTTCAGTTTTAAACTTTATTTTTCCCGCCTTTTTCTTTATTTGCATTTTTACTCGCTTTCCTTTTAGTTTAAGTTTACGTTTGAGTTATTTACCTTTATTGCTTTTAATTTCTCGTCATTTATTTTCCGTCAAGTTTTAATCTTTAATCTTTCATTGTCGTTTCTTCTTACCGTCTTTACTTTATTCCTATTTGTTTCAAATCTTTATTTTTACTTAGTTTTAGACAACGACAACTCTTTTATTTGATTCACCAAGAACAACTGAGTCGCACAATTAACCAGAGATCAATTCGAAGAGATTCCGAGAAACGAACTTTCAACGAGTAAAAATATCTATTATTAAAATGGCGCCGCTGCCGGCTCTTTTCGTGAAGATTAACGGTTTTTTGTGAGAGACGCGTTGACTTTTGGGATCCGTTCACTTGTGAACGTTATTTTTCGTGTCCAAAAATTTTCAAAACTCCAAAAACATTTGAAAAATCATAAAAAGCATTTATTTTTCAAAAGTTTTGCACCAAAAATATTCTTCTTGCTTATCTATCTTTCTTTATGGATTTTTATGACCATTGCGTCCGGTGTGGGAAACAATTATCTGGGAACGACTCTTGTCAATGATGTACATGTGAGCGGTGCGGTAACGATATCGACAATACACAATTCCTATTCGGATTTTGTCCTTTGTGCAACTCGATTAATTTGTCCTGTTTGAACCCACCTCCTCCTGTTCCCCCGTGCATCTATTGTGGAAGCGATTCTCATTGGCATGTTTCGTGCCCGGTTCAATACCCGTATGGACACGGGCAAGAACCAGGGTACAATTATGACAATGATAATAGCTATCCACAAGACGCACCTGATTTTTCTCCATACCCGTTTTGCAACAACTGTGGGGGCCCTCACGAACCTATTATTGTCAACCAATGAATTATTATGAGCAAAATCCGGGTCCTCAGTTTTCTTCACCTATGGATTATTATGAACCAAACCCGGTTTCTAATTCTTCTCAACCTATGAACAACTATGAGCCACAACCCTGCTATAATTCAGGTTTTCAACACTTTGAGCCCCCACATCACAACCTCAATCATCAATCCTCTCAGAGAATTCAACAACTCACTACTTTGAATGAAGAAACACACTCCATTGTTTTGCAACTTCAAGAAGTCGTTGTTCTGCTTAAAGAAGTTAGGGACAAGGAGAAGCGACAACAACAAGAGCAAGTTTCTAATCTTAGTGATTCTACCCCTCCTCTTGTGCTCAATACCATTATGATGATGATGATGATGATGAGAATACTATTTCTTGGTATGATCTAGTTGCTCAGTGTCCTAGTGCAATTGTACTTCCCTCTCTTAATTTCCTCAACGCCTCTAAGGATTGTGATACTTCGAGTGAGATTAGTGATTTCGGTCTTGATAAATTCTTTGATGAGGTTTGTGATGTGCTAACTTTTGAGGAGCTTACGGATGAGGTCGCTCTTAATGATGATGTTCCTTCCACGAACACTTTGGGAGATGATTCTTTGGCTTTCTCTAATCCTCTTTTCGATCAAGATGATGATTTTACTTCTAGTGATGACGAGTCACTATCCAATGAAGACGTTCTGCATGAAACTTTCAAGATTTATTCAAACCCTTTATTTGATTTTGATGACGCCTACATATCTAGTGAGGTGAATCCGCTCTTTGACGAAGGGATTGAGGACATTGATAGCGCTGCTTCTCTTGCTATTAATGAGCATACTTTGTTAGCCATACCTCCTTCTATCCCAGAGGTGGAAAGACGTGAATCTACTGAAAAAGAGACGCAGGTGGAAGGTAATTGTTTTCATACTTCTCATATTATATTGCCACCTCATCCTACCACATGCACACCCAAGCGGGTGATGTATCACTTTTACTCTCCTCGTTTCATACCGGGAAATGAGGATGAGTACTTTGACCTGGGAGGTGACAATGACAATTCTATAATTGATACCCTCACGGCTTTGCCGAGTGCTCAACATCCATTGTCTTTGGGGGATGACAATGTGCTTACTTTACCCACCCCACCTCCCGTGGATCTTGAATTCACATACTTCTCGTATGTCGAAAGGGTTTTTCTCCCATTCAAGACTTATCCCCCCGCCTCTCCTTTGTTGATGTCAACCGGGAACGAGGACAAGGTCTTTGATCCCGGTATTACATTCGAGGTTTCCGCATGGACCATTTAATTCGGGGACGAGTCCGGCTCGTGACTCGGTTAACAAAAACAAGCGCTTTTTGGGAGGCAACCCAATTATCTATCTATCTTTACCATAAGTGTAGGGGGAGCCCCCGTTGGTGTTTCTTGTTTTCTTTCTTATCATTGTAGGGATTCGAGCTTCAAAGACACACACTTGATAACTTTTGACGAACCATGATCCCGTGTTACTATCTTCTTGGTTCTAGCCTAAACTCTTTTCGATTCCCTATTTTATATTTTCCAATATTAAAATAGGAATCTCTTTAGTTGTCTTTTTCTTAGCGAGATTTAAGAAACGTGCACAATGTCCTAAGTGTAGGGGAGTTTACTCCCACATGCTTAAACATTGAGGGCAATGTTTATATTAAGTGTAGGGGAGACTTCTACCGAAGTTAAGTGGCATTTTCCTTGTATTTGTCCTCATTTTAACTGGAAAATCAATTTTTCGACATTTTTCAAAATTTTTAATCTATATTGGCCTAGTTGTAGTCTCCTTTATTTTTGTTATTTTCTAGCATTTTAATAAAATGGTTTTAGCAAGTTTAGATATCTTAGATATATTAGGCCCGTTGTGAATATTTTGACTCAACCCGAGTTTACTTATCCAAGTTTACTCTAGCTAGTATCCTTAACCATGTAGACCTTAATTGGTTTATTGGGCTAAGCATCCACGAGTCTCATTCCTTGAGATTTTAAATTGTGGAGAACGAGAAATGATAGAGTTGGTTACAAGTTTGGTATTCTCTCATTAACTTATGTGAGTCAATTATGATCTTTTTCTCCCATCACTTGCTAATAATTATCTGCAATAAGTAAGGTCGTACGATTTGAAAAGTTACTTAGCTTCTAGCCCAAGATCGTTTAAAAGTTGCTCGGTACTGATAAGAGTTCATAGCCAAGGCATAACTTATGAAACGGGGCGCGAAGATTGGCGAGTCCGAAAAGGCCCTAACAAGGCATGAGGATTCCATTTTATTGCTGAAGATCCAAAGTGATGTGAAAAGCATTATTCCCAAAATCAATATGAAGGATCAAGACTCACGACGAAAAGCAATCAACTCCCATAAAGATCATGGAGAAGTCTATCCGAAAAGACCCTAACAAGGTATGAGGATAAATAGATCCAAGTCCGAAAAGGAGGCGGATCGTTGTATCTCAAAATCCCAATTAGAGATTGAAGAAATAATCATGAAGTCGTGGTCAACAAAGTTGGAGTACCCATCAAAAATCTCCAAGTGAAGAAACTCTATTAACGAAGAGAAGACCATTATCTCAAGAACGTCTCTCGAAGATATGAAGTATGAAGTACATGCCAAATATCGGCCCGAGAAAGGTCTCAAATCGTGAAGCGAGTTATGCCAAGATATGAACTTTTTGATATCCCGAGAAGCAGTTTTAAGAGATTTTGTCCTTTAGCTAACTATTAATCAAATCGTCCTACTTTGCTTTCTGCTTAAATAAACTATCGCAATAAGTCAACAATGCATCCTCGTGATCATTCAAGACATCAATAAAATATAAGAGATACCCGTAGGAATTAGGGAGTTTAAGTGATTAATTGAACCACATGAGTAAATGTTTGTTATGCTAACTTGTACTAACAATGATCTTGTTTGTAAGCTTGGCATGGGGAACGTGAAACTTGAGGGTGATAAACATTCACGACACCAAAGCCCTAATGTAAGTCTTAGATTTCTTTACAAGTTTCTTCCTTGTTGCATTTTATCGTTTCTATCTTTCAAATTTTCCTTAGTTGGTTAGTAAAGGCCAAGACGGATTGATTATGATGAAAAGTGTAATCGTGCTTTGTAACTAATGCATTGCATGAGGACATTGCAATGGTTAAGTGTAGGGGATTTGATAGGTGTGAAAACACCCATCCTTTTTACCACTTAATTACAATAATAACCGGGCCAAAACGTGTATTTTATGTCATTTATGTCGGAATTATGCGTGGTTTGTGTTTTTGTTGTGATTTAGGACGAGAAGGTGAAAAGTGTAGAAAACACGGCTTTCACGGGCTTTTATTGAAGAAAAAGACAAAAGACGAAGTCGAAAGATCAAAAGTGGAAAAAGAACGGAAGTCCAAGACGAATTCTGAAGATTTATCGAAGAAAAAGTCCAAAGACGAAAGTTTAATAAAGTCGAAGAACTCAAGTCTAATTTATGGAGAAAATTACAAGACGAGTTCAAAGAAATCCCGAGACGAAGTCTTAAAAGTCGAAGAATTTAAGAAGACTGAAAGACTGAGGACCAAGAAAGAAAGAAATAGGAAGCCACCAACCACTCCCCTCTCCTATAAATACCACCCTCACTTGTTGTGAAAGGGTTGGTTAGTTTTAGGATTAGATTAGGAGTAGTGTAGTTTTCTCTCTCTCTAGATTTATGCTTTCTCTCTCTAGATTAATTTGTGTTTAAGCTTTTGTTATTGAATCTTTACTTTTTAATTAAGCTTTTAATTCATCATCTTCTTCCTTTCTTGCTAAATTTCTGTCTTTGATTTGGTGTTGTGTTCTTGAGTTTTCTTAATTTCAATCAAGTGGGTTTTGATTGATTTGGCTTTGTATGTTAGTTTTGATGATTTGTTTTGATTAATTATTGTTAGTTGATGCTTATTGATTGTTTTGGTTTAATCTTTTGGTTTGTTTTGGTTATAATTGATCAAATTCGTGCTCTTTTCGTTTTCCCCTGTTCTTCGCTAAAGTTACTGTATCTTGCCAAAGATTCCGAATGGTCTGCTCATTTAGTCCTCTATTCGGAATATCAGGTTATTCCGAATAGGAGTCCTCTATTCGGAATATCTGATTATTCCGAATAGGATTCTCTATTCGGAATATCTGATTATTCCGAATAGGATCCTTATTCGGAATATCTGATTATTCCGGATAGGGTTTTCAGTTTTCAGTTTTAAACTTTATTTTTTCCCGCCTTTTTCTTTATTTGCATTTTTACTCGCTTTCCTTTTAGTTTAAGTTTACGTTTGAGTTATTTAACTTTATTGCTTTTAATTTCTCGTCATTTATTTTCCGTCAAGTTTTAATCTTTAATCTTTCATTGTCGTTTCTTCTTACCGTCTTTACTTTATTCCTATTTGTTTCAAATCTTTATTTTTACTTAGTTTTAGACAACGACAACTCTTTTATTTGATTCACCAAGAACAACTGAGTCGCACAATTAACCAGAGATCAATTCGAAGAGATTCTGAGAAACGAACTTTCAACGAGTAAAAATATCTATTATTACCCATTACATAAATATACAATTATATATACGCAATTTACGCCTATAAAAAAGCATAGATACACTTTTAAGCATTAAAATATTAAACATGTTTTTCAACTTACAAACATCTATACACAATGGCCATTTTTTAATACATTAACACAATACACAGTTGAAAATGAAAATACATATTAATACTCCATTAAAATACCCACTTAAAAATTGAAATATTCATGCAATATATACAATTAAACAATGCACAAACACACATATTGTTGGGAATCTAAACTTGTTAGATTCCCTGATCATAGATTTAAACATAATTAAGCTGTTAGATAGTCCCTTGCCTGTGCCTAGGAGGCAGGCAAGTATCGCAAGACTTACAGAGATCCAAGTCTCTGTGAGCAACCTCAGAGGAGTCCATGTCAGAGACATTGTCAAGGAAGTCAAAGATTACTTGAAGACATACTCATTGGCTGTGATGGATAACAGTCAAGATGTATCAGGGACTCTGAGGGGTTGAGGGTTAACAGGGGTGGCAATACCTTGTTAACACTCAGCACACTTTGGACATGCCATTTGTGTGTTCGAGACTATGAAGAGAAAGGAAACTGTTTTGACAACTGTTTCCTTAAAGCATAATGGAAGACTACCAAGAATAGAAGAGCATCATGTGACTGATGTGGGAACTTCTGAAAGCTTGTGTAGTCACCATCAAGTACTATTTAGGTCAATCTCGTAACACTATAAATAGGATGTGTATCCATGCATTAATGTTTAACACTTTGAGTATATTCATAACATTATTGCTTAGAACTTATAGAATCAAACAGCTACGACTGTATTCATAAGTTAGGGTTTATAGTTGTTCAAAGTGTGCACAACACATTGTCATCAAACGGTGTTATCCATAACACTTGTAATTCTTTATTATACAATAATAAGATTACGTTTGAAAAGTAATACCTTGTGTTGATTAGTTAAGTTTAGGGTTTCTAGCATTGATTAGGGACTTTCAATTGGTATCAGAGCGGTGTTTGATATTAAAACCTTCAAGAAACATCGTTCTCAGTTTTATAATCAAGATCCACCATGCCAGAAACTTCTAACCCACCACATTCACCTTCTACAACATCATCTTCACCAAGACTCAACCCTCCTGCTAATGACGATGATCTACCCCAACTTCTTGACTCAAGAGGTAGATCACATGTCACAAGTGTACCAGTCTTTGATGAAGAAGATTTTGCTAGTTGGAAGAGTCAATTCCTTGTGTATCTCGATGGACTTGAACCTTTTCTTCTAGAAATTTTAGAAAATGGTCCTTATATTCCCATGGCGCTTACATCCACTGAAGAAAACCCTCTTCCCAAACCTCTCAAACAATGGACTCCTGCTGATAGAAAATTGGCAAACCAAGATAAACGTCTCAAAAGCATCATCATATCCTGTCTTACCAAACATATCATGAAGTCTGTCATTCAGTGTCCCACATCCAAGCAAATGTGGACAAACCTCATCTTTGGCCATGAAGGACCCTCTGAAACAAGAGAGACAAAGATTCAGGCACTCAGACTTCAGTTTAATGCCTTCAAGTCACTTGAAGGTGAAAAGGTTCAGCAAACCTATACAAGGCTGAAGATTCTTCTCAATGACCTTGCAATGAATGATGTCACCATTGGTCAAGCTGAGATTAATGCCACATTTGTCAACAGCCTTCCAAGAAAGTGGCTGAGTATGAATCAGACTCAGAGAGCTAATAACTCAATCAAGAATGACACCTTAGCCCAACTTTATGGAAAGTATAATTATGAAGAAGGGCTGATCGATACTATTTACAAGTCAGAGACTGAAAGATTTGTAGTTCAAGGAGCATCTTCCAAAGCCTTGATCTATGCACCACATCCTCATGACAGCGACTCTGATGTTGAAGAAGACACCCGCAGCAGCCAAGAATTCTTGACAGACCTTAATGCAGAGTTTCATGAAAGAGCCTTACTAGCAAACCAAAGAAGATTCTTCAAAAGATCAGGGAGAATAGGATCAGCTAGTAAACCAACTGACAGGTCAAAAGAAACTTGCTTTGCCTGTGGAAAGCTTGGACATTTCAAAAAAGACTGTCCTTCCACCAAGACATCCTCACCCTCCTATCCATCATCTTCATCCAAACCTTACAAGTTCAAACAACACAACAACTCATCTCACCAATCCAATTCATCAGACACTGGGAAGAAGGATTACAAAAACAAGTACAAGGCACTTAAAGCTGAGTTAGAACAAATGAATTTGAAGCTTGAAGCTCTGTCCAAGAAGAAGGGTGGTGATAAAAAGACAGAGAAAGGGTTAGTTGCTGAAGCTTATGATTGGAATGATGAGCCACTGACTTCAGATGAGGAAGATACTACTAGAGTCAGGGCTTTCATGGCTATAGCTGAGGATGAACCAGCTGTTGGAAAAGGTGATGCAAGATCAGGACAATGGGTTGACATCACAATGAAAAAGGTACACATGCTTTTATCTATGTCTGATAGTGATGAACGCAAGCATGTCCTTGATTACACCATTGTTGATTTACACTTTGTTGAGGAACAAAGAAAGAACCTGCTTGATAAGTTTCACTCTGTTAAAACTGAATTGCTAAATGCTAAATCTGAATGTGAAACTCTCGGGCGGGTTAATTTAGATAAAATATCCCTGTAAAATGAAGTCACTAGGTTAACCTTGAAAAACATTGCTTTAAATGATCAAGTTTTAGAATTAAACAAGGTTATTGAAAAATGGATGTGTGCTAGGTTCACAATAGATCAATTGCTTAATGATGAAGTACCTGCTGACATTAAAAGGGATATATCTGCTAAGAAAAATAAGCTGATAATTCTCACCAAACCCAAAGACATTGTCTTCAAATCTACAGAGACTATTCATATGTCAGATACCACTTTGACTAATGACCCTGTCTCTGAAGATGTGACTAAGTTACCACCCTTTCCCAAACTCTCTGGAGTTGAACCCATCAGTTCTTCTCGAGCTGCTAAGGGTGAACTTAGAACAGATATTGAGAAACCTCTAGCTAAAGTTTTTCATGTGCCTGCTAAACAAACTGGTAAACAAGTTGCTTTTAAGCCTGTCGCTACTAAAGCTGTGAATAAGGTTGACCCTACCACTGAAGATCGCCTGTTGTCTCTAATGAAAGAAGTAGAACTCTTGAAACAACACATTAAGCCTTCCGCTGAATGCTCTACTTCTCATGAACCTAAGTCAGTCCTAGGTGAACCCAAAGGGGAAAGGTTAATCAAACCTTATTGCAATGTATGTAACAACTCTCACCACATGACCTTAGATCATGACAGACACATGGCAGCTAAAAGAGCTCAGACACCCTCTAGGGATAGACCACAGGGTCCCAAAAGACAACAGGGAAACTACAGACCTTATCCTCCCTATAAATTATGTGGATTCACAGACCATCACTCAGACGAGTGTGGTGACTTCCCTGGGTGTGATATATGTGGAAGTTATACCCATGAAACAGTGAATTGTCCCTCCCAACGCCAAAAGTTCTTCAGGAACACAAGGGTTGCTAATAAGCAATTCAGGGAACCCACTGGAAAGTGGGTTCACCATAGGAACTAACCTGTTTCTATGTATCCGTGCAGAAATATCTCAAGGAATCGGTATGGTATCTAGACAGTGGTTGTTCTAGACACATGACAGGGATTCAACAATACCTGCACAGATACAAAAAGGAGCCAGGTCCTAAAGTGGTGTTTGGAGATAACTCTTCAGGTGACACAGAAGGATATGGCTCAGTGAACTGCAATGGAATTACGTTTACCAGGGTTGCATATGTGAATGGTCTTAAACACAATCTTATTAGCATCAGCCAATTGTGTGATGTTGATTATAAGGTTTTGTTTACTAAGACTCAGGGAACCATATTCAACAAAAACAATGATGTTGTGCTTATTGCACCTAGAAGAAGAGATGTTTATGTCATCAACATGGTTGTTTGCTCTGAAGATAGCTCAAATTGTTTTCTTGCTAAAGCCTCTGAAAGTGTCAATTGGCTGTGGCACAAAAGACTGTCTCATCTCAACTTCAAGAACATCAACAAGATAGCCACACAAAACCTGGTTGTCGGTCTACCTTTAGTAATGTTTTCTAAAGACAAGACTTGTTCTGCCTGTGTCAAAGGAAAACATCACAGGTCTTCATTCAAGACTAGGCAATCATTCTTTATTGACAAGTGCTTACATCTCCTTCACATGGATTTGTTTGGGCCTGTCAAACCTCAGACCATTAATCACAACAAATACACCTTGGTCATAGTTGATGAATTTTCAAGATACACATGGGTGTTCTTCCTCAGAAGGAAAAGTGATGCAGCTGATACCATTAGGGGTGTCAATATTTCCGACCCGACCCGAACCCGACCCGACCCGAGCATATTCGGGTCGGGTTACTCGGGTTGAAATTTCAATTCGGGTTAGTCGGGTCAACCCGACTAACCCGAATTCGAAATTGGGTCGGACATCGGGTAAAATATTTATGCCTAATTCGGGTTCGGGTCAACCCGATTGACCCGACTAAGAAATTTTTTATTTTTTTTTTTAAATTTAAATTAAATATAAATTCTATTAAAAAAAAATTTTAAAAAGTTTTTTTTTTTATATTTTACCCGTGGTCGGGTTGACCCGAACCCGAGTAGACCCGACCCGAGTAGACCCGATCCGAATAGACCCGAACCCGACTATCCCGAGTTCAACTCGGGTCGGGTTCGGGTAAATATTTTTACCCTCAACCCGAATTCAACCCGACCCGAATAACCCGAACCTGACCAACCCGACCCGATTCCCACCCCTAGATACCATCATGTCCTTCATCAGACAGGTTGAAAATATGAATGATGTTAGAGTCAAAGCTCTAAGAAGTGATAATGGTACTGAATTCAAGAATCATCAACTTGAATCTTTTTGTGATGAAAAAGGGATTTCACAGAACTTCTCTTCAGCTGGCACCCCTGAACAAAATGGTGTGGCTGAAAGAAGAAACAGGACTTTGATTGAAGCAGCCAGAACTATGTTGAATGGTGCAGCCTTACCAAAGCAATTTTGGGGAGAAGCTGTCCACACTGCCTGCTACACACAATACAGATCAATCATTGTCAAAAGACATGGTAAAACTTCATATGAAGTTTTCAGAAATAGATCTCCAGATGTCAGTTATTTTCATGTGTTTGGATGCCCTGTGTTTATTTACAACTACAGGGATAAACTTGGAAAGTTTGATGAAAAAGCTGATGATGGTTTCTTCTTGGGATACTCTCCAACAGCCAAAGCCTTCAGAGTATTCAACATCAGAAGACAAGAAGTAGAAGAAACCATTCATGTCAGATTCAATGAAGATGATGAAGTCATACAGAGAACAGGAACAGAGGGTGATGAAATTGATTTTAATGAAAATGTGTCTTTCCCAAGTGATGAGTTCTCAGAACCAAGACCTACCAGTCATCTCCTTCATCACTCCAACACTATCACTCCCTATGTTCCTGCCTTTGACCCTCTGTATACTCACAACATAGATGTTCCTACCTCTCAGGAACTTGATGAAGAAGAACCACAAACCTCTGGTAGTCCTTCTTCTTCTAATGCTATTAATGACTCACCAATTCTTCAAATCCCTGAAGAATCTCCTGCTGATAATGAAGTTGTACCTCTTGATATGGCTGAAGAAGACTCTGACACTGAAGTAGTCTTTGAAGAAAGCCCTCCTAGTCAGCAAGATGAAACTCAAATTGTACCAGCTGTGCCCACAAGTGTTCCTGTCCTTGAGTCCCCAACTCCTCAAAATAAGTGGTCAAGAGATCAACACATTCTTCTTGTCAACATTATTGGGGAACCTAATGAAGGGGTTACTACTAGACAGCAAATTCATGACTCATAGTCTGCCTCAGCCAATGAATGTCTCTTTGCTGAATTTCTCTCACAAATTGAACCTAAAAGAGTAGCTGAGGCTCTGGTAGAAGAAGGATGGGTAGCTGCTATGCAAGAAGAAATCAATCAGTTCAAAAGGAACAAAGTATGGACACTAGTGCCAGCTCCACCTGAAAAGAATATCACAAGCACTAGATGGATCTATAGAAATAAGATGGATGAAATTGGGAACATCATCAGAAACAAGGCCAGGCTGGTGGCATAGGGGTATACTCAGACTGAAGGAATTGATTATGATGAAACATTTGCTCCAGTTGCAAGACTTGAAGCCATTAGAATCTTCCTTACTTATGCTGCCTATATGAACTTCACTGTGTATCAGATGGATGTAAAGAGTGCATTCCTCAATGGTGATTTGGCTGAGGAAGTGTATGTTGTACAACCTGAAGGATTTGAGAACAGCGAGTTTCCCAACCATGTGTACAGACTACACAAAGCCATGTATAGGCTGAAACAAGCTCTAAGAGCATGGTATGAAACTCTTTCTAATTTCTTAACTAAAAATAAATTTGTCAGGGGTTCTATTGATAAAACACTCTTTACCTTCAAGGATAAGAGTGATTTCATCATTGTGCAGATTTATGTGGATGATATCATCTTTGGGTCAACAAATGTCAATCTTAGTAAACGTTTTGCTAAATTAATGACCAAGAAATATGAGATGAGTATGATGGGTGAATGAACTTACTTTTTGGCTTTTCAAATTAAACAATGTCCTAAGGGAATTTCAATTTGTCAAGAAAAGTATGTTAAGGATTTACTTAAAAAATATGACTTAGCTGATTGTGCATCAGTGAAATGCCCCATGCTTCCACCCAACAACTTGGGCCCTGATGAGTCAGGGGTCTCTGTTAATGAGACTTTATATAGAGGCATGATTGGGTCACTCATGTATCTGACAGCTAGTCGTCCTGATATCCAATTCTCCACATGTCTCTGTGCAAGGTACCAAGCTAACCCAAAAGAATCCCATCTAGTGGCTGTTAAGAAAATTTTCAGGTATCTCAAAGGAACACCATCCCTAGGTCTATGGTATCCCAAGGAATCAGGCTTTGATCTCAAGGCCTATTCAGATTCAGATTATGTTGGATGCTGCATTGACAGGAAAAGCACTTCAGGCAGCTGTCAAATCCTAGGAGGAAAATTGGTTGGATGGAGTGCTAAGAAGCAAAACTCTGTGGCTATGTCTTCAGCTGAAGCAGAATATGTCGCTGCAGCCAGCTGTTGTGCTCAGGTGCTCTGGATGAAAAGTCAATTGGCTGACTATGAAATTTTATACGACAAAGTGCCAATCTTTTGTGACAACACCAGCGCCATTGCCATATCCAACAACCCTGTTCTTCACTCTCGTACCAAACACATTGATATCAGGTATCACTTTATCATGGATCATATAATGAAGGGAGATATTGAGCTGCATTTTGTTCCCACAGAGCTGCAACTAGCTGATATCTTCACAAAGCCTTTGGCTGAACCTTCGTTCAACAGGCTAGTTGCTGAGCTAGGGATGCTCAATATCTCAAAGCCTGTGGCTTGATATTAAATGTGTTCATTAAATGATTGATTCTATATTAAATGTTTTTCACATGAAACTAGGTAGTTACTTTCCAAGTAAATGCAAAAAACCTTCTCAAATATTTAATCATTTATTTTTCGAATAACGAGGAGACAAATAAGTTTTGAAAGGTCAAGGGACCCACTTGAGCAGTCATTTTCTCACTTTGCATTTAATGCGGTTGAATAACTGTTTACTTAGTTTGAATATATATATTGTCTCTCGTCTCTTCTCACCCACCACCATTCTCATTTCACAAATCTATTTCTCTCTCTAAGTTCTTCTCTCTCTTAAACCATCCTCCATTTTCTTTCACCTTCGACCTTGAATCCATGGCGTTTTCCGTTCCAAAAGCAGCAAACGTTAACTTCGAGATCAACGAAAGCATCCTCGCCTCCAACAACTCCATTGGATGGATCAAGGCTCCTAATGACACCTACTCAGATCTGGTAAACTTCATGCAAAATTGTGACCTAAGTGAAGCCTTCACCAAATCCCTAACCACCTTCTACCAAGAATACCTTAGGGAATTTTGGTACTCTGCTGAAGTGGTAGATGACACAATAACCTTTAGCCTTTCATGCAATGAACACCCATTTGCTTTTTCACTTAAAGATTTCTCGAGTATGGCTGGATTGAAACATTGAGATGAATGCCTTAAGGTTGTTGATAAAAAGGCTGTTAAAGATGCCCTGGCCACACTCAAACCCTTCCATGATGTAAACCCTGCCCTTACACCCGTTGAGGTCCTCTCAAAATCTCCTTTGAAGATTAAGTACTTTACACCCATGAAAAATCAAAAAGGAGATAGGATTCCTGATTATTCAGAACTTAATCGAATGACATGTACTGGTCGTTGGAATCTCAAATATCCGTCCATTCTCGAGGGGAATTCTGATTTATTGGCAAAGGTGTCCTCTTCACCCACATTTTTAAATCCCTGGGAGGAATGCAGGGATCCCAAGATCAGATGTCCTTTAACCATCAAGCTATAGCATATGGGCTGATCTGGGGAGCTGATGTTGATGTTGGAAGCATTCTCTTCTCCAACCTTGTAGAACAGCTGAAGAGAAGAAATCAAGTCAGGGAAAAGAATATCTGCTATGTTCGTTTCTTGTCGCTGATCTTTGAAAGTCTGTTGGAAGACAACTACCATAACTCTACGTTGACTGCTCTGAAGCCCTACCGCATCACAGGTGCCATCTACAAAGAAATAGGAGCTGAAGATGTCCCTGTCACCTCACATTTGATGAATGTTGCCAACAAACAACCAACAGCTGAGAAGTCCTTGCTCCCTTCTTCTGAGAAGGTGAATACTTCTAGTGTGTCTGGCAAGTCTAAGTCTTTGACCTCTGGGCAGCACACTACGAAGTCCAAGGCTTCTTCTGGCCAACAGCCTAAGAAGAAGAAAATCCCCTCTTCTTCCCACACCAAAACTGTTACTAAGGCCAAAGGAAATAAAACTGACACCTCTTCTGTTCCAGATACTCATGTGGAATCAGATACTTCTGCTGACCAACAACAGGGGTCTAGTGTCTCAAAGTCAGCTGAGACAACAGGAAACCAGCCTAATCCAGCTGATATCTCACAGGTAATCAGTGTACATTTTTAGAGGTTCACAAGCAGCCACTCTCAATTGTCTGTAGGAGAGAGTGGTGAAGTTAGGGTAATCCTCGACCCATAGAAGTCTGTCTATGCACTTAGAAATCATTAAGACTTCTGTACACTCTGTCTTTGCACCAGGGAATGATTCATTTGTGTTTATAAAGCACCCCGATGACCCTGCACCCTCTAGACAGTATTCAGGCTAACAACAACCTAGATACACATATGTCTCAACCTTGATCAGCTTTACTTCACACAGCCTCTTGGTTCCCTCAGAAAAAGAATCCCAAAAGTTTTACTTTTAGGGGAGCTGAATCATCATCCTCAGCTCTTCTAGGGACAGCGTAACAGGCGACCTTAACCCACATATGTTTCACTCTTAAAAGAGTCCCAAAGGTTTCTTAACCTTTTGGGGGGGGGGGGGCTGAATGACCACCCTCAGCCTTCCTAGGGGCAGCGAATGGCGATCCATAAACAACATATGTTTCACAATCAAAAGAGTCCCAAAGGTTTTAACCTTTTGGGGGGGCTGAATAATCACACTCAGCTTTCCTAGAGGCAGCGAATGGCGATCATTAACCATATATTTTTCACACTTAAAAGAATCCCAAGGATTTATCCTTTGGAGTGGCTGAGTAATCACCCTCAGCCTCTCTGGGACAGCGAAATGGCGACCATTCCCCTTACTTTTTTCCCTGTTACTAATTATAACAATTTGCAGGCTGAAATTGTACAGCCAGTCACTGAATCCCAGGTACAACAGGAGAAAGAGGCTGATACAATTACTCAAGACCAACCTAATGACGATGAGCCTTTGCTGGATATTGATGAAGATATGCTGTCATTAGAGGATGATGTCTTTGATCTTGAGTCAATGCCTGAAGATGAAATCCCTGTAGGGATGTTTGAGGAGGAGGATGAAGAAGATGAGGAAGATCAACAATCTGTCTCTCCTCCCAAGGAAATAGCTGTGTCCACCCCAGCTGGAAATAATACTCCTCCTCCCAAGGACGCTGTTGTTACTCCAAACTCTGCTACCTCAACAACAACAGTCTTCCAACGCCCAGCCTATGATCCAACAGCTGAGTTTCTAATGTTTGATCATCCTGCCAAAACTAACTTTGATCTTTTACCAAGAGGGGATGATTATGCTCAACAAAGCCTCAACATACATAATCTTCAGCCTGTTCATCATCAATCTGACATTGAACGCTTATCAAGGAAGTTGGATGTGATCAAGTCTGAAATGCACAACTTCACTGTCACATTTCCAGGGATCATACAAAAGGCTATTGCTGAGGCGGTTACAGAACCCATCAAGGATGGTGCAAGAAAAGGTGTACCACAAGGACTTAGTCACCTTTCCACAAGAATGAAGGATGTCATTGACTCAGAGGTCCCTGCCTTATTCCATGAACATGAGCTAACTATGCACAGACAATTTGATGCTGTTCGCAACAGGCAATACCGTCCTGCAAACTTCATTGTCAGTCGAGTTCAGACCAATACTAATGCAAACAACAACCTTCTGCTAAAGAATGCCAGGGCTTCAAGGAAAAGGCAACGTGATATGGCTACCTCTGTTGAACAGATTGCAAGGCATTTTCAAACACGTTCATCCAAACGTCTGCGTCGCCAGGATGAACGTGAGGGGGAGAAAGAAACAACACTTAACCTTGAATCTGCTAAACAAGGCTCATCATCAGCTGACAACACCATTACACCTGTTCCTCTCCAAGTCATCACACCTATCAACATACCTGATGATGAGGATAACACTCAGGGGGAGCAACAGAATCAAGATGGAGCTTACTCATCAAAGTCTCTGGCTTTGGTTAACACCAGTGAGTCTGGGGATGGTGGTGAACCAGCTGCCAAGAAACTAAAGTTCACTGTTAGCTCCCTTCCCAAGGCAATACAAACTCAGGCTCAGACAGCATTTATCAGAAGAGCTGATGTTTTGAAAAACATAAGTGTGGAATCCTCTGTCTCGAAGAAAGGAAAGGAGATAGTTTTGGTTGACACATACACCAAACTAAAGAAGATAGCTGCGATGCTAGAGACAGGAGGATCCACCACAGACCTTTCCCAATTTTCAACCTTTACACCTTCTAATGAGATTCCTTTAACTCCTGAAGAAATAGAGAAACAGGCTGAGGAATTCAAGAGATTAAGTGAACTCAAGACAGCCAAAGAATTGAATGAAGCTACTCTAAGGAAGATGACTCCACCTGAAAGAGAAAAGCAAAAACAAAGGTTGAGGGAAATGGAAGTTAAACGCGCTGAGGCACTTAGAAAAGTCAAAGCTGATTATGATGCCTGCGTTAACAACAGATATGCACCTGGCAAGATAACCTAGTTCAAATACACCATTCATAAATCCACAAACACTCCACAGATGATCTTATGGAGAGATAACTAACAGGGAAACATGAATGCGTTTGACAACTTCAGGCTAAAGACACTTGGGTTATCTGAATGGTTCGAACTTGAAGCCTTAGCTGCCAAAAGAACTGGACAGGCTAATTTTATTCTGCTTAAGACTATTAAGGCCAAGTTTACCTGGATCAAAGAAACGACTGCCAAACTCAAGATTGATCCCCCACCACAGCTTTTTGAACAAGAACCCCCAAAGACTGGCAACAAAAGAAGAAGAGTTTCTCAACTTGTTAAAGAAACTTTTGTCACAGATGATGTTCAAGTGGATGGCATGCATAGGGATTTGATCCTACCCAATGGTATAGTTGGCCCTGTTGATGGTCAGACATACACAGAGCCTGAAAGAGGAATGACATTCATGAACAGGGCTTGCCAGTATGCATTTCAAAGAGAAGATGAGTTGTGCTTAGCTTCAACAATTCAGCTGCTTTGTCACAAGAAGCCACTCAAGATCAACACAGAGTATTCCAAAAGGTTTGCAAAAACTTTGCAGGAAGAGTTGGATAACATATTAGACTTAGCTGAAGCTGAAAAAAAGGTTTAAAAATGATGACTATTGAAGATGTTCACAACCCAATTTTACCTTCACATTTTATTTTACTTTTGTAATGCACTTGTAATTTCCTTTAAGTATTAATAAAATCATGAGGTATGTTTGTTTAGATCTGTTATGAGTAAGAAGAAGCTGTTAACTCACTTACCTTAATTTAGTTAGATCTAGCAATATTTATGTTTAAATAGGGGGAGATTGTTGGGAATCTAAACTTGTTAGATTCCCTGATCATAGATTTAAACATAATTAAGCTGTTAGATAGTCCCTTGCCTGTGCCTAGGAGGCAGACAAGTATCGCAAGACTTACAGAGATCCAAGTCTCTGTGAGCAACCTCAAAGGAGTCCATGTTAGAGACATTGTCAAGGAAGTCAAAGATTACTTGAAGACATACTCATTGGTTGTGATGGATAATAGCCAAGATGTATCATGGACTCTGAGGGGTTGAGGGTTAACAGGGGTGGCAATACCCTGTTAACACTCAGCACACTTTGGACATGCCATTTGTGTGTTCGAGACTATGAAGAAAAAGGAAACTGTTTTGACAACTGTTTCCTTAAAGCATAATGGAAGACTACCAAGAATAGAAGAGCATCATGTGACTGATGTGGGAACTTGTGAAAGCTTGTGTAGTCACCATCAAGTACTATTTAGGTCAATCTCGTAACACTATAAATAGGATGTGTATCCATGCATTAATGTTTAACACTTTGAGTATATTCATAACATTATTGCTTAGAACTTATAGAATCAAATAGCTGCGACTGTATTCATAAGTTAGGGTTTATAGTTGTTCAAAGTGTGCACAACACATTGTCATCAAACGGTGTTATCCATAACACTTGTAATTCTTTATTATACAATAATAAGATTACGTTTGAAAAGTAATACCTTGTGTTGATTAGTTAAGTTTAGGGTTTCTAGCATTGATTAGGGACTTTCACATATATTGACTGATCAACATATTTTTTGGGTATACCTAGGTTTCCGACTCGACATTGCGAGCCGACTAATCCCAGGGCGACTACCCTTTTGGATAGCCCGGAGTCATCGCAGGTGAACCTCCGTGGTGACTGATCAACATATTTAATATTATTTTAAAAACATCCTTCAATCTATTAAACACACTAATTAATATGAAGTATAATTTTAAAACACTAATAAAAATAAAAGTACATGTTATTATACACATTGTACAACCAAATAAAACACACAAAAATTCATAATTTTAAAAACTAGACCGGGTTGAAATGGGTTCAACCAAGAGAACAGGAGTGACTGGTACCATTAGTTCGTCTAGCAAATAAAAGGCATTCGAAAACGAATTGAAAAGATCCATTTAAATCCTATAAAAACGGATGAATCAGATCTGAGAGCATCTCCAATAAAAAAACTTTTTTATAGCTTTTTGCATTGAATGCATTCAATGCACCATCATTTAACAAGTAAGAGTTTGAGGAAAGACTTTGTAAACACAAAGTCTTTTAAAAAAACTTTATGAAAAACTTTTACTCCAATGCATGAAAACCTTGTAAAAAGACCTTGCAAAATAGTAAAAAGCTATTATTTGATTTATCCATTGGAGATGCTCGAATTAGGATCGTTTATTTTTTATTTTACTTTACTTAATCATAAGGTACCCGTTGTTAAATTGCGCGAATATAAATAACCTTTTCAAATATGTAGATACTTTCAACACAAGATAAAGGGGAAAATGAGCATTAAGTGATTACCTACTTACAATAGCTCGTCATATCATCATACTACGAAGTTTACTTTACCAAAAAAATCAATAGTATTTCGAACTACGTTTGTACCAAAAATCTTCCTAGAGAAACGTGACAGATACAAAAATATGTTGTCACAGTCTCACAAGTCACAAGGACTAGAAACAAAATATTTTCTAAAGATCAAGGACCAAATGTAAAACACTTTTCAAATATAAAGGGCTTAAAAAGAACTTTCTTAAACCTTAACCAATTACCATCTTCCTCAAAAACCCTTTAATACAAACACAACTGTCCTAAAAAAAAACACACACTAAAAATGGCATTTTCAAAAACCCATTCCTTTCTTCTTTTCCACGTCAGCATCCTCATCCTCACCACACCAACAACAAAAACCTTAACAACAACCAACAATGACCTAACATCCTTAGTCTACAAAGGCTGCGCCGACCAAAACTTCCCAAACAACCCATCTCAAACCTTAACCACCCTCTTCAACAACCTCGTACAACGCTCAGCAGCCTCAAATTTCTACAAAACAACCTTAAACTCATCCACCATTATCCCCATAACCGGTCTCTACCAATGCCGTGGAGACTTATCCCACACTGACTGTAACACCTGTGTCCAAACGGTCCAAAACACCATCCAAACGGTATGTAACCCAAACACGCTATCAGCAAGGGCACATTTGACTGGGTGCTATATGTTGTACGAAGCGGTGAACTTCCCGCAAGAACCGGATACTAAGCTGTTGTATAAGAAATGTGGGTCGGATCGGGTTGGTGGAACCGGGTCGGGGTTTGGGGAGAAGATGGAGGTGGTGTTTGGGATGGTGGTGAAAGGGGTTGGGGAAGGGAAAGGGTATTATGCAGGTGGGTATGAGAGTGTTTATGTGTTGGGTCAGTGTGAGGGTGATTTAGGGGTGAGTGAGTGTGTGGATTGTGTGAGGAATGCGAGTTTAGTTGCGAAAGGGGAGTGTTCGGATTTGGGGCTTGTTTCGGGTCATGTTTATTTGCAGAGGTGTTGGTTGAGTTATACTTTTTATCCTGATGGCGTACCCGGTGGGAGTGGTAATGGTGAGTTTTGGGTTTAAGTTTGCGGAGTATATGTTTTATTAAGGGTATTGGGGGTTTTTTTTACGGCGCATATAGCCGGCTTATGTCTATTTGATTTTGGGTTTATGTTTCGTAAGCTCACTTTTTGTGGCTTATTTCGAAACTTTTAAGTCCTAATAAACTTATCTAAGCCGGAAAGTTTCAAAAATAAGCCATAAAAAGTGTCGTGAAATATAACCCCGAAGTCAAATAAGCCGGTTAGTAAGCCGAAACAACCACCCGCCAAATAGTACTAATTGAGGTCGGGGGTATGATCTGTCTTACATTTTAGACAAAATTGAAGATTGCTATTGGCTTTGGAAATATTTGATAAATGAACAGTACTAAATCACCTGAAATATAAAAAATGGAAACTTTTACAAGTTGTTTTAAAGATGGAAATTATTTGATAATTTGTTTTAAATTATCAATAAACACCCCAACATTCTATAGTTGTTGGGGATTTGGGATAAATTATTTTATTAATAACTGGGAACAAAGATTACCTGTTGAATAAAATATAAAAAAGGGGAATTAGTGCAACTAGTTAATAGGGGGATTTTGTTATGGAAACGACAAAATGGGGTACAATATTTTTATGCATGTGGTACAATGGTTTGTTTTGGTGTTAATGGGTCCATTTTGTTTGGGACAGGAGATAGTGGTGGTGCTGCTGTCGAAACAGGGGCGGCAGAGGTAGGTGGGGGCAGTGGTGGTGGTGGCAACAAAAGGAATACAGAGAAAACTGTGGCGATTGTTTTTGGTGGGTTAGCGGGTTTGTTGCTGGTGGTTGCTTTCTTGTTGGTTGTGAAAGCTTCTTGTAAGAAGAAAAGAAATTACTATGACTATGGAGGTTAGTCTATTTATCTCATTTTTGTTTCTGTAATGTATACACCCTATATGTTAAGTGGACTTGCAATTGTTGGCACAAATTGATTTTGACTCGCATTTTGGGATCACAATGTGAGATAGGATTTTCGAATGGTAGCTTACACACAGTAGTATACTGTATACATACTGTTGTGACCGATTGTAATTGGCGATTGTTTATATTTGTAGCCAGGGTTCAACGGATATATGCTTAAATTGGCACAATAGCGAAAATGGGATTTATAGACCTAGGTAATCACAATGAACAATGTGGCGTATAGTTTCTCGCTAGTTTAGTTAATGACATAAATCGCTGTTGAAAAATTTAACAAATATAGAGCAGAATCACAGACAATAAGCTATGGCTGTGGTTCAGTTAGGATGGTCTAGAGCACAAAATAGCATGTACATGTACGTATAGGCGAGTTTGCATTTGTTTTTGTAAATGTGTATGTATGTTTATTATGGGCGGGATTCAGTTTGGATTGTTTAGACAATTAGACTTTAGCGTATTGTGATGTAAGTGTGTATTATGTTTAGAGAACGCCATCACTCTTGAACACAAATACTAGGGATGTGTATGTTTCATTTTTTATTGTTAAGAACATAAAATGTTGGCTAAGAGTAAGCTAAGGGGTGGACAGACCAAACCTGCTGCAAATTGGTTTGGCTTGACTGGTTTGATGAATTGATTATACAAGCCAAAAATGAAAAAAATAGCATTTGCACATACAAACACACACACTCTAATTACCTACTGTCGGCATATATGAAGAAAGGTAAGTGTAACAGCCTTGGACTCCATCCAAAAGACCAAAGCTGATTCCATAACCGGCAATCCGGTATGAATGAGGAGAACAAGTTATTTCCTTTATTAGATATGTCTAAAATGATCAAAAGTGAGGAGAATATTGGGTATATTAGTTTTGGTATTTATCAGTGTATTTAGAAAGAAAAAGGAAAATAAAGGAGGAAAATTACCCAAAAGTGAAAGAAAAACAAGTGTTTCAAACACGTCTTGAAGAAATACTGAACCCATAAACCTACATTTCAAATTCTATCACGAGTAATAATTAAGGTATGTTTATACTGATATTGTCAGTTTCTGAATACAAACAAGTGACAGAACAAGCGTTCTGGTTTTAAAATTAGGATATTGCAGATTAGTCACACCAGCGAGATTGCTATATCTGAATCATGTGCACTCCTACCAAAATCAAAGTTTCAAGATTTTTAATGGACTAATGCTCTTTCATTTTTTCTGGTTAGATCATGGATGTCGTCATTGAAGATAGAAGACTGTGTTTGAGCTTGTGCTAAGTGGCCTTTTAGACGCAACCATTGAAGAATGTAAAGGCAAAAGGAAAGATAAAGAAGGAAACTTGACTTGCTTTGCTTTGCTTTACTTTTTTCTTTTGTTGTTGTTGGGGTGGGTGGGTCTAGTAACTCGAAAGAGAGTTTTCCTTCACTTCCAAGTTTAACCACTCTGTTAGGTTTTAATCAAATCATCAATAGTGATTATGTACATATACTCTAATGGTCTAATTACAAAAACTAGAAAGGTTCTTGATGATATATAAGCTTCAGTACTGTCATCCTTTTCTATCTTGATGTCATATATGTAGAAATCGGCCTCGTTTGGCACTATGCTCTCTGGTAGTCCGTAAAACATTTGTCAAGCAACTTGGGCTCGAGTTCTTTTCATTTATATTACTGATATCAAGCCTTTAACGGTTGAAAGAAGACACCAAATTTGGATCAACTATTGCCAGGTTTATTACACGTTTGAGAGGGATTTGATATGCAAAAGGTGCATGAATGATTGAATGAATTCTTCTTTTGCTTTTGAAGTATCTAATGGGTCCATGGATACAAAATTATTGGCCTTATCTTGGGCTATATATATTTTATTTTAGTGTACATTTGGAAAAGCCTTGTTTCTCAGACACTTCTATAGTTCTAACTTCTATTTGCCTTTCTTTATATGTCACCTTTTCATTGTGTTGTTACTTTAAGTTAGCCACTCATGCCAACACACATTTTATAAATTACCCAATTTCTTCTTTTTGTTATATGAAAAGTTCTCATATCTTGAAAAGAAACTTTCATCCTACTAATATCTTTTGGGCAGTTTATATAGAGGGAAAAACGACAAAATAACCAAATTTACAAATATTGTTGGTAAAATACTCTGTTTTTATATAAAAAAAGCCATTATGCACATGAAATTCATCAGGTTTTGTGGACTATTTGCGAAATTTTGAAAAATCGCAAGGTTGACTAGTAAGGTCAAACGTTCGGCTTTTTTGGAAAATGCTATATTCCTTATTTTCCTTTGGTTTGCACGTTTAGCATAACATATAAAAGCTGCAGACTGCCTTTTTCTTGTTAAGTGGCGTTTTGAATCATTAAAAAAATCACCAAAAACCGAGTTAGTATGAAGAAGTTATGGCTAAAATACTGCAACAACTTTATCATTCGTCACATTAACATAAATTCTTCACTCGTGTTTTGTTTCTTCGCTTGTTTCGTTCACAAGTAATCATTATCAACTTAAAACTCTCAATTCACCATACTGTAATTATTCCTCCATCGTTATATAGCTTTTGATTTGGTTGGCACCTCATTTTATTAACTTTTCTCCTTTAATTAATTTCCTTCGCAGCATCCATAGAACCTAAAATCACAAACATGATATATTAAGTACCAAAAGCTCATATAAACAACCATTAAATAAGTATGAAAGTGACGATACGTGCATTTCATACATACATTTACACACGCATTTGAACCAAGCCTTATGACTCAGGTAAATCTTTGAGGTCTTGTACCAGAAACTACAAATGTGTTTGCCAGTTTGGTATGGGTTGTGAATGAAGCTTTGTGACTCAAACGTAGTTTTTAGGCTTGTTTTTATTTACCTTATACTCAAGTATATCTTTTAGGTTTCATTCTGCTTCTACCATAAACCAAAAATGTGTTTTCCGGGTTGATATGGGTTGATCGAGGAAAACATGTGCACATAATTACAACAATTAAGTTAACATAATGTATAACAAAAATAAAAGCAGACAAAATCAATTGTGGCAACAAAAAGATTAAAACCCATTTTGGGCCCAAAAATTCTAAAATTAGGTGCTGGAGTAAAGCCCAATCAAATTTTTTGACGAAAATATCAAGAGGGAAGTGCAAAAATCATCTATGTGCTATGCTATGTTTGGTAAAATTAGCTGTAAGCTGTAAGTTGTTAACTGTAAGTTGTTAACTATAAGCTGTTAGGTGTAAGCTGTTTACTAAAAAGTTATATTTTTAATAGTAGTGTTTGGTATATTAGTTGTTAACTGTAAAAATTAAAATGTAAAATGACTTAAAAGGACATATTTAAATAAATTATAATATGGTTGGAGGGTATATCAGTAATCTACAGCTTTAACAGCTGTTGACAATTTAAAAAGCTGTATCAGACAGCCTTTAATTTAAGAGCTACTTGGTGAAAATAAAAAGCTAACAGCTCTTAAAATTTGTTGTACCAAACAGAGCTATTAGATTATTTTTTTTAATAAAAAAGCTAACAGCTCTGAAAAAGCTTTAAAAAAGCTGTCGAAAAATCGAATTACATCATTCGTTAGTTTTTTGGACAACAATCATTCCTCCGTTAGTGCGCAGGGCACAATACATCCCTCATGGATTAACGGTGCAAATGTTTTTTTTTTAAGAATTAACAAGGTTTAAAGAGAGGGTATCTTTGTCTTTTTCTTTTTTCAGGAATGTATGGTGAACCTTATCATAACTTGTTTCGAAAAAAAAAATTATTTTCGAAAAAAAAAGTTTTATTTTCGAAAAAAAAGTTTTATTTTCAGAAAAATAAATTATTTTCGAAAAAGAAGTTTAATTTAAAAAAAAAAATTTCGAAAGAAAAAGTTTTATTTTCGGAAAAAAAGTTTATTTTCGAGAAAACAAGTTTTATTATCGAAAAAAAGTTTAATTTTCGAAATTTTTTTTTTCGAAAAAAGATTAAATTATTTTTTCAAAATTCTTTGTTTCGAAACAAGTTATTTAAAAAAGTTTAACTTATGTTTTCGAAAAAAATGTTTTTTATTTTTTTTGAAAAGGATAAAACCTTTTTTTCGAAAATAATTTTTTTCGAAACAAGTTTCGTAAATAAAACTTTTTTTTTGTAAAATAAAAATTTTTTCTTCGAAAATAATTTTTTTTTCGAAAATTAAACTTTTTTTTGAAAATAAAAATCTTCTTTTCGAAAATAAACTTTTTTTTGAAAATAATTTTTTTTTCGAAAATAATTTTTTTTTTCAAAAATAATTTTTTTTAAACAAGTTATATCAAGGTTCACCTTACATCCCCGGAAAAGGAAAAAAACAAGGATACCCTCTCTTTAAACCTTGTTAATTCTTAATGAAAAAAATATTTGCATCGTTAGTCCATGAGGGATGTATTGTGTCCCGCGCACTAATGGAGGGATGACTGTTGTCTAAAAAACTAACGAATGATGTAATTCGATTTTTCGATATACCACAGGGATGATTTTTGCACTTCTCTCAAATATCAAATTTGACTAGTACTATTAAATGAACATAAATTATTACTTTTAAATGTCACTTGATATAAATAATTTTCTAATTTGTTTTCATTGTCATGTTTAATATTCTTATATATGAAAATTAACATAATGTAAAAAACTATCCTGTTTAATAAATGCATATAAAAATATACTATGGTGACACATATTAGAAAATACCAAATTTCTATACAAACACCCCACACTTTATTTATTGGGCGATGTGGTATGTTAACTTTTCTGATATTTTGTGTTTCATATGTGTCATTTTGAGACACAATATCTCATTTATATTAACTATATTTTGGATACAATTTTGCTCGTCGCGAGGCTTTCTTCAAGGAGAACGCGTATCTACAAGCTACTACAAATATATATATAACAAATACATATATCAAATGATGTCCAAATTTTGCACAAAATCATTTTGCAAAAAACCATTTTTCCAACCGCTTTGTGACTCGAACATAGTTTTTAGGCTTGTTTTTATTTTACACCCCAAAAAGTATATTTTCTTTTACCATAAACCACAAATGTATTTGCCGATTTGGTATGGCTTACTTTTATTTTAGGTTTCATTCTACTTCTATCATAAACCATAAATGTGTTTGCCAGTTTAGTACGAGTTGAAAGAAGCTTTGTGACTCAAACATAGTTTTTAGGCTTGTTTTTATTTTACACTTCGAAAAGGTCCTATAGGGGCAAGGACTCTCTCAAATGCCTATCCCAGCTGATAGAAAGAAAGTCCGCAAAATGAAAAGGTATAGAGAAAAATCATGCATTTTTCTACCAAGATTAAAGAGTATTGTCATAATTTGTGAAAGAGCTTACCCGGTCTAGGATGAGAACAAAGCCAAGCCAAGGCCTACACAACAAAAAATACCAAAAGAAACCTGAAGTGAATGTGTTTTTATTTGTTTGTGACTTTAAAAAATAAATAAAATATAAATCATTTCAAAAGATACGCTATAGCATCCCATTTGTTCTAAAAGAGTGGAGAGAAACTCATAGAATGCACACTACAATGTTGAGGAGTGTGAACTATGTAGTAGCGTGCATTCTATGGGTTTATCTTGATCCTGAAATGGACTACCATTTGTGCAAAAGATTTCCGACTTGAAAAATAAGTGACATAAAAATCTTCTTATTTATTGTATTATTTATGTGTTGGTGCAAAATAAGTCCAGCCATATATATTTAAGAAAAAATTTCATGTGTGGTCCCTATCGTTTACACCAAACATCAAGTTTGGTCCCTATCTCAAAATAAGTCCACCGATCGTCCCTATCATTTACATTTACGATCAAAATTGGTCCCTATCTTGGATGAGGGTTAGTTTTGCTCGTTATCTATTGGGAGTGAAGGGGTATTTCAGTCCTTTACTTGTTTTTTTCTGCGTTTAATGCATAAAACCTACCACCAACATCACACAAACACGCATCATCACAAAAAACGGATCTTAAAAAAGCAAAAAGTTGTGAAGTGAGTATCCAAAACCCAGATTCACACCATCGACACAAATCACAAATTCACAACTAAAAAAAAGCTCAAAGAAGAACATAGAACATGGATCTTATCAATGTATGAAGATCTGACTTTAATTTTGACAATGAAGATCTGATATTTTTGACAATAAGATCTGGGTTCATATTTTTGACAATGAAGATACAGCAACAGGCACGAAAACCCACGAGATCAAGTACACTGACAATCCTCGTGCTGCCATCTGCTATCTTTAGATGATAAACAACCCCATACTGAAAGAAAAAGAATCGGAGATCGAGTACTATTTCCAATAACTTCCCCTATAAACCCGTTGTTCATAAGTGGTCTTGTTCTTCATACCACCACGTTTCCCATCTCACATCAGCTTTCATTAACGGTCCTCTACTATAAAAGATCCAGCTCACAAAGTCGTTAAAATCATGGTCTTCAACCAATCAAACCCCAAAGGGTTAAACACAAACGGGCCCATGATCCATGACATCACGAGAAACCAACTTATATAGACAAAACTGCTTATAGCTAATGGGGGTGTTTGAAGCGTATACAGTTAGAATCACACCAAGCTCAATCTCCTTGACAAAATGACTTCGTGCATATAACCGTTAATTTTCACCAAAAGTTTTGTGTTCAACCACAAACCCACGTCCAGTGGCTCTATACTTGGCCCCACCAAAAGTAATGGCTGCGGGTCCCCATTGAGAATGTGAAGAAAACCGAGGCCAGTTGTAGCTGCATTTTGATGTAGACATGTTCAACGAAAATCAATAGACATGCAAAAACCTATCAAAAACCTACCTGAGACCTCCTCTTTTTGAAGATCTTGAAGAAAACGTTACATGAATCAAGCAAAAGACCGATAAGATGGTTTATAGGCTTCGTGTATTCTTTTGGTCAAACACACAATCAATTAACTTCGATTAATTATGTGTATTGGTACCGAACCACTGTGTGCTTATTTAGAACGAATGATTGTTGATTTGTGATGTTTGATTGCAATGAGATGATATTATATGGGCTTTGAGGATCTGGGAGATCGAGATTAATATTTTTTTGTTGGTGGCTACGTATTGATGGGGAGAAAGAGATGAGGGGGCGGTTATTGTATGTAATGAGATTAGGGATACAATTCATTTATATCCTACCGTAAACCAGACTTGATGGAACAGATCTGGGTTTTGGTTTGAGAGATAGAGAGAGATCTGGATTTGAGAGAGAGAGAGAGGGAGATGAGAGAGAGAGAGATATAGATATAAAAAAGAAAAGAAAAATATTAAAAAGAAAAAAATAATATGTTTTATTAATGTATAATATAGAAAAGTCCAAAATACCCCTCTTCATTGAACTTAACTGTAAAACCCGCATGCTTTTACCATGAATAGTACCCTTATGATAGTACGTACATAATTAGAACTTTCCTTTTATAACATGTTTACGTTTCACGAACAAGAATTACAAGTATTACGTACGTGTTATAACACGATAAGTATTTATTACGTATTAACACACGATACTTATTTCAATAATAATTATAATCACGAACATACGAACATGAAATCATGAACGTAAATTAATCATGAGCTAATATTACGTATGTATGTATGTTTAATACGATCACGAATAAATATATTCAGTCACGAACGACAACTAATTAAATCACGTAAAACACGAACACGAGAACACACTTATTATTTAGACACGGAAAATGTTCGGGTTACCCCCATGTGGGCCCCTTACCCGCGAACACAACAAGATCAAAGGGCCAAGCCCATTGTTTTTTTTACTAAACAAGAAAAAGGAGAAATTATTTTCATAAATCAAGAATTTAGAAAATAACTAAAAACCCTAAAATCTTGTTTTTTTCTTTTGGTTCTCCTTGGCCGCCGGGTATAAACACACCAAAGGGGTGTTTTGGTTGATTTTTGGTGTTCAATTATTGCAAGGATTGTTAGTGTGTTCATCCTTCTTGATTCACGTGATCGGTATAAACCCTAAACCTCTTTTCTTTATGTTTTTGATTTTATAAATCACATGAAATCATGAATGTTTATAATAACAAATTAAAAACAAGTAAAAACATGTTATTTAATCATGGGGTAAATTAAATAAATGGTTAAGGGGTGTTTGTTTGTTGGCTGACGCATAACCGATCCCCAAGGGGGGTCTTGGCTTGATTTTTCTCGCACCAACCGAGACCTTATGGTCTCGGTGTGGTGGTGATGTGTCACGGCAGCAGGAAAATGGGAGACCCCGACCTCGGTTGGGGCATGATGGTGCTCGGGTAGGCCACGGCAGCAAGGGGACACCGGCTAGCCGGTGGGGAAACCTTGGCTAGCCGGCGGCTAGGTTGACCAAGGGTGTATTGGGTCCGGTTCACGGGTTAAAACACGGGTCCGGTTCACACATGTTTAGAATAAAACACGGTCCGGTTCATGAGTTATTTTACAAGGTTAAATATTTTTACAAGTTATATTTTTTTTACAAGACTTAAATTAAATTAATTAAAAACATGAACATGATTAATTTAATTTACATGACTTAGGTTATTAATTTTATTATTAATACATGAATTTTAACCTAAGTATTTTTCCATTTAATTAGACTATATAATTAATTAATTGATAAAACCATGACTTATAATTAATTAATTTACATGACTTAGGTTATATTATTAATAGATAATAATACATGTTTTAACCTAAGTATTTATTTTTACCTTTATTTAGCTAAATCATGTTAAATTTAATTAAATACTTTAACCTATAGTTTATTTAATTCACATGAAATAATTAATAAACTATACTATTAATTACATGACTTAGAATATTAATCAGTAACACTTAAGCTTATATAATTAGCTTAATTATCCAGCTTATATCCAATTATGGAAACTTTCTATTTTTTTAGAAACTTATTTAATTGAGGCAGCTAATCTATTTATGGAAACTTTCTATTTTTAGAAACTTATCTATTTTAAGTAGTAAATCTATTTTTGGAAACTTTATATTTTTGGAAACTTTCTATTTTTGAAAACTTTCTATTTTTGGTAACTTTCTATTTTTGGAAACTTTATATTTTAGGAAATCTGATATTTTTAGAAAGTTACTTATTATTACACAACAAGTATAATAATACATTAAATACAAGTAATACTTAATCAGAATAGACAAAATATATGATAAACACAGCATAAAGCTTAAATCAGTAAAACATGACATGAACATATAAAACAAGCTAAGACATGATATAAAACCAGTGCGTACTCAGTAATCAGATACTTATACACGTATGTATTTATGTAGCATTAGTGATACCGAAGTAGGACTCTCTTCCGTTCGTCTTCTTCGTTCATTGGACACAAGGTACGGATTCTCCGTCCTTTAAGTATGAACATTATTCCTTATTAGGATTTCCCGTATACAGCCAATTGTTTTCCCCAGTATATGTTTTATATGTTTTTGAATGGCTTATATTTAAATTAGAAAACCTAAATCCATATACATGCATGACCAGTTTCACCTAGTTATGGAGGTACCATAACCATAACACTAAAGGCAACATTGTTATGACTTCACCACGGTAGAGTGATAGCTCGTGGCGCCCCTTTCAGGTTTTGGCCATATTATTATTATCAGGTGGGGCGTATGGGTGCATCCTAGTTTACATGTTTTCAGCAGATTATTCAGTGTGAATGTGGTGTGTGCCTTGCATCCTTCACATGGAGCTGATCCCTCCTACCCAAAACCAGTATATTAAATTAGAGGCAGCCCCTCTAATTTGCATGACGAGGTCACCCCTCCAAGTATTCATGCACGTTGATATTTCATGACCTATATTGGCTAATGGTAAATATGTTAAACAATTTTTACAAGATAAACATAAGGCTTTTCAAACTATAAAACCAGTTTTACTAAGATATAACCAGGTTATCCAGGACTTAGTCTTTTCCGCTGCTTCATGTTTATAATTTTTCCCAGATTCTAAAAAAAACAAAAAAAAGACTCCTGGCGATCTTTGACCGAACGGGGTAGGCAGAAGTTGATCCGGTAGATCGACTAGCAGTTTCAGCTACTGTCTTTTCCGCTGCTTCATGTTTATATGCTTATATTATTCATGCTATACTTGTATATCCGTTTTTCCGTTTCATGTTCCCAAAACGGCAGGTACTCAAGGACGCTCGTAGACTTTAAGAGTACGTGCATATGGATTGGAAGCTTCCTAGCCTTCTTTACTTTATGCATTTCTTTATACATTGATACTCATTTCTATGGACATTGTTTAGTCCTTTCAATTACAGTACTTATGTTTGTGTGTGATGAGTTCTACTTTTGGGGTACCGGTGTTTGATTTCGGTATTTCCTTTATGGTCATGTAATGTTTAGACATTTATCCTTGTATGCTTTGATGACACGCCATAATCACGCGTGACATTCGATTTATCAAAATGGGGTGTTACAATTATGGTATCAGAGCTAAGGCTTAGACCTGTAGGCTCTCAAAACACGACCTGTGATTAGTGGGTAGTCACTATAGTCTTCCTAGAACTGATAGTCGGTTTCATGTATTCATCATTTTCATGCATACATATATATGTCATTGTCGCAGGTTTATGACTAAGTAATGGTTGGTACAGGACTGGCCCTATTTAGTCACATGTGTTTTATCGAAACTTTTAAATTTAGGACCAACCCATAGGCGTCCCCTCGCCATGCCTTTTGTTTTGGGTGAACTAACCATAGGCGTTCACTTTCGCGCATACAAAAGTTTTCATAAAACTGCATCATGCATTCATGTACTAGTTTTCCTGCATAAAATTTTTCTCATGATTTATTGGTATAATTTTTTTCATGTATATAGTTATATTTTTATCAGTTTAATCATGTATTTTATGTTATACTGTCAGATGGTTCTCACACGCGAGCAGGAACAACTCAATGCAGCAATCCAAGCTGCAATGCAAGCTATGCTTCCTCAGCTGGGGAACGAAATCAGGGCTGAGGTTCAGGCTGCCAACAATCAGCAACATCACCCAGTACCTCCTCCTCCAGCAACATTGGCCACATGGTTGGAGAGATTCAATAAGCTCCGTCCTCGAGCTTTCGAGAGAACAGATAGCCCCAGTGAAGCTGAAAGCTGATCGGCTCGCATTGAGAAGATCTTTGATGCTATGGGCTGTGACCCCATTTTCAAGTCGAGGTTGGCCTGCTACCGGTTCGAAGGTGATGTGTTAGCATGGTGGATAGCACTGAAGCAGTCTGAGGGAGGTGATGATTGGGTGGCTGGTTTGACATGGGCTCGGTTCAAGGATAGGGTGATGGAGCAGTTCTTTCCCAAGGCTGAGCAAGACAAGCTGAAGAGAGAGTACCATGAGATCCGACAGAGATCTGGGGAGAATAGCAACGAGTTCATGCAGCGCTTTCTTCGCTTGGCTGGTTTCCTTGGTGCAGCAGCATGTACTCCTGAAGAGCAAGCACACCACTTCAGGTGGGCACTTCGTACATCGGTCGCAAACAACTTGGTGTGTGCTACGTTCAACACGGTAGTACAAGTGACCGATGCAGCACGTAAGCTGGAGATGCTGCAGGAGAGAGATGAGTTCGGGGAAGCAAAGAGACCCGATAAGAGGTAAACATTCGTATTCAAGCGGTGACCAATCCGTATTCTTTCAGTATATGTCAATATTTCATCTCTTTAAATTGTATCTTCCAGGCAGAATACTGGGGACCGGTCTCAGCTGGCTACTCAGCAACAGCCTAATCAACCCAAGGGAAACGGTCAGACTCACGACCGTTCTGCTACGGATAAGCGTGGCGGTAATGATAATTACCGTAACAACACTGGACACTCCAACAGCAGCAGGTCCTTATACTTACGCATTTTCTTATGATTACATGTTATGATTCTTAATTCTGACACATTAGCAAATCTTCTACCAGGAATCATGGTAATGGTAGGGACCAAAACCAGAGAGGTTCACAGCCTAATCATCCAGCTATCACTAGTATTAAATCTTACGATTATCCGCATTGTCCTTTCTACCCTATTTTCATGTCTCATGTATAGTGTTTTTATCAGGTTCTCAGCCAGTCAGGACACCTGCTGGAGGATATACTCATCCTCTTTGCTCTACTTGCCATCGTAGGCACCCAGGGCCATGTCGCCGCGACAGTGACGCATGCTTTAAGTGTGGTCTTCCTGGCCATCGCATGAAGGATTGCCGCAAGGGCGAGATGAAGGGTACATCGGGACATGCTGATACCAAGCCGCCTCCTACTAGTGGACGCGTTTACACGACATCTCGCGATCAGGCCAACAAGTCTACAGGTACCATCACTGGAATCTTGTATATGTATGGCCAAGCTGCACGTGTTCTGTTTGATACGGGTGATACTCACTCGGTCATTTCTACTGCTTATGCCAAGAATGTTAGGATACTCCCCATGCCACTAGCGAATATACTGAGTATTTCCACGCCTTTGAGAGACTCTGTACGTATAACCCACGTGTACAAGAGTCTTCCCCTAGAATTTGACGACAAGGTTCGTCCTATTGACGCACTTCCGCTAGACATGAATGATTTTGACATGATTTTGGGCATGGATTGGCTATCCAAGCATCATTCTACCATAAACTGCCATTCATATCGAGTCATCTTCGGTGATGTTAATGCACCAGAGTACATTCACAACGGGTTCGTACCCGGCAGGTCTGTACAAATCATATCAACCCTGCAAGCACGTGCATTACTTTCACATGGTTGTGAGGGTTATCTAGCTACTGTTCACGACATGGATGCTGAATCCTCATCGATTCAAGATCAGCCGATAGTGTCAAAATTTCCAGATGTATTTCCAAAAGAACTTCCGGGCATACCACCTGCATGTGAAGTAGAATTTAATATCGAGCTCATCCCAGGAGCTGAGCCGATTTCCAAGGCTCCTTATCGCATGGCTCCCATAGAGTTGAAGGAGCTGAAGGATCAATTGCAAGAACTTCTGGAACGAGGTTTTATTCGACCGAGCGCATCTCCATGGGGCGCAACGGTCTTATTTTTTAAGAAGAAGGACGGCAGTATGAGTCTTTGCATAGACTATCGTGGGCTCAACAAGATTACCATCAGGAATAAGTATCCACTACCACGTATAGATGATCTGTTTGACGAACTCCAAGGGGCCAAACATTTCTCCAAGATTGATCTAAGGTCAGGCTATCATCAGCGATGGGTTAAGGAGCAGGACATCGCCAAGACTGCTTTCCGTACACGCTATGGCCACTACGAATTTGTAGTCATGCCATTTGGCCTTACCAATGCTCCAGCAGTGTTCATGGATTTGATGAACAGAATCTTCCATGAATTTCTGGACAAGTTCGTCATTGTCTTCATCGATGACATCCTGATTTTCTCTAAGTCCAAGGTGGAACACGAAGACCATCTTCGTACAGTACTACAGATTCTTCGCCAGAAGCAGCTGTATGCTAAATTCTCCAAGTGTGAGTTCTGGTTAGACAAGGTGGCATTCTTAGGTCACATTGTATCAGCAGAAGGAATCACGATGGATCCAGCGAAGGTTGAGGCTATTACCAAATGGCCAAGACCGACATCAGCTACTAAAGTCCGCAGCTTCCTAGGCTTAGCTGGTTATTACCGTAGGTTCGTGGAGAACTTTTCCCGCCTAGCACTACCGTTGACCAAACTGATGTGGAAAGGGGAGAAATTCGTCTGGACGGAAGATCGAGAGAAGAGCTTTGAAGACCTGAAGCAGAAGTTAGTATCTGCACCTATTCTTACTCTCCCATCTGGTACAGGTGGATTTCAAATCTATAGTGATGCATCAGGGAAGGGACGTGGCTGTGTTCTCATGCAACATGGGAAAGTGATCGCGTACGCTTCACGGCAGCTTAAGCCTTATGAGGAAAGTTACCCTACGCATGACTTGGAACTTGCAGCAGTCGTGTTTGCATTAAAGATATGGAGGCACTACTTGTATAGAGAATCATGTGACATTTTCACGGACCACAAGAGCTTGAAGTATATCTTCACTCAACGTGAATTGAACATGAGACAGAGGAGATGGTTAGAGCTGTTGAAGGATTATGACATTAATCTGCAGTATCATCCCGGCAAGGCGAATGTAGTGGCAGATGCACTTAGCAGAAAGTCCGGAATGATAAACGGTATTAAAATTAAGGAGGAAATCATAAGAGACTTGGAGCGACTAGAAATAAAGATCATGGTACGTGGACAACACGGTTACTGGGCTAATCTTAGAGTAGAACCCGAGTTACTCTCTAAGATCAAGGAAGCTTAGAAAGATGATGGAGAAATCTGGGAGATAATTCAGAATTGGAGAAGCAGACAGAATTTCGAGTAGATGCAGATGGTATCTTATAGCAGGGCATGAGACTTTGTGTTCCTGATGACCAAGAACTCAGGGAAGCATTGTTAGCTGAGGCTCATAGCTCCCCATTCTCTATTCGTCCTGGTTCGACCAAGATGTACCATGACATCAAGCAGTACTTTTGGTGGAGTGGTATGATACATGATGTTGCTACTTACGTCTCCAAATGTCTTACCTGCCAGCAGGTTAAGATCGAGCATCAACGATCTGGCGGTCTTCTTCAACCGTTAGATATTCCAGAGTGGAAGTGGGACAAAATCACCATGGATTTTGTTACTGGTCTTCCGCCGACAAAGAGGAAGCACGATGCAATTTGGGTTATCGTTGATCGACTTACCAAATCAGCTCATTTCTTACCAATCCGCAAGGAAGATTCGGTCAGTAAATTCGTCGATACTTATAGAAGGGAGATTATGAGACTTCACGGTGCTCCATCCAGCATCGTCTCAGACAGAGATCCCCGATTCACTTCGCGATTCTGGAGAAGTCTGCAGAAAGCTTGGGGTACACAACTTAAGCTTAGCACATCTTTTCATCCTCAAACAGACGGGTTGTCAGAGCGAACGATTCAGACATTAGAAGACATGTTGAGGTCATGTGTGTTGGAATGGATGGGTGATTGGGACGATTGCATATGTTTGGTAGAGTTTGCATACAACAACAGTTGGCACGCAAGTATCAAGTGTGCACCTTTCGAGATGTTGTATGGCAGAAAGTGTCGCGCCCCAATCTGCTGGGATCAGGTTGGTAAGCGAACACTTGAAGGACCAGAAATCATAAAGTTAACTAATGAGAAGGTCGCAGTAGCTAAGCAGAAACTGCAAGAAGCACGGTCACGTCAGAAGAGTTATGCAGACAAGCATCGTAGGGACTTACATTTTAACGTAGGAGATCACGTTTTCCTTAAGGTTTCGCCGGCACGTGGTGTTAGACGTTTTGGAATCAAAGGGAAGCTCAGTCCTCGATTCATCGGACCATTTGATATTATTGAACGAGTAGGTGAAGTATCTTACCGTTTAGCGTTACCTCCGCAGCTTTCTCATGTTCACAATGTTTTCCATGTGTCCTTACTCAGAGGGTACCAGTATCATCTGTTAATGCAAATGATGCCTAAAAACATTATTAGTGTTAACTAATCTTTCTTAGTTTTGATCACAACAAACTATACAACACATTTAGTGTAAAACACAAAACGAATTATTTAACTAACACTATCATCAAGGTAATAATCATATCACTAATCTTTCTTAATCATACTTAGTGATCATCAAAATGATTATCCTTAAAACTCACTTTTGTTAAAATGACAAAAGACTTTTTAATAAACTTTCTTTTTTAGAAAATGTTTTATTAAAATGGAAAATGTAAATTTGAAAATAGCATATTCCATATGCTAATAGAATATCCTTTGAAGGCTTAAAATACCTCAGATATTCCTACCCCACTAAAAGACAAAAAACGGAGCATACTATAGGGGCGGAACCTTAAGTAGCTAGGCGGTTCCCTAGCGATAAGGAACCGCCGGGCTAGATAAGGTACCGCGCCCAGATAGCCGTTATATAGCCGTTATACTTTGTCTCCTTTAAATAGTGGATCAAATCTCATTTTCCAACAAGCCTCTTGGACGTTTTTCTCAGCCACCTTTCTCTTTTCTATAGCATGATCATTAGTAAATGATCACTTAAAGTGTTAAGGATGTTTACATATGATTATCCTCTTGATCCCCTTCTTTACCTTGTCCAATGAGAAGATCACTCACTCACTAGTGTTGTGATAAAGATGAATCTATGAGCTAGTCATATTAATCATGATACCCTTTTTGTTTTTATGTCAATCCATTGTATTTATGAATACTTGGACTAGTTGTGTTCATCTAAGTTATTTGTGAATACTTGGATTTGTTGTGTACATCCATTGCATATGTGTTTACTTGGATTTGTGTTGTGTAGATCCAAGCTACATGTGTGTACTTGGATATGTCTAGTTGAGTTGTAATAGATTTGTGTAGTAGTTCTCACTAAACTATAAAGTGATGTGGTTGTGTCCTGTGAGTTCTCACTAAACTTGAAAGTGATTAGTAGTTGTGTTGTGTGAAGTTCTCACTTAGCTTCAAAGTGAAGAGTCGTGAAGATTGGTTCTAGCTTTGGATTAGAACTCGACATCTAGCCTTGTGTCGTAAAATGGTGAAGTAGGCAACGTCGTGAAGATTGGTTCTACCTTGAGATTAGAACTCGACATCTAGCCTTGTGTCGTTAAATTGTGAAGTAGGCAACGTTGTGTAGATTGGTCCTAGCTAAAGATTAGGTCTCGACATTTAGCTTAGTGTCGGAAATAATGTAAGCGACGATGTAAGGTTTTCTCCTCCAAGAAGGGAGCTTGTGGATATAGTAGAAATCTCGAGTAGGTGTACTTGAGGAGTGGAGTAGAAACGAGGATAAAGCCTCGTTGTCGAACCACTATAAATCTTGGTGTCTTCCCACTAGTTTGTCTCCTTCCTTACACTTTACTTATTTCATTATCATTACACTTACCTATTATCTTTACTAGTTCATTTGAATTGAACATAATCATTATGCAACTTAGCTTCAAGCAAAAGATAGTTTTGATACAAACCAAATTGAAAGTAATTTTAATTTGGTTGCCAATCGAAGAGAAACTATTCAACCCCCCCCCCCCCCCCCTTCTAGTTTCTACAATTGGTATCAGAGCGATGGTCACTCAAGATCTTAGAAGTATATTGTACTTTGAAACTTGGATCGATCCATTGTCTCCTCAAATTAGAAGGTCAAGTTGTACTAAAGTTTCTCTTTGGTAAAAACTATTTTGTTTTTGAAAAATAGGTCTTTTAATTGATAATATTACATCCCTCTTAAGATTAGTAGTCTTTATGCATTTTATATCTACTCTTGAAATGTATCTACTAGTTTGCATCTTTCTTTGTGTAGGTACTCATGAAGATCAATCACTTAATTGGTTGTGGATTGAGTTACTTGCACTTGTAGAAGACTCATCTTCATTGATCTTTAACATCCTTGAATGATGATACCAAGATGATTGGGAATGATACTAGTCCTTGAAGACTTAGTACTCATTATAGTCATTGTTGGGCATAGCACTGATTTCTTGATGGATTGCTCTTTGTGGCCAAGGTACGCTTTCGTTCTTCCACACGCCCTTTGATCATTCTTTTGATCATTACTTGACTATGTGCTTATTCTTGGCATCCTTGCCTTGAAATTTGTTTGTGGTTTGTGATTCTTTTCTTTTATCCTCTCAAACCTTCATTACTTGGATACTTGACTCACCATGGTGATGTAGAGTGAGTTAGTAGTAGCTTAAAGTATCAAGCATGATTTCCATGGTTTGCACCCATACGGTTAGTAGGCCCTTTGTGGGAGAGAAAGTGAATCAATACCTTGCTCATACTTTGGTCTAGACTAAGGCTATTATTGAAAGTGATCTTAGTCTACGCATCAATATTTGCTTTGTGTTTATTCAGTACCAAAGACGTTTAACGTTTCGCCAGAAAGGCACGTCTTAAACCACTATATATGACACAAGCTCTTTGTTACCACTATTTAAAGATTGTCATTAATCCCTTGAGCATTAGTCCTAGTCTTGATTCACTTCCCTTGACTTCTCTCCACTTTGGTGTTTTGCTACGAGTAGTCGTTTGTCCGTTTCAGTTCTTTTCGATCTTGATTCAACTCGTAATCCTTCATTAAAGCATATTGCCTAGTGTTTTGATGATCCAGTGTTATTCTAAAAGGTTCATGATATAATTTTAATTATTTTAGAAAAACTTGGTTTTTAAAATTTGGCGTTTTTCATTGATAAAAATCCGCCTCTGTTGGCGGTTCTTTATCTCTGGCGGCTCAAACCCGCGGTTCCTTATCGATAAGGTACCGCGGGCAGTAAAGTTTGTCAGAGCGCCAGTTTGATTATTTTATTCTTTTTCAAACCACTATCTCTCTCTCCCAAAAACACACAGCCGACGGTTTACCCTTTTTCCACGATTGTTGAAGCTTCCAAAACCTTCAATCACTCAAATTAATTGATTCCAAGTTGTGGGTTTCACTCATCCTTCATCTAACATCAATTAATTATAAGTATTTTCTTTCAATTTCATCTATTATGTTCTAGGGTTCATCCTTTCATAATTGGGGATTTTTAAAATTGAAATTGAATTAAAACCTTAATAGGAATGTCGGTTGACATGGTTATTTTACTATGATTCCTTAGGTTCTTATTCATTAAGATTTCACTAAAACCCACTTATAGAACAAATCCTAATTTTGGTTAAACAATTTTGGTTAAAAGATGGATTTGAGATGAACCCATGAACAAATAGGTAATGACATTGTTAATGCTTACCTAAAAACCTTATTTTGAAAAACCAATGTTCTAAGTCGATTTTTGATCCAACATAGTTCATATGTTCTTGGTAAATAATGGAATAGCTACATTGTGAACATGAGAATGATATGGATTCAATCTTTTGTTTGTCAAGAAATTGATATAACACATTCTTATATTTTCGATTTTTGATTCTAATTTTTCATATGAGTTATTGGAAAAATATTGTCTTATGTTTATATTAGGTACTAATCATGCCTTCTCAATATCAAAAGGATCATCAATACACTAGACAATACATGCCAAACCTTTCCCAAACCTATGCTTCCCCTCAACTTCGAAACTCATTTCCATCCCTTTCTACTCGTTTTTCCATGAGGGTAGGGTCGTTGACGAGGGAATAACGGGTTATGACTATATCCAATCTATGTTTGAGCTTTCGGGGTTTGATTGCTTGCTCAACATAGAAGAAGATATTTATCCCTTGTTCCTTCTTGAATTCTTTAGCACCTACTCCATGCTTAAATACAATGGAGAAATCTTCATTCGTTTCGTGTTGAATGATCAATTGATTTAATACTCCCTCGAATACTTTGGTGAAATTCTCGGTGTGCCATATGAAGGCACTTGTCGTTTTACGGATAAATGGAGACTTGATGCTCTCTTGGAATCCTACGATAAACCTCCAAATGACCTCACCGAAATTGATCTAGAGTTTATCCTTGACATCATTTTAAAAGAGCGTGATGGAAACGTTGTGAGAAGCCTTCATTCAAATGTGCGAAATGTGAATCGATATGAAGTGCTCTCTAGCGACCTTAAGGATATTATGGTCCAATGTGAAAATATCCTTAGGGAGAATGTCTTTTGCCTTGGTAGAAACCGATATCATAACCCGGCTTGTATGATGCATATGTTGAGTTGCATCTTTACATCCACCAAGTACAATTTGGCATTCTATATCGCTCGACGAATAAATTATGCCCTTTCAAAGCCCAAAACAAACCTTCCCTATGCTATGCTTCTTACTCGCCTTTTCAAAAGGGTTGCTCATGACTTTCCCCACCTCGATCTCTCTCGCTTTCACCCGGTTCATCGGGTTATGTTGCCTATTCAGTAGGTATATGCAAGAAAGCCAAGAAGTGATCGAGGTTCGCGAAAATCCGATCATCAAGAGACAGATGATGAGGACACCTATATACCAACAAGTGATGGTGATGGCATAGGTACTAGTTCTCACTTCAACTCTTCAAGTAATTCCCACCCATCCTCAAACTCATCCGTGGATGGACTTGAAGACTTAGACCCCCCACCTCATTACTCCTCTAGTGAAGTACCGGAAGATCTCAACATGGAGCATCTCTACCGTGAAAATCTTAGGACTAGAGGTGAACTGCATGAACATCGGGTTGAGTCAAGGAAGGGATTCAAGTATTTGGGGAATATGATAAAGGGATTGGGCAAAAAGAGAAGGTGAAAGCTTTGAAGTATTTCAAAGAATACATGTTGGTAAACATGTAATGTTGAACATTTTTTTTATTATTATCTTGGATGTGTATTAACTTATGCTACATGTTTGGATTGTTATTTATTTTAATCCTAAATGTTGCTTATGCCTTCATGTTTGTGATTTACATAGCTTTGTGCATCCTTTATGATAGTTAGCTTCTTAGATTTTGGTCAGTAGTTAACTTTGGCTTGTGAATCCTTTGATAAAAATCTGGGTTAACCAAAATTTGGGATGTGAAATTTTTGAAACACCTCTGGTCGCGGTTCCATATCGACCAGCGGCTCCTTATCGATAAGGAACCGCCGGTCCTAGATAAGGAACCGCCGCCACTGTGTCCGACAGAATCTTTTGCTTTACACTATTTTCTTAAATCTGTGTAAACTTTGCATGATTCTTTGCAAAAACCTGCACATTTCCTAAACTAGGTTACCTAAATTCAGTATTCGCCTAAAATGATTTTAACCCATTACTAGTTTGGATCATCCCCTCACCCATTTAAACCCACCTTGTTAGTCATGTTCTTCACACATCAAAACATCCTTCCCTAAAACTTAAACCACCCTTGTCAACCATGGTTTCTACAAAAACCTCAAACACCCCAAGGAAGACACTTAAGATTAGGATTAAGGTACCCAAGCCTAACTCCTCACCCTTTCACACACCTAAAAATGAGATGGTTCCAATCCTCATTTCCTCATCACCTTCACCACCCCTTGCACCATGCAAGACAACATCCACCCATGGTACTAACCACTCTATTGGTTCTACCTCCTCTTCATTCAACACAAGAATGAATGAGCTCTCTTCACCCTTCACTCCAAGTGCACCCTTGGATGTGACTACACAACCCCAACCAATCCAAAGCATTCCTTTTGTGAATGACTTTGATGACACCTTGGTGACTTAACCATTTACCCCTCCTAACTCACCCATTTCACCAACCTTGGAGAACATACCTCCACACTCACCCATTTCCCCTTTGGGGAACATGCCTCCACTCTCACCCACATCACCCTTGGAGAACATGCCTCCTCCACCTCCACCACACTCAAACATTCCAATTTTGGGTGTCCCTCTTTCCCTCCTCTTGGGTGATCCTTACTATGGGTTTCAAGAGACTCATGGTCCTAATTGTCCATGTTGCCTCTACAACCACTACATCATCCATAACCTTAGGATGGAGATGTTTAGACTACATAGGAGGTTGAAAGAGTTCTTGCTTGCCTTGTTCTCTATGCCTCCTCCTAGGAGATGAATGATGAGTTTTTTTAATAATTGTTTTTTAACAAAACCAAGCCAAAGAAGACTACCCATCTAGATCTAGTATTAAGCTAACTTTGTATTAGTTAGTTGTTCTTTTCTTTCTTTTGTCATTGTACTTTCTTCCTTCATGGGTCTTTCATGAAGTTAGTTAATGGATTTAGCTTTATGTGTTTCTATTATTATGTGCACATTAATCAACTTTAATTTGAAATTAAAATTGAACCTATATCTATCACAACCTCTGAAACTTGACTAAAATTGGTTCAAAATGTTATCCAAATATTTTGTCACCCTTTGTCAAGACATTCTTTGTGAATGTGTTGCTTTTATGCAACCCTAGCATAATTTAGTGCTAATAGAGGTAAAATTCCAAGATTTGCAACTTTTTGAAAAAGTCTTAGTTTTTCTCAAAACCCTGAAAAAACTTGGTTTCAAGTCCACTGCATGCGGATCCTTAAAGTCCCGCGGTTCCTTAGTGATAAGGAACCACCGGTCCCTATAAGGTACCGCGGATAGAAACTGGCTTTTGACTCATTTTTGGTCAAAAAATTTTAAACCCTATACCCTGCCAAGATTCCTTGTTTGCTCAATTTGGCTAAACATTCCTTGACACTTCACATTTTGTATTCAAATTCTTACCTTGATTACATTTTACTTATACCTCAACCTTGAGATTTCATTCTCACACCTTCCCAACCTTGAGAATTCATTCTCACACATCTCCAACCTTGAGATTTCATTCTCACACCTTACCAACCTTAAGATTTCATTCTCACACCTTCACAATGCCTAACTCCTCCATTCATAACCTTGACATTTCTTTGTCACAACCCCACTCACCCAAAGCTTCCTCATCCAAGATTTCAAAGAAACCGAAAATCTTGGTTCGACCTATTTGGATTAAGAAGAATGAACCATCTTCTTCCAAACCACCCAAAAACCCTACCTTCTCTCCAATCAAGTATTGGAATGAGACTTATACCATAAACCCCATCACCGGAGCAAAAGAAAATGTTCCCCCACCACCACAATCCTTCAACACCCCTCAACTCAATGACCTTTCAACCTTCCCAAACCTCACAAGGCATTGTGAAAACATTTCCTACCCTATTACCCCACCACCACCAAACCCTAGGTTTGATGCCCTACCCCCATCAACCGATTTTGTGTTGCATCATGGATCCGCGTGTGCTTGTTGTCGATTTCAACAAATTGAACTTGCTCATGTATATGAGAAGTTAAATTTCCTTGAATTCCTCCTCATTCGACCTCCTCTCCAAGTTTTCATTCCGGTGGACAAAACTTCGAATGATGCATCATCGTTTTTTTTTCCAACTAAAGGACTAACTACTCTTAGAGTCTTTATTACTTTAGTTTTTTTAGAGTCTTTTTTATTTTTTTAAGTAATCTTGGAAAATTATCACTATTAGAATAGCTTATGCTTTGTGGTTTATTTTCAATATTTTCTGCTTTAGATACTCATATTGTGTGTATGACTATCTACCTTGTTGTGTCTTTTCTTTTATGTAACCTTTGTGTTGTTTGTGTGTTATTTCCTTAGTTCTCTTTTGAGTTGATCATGGTTAATTTTTACAATTGCTTATGGGTGATTCCATCAATTCTAAACTTTAACCCATTGACAAGTTTATCATCTTCATTGGATTGAAGCTTGATTTTGTCAATTACCTTTTTGGACATACTTAGCAAAATACTTGCTTCTAATTTGAGATTTCTTCTCTCTATCCCTCTCAAGTTATTTAGTAGGTAGTGATCATATATACATTGGTGTTTCTTTTCTCTCTACTAATCTTTGTGTAGCATGTCACCTTAGCTCACATACTTGGTGCCCCAAGCAAGGGGGAGCAACCACCAAGGGGGAACTACTAGCAAAGTCCGATTTTCTTCAAAAGGCTTGTGCTAACCTTTTTGCTACGACAAAGGGGGAGAAATGATAGTGATAAACTCATTAATAATTCGATATTTTGTGTTTCTACGTAAATGAGTTTAACGTTTGTCGTAATAAAAAAGGGTAAGATTGTTAATGCAAATGATGCCTAAAAACATTATTATTGTTAACTAATCTTTCTTAATTTTGATCACAACAAACTATACAACACATTTAGTGTAAAACACAAAACGAATTATTTAGCTAACACTATCATCAAGGTAATAATCATATCACTAATCTTTCTTAATCATACTTAGTGATCATCAAAATGATTATCCTTAAAACTCACTTTTGTTAATATGACAAAAGACTTTTTTAATCTTTCTTTTTTAGAAAATGTTTTATTAAAATGGAAAATGTAAATTTGAAAATAGCATATTCCATATGCTATTAGAATATCCTTTGAAGGCTTAAAATACCTCAGATATTCCTACCCCACTAAAAGACAAAAAATGGAGCGTACTCTAGGGGTGGAACCTTAAGTAGCTAGGCGGTTCCCTAGCGATAAGGAACCGTCGGGCTAGATAAGGTACCGCGCCTAGATAGACGTTATATAGCCATTATACTTTGTCTCTTTAAATAGTGGATCAAATCTCATTTTCCAACAAGCCTCTTGGACGTTTTTCTCAACCCCCTTTCTCTTTTCTATAGCATAATCATTAGTAAATGATCACTTAAAGTGTTAAGGATGTTTACATATGATTATCCTCTTGATCCCCTCCTTTACCTTGTCCAATGAGAAGATCACTCACTCACTAGTGTTATGATAAAGATGAATCTATGAGTTAGTCATATTCATCATGATACCCTTTTTGTTTTTATGTCAATCCATTGTATTTATAAATACTTGGACTAGTTGTGTTCATCCAAGTTATTTGTGAATACTTGGATTTGTTGTGTACATCCATTGCATATGTGTTTGCTTGGATTTGTGTTGTGTAGATCCAAGCTACATGTGTGTACTTGGATATGTCTAGTTGAGTTGTAATAGATTTGTGTAGTAGTTCTCACTAAACTATAAAGTGATGTGGTTGTGTCTTGTGAGTTCTCACTAAACTTGAAAGTGATTAGTAGTTGTGTTGTGTGAAGTTCTCACTTAGCTTCAAAGTGAAGAGTCGTGAAGATTGGTTCTAGCTTTGGATTAGAACTCGACATCTAGCCTTGTGTCGTAAAATGGTGAAGTAGGCAACGTCGTGAAGATTGGTTCTACCTTGAGATTAGAACTCGACATCTAGCTTTGTGTCGTTAAATTGTGAAGTCGGCAACGTTGTGTAGATTGGTCCTAGCTAAAGATTAGGTCTTGACATTTAGCTTAGTGTCGGAAAATAATGTAAGCGACGATGTAAGGTTTTCTCCGCCAAGAAGGGAGCTTGTGGATATAGTGGAAATCTCGAGTAGGTGTACTCGAGGAGTGGAGTAGAAACGAGGATAGAGCCTCGTTGTTGAACCACTATAAATCTTGGTGTCTTCCCACTAGGTTGTCTCCTTCCTTACTCTTTACTTATTTCATTATCATTACACTTACCTATTATCTTTACTAGTGCATTTGAATTGAACATAATCATTATGCAACTTAGCTTCAAGCAAAAGATAGTTTTGATACAAACCAAATTGAAAGTAATTTTAATTTGGTTGCCAATCGAAGAGAAACTATTCAACCTCCCCCCCCCCCTTCTAGTTTCTACATCATCCCCTTCACATGGTTCAGTATCTACTGGAACAGATTCGTGAAGATCTCACTTTTATAGAAGAACCCGAACGAGTTCTTGACAGACAAGAACGAGTCATGAGAAGGAAGACGATTCTATTCGTCAAAATCCTTTGGAGGGATCATACCGAGCGGGAAGCCACTTGAGAAACAGAGGAGTCTGTCCGGGCTTCTTACCCTCATTTCATATTTTGATTTCGGGTATGTTCTTCTTTTCCAGTTTACTTTATCTATAATTCGGGGATGAATTATTCTTTTTAGGGGAGAAGAGTTGTAAAATCCGTATGCTTTTACCATGAATAGTACCCTTATGATAGTACGTACATGATTAGAACTTTCCTTTTATAACATGTTTACGTTTCACGAACAAGAATTACAAGTATTACGTACGTGTTATAACACGATAAGTATTTATTACGTATTAACACACGATAATTATTTCAATAATAATTATAATCACGAACATAAGAACATGAAATCATGAACGTAAATTAATCATGAGATAATATTACGTATGTATGTATATTTATTACGATCACGAATAAATATATTCAGTCACGAACGACAACTAATTAAATCACGTAAAACACGAACACGAGAACACACTTATTATTTAGACACGGAAAATGTTCGAGTTACCCCCATGTGGGCCCCTTACCGGCGGACACAACAAGACCAAAGGGCCAAGCCCATTGTTTTTTTTACTAAACAAGAAAAAGGAGAAATTATTTTCATAAATCAAAAATTTAGAAAATAACTAAAAACCCTAAAATCTTTTTCTTTCTTTTGGTTCTCCTTGGCCCTAGGGTATACACACACCAAAGGGGTGTTTTGGTTGATTTTTGGTGTTCGATTATTGCAAGGATTGTTAGTGTGTTCATTCTTCTTGATTCACGTGATCGGTATAAACCCTAAACCTCTTTTCTTTATGTTTTTGATTTTATAAATCACATGAAATCATGAATGTTTGTAATAACAAATTAAAAACAAGTAAAAACATGTTATTTAATCATGGGGTAAATTAAATAAATGGTTAAGGGGTGTTTGTTTGTTGGCCGACGCATAACCGAGCCCCAAGGGGGGTCTCGGCTTGATTTTTCTCGCACCAACCGAGACCTTATGGTCTCGGTGTGGTGGTGGTGTGTCACGACAGCAGGAAAAGGGGAGACCCCGACCTCGGTCGGGTCATGATGGTGCTCGGGTAGGCCACGGCAACAAGGAGACACCGGCTAGCCGGTGGGAAACCTTGGCTAGCCGGCGGCTAGGTTGACCAAGGGTGTATTGGGTCCGGTTCACGGGTTAAAACACGGTTCCGGTTCACACATGTTTAGAATAAAACATGGTCCGGTTCATGAGTTATTTTACAAGGTTAAATATTTTTACAAGTTATATTTTTTTTACAAGACTTAAATTAAATTAATTAAAAACATGAACATGATTAATTTAATTTACATGACTTAGGTTATTAATTTTATTATTAATACATGAATTTTAACCTAAGTATTTTTCCATTTAATTAGACTATATAATTAATTAATTATTAAAACCATGACTTATAATTAATTAATTTACATGACTTAGGTTATATTATTAATAGATAATAATACATGTTTTAACCTAAGTATTTAATTTTACCTTCATGTTATATTTAATTAAATACTTTAACCTAGTTTATTTAATTCACATGAAATAATTAATAAACTATACTATTAATTACATGACTTAGAATATTAATCAGTAAACACTTAAGCTTATATAATTAGCTTAATTATCCAGCTTATATCTAATTATGGAAACTTTCTATTTTTTTATAAACTTATTTAATTTAGGCAGCTAATTTATTTAGTGAAACTTTCTATTTTTAGAAACTTATCTATTTTAAGCAGTAGATCTATTTTTGGAAACTTTCTATTTTTGGAAAATTTCTATTTTTGGAAACTTTCTATTTTAGTAACTTTCTATTTTTGGAAACTTTCTATTTTAGGAAACCTGCTATTTTTAGAAAGTTACTTATTATTACACAACAAGTATAATAATACATGAAATATAAGTAATACTTAATCAGAATAGACAGAATATATGATAAACACAATATAAAGCTTAAATCAGTAAAATATGACATGAACATATAAAACAAGCTAAGACATGATATAAAACCAGTACGTACTCAGTAATCAGATACTTATACACGTATGTATTTATGTAGCATTAGTGATACCGAAGTAGGACTCTCTTCCGTTCGTCTTCTTCGTTCACTGGACACAAGGTACGAATTCTCCGTCCTTTCAGTATGGGCATTCTTCCTTATTAAGATTTCCCGTATGCAGCCAACTGTTTTCCCCAGTATATGTTTTATATGTTTTTGAATTGCTTATGTTTAAATTAGAATACCTAAAGCCATATACATGCATGACAGTTTCACCTAGTTATGGAGGTACCATAACCATAACACTAGAGGCACCAGTGTTATGACTTCACCACGGCGGAGTGATAGCTCGTGGCGTCCCTTTCAGCTTTTGGCCATATTATTATTATCAGGTGGGGTGTATGGGTGCATCCTAGTTTACATGTTTTCAGCAGATTATTCAGTGTGAATGTGGTGTGTGCCTTGCATCCTTCACAAGGAGGTGATCCCTCATACCCAAGACCAGTATATTAAATTAGATGCAGCCCCTCTAATTTGCATGACGAGGTCACCCCTCCAAGTATTCATGCACGTTGATATTTCATGACCTATATTGGCTAATGGTAAATATGTTAAACAGTTTTTACAAGATAAACATAAGGCTTTTTAAACTATAAAACCAGTTTTACTAAGATATAACCAGGTTATCCAGGACTTAGTCTTTTCCACTGCTTCATGTTTATATGCTTATATTATTCATGCTATACTTGTATATCCGTGCACTGAGCGTATTGCTCAGCCGTTTTCATTTTCATGTTCCCAAAACGGCAGGTACTCAGGGACGCTCGTAGATTTTAAGAGTACGTGCATATGGATTAGAAGCTTCATAGCCTTCTTTACTTTATGCATTTCTTTATACTTTGATACTCATTTTCATGGACATTGTTTAGTCCTTTCAATTACAGTACTTATGTTTGTGTGTGATGAGTTCTACTTTTGGGGTACCGATGTTTGATTCCGGTATTTCCTTTATGGTCATGTAATGTTTAGACATTTATCCTTGTATGCTTTGATGACACGCCATAATCACGCGTGACATTCCATTTATCAAAATGGGGTATTATATTAACGGAGAAAACTAACCCCCATCCAAGATAGGAACTACTCTTATCCAAAATGCATACGAGAGGGACTATCTGCGGACTTAATTTAAAATTGGGACCAAAGTTGATGTTTGGTGTAAACGATAGGGATCAAACGTGAATTTTTTTCTATATTTAAATAAAAAGGCTAATGCCAAAATATTAAAACCCCTTAAAAAGGAGCATAAAAGGGCCAAAGCGCTGCCAAAGCAAAGGTTTACTCACTTTTAGATTGAATATTTGATTGTTTGTCTACTATTTTCTCTCTCTTTTGAATGTTTTTTTTAGCATTTCTGGAGTATTCGTAGTATACTACGGAGAAAAAGTCTGGACTAAATCTTTTATAACTTGGACAGTCGAATGAGAGAACAATCAGACGAGAGGGTTGTGACAGAAACTATCTTAGTTTCGTTTTTTACATACAAGTTGTGTCCAAAAACTTTTTAAACTATCTATTCGAGATACCAGTTTCATTGCAAAGCCAAGAATTAAAATGGCATAGATACACAACTATTGCTGGTGAGTGGTGAGTACATGGAATCCTTGCACATGCATTCGAGAGATGCCAAATGCTTTTTGGGTCCAAAAGGCATTGTTGCATTGCTATAAGATGACACAATTTTTTGTGCACATGAACTCAACGGTCCATAATGTATATGCACGTCCGCACTTATCAGCGTTTTAGCAATCAAACACAATACTTATGCGATTTCAATGATATCGGGCCACAAGCAATGAATTTATTAGGTAAAATTTGATTGCCATTCAATCTTTGGGTGATTCCGGTTCTGATTTTTCATACATATTAGGCCACCATGTATTATAAATTGCAATCGAGAGATGAGATGTCTACTTCAAAAGTTATGTGAAGAACCGTTTCTCCATAATTAATATGCTACGGAATATCAAATGCCAATAAGTAGATATTTCAATAGAAAATCCACAAAATGAAAATGGAAAGAACAAAATGCATTTGTGAAAGAGCTCAAATTGGTTTAGGTACTCAGCATAAAATGACCACAATAAGCCTCAAGTAGTCAAGTAGACAACTTTTTTATTTGTAGTTTTTTTCTTATACATTGATAATTTTATTTATATGTATAGATAAGCTATAGTACCCCCATTTGGCTTAAAAGTGTGGAGCCAATATTTAGGATCGATGCACATATGTTGCATTGTTAATGAAATGCAACCATAGTAAACTGATATGTCCTAACTTGAGTTCAGTTGTTACAATTGGTTTATCTTGACGATGAAGTGGACTACGCGGGTCAAGAATGTTGTTCTAGCTATTCAAACATCCTTGTCGTGCTGCTACTGAGAAACTTTTTACTAAAGAATTCGATGCTGAATGCTGTTGCACCTTTTTGCTAAGCAACGTCCACGTAGATTTAGCATGGAGAATGGCGTTGCCATACCATTGCTCTAAATGCAGGTAATCTTTGTGGGTCGCCACTCATAAATAAATATATCAATAGAAAAGAAATTGAATCATTTGCCAATGCCTTAACTTTACTATTGTGACTAAAAAATAAATGGAAAATAAATTGAACCAACTTAAATGATAATGCATTAACTTTAAATTAAAACGTAATCAACATTCACTTTGAAATGGAACCAAACGCTAATGCATTAAAAAGTAATTAAAATGGAGAAGAGCCTAATAACTTAACTCAATATTAGACTCCTTTACAAATTTACTAACCAATACACAAACCATGAGCTTATTATATGCGCTTTATATTACTTCTTGGTCCGATGTGGGATCAATTAGATTTGCATATTTGATTGCTTTTGTCTACTGTAAATTTTCTCCGTAGGTTTTGTTTTTAGCATTTAATGGAGTATTCATAGCTGGAGAAACGGTGTTGGCTAAAGAAAATTGCATTTTAGTTCGGATGAGAGGAAAATGCAATCCTTGTAATCGAATAGATCTTACTTTTGATTATTTTTACATACAAGTCGAGTCTAAAAACTTTTGAAAGTATGCATTCCATAAATTAGTTTCATTCTAGAAAGAAGAACTAGAATCATATACGTACATGACTCTTAATGCTGGTGCATACATGTACGAGCATGTGGAGACTTGTCAATTCCTTTTTGTGTCCAAATGTCATTGTTGGAAGAAACAAAATTGTCCTTAATGATTCTTTAGTTCGTAAAATATTAGAAATTATTCTTGCACATATATAAAAGCAGGAACTAAACGGTCCAAAACATATATGCTCGGCTGGGCATATAAGGGCTCTACCAATCAAAACACAAGCAGTTTCAATGATATCGGGCCACTAAACAACGAGTCTAATAGGTATAATTCGAATATTCCAAGGTCACCCTCTATTTTTTGAATTTACAATCCTTCTTGTCGTTACACCTTTACTTTGTATGCGGGAGCATAGGACCAGCAGTTGTACCTTTTACGGGGCAAAGGGTCAGTAAGGTTGCAATTTATCCGAAGTGAGCTAAAACTTGACTTAAAGATGATTCGAAATCGGGTTGAGCTCATGTGTAGAACCAGATCATACAAGTTTATCAAGAATATACTTTCAGGACAAAACTATATGTTTTTGCACTTTATGTATAAATATAGCCAGGTTGGTTAGCTCAAACTGGAACTCAATATAAATTTAAGGCGAATGAGCCCGATAAAAGTTTCACGGGATTGCTAATCTTAAATATTTCAACGAATAACATATATGTTACACACAAACTGATATACAGAGTGAAAAAAGTCCACCAACCGTAGTGAATAAGTTGATGAGATGCTTTAGTGAATTTATCCCACATCGACCAGAATATGAACATAAAGACACTTTATATACCCCTGGAAATTGCATAAGAATTGTCCCTCCGGGGACATCCGATAAAATTGGAACGATACAGAGAAGATTAGCATGGCCCCTGCGCAAGGATGACACGCACAAATCGAGAAATGGTCCAAATTTTTTTCTCAATCATTTTCTTGATCGTCGAATCCTTATCATTCGCCCGAACCAGTGAACATCGCATAAACCCTTTTTGCTCCCAGATGGGTAGTTTCACATACCTTCCTATACTTCTCGTTCTCGACAGTGGAAATATAATGAGTGTTTGCATCCTTGTCTCAAATAACCAGTGAACATCGCATTCGCCCGAACCAGTGAACATCGCATAAACCCTTTTTGCTCCCAGATGGGTAGTTTCACATACCTTCCTATACTTCTCGTTCTCGACTGTGGAAATATAACGAGTGTTTGCATCCTTGTCTCAAATAACCAGCTTTGGTTCCATCAAATGGACTTCCACTTTTCTTTTCTTTTTTTGTCGAGTCGAGACATTTGATTGGAGCTACTTTCTGGTTAATTGATAAACTTGTGTGCCATCCTCAAACTTGTAACTATAAACATAAAATTGTATACTCAAACACAAAAAAGACTATCGAAGATCAACACGGCGATGATTGGTCAAGCTCTCAGTCCTATATTACGAGTCTGAGAACAAAACCAACCTTAAGAATCTTTAGTTTTACCATTGCATCGTTGGGCAAACCTTGGTGGCCAACTGGTCAACAGGTCTCACTTATAACCGCTGTTAAAAATAATGTTTAAATACTAAACCAACTCTCAGGGACTGTTAGTGCACAAAAGGTAAGTGCAGGTATGACTTTTGTAAATATTTTCTTTTGTTATTTTTTATGTTTATATGCAGGCACGTTTTGACAAGTTGAGGAAAGATAGAGGGGGCAAAGAGCACAAGTTGAAGAAGTTGTTAGGTTTAGATATCAAGTGCTATATAAGCTCATAGTTAGCTTATTTTTTTGTACGCAGTCATTATATCTCTCTCTCAAAAGTTGTAATCGTTCCTTGGTTCCATTGTTAGATCAATCTGTTTGATCTTTTGCTTTGTTTCTTCTCTTTTGTAAGTACGATCAAAAACCCAGGTGTTACATTTGAAGTAACAGCCTGAGGCAGTTTAATAAAAGAATAAAAGGGGTGGTTGGTTGAATATCTTGATCTTTGTAATCTTTTCTACATGGTATCAGAGCCTGGTTGGCTGTGATACGAAGATCTTGATTTCCAAAAATTAGGGTTTCTAAAATTTTTGGGGTTTTTGTGAATTAAAGGGTTTTGGTTATTGTTTTTTGGTGAATCGTTTGATTCTTGGTGTTAATTGATCAGATTCTTGATCAATTAAGTTTTCCCAAAAAATTAGGGTTTGTCAATTTTTGGGGGTTTTTGAGTATTTTGCCTATCTTAGTGATTAATCAACATAATTGTTGATTAATTGTGTTCTTTTATTGTTTCTGATTAAAAACCCCAAATTCAGAAGTTGGGGTTTGTTAATCTTGGTAAGTTTTGATTTGTTGTTTGTTATTTTGGGTTCTAATCCTGCAGGTTATTGTGTTGGTTGTTTGTTTCTGCTGCGTTGGTTACAAGATCGTCTTGATCTTGATACTCTTGGTTGTTGCTGCGCGTGATAGTATTTTCTCACGCTCTCTCTTTATTTTTCTTGTTTAGTGGGATTAGGTGTCGAGGGAATTAGATTGTTGTTGGTTGTTGTGGAGATATAAGGTGGTTGTCTGTGATAGTTTGTTGTTGTGTTTTTGCTTTCTTTTGGTTGAGTTTGTGTTATGGCTCCTGAAAAGGACAAGGGTGTTGAAAAAGGGGGAGGGTCACATGACAATGAGATTGACATGTTTGACCCTCTCTATCTTCATAGTAGTGATACTAGTGGTGTTCCTCTAATTGGGTTTAAGCTAGAGGGAACTGAAAATTACAAAATATGGAGAGTTGCTATTGCTAGGGCTATTCATACTAAAAACAAACTTGGTTTTATTGATGGAAAAATACCTAAGCCTGAAGAGGCAGGTTTTTTACAAGATCAATGGGAAAGATGTAACTCTGTAGTCTTAAACTGGATTCTTGGTTGTGTTTCACAAGAGGTTTATTTGGGTCAAGTTTTTTCTGAAAATGCCAAAATAGTTTGGGATGAATTAGAGGAAACATATAGCAAACAAGATGGGTCTGTTATTTTTAACATGCATTATAAGATACATTCTCTTACCCAGTCTGGTTCTACTCTTTCTGAGTATTACCACAAGTTTAATGGCTTGTGGAGACAATATGACTCATTAGTGAATTTACCTGAATGTGTTTGTGAAAATGCATATTTGCTTAAACAGCATAATCAACTGCTTAAGCTTATGCAGTTTCTCATGGGGTTAGATGATGAGTATGCTCCTATAAGAAGTATCATACTCACCACAGAACCCCTTCCTGATGTTAAGGGGGCCTTTGCTACTCTGTCAAGAGATGAATCCCATAGGGGTTCACCATCTCAGAGTTCAGTAAAGGCTGGGACAGCTGCATTTGCTTCAAGACCTAATAATAGGTCTAGTAACAACTGGAACACAAGTAATAATAATAATAATCAGGCAAGAAAACTTGCTAGACCTAACTTGGTGTGTACTCATTGTAATATGAATGGTCATACTGTGGATAGGTGTTTTGAACTTGTGGGATATCCTCCCAATTTTAAAAAGAATAATAATTCTAACAAGAATGTTAGTAGTAATCATGTGGCTTCAGGTTCTAAAGATCAGTCTACTAGTAGTTCATCTAACTCTTTTACTGATGAACAATTCAAAAAGTTGATGGATTTGATTGGTGATAAGTCTGGAAAAAGTTCCATACCTGCAAATGTTGCAGGTATAAATTGTGCTTTTAGTTTTTGTACTTCAAAATTTTTTAATCACAATACTGTTATTAAAACTTATAAGTTGTATGTTGGTTGGATTGTTGATTCAGGAGCTAGTCAACATATGACTTATACTGTTATTAATATGTTTAATGTGATAAGTGTATCTCATCTTAATATGACTGTTGGTCATCCTAATGGAACTAAAGCTGTTGTTACACACATAGGAAGTTTAAAGTTAACTGATAAAATTGTTATTCATGATGTCTTAGTTGTGCCAGATTATGAAGTTAGTCTTCTATCTGTGCACAAGCTAAGTAAAGATAGTAAATTCAGAGTTATTTTTGATGAAAGTTCTTGTGATATTCAGGACTCTGTTCAAAAGACTCTAGTGGGGACTGGTAGTCAAATAAATGGATTGTATTTTCTTAATACAGGTAAGAAATATTATAACAACAACATTTCACAATGTTGTTTGTCAAAATGTATTTGGCATAATAGACTAGGACATCCTTCAAATCAAGTATTACATGTGTTAAAAGATAAACTTAAACTTGATAAAGTTGATAATGATATTTGTGATGTGTGTCATAAAGCTAAACAAACTAGGGAGCCTTTTCCTCTAAGTGATCATAAAACTAATGGTGTTGGTGAATTGATTCACTTAGATGTGTGGGGTCCTTATAAAGTTCAAAGCAAGGAAGGATTTAGATATTTTCTTACTGTGGTTGATGATTACAGTAGAGCTGTTTGGTTATTTTTGTTAAGAGGTAAAGATGAAGTTTTTACTAACATAACAGTTTTCATAAATATGATTAAAAATCAGTTTGGAAAAAGTGTTAAAATGTTTAGAAGTGACAATGGTACAGAATTTGTTAATAATAATATGGATAAATTTTGTAAAGATAATGGGATTCTTCATCAAACCTCTTGCCCATACACCCCTCAGCAAAATGGTATTGCTGAGAGGAAACATAGGCACTTGTTGAATGTAGCTAGAGCCCTCATGTTTCAGGGGGATTACCTTTGAACATGTGGACTGATTGTGTTTTAACTGCTGTCTATTTGATTAACAGGATTCCAAGTTCTGTCTTGTCTGGGAAGTCACCTTATGAGTTAGTGTATAGTAGTGAACCAAATCTCTCTTTGTTAAAAACATTTGGTTGTTTGTGTTTTGCAAATGTTTTAAATGACAATGACAAGTTTTCATCTAGGTCAGAAAAATCTGTCTTTATTGGATATTCTAATGAGAAAAAAGGTTATAAGCTTTATAGCCTTGAGAGTAGGAAAGTTTTCTACTCTAGAGATGTTAAGTTCTATGAAACAGTGTTTCCATTTAAGAATGAGTCTGAAAGTAAAGAGTATGTTATGAGTTTTGAAAATAAAGACAGTACTAATTTTTTCAACTTAGATGATAATGAGTCTATGTCATGTGATCCCAATGATGATAAGAGAGATAATGCTCAGAATGGTAGTGAAGGCATAGACAATACATTACTAGGAGGTACTGAAAAAGCTAGTGAAACTAGAGAGAGTCTAGATGGTCTTAATGATAGTAAGCTAGCAGAAGCCACCAGTAATGTAGATGATAATGCAACACTTGTTGATAATGGTAGTGATTCTGAGGGTGATGACAGTCAATATCAAGAGTTTGGTAATCTTTTTCAAAGTCCTGTTAATTCCCCAGAAAGATATGATTTGGATAATCCTAGGAGATCATCTAGAAAAGTTGTTTTGCCTAAAAAGCTGAATGATTATAAGTTGAATACTAGTGTGAAATATGGCATAGAAAAATATGTTAATTACTCTTGTCTTAGTAAAGAGAATTATTATTTTTCTACTAGTCTAAATAAAATTGTTGAACCAAAAACTTTTTCTGAAGCCTCAAAAGATATAAGGTGGCTTATGGCTATGAATTTAGAAATGGAGGCTTTAAACAGAAATGGTACTTGGGTTCTTGTTGATCTTCCTGTTGGAAGAAAACCTATTGGTTGTAAGTGGGTTTACAGAGTTAAATACAAGTCTAATGGAGAAGTTGAAAGGTTCAAAGCTAGACTTGTTGCTAAAGGGTATAACCAAAGGGAAGGTATAGACTTTGATGAAACTTTCTCTCCTGTTGTCAAAATTGTTACTGTTAGATGCATTTTAACTTTACCAGTTTATAATAATTGGCCTTTATATCAATTAGATATAAACAATGCTTTCCTATATGGAGATTTAGTAGAGGATGTTTATATGACCTTGCCTGATGGATACTTTGATAAGAATGATCAAAGGGTTTGTAAGTTGGTTAAATCCTTGTATGGTTTAAAACAAGCACCTAGAAAGTGGAATGAAAAACTCACATCAGTTTTAATAGAAAATGATTTCATACAAAGCAAAAATGATTTTTCTATGTTTATCAAAAACAAAGATGGAGTTTTTATTGTGCTTCTGGTGTATGTTGATGACATTATTGTCACAGGTAATAATGTGAAGGAGATTGATAAGTTTAAGGAGTTTTTGAGTTCAAAATTTTTAATTAAAGATCTGGGTAAACTCAAATACTTCTTGGGAATAGAAGTTCTTGAGTCTAATACTTCTCTTTATCTGACTCAAAGAAAATATTGCTTAGAACTTCTTACAGAGTTTGGGATGTTGGCTTGTAAGCCATGTGGAACACCTATTGATGTTAAAGAAGGTGTTAACAGTAAGAATAAGAATGTTGATGTTGATAAACCTTTGAAAGGTGTTAAAAACTATCAAAAGCTAGTTGGCAAGTTGATTTATCTTACTCATACTAGACCTGACATTAGTTATGCTGTTCATGTTCTAAGTCAGTATATGCATGCTCCTATGCAGTCACACTTGAAACTTGCATTCAGAGTCTTAAGGTACTTAAAAGGTTCACCAGGAAAAGGAATTACTTTTAACAAAAGTGATAGTCTTAATCTTGGTGTGTATGTGGATTCTGATTGGGCAAAGTGTAAGCTTACAAGAAAATCAGTGACTGGATATTGTGTTTTCTTGGGCAACAGTTTAGTGTCATGGAAAAGTAAAAAACAGTCAATGTTATCTAAATCTTCTGCTGAGGCAGAATTTAGAGCAATGAATAGTGTTACTTGTGAAGTAATGTGGATTATGAAAGTTCTTGCTGAACTTAATATTAATCCTTTGTTACCTGTTCCATTGAGATGTGACAATAGCTCAGCAATACAGATTGCTGCTAAACCTGTATTTCATGAAAGGACTAAACATTTTGAAATTGAACTCTTTTTCTTAAGAGAAAAGGTTGCAGCTGGGGTTGTAAGTACTGTTAAAGTTAAGTCTGCTGATAATATAGCAGATATCTTTACCAAAGGCTTATGTGTTGCTGAACATCAAAAGTTTTGTGAAGGTCTTGGATTGTTTGATATTTACAGAGTTGGTTTAAGGGGGAGTGTTAAAAATAATGTTTAAATACTAAACCAACTCTCAGGGACTGTTAGTGCACAAAAGGTAAGTGCAGGTATGACTTTTGTAAATATTTTCTTTTGTTATTTTTTATGTTTATATGCAGGCACGTTTTGACAAGTTGAGGAAAGATAGAGGGGGCAAAGAGCACAAGTTGAAGAAGTTGTTAGGTTTAGATATCAAGTGCTATATAAGCTCATAGTTAGCTTATTTTTTTGTACGCAGTCATTATATCTCTCTCTCAAAAGTTGTAATCGTTCCTTGGTTCCATTGTTAGATCAATCTGTTTGATCTTTTGCTTTGTTTCTTCTCTTTTGTAAGTACGATCAAAAACCCAGGTGTTACATTTGAAGTAACAGCCTGAGGCAGTTTAATAAAAGAATAAAAGGGGTGGTTGGTTGAATATCTTGATCTTTTAGTGGATAATTTTACAAGTTCTCCTTGATTTAATTTTCTGTGCATATGGTTTCATCCTGAAATTTCTCCTGGTCTTCTAGAATCTATATTAGAGACGCTAACCTGTAATACTGAATCAGTTAAGTCGCTTCCAAAACTAATACAGTGGTCTCTCTTTGTCACTTTTTCTGCAACTGCATTTTTTGGTCACTTTTTCTGCAACTGTATGTATGGGACTGCAGGCTTTAGTTCATATAGAATCCATTCAGTCGATTCTGAAACAAGTTGATCATTTGGTACTGCAGGATTTAATTCACATAGAATCAGTTCAGTTGCTTCCAAAAAAGGTTGATCCTTTGGATTCATAGGTTAAAGGTCATATCTCCTGGACCTGATAATTCAATTGCTGCATGTTTTGTTGAGAGAGAACAACAATCTAGCATTTTTCTAGAGGTGGCTATTTGTGCTGTTTTTTACCAAATGCCTAGGAAAGGTGTGTAGGCCTGACTTTTTGACTGTTGATTTTGTATTATCTAGATCTCTTCTGGGATGCACAGTCCGTCAAGAAGTCTAATGTTCGGCATCTTAAGATTTTCTTACATCGGAATAGCTCTTCAAAGTCCAAGAAGCGTCACCAGAAGAGCTATTCAACCTCAGATAGAATAAAAGTTGCGGAAAATGGCACACAAAACCATTGCGCGGGAACTGCATCAAGTTATCGTGTCCAGACACTAGCCACACAAGTTAAGGACAAAAAAGGCCCTTGGGCTTTACTCAACAGGTATCATAATTTGATATTGCATATGTATACTGCTGCTTGAATATCTTGCTTCTAATACGTGAATATGTTGCATTTTGGTTATTCTTTTCTCATCTTAGCTTTTTATTGTATAATCTGTGGAGTATCCATTTGAGTACGGTCAAGACGTCTAGCGTCTGTGATAGAATAATCGATAACTGCTAGGCAACTCAGTGAACTCTTTTGCCATCTCTTTGATCATATGTGCTACAGTACAAGCTAAGAGATTTGATAGTAATTTGGTATATAAAACTTACGCAAACAAAATGTAAATAGTTTAGCGAATTGGCAGGTTTTACTATTTGATATGTGGCGAATTTTGTTCAGATAGTTTATTTAGCTAATCATATACAGCTTGTAAGAAGATGCTACATATATTATAGTTAGGCTTAGATTTCTAGACCAATGCTGCCTTGATCATCAATGCCCCCATTGGAATATTACTGTAATACCTTTCTTCTTCCTCATCTTCGTCTCCTTCAATATCTATAGAAAACTAGCATTGTTGGTAAACAGAGAGTGAAAGAGAGAAAACAATATTGGCGGGAAAAGTAGTTGTATTTCACTTGAAAATGGGTACAAAGTGTAGTATTTACTATATAAGAACAAAGTCAAACTAAGAATTTCCCGGATTCTCAACCACCATCTTCCTATAAGTGGTTGTATTTCACTCTCTATCATGGTTATCACCATCACCCGAGCCAGCAGCACCACCATTACCACAACCAAACCCTGCATCAACTCCTAGCCCTCTCGCAACATGCGCTTGTGAACCACTCTCTCCTATATCATCATCTTTATCGCCAAATTTTCATACCCTATTTGGTTGTTCATGCTCAAAATTGTGTTTTCGATATTAAAACCAGTCAACTCATATAACCCTGAATTATGGCACGAGAAAGATGGGATTGTTGCCAACATGCGTGCATTAAAGAAACTGAACTCATAATCATTGGAAGGAAGGAAGGAGACATGAATGGAACTTATCAAGCTGTCTAAATTTCCCTCAGATGGCGCTGTTTAAATACCGTTGTTTACGAAGGAAGATGACATAGGAGACGAGTTGCATAAAATGGTGAAATGGTTGAGATTTGTGGACAGGTGAGGATTTGAATAGATGGTGTCATGGTGGTGGCCGATGATTATTTGGGCGTTAAGGTGAGGATTAATGTCTTGAATTAACTTTAAAAGTAGTAAGAAATTAAACGATAAGCTAATGCCTTAACTTCAAGTTGTGCTAAAGTTAAAAAGTGATTAGCTGAAGAAACGCCTTATAATTTACATATAAATTATGTTTAAGTTAAAAAGTAAGAAATTGAACGATAAGCTAATGCTTAAGTTAAAAAATGTTCAGCACAAGAAGCGCCTAATAATCTAAACATAGCTTTTAGACTCTTCCAGCAGCTATCACAAAGTATTACAATAACCAGAAACATATATATAAGCTTTATATTACTTCCTGGACCGATGTGGGATACAATTGGATGCATACACGGTTGTTTTGTCTATTGTTATTTCTCTCTTTAGGCATGTATGGAGTATTCCTAATGTCGATGCAATAGTCTGTTGGGCCGTTGATGGGCTTAGATCTGCCGTATGGCCTGTTAGATGATCTTTTCGGCAAGCCTGTACACAAGGTAGAAGACGTTAGCCTCGCCCTGGGTGTAAGCCCATGAGGCGCATATAGTAAGTTATGTGAATGGTAGTGGTCTTATCATCATGTCATATATCTAACCGCAGTAAGCCCTTAGGTATGTGTTTCATGGAGAAATATTGTCTTTCTGGACCTTAGTTTATCCTGGAGCACTTTCCTACTGGAAGTGTTCAAAGTTCCTACAGCTGGCAACTAACTTATGCTGGGACCATTGTTTCTGCTTTGACATCTTCACTTTATTTTTCAGTACTGCTGTTTTTCGTTCCAAGTTCTCCTTGACTTACTTTCCGATGCATATGGTTTTATCCTGAAATTTCTCCTGGTCTCCTAGATGCTATATTACGCTAACATGGAATATAGAATCAATTCAGTCACTTCCAAAACTACTATAGAGGTCTCTCTTTGTTACTTCTTCTGCAACTCCATTTTTTGGTCACTTTTTCTGCAACTGTATGTATGGTACTGCAGGCTTTAGTTCATATAGAATCCATTTAGTCGCTTCTGAAACAAGTTGATCATTTGGGTTCATAGGTTGACAAGTTCATATCTCCAGGACCTGATAATTTAAGTGTTGCATGTTTTATCGAGAGCGAAGAACTATCTATCATTTTTCTAAGATGACTATTTTGTGCTTTTTTTTATTGAATATCTATGAAAGTGTATGCTAAATTTTTGACTGTTGATTTTGTAGTATCTAGATCTCTTCGGGGGATGCACAGTCCATCAAGAAGTCTGGTGTTCGGCATCTTAAACTTTTCTTACATCGGAAGAGCTCTTCAGAGTCCAAGTAGCGTCGCCAGGAGAACTATTCAGCCTCAGATAGAATAAAAGTTGCGAAAAATGGCACACAAAACCATTGCGCGGTACTGCTGCAGGTTATTGTGTCCAGACAAAAGCCACACAAGCTCAAGGGAAACAGTGGCCCTTGGGCTAAACTCAACAGATATCATAACACGTGTTATACTTATAGGGTTCTTATGGCACATATAATGCTTATGGGATAGCTATGTCCATGAGCCCATCCACAAGTCCCGACATCTATCCCTCAAGCGGCTACTTATGCTTCATAACCTGCTTACCATATGTTAAATAACTATAAATAAGCTAAAGACATTATTCTGGGCCTGAAAATTATCAACAGACTAACAGAATATTTAAGGCTTGAATATCCGGTAAAAATATTAAATAGACACAAGAATGAACTATGAATTGGTGACCAGCCTAGCAGTACGCAACGCCTAGGAGACCCCAATAGCAAGCTATTTCATTGGGTCTCCCCCCCTTCAAAAATCAGATTAATATCATATTATCAAGTGAGCCAATGGCACACATATCAGATATTAAACTGATAAGAACAAATACTACACTTGATCTTAGCCAAAAGGCCGAGAAAGGTATAATTATTCTCATCTTGGTCTGCTGTTTTTATAGGCCAAGCCATCTTCATAACATCACTCTTGTGGGCGACGTGGGACGAACGGAAATCTGGTTTGGTATTTCACAAAGTCCCAAACCAACAGGTACCATGTCATAATTTGCTAAATTTCAAGTTTTTAATAACTTAAGACAGCAAACACCGTCGTCTTTCATTCTTACATGTTACAAGGTTCGGACAAACTAAAAACTATGGAAAATCTCTGCAAAAACAGTACATGCTAAGTTAATAGTAATAACGATTGTTCAAGATGTTTTTATTTGTCATTTGAGGTGCACACCAATGACCCATAATCCATCATGACATATGAGGACTCGAACTAGGAGACAAATATATCATTTCCAAGTGGTAAGGATCTGGGAGTCAATTGGAAACCATAACTACAAAAGCATCGTCAAGCTATTACAATACCAAGGCTTAATGTCTAAAGGTCTCTAAGATTAACAGATTTTTCGCCTGCATATTTCAAGTGGTATTGCATATGTTCCCTGGCCTACGACTCTACAAGTATGGTCATAGTTTCTTATTTGGATCACATTCTCTTTCAGCTGTTAGTTTTGTAACCCGTTCCACATATCAACACTAATTATAGGATAGGGCACACGTCAACTTCAATGCTTCCTAAGTATCTAATATCATGAATGGTAATTTTTGTACGTACTTTACAGCATTGGTATCTGTTGTGAGCTTGTGATACATGTAATTTAGCTATCAAATTGCATATTTTCTTTAAATGGTGTTGATATAATATTTTCCACTTTCGAAGGAAATTTTTTTAATAATCAAATACATGCACCCTTGCACACTATTTACATAAACTAGTTTGTCAAGTGCAGGGTTTGTATCTCTAGACTGACAAAAACACATCTAGGATTTCAGGAGTTAGAGAGAGGTTAGGAGGCGATTCTGTCATGGGATCAACGACCGAACCATGTCCATACTTGCTCATATGCCTCACAAATAACCAAGGATTTATATGCCTAAGCTTATAGGACACGGTCATTTCATCTATGTTCCTCGACAACTAGAGTTAGTGAAACCTACCTTTATAATCTTTGGTTGATGAGTACAATTATGCAATCTACACTTGTTGTAGCTGCACTTAGTCTCCGGAATTAAACCGGTGATATGAAGAGGTTGACCACTTACTTTCACATGTTGAGAAACCAACCTTCCAAGTTCCAAACAACATTAAATTGAATATCTGACAATCGAAACGAATTTTCAAGGTGCTTAGCAACGACTATTTTTGATCCTAATGAATACTTACCCGGGTTTTCTATGAGATGTGAAGTGTAAACAGTTAATACGCATATGAAAATATATGTCTGTTTGACGAGATCCCACATCGGATGAGAGGAATAGGCACTTACCTGGATGGGGTCAATGGGTGATAAAAAAGGCCCATGGCCTAGGCTAGTGACCTCCATTGCACTTTGGAGGGGTGCTATCCTAAGATCGGCTCAAGTGGTCGAGTCTACATTGTAATTTGTTGCTGAGGGGGCCTGCGTTCGTGTGGCCCCTTCCAAATTCTGTAGTCTAATGTAATTCTATATGCATATAACCCAAATATGTTAGTTTATTCCTGCTACTACCGTGACACATTTTATGAACTATGTAAACCACTTGTGTAACCGAGAGACTTTGAATGTGTTGACCGACACCGAGCACCATCATTACCTTAAGCTGCACCAAATGAAGAGTTTGTTAAACAATTTGATTCAAGAATCTGGATATATGTTCAAAATAATATGGGAGTAAAATTCTAGCATCTCGCTAGTCTTTAATAATATCTGCTGTTCAAAAAAAAAAAATATGGGAGTAAAGACTGTTCTAGTTGGACTCGCCCAGGTAGTTACTTCAGAATCCAGCACAAAATGTTTGGACATAACAACTTGCCTCTCGCTGCAAATCCAATGATGAGCAACAAATAACATTACTTTGTAAGAAAACGGAAAGCATACGAACCAAGAATTGAAGAAAAGTAGAAATGGCAAGCTGGGGAGATCAGGTGGGTTGGGTTAAAGGTCAAAACAGATGACTTTTCTTACACAAGTTTATAACTTTTTATAAATATTTAATGTGGTCATTATTTTGATTAATGATTCAAGAGGTTTGCATGCATTAACTATAGACTTTAGGTGTCGTCAACCCATATGACCAGTCAGGGACGAAGCCAGGACGAAATATGACCGGGTGCACAAATTTTTTTAACCGTAATATAACACATGTAAAAAATGAATTAAAACGAATGGTAGAAACACGTTCCGATTGACCGGGTGCATTTAAGATGAATTTAGGAAAAATCGATGTTTTCTTCTCAAATTAACACTACACAGAAAAATTCCATAGGGGTCACGGGCACCCGCGGGAACCCCCCTAGCTCCGTCCCTGTGACCAGTTCGACCCATGTGCCCCTCTACAGGAAAACTTGAAAGGCAAATAAAATCTGCAAGCAATGTGTTTACCATCTTCATAAAGCCATAACTATTCCTATGCAGTCCCTACCTTGTGGTGACCCCCTCATGCAACTTCTGAAAATCTTCACGAGCAACACGTTCTTTAATGTTTTTTTCTCTGATTTGCTAAACATTGGGTTATAACGGAGAAACTTCTCGGACTAGGCATTAGACCTAGTATATCGGAGAGTGGAAATCTGTTTTGCTAAACCTTGGGTTATAACGGTGACCTGGACCTACCTGTGTTGGATCTCGAACCAACTTTCTTTCGCCTCATTCTTAACTTTGTAAAAACATGCACACCTTTAGCCAATATCAGTCTATCAGAATAGCGGCTATAGTCATGATTTAATGGGTCATGTCCACTTATTTCTCTTTTCACCATATTATCAAACCTGTATTAATAGATGTGATTGGAATAAAAGTGACTGAAACCCAAGAAATTGTGGGGATCTTCAATAGTTTCATTCCTACATAAAGGAACGTGTTTAGAAATTCATACACGCCCGACATCTCCATTTCACCGTATTATCAACCCGTACTAATAGTTGTGATTGTATATTTATATTTTTTGTCAAAATAAAACAAACCAAGCCCCTCTATCTAGCCCATTTTATGCCAATTGTGCCATCAATTATAACATTAGTACCGAAAAGCAAATCAAAAACTAATTATTTTGTAAACAATTCTTAGACCTAAAAACTTTAAAGCCAAAAACGACACATACAAGTATACAACTGTCTCGATTCAACTTAAGACCTTCGCCTTGTTTAGGATTGTTAAAGTGACATAATGTGGTAAACTTACAAGACTGGCAAAAACAACCATTTTACCTTGTGTTAACCTGAAAATTTACAGTTGTACTGAGAATAACTTAAACTGTGTAAGTGAATGCTGAACATAGAATTGGAGATATCATCCCATAATTTGTTAAACTTCAAATTTTTAACATCTTCGTCTATGGTTCATATAAGATACCTAAAGATTTTGCTTAGTTCAATAGGTTATATGTCGAACTCCACAAATTTAAATGTTTAATACATCATGTCATAAAGACTACATGAAGAATTCTTACTTTGGAGGGTGTATGGGATTGTTTATAGAAATACAAGTTACAAGGTTTAAGCCCAAAAATCCAGTAAAAATATTATTTTAAAAAACAAAAAAGTTCATTGGTAAAATCACACGATAAATTAGTTAGTTTTTAAAGTCGTTATATTTGAATAAATACGACAGTATTGTATATCTTTAGCCTTATAATTATTGGAATACATACTATACAGTATAGCATGCGTGCGCACACGTTTGGTACAAATTTTCATCTATTTTTTTTTTACATATTCCTACCCCACTAGTAGTAAATATATATAAAAAAAAGTTATACTTTTGATTCTACAAGAAAGGCAGATGATATCATACCAAATTTGATTCTAATCCAAATACTTTTAATTTTAACCATTGAGGTAAAAGAGAAAACCTTGCTAAAAAAACGTAAAAGGAAAAACTACTTTATGAAAGTTTGTACGTTTTATCGATGTTCTTAACTATACAAACGTTACTCCTAATCAAGTTTAATTTAATAATGTTTTATACACGGTTATATAGGTTTTTCGGGTTACTCATAAAGACTAGTTTTTACTCAATGTCACTTAGGTTAAAACTAATTTAAATTTTGAAGTGAAGTATTATAAAAATACGCAAGTAATAAGGTTTGAACCTGTGATATACCATGGCGACATTAGGTTAAAACTAATTTAAATTTTGAAGTGAAGTATTTTCTTACAGAATGTCACTTGAAGGATTTGTGAATGCTCCATTCATGAATTAATAACTGTAGTAGTTTTCAAACAAACAATTTCATTCATTTTCATAAATACAAATCCAATCATTTTATAAAGACCCAAACAAGTCGATTTAAATGACGTAAAGCTTTTACACAAAGAAAAAGAAACGACAGAAACCCATTACAACTCCAAATAATACATAATAGCTAGGTTTCTTTTTTATTTAATACACACATATATAAAACACAACACAAAACATGACAATTATGTGCTTGTTCGGGTTATAGTTTAATATCGTGCTCAGCAGTTGCAAGTATCGCACTTGCAGCTTGATCCACACTTGCATCCATTTCCGCCTTCTGTGACGAAGTTGGTCTCTGACCCTTCAGCAAAGCTGCATATTTACAAGCAAAACAGTTTTTAGTGACTAGAAAAAATACTCCACCGAAAGCAGTTAGTCAAAACTCAAATAAATACGTTTATAGACACATTAATTGACATAGGTATATCAACTTATATATGTATAAAAAACAATAAAAACACGTACGTCATATTGGGTGCAACACCGTCGACGATCATCATGGTTGTGGTCGATGTCTCAACGTCGTATCTGACAAAAAAAAAAGCTTCTGAAAATCGAGACATTTAAGAAATACCAAATATGGAATTGGAAAACAACATTAGAAAACTTACGAGTTGCAGTTGCAGTTTGAGCCACATGAGCAGCTTGATCCGCAGTTGCACTTTCCACTTGACATGTTTTTTAAGGTTTGGAAGTTAATATAAGAAATATGAAAGGTATTTTGTTAAATTCTTAATAGGTTGGTGATTTGATTGTGTGATTATTGGGTTGCTATTTATAGAACAATTTATGGTCGTGATTGGATTTGCGTGTGGTTTTGTTATTAATATTTTATTAATTGTGTACATAAGAGTAGTTGCTTGGTTGTTGGCTTGATCAATTTGATTTGTGAAGGCATGAAACTTGCTTCTAAGTTGACATTCACAAACAAATTGACATTCAATAGAATATATACATTATTATCATTTTTTTAAAACATGTGGGAACATTTGCATATCCTACCCTCGTCTTAAACTAGTGTCACTACCCCCTTCTCAGACCACGGAATCGTTTCTAAAATACAAAGGTCATCGTCCTTAGAAATTCTGGTGACGACTAAATCGTTTCTAGTAATTCGTCTCTAACTATTGTTGCAAATAAAAGCATGAACTAAACGGTCTAATGCATATATGCTCGGCTGGGCATATAAGGATTCTACCATTCAAAACACAATTGTCATGCAGTTTCACTGATATCGGGCCACAAAGCAACGGGTCTAATAGCTACGTAGAATTCGATATTCGATGGCCACCCAATTTTTGGTCGATGGAATTTCTGATTTTTTTCGTACATATTTTACTATATGTTCTATTTTTTTAATTTACATTCCTTGTCGTTATATTGTATTTCCTCTCGTCATAGCTAGAACAATAGTATCGCTAACAAGTAATTTAGTCAAGAGCTGGTTCTCAACAATATGTTACGGAATTCTATTAAAGGCCAAAAGTTAAAGAGGAAAATCATGCATCTTTCCACCAAGATTAAAGAGTATCATAACATAATGCTTGCATCGAAAATTTTTGTGAAGGAGCTGGAATTTGAGGATACTGATCTAGATTGAGAACAAAGCCAAGCCAACCTTGGTTTACTCGGCATAAAATAACCGAACGAAACCTTAAGTATGATTTTCTTTTAAAGATAAGCTAGGGTATTGGAACCAATCTTTAGGATGCACACTGCATTATTGAGGAACTGCACCATAGTAAACTGGTATGTCCCAGCTTGAGCACGTTCAATTTTTGAATTTGGTAAAATGGATTACACGGGTTAACAATGTTGTTCTAGCTATTCAAACCGCCTTGTGGTGCTGCAACTGAGATACTTTTTTGCTAATAAGTTTGATGTTGGTTACACCTTCTTTTGGCTGCTTTTACTTTGCAAAGAGGATTAGAGTCCGGTTTCTTTCTAATGAACTAACCCCTTTTATGATACATATGGTTAATTATCTGCATGTTATGGCTTATGCTTATTTTAATACCAGCCCTGCTAAGCCTAGTAATAACTTTTGCTCACCAAAAATAATAACAACTAGCATAGTTCACGTTCATGGTACGTTCGTTTCATATAGCCATATACCGTATATAGGTATATGATCCTCCAACAATATCCGTATACTGCAAATGCTAGTTAGTGTACCAGGGATGAATTTGACATGGAGACTTGTTCGGATGAACATTCTCGTTCTTGAAGTTGTGAGTCACATGCACTACAAACATATGGCATTAATCCAACTGGTTATAATAGTTAGCGTTACCAGATCGCACCGAATATGAATTTGCATACTACCCTATGAACCCGTTGACTATATTTTTAAGATCGCTGATCACCTGTTTACTTTTATATAAAGTCTGGTTCGTGGTTGACTGATCAAGGCACAGAAGTATATTGCTAAGGGCAGTTTCGGCATGCTGTTGATTCACCCACTGTCCCATAGCCATACATGTCCGAGATTGCACTGCATTTTGACTTATTTAGTCAAACATAGTACTAATCAAATCTTCCAACCTCAAAAGTATGGGCCATCCATGTAATTTCACAAAGTGAAGGACAAAATCCATAATTTCATTTTAACTACCCAGACCATTCATTACGCTCAAGTCTTAAGATAAGCTTACAGCAAGTGGATTGCATTCTTATGACCAAGAATCGACAAATCGGCAAAAGAAAGACTAACGAGAAATGTTTAAAAGCTTAAATAGATGCACTCATTATGAAAACTTACAAAGGCCGAGAATGGAAACTAGAAACATTACTATTGCAACAGTAAGCATCGATGATCGCCTGAAATGAATAACTATCTGAGAACTTCTCAACAGGAACTGTTCATGAATTAATATATGTCGGATGAACTTACACAGCATCAAAGACAGTTCTTATTTTTCATGAGTTCGGGTGTGTTTTCCGCCCTAGTGGTCAAAAAGGCCCATGGCCTAGGCTAGTCACACTTTGGAGTGGTGCTATCCTAAGATTGGGGACTTGTGTAAAACTCACTTACCTCCATGTTAGCGTTACAAACTTTTTAACAAACTCACTACAACTCACTCACATTCACTTTTGGAGCGTAATGACACTCACTAAAACTCATTACATATCACTTATACTTTTTTATTAAATATTTTTTATTCATATATTTTATTAAAACACGGGTAAATAAAAACATTACAGGATATATAAAAATGATAAACAAATAATTTAAAGAAAGAACCGCGGATAAGTATTCAAAACCGCCCAACAATGAAGATACTTAAACGGCACATATGATGAGCTTCATAGTCACGCAGGGCGTTTTCCATTACATCCTCGTCAGTTGCTCCAGTTATCCAGCAAACTACCCACGATAATCATTAGGGACTTCCATTTCCCGTTTATTCTATCGTACGTTCGTTTCCTTAGATCATCAAATCGGTCCTCCATTATTTGCAAAACCTCAGCCCAAAAACTACGAGAATTTCTTGTGTTACTGCCACGGTGTTTTAGGCAACAAAGTTCCAAGTGCGACACGACGCTATTTCTTCCTCGGGTGTCCATAGTAGCGGCGCCATTAGAGATGTTAAAAAAGATGATGTTTTGGTGTTTGAGGAATAAGCTGTGAAGAAATGAGAAGTAAAAAGGGGATTTTATAGGAAACAATTGGGAAAAAAATTATGTTTTCGGAAAAGGGGATTTTATTACAAACTCGCGGTGGTGAGTTTGCCACAAGGATTTGATCAAAGCGACCAAGTCGCGCGTGAGTCGGTTGCCGAGGGGATGGAAGTCGCGCGTGACTTTGTCCAAGTTGCGGGTGGGTTTTAACCTACTCCCCTCAGCCTAAGATCGGCTCAAGTGGTGGAGTCTACATCGTAATTTGTTGCCGAGGAGGCCTGCGTTCGCGCGGCCCTCTCAAATTGTGTAGTGTGATGCATATAACCCAAATATGCTAGTTTATTCCTGCCACTACCGTGACACATTATATGAACTATGTAAACCATTTGTGTAACCGAACAGGAGACTTTAAATGTGTTGACCGACACCATTTAAGAATCTGGATATACGTTCAAAATAATAGGGGAGTAACGACTGTTCTATTTGGACTCGCCAGGTAGTTACCTCAGAAACCAACACATAATGCTTGCACATAACAACTTGCCTCTCGCTGCAAATCCAATGATGAGCAACAAATAACATTACTTTGTAAGAATACGAAAAGCATACGAACCAAAAATTGCAGAAAAGTAGAAATGGCAAGATGGGGAGATCAGGTTGGTTGGGTTAAAGGTCAAAACGGATGACTTTTCCTACACAAGTTTATAGCTTTTTATAAAATTTTAATGTGGTCATTATTTTGATAGAATCATTCAAGAGGTTGCATGCATTAACTATAGACTTTAGGTGCCGTCAAACCATATGACCAGTTCGACCCATGTTCCAACACATCCCAAATCGACTCATTCAGAAGTGAAAGTGTCGATATCGCCCCTCTACAGGAAAACTTGAAAGGCAAATAAAATCTGCAAGCAATGTGTTTATCATCTTCATAAAGCCATAACTATTCCTATGCAGTCCTTACCTTGTGGTGACCCCCTCGGCAACTTCTGAAAATCTTCACACGCGACACGTTCTTTAATTTTTTTCTCTGATTTGCTAAGCATTGGGTTATAACGGGAGAAACTTCTCGGACTAGGCATTAGACATAGAAGAATCGGAGTGTGTAAATCTGGTTTGCTAAACCTTGGGCTATAATAGTGACCTGGACCTACCTGTGTTAGATCTCGAACCAACTTTCTTTCGTTCTTAACTTTGTGAAAACATACACACCTTTAGACAATATCAATTTATCAGAATAGCGGATATAGTCATGATTTAATGGGTCACGTCCACTTATTTTTCTTTTCACTGTATTATCAAACCTGTATTAATAGATGTGATTGGAATAAAAGTGATTGAAGCCCAAGAAATTGTAGATCTTAGTTTCATTCCTACATAAAGGAACGTGTTTAAAAATTCATACACGCCTGACATCTCCATTTCATTTTATTAGTTTTCTAACAAACAAATTCATAAAGGATTTGTGAATGCTGTATTCATGAATTAATACGTAAAATTGTATTAGTTTTCTAACAAACAATTTCATTCATTTTCACAAATACAAATCCAAGCATACAAGTCGATTTAAATGGCGTAAGGCGTTTACACAAAGAAAAAGAAACAACAGAAACCCATTACAACTCCAAATGATACATAATAACTAGGTTTCTTTTTTATTTAATACTCACATATATAAAACACAACACAAAACATGACAATTAGGTGCTTGTTCGGGTTATAGTGTAATATCGTGCTCAGCAGTTGCAAGAATCGCACTTGCAACTTGATCCACACTTGCATCCATTTCCGCCTTCTGCGACGAAGTTGGTCTCTGACCCTTCAGCAAAGCTGCATATTTACAAGCAAAACAGTTTTTAGTGACTAGAAAAAAATACTCAACCGAAAGCAGTTAGTCAAAACTCAAATAAATACGTTTATAGACACATTAATTGACATAGGTATATCAACTTATATATGTATAAAAAACAATAAAAACGCGTACGTCATATTGGGTGCAACACCGTCGACGATCATCATGGTGGTCGATGTTTCAACGTCGTATCTGACAAAAAAAAGCTCCAGAAAATCAAAACATTTAAGAAATACCAAATATGGAATTGAGAAACAGCATTAGAAAACTTACGAGTTGCAGTTGCAGTTTGAGCCACATGAGCAGCTTGATCCGCAGTTGCACTTTCCACTTGACATGTTTTTTTAAGGTTTTGAAGTGAATATAAGAAATATGAAAGCTGTTTTGTTGAATTCTTAATAGGTTGGTGATTTAATTGTGTTATTATTGGTTGCTATTTATAGAACAATTTATGGTCGTGATTGGATTTGCGTGTGGCTATGTTATTAATATTTTATTAATTGTGTACATAAGAGTAGTTGCTTGGTTGTTGACTTGATCAATTAGATAAAGTGAAGGCATGAAACTTGCTTCTAAGTTGACGCTCACAAACAAATTGACATTCAATATAATATATACATTATTATCAATTTTTTTAAACATGTGGGAACATTTGCATATCCTACCCCAGTCTTAAACTAGTGTCACTACAACAAAAAAAACCCTACGATGGAATCGTTTCTAAAATACAAAGGTCATCGTCCTTAGAAATCCTGGTGACGACAAATCATTTCTAGGAATTCGTCTCTAACTATTGTTGCAAATAAAAGCATGAACTAAACGGTCAAAGCATATATGCTCGGCTGGGCATATAAAGGTTCTACCAATCAAAACACAATTGTCATGCAATTTACTGGGCCACAAAGCAAAGGGTCTAATAACAACCTAGAATTCGATATTCGATGGCCACCTAATTTTTGGTCGATGGCATTTCTGATTTTTTCATACATATTATACTATATGTTTTATTTTTTGAATTTACAATCATTGTTGTTAAATTGCAATTCCTCTCGTCATAGCTAGAACAATAGTAATTCGCTAACATGTAATTTAGTCAAGAGCTGGTTCTCAACAATCTGTTACGAAAACTCTTATCAAATGCAAAAAGTTGATATCTACAAAATGAAAAGGTAAAGAGGAAATCATGTGTCTTTCTACCAAGATTAAAGAGTATCACAAGTTCATAACATAATGCTTGTATCAAAAAGCTTTTGTGAAGCTGGAATTTGAGGATCCTGATCTAGATTGAGAACATTGCCAACCCAACCTTGGTTTACTCGGCTTAAAATAACCAAAAGAAACCTTACGTAGATGTTTTTTATATATGTTTGTAATTTTAATTTTACATTTACTTAATTATATTTTAAAGTGTAATCAAGATATTTTATATAAGCTATAGTATCCCATTAGGCCTAAACATGTGGAGCCAATCTTTAGTATGCAACCATACTAAACTTGCATGTCCCAGCTTGAGCGCGTTCAATTGGTGAATTTGGTAAAATGGATTATACGTGTCAAGAAGGTTTTTCTAGCTATTCAAACCACACCTTGTGGTGCTGCTACTGAGAGACTTTTTGCTAATGATTTCGATGCTGGAGGCTATTGGTTACACCTTCTTTTGGCCGCTTTTACTTTGCGAAAAGGATTAGAGCCCAGTTTTTCTCTAATAAACTGCTTATTCTCACTTTGGTTTGCTGTTTTGATAGGCCAGCCATCTCCACAATATTACTCTTCTTGGCGATGCGGGACAAAAGGAAACCTAGCTTGCTTATTATACCCAAAGTCCCAAACCAACATATATCACTCATAATTTGCTAAACTTCAAACCAGTTGAGCTAACTCAGTTGGTCACCAAAGGTAACCTTGGGGAGGTATTCTTGGAGAGGTATCGAGTTCGAGTCTCACCAAGAACCTTCAGGGGCCCGAATTAAGAAGCAGGAGTGGGGTTTATCTCCTAAGGAGAAGGTTCGAGGCTTGGGTTTATCCCCTAAGGAGAAGGTTCGAGGCTTGCATACTGCCCAATTGGATGTCACTGTAAGCTCGAATCACTAACTACTAACTCGCCGTTAAAATACAAATAATAATTTTTTTTGCTAAACTTCAACAAGTTAACAACATCTCAATCTCTCGTTCATACAAATACAAGGTTTAAGCCCTGAAAGCCTAGCAGTAGTGCAACGCCTAGGCGAGCGTGGAGACCCCCCAATAGCAAGCTTTTTCATTGTGTCTTCCCCCTCTGAAAATCAGATTGCTCACATATCAAATGTCACTACAAGAAAAAAGGGCTATAATGACGAGTACAAATTCGTCATTATAGAAGAAAAAATCGTCACTAAACCAACTTAATGACGAAAATCAACGTCGTCACTTGTCGTCACTATAGCTCCGTCACAAATAAAAAAGTGACGAATTTAAATTTGACACAAAATTAATGACGAACTAAATTCGTCACTTAAGGCAGTGACAACCCATTTCTTTACTTGATTTCGTCACTAAAGTGGCTAAAATTGTCACTATTTGATAAAAATAGTGACCAAAAAAAGGCGTCATTATGTAGGTGAACCTAACGGGACATTGACGTCCAATATTGACAAAATATGTCATCACTAAAAAGGGTACCGCTAATACAAATGCGACTATAAAATGTTGCCAGTAATCTGTGTTACAATCTTTTACTACAACAAATATAGAGAATATATTAAAACTTTGTAATAACAAGACATTTTCATTATTTCAGTGTCAAATGTATTTCATGATCGATACAAGCACGATACTGTTGTACCACTATATATTATCAATATAAACATATAACGATATGAAATATAAAAAAACAAATAGCCCGCCACTGTCGCTTGATATCTGGTATCTAAACAGAGCCTTTCCAACATTGTTTACGACCCCAACCATCTAAACTGCAATAAACAAGTTTTCATGAGATTTGACAGATAATTTTGATGTGCACTTTGTCCATTCAGTACCTTATAAGCAAATTATACTATTATTCTTGGAACTTACATTACTGAACTCGGGCTGTAAGGGTGTTCTGCCCGCGTGTTCTGCCTGCTGTAATCTTAGAACTCGAGCTGTAAGGGTGTTTCCTTGCGTAGGAGCAGTTCAAAGTATAGGATAAATATTGCCTTACATCAACTCACTTGTACATGACGTAACACTGCACAAGAGTAGTGAGTTTACAATTGCACATGAACAGTGATATAGTCGCCAAATTTCAATATCTGAGCTACCGTGTATTGGTTATGTCGTACATAAAGGCCAATGGATGGCTCTTGTTTGCTTGAAATACATGATAGAGAAAAAGTATCACACCTACTTCATCATAGTGAGAAGCTTGCAGTCTCGTTTGGACTGATAAAACCGAGTTAGGAACTGTAATTAGGATTGTGAAAAACTTACGGTTTGTGAGGACTGCCACTCGTTCATGAATAATTTTTCAAGAGTTTACAAACAAGAGATATTGATTTGGGATTGTATATGTTTCCCTCGCTTTAGGGATGGAGAGTGTTCCTGTGGGGATTATTATAATATAAAAACAATACAAAATAAAAAGTTACGTCATACACTAAGCTTCTGAGTTAGTGGCTGTTTGACAGGTACAAAAATTTGCTCTTTAATGACGCAAGACAAAACTGCTATTTAATAGAAAGATTGAGATATAAAAATTTACCAAACATAACAGTTCCGCTGTTTCCACTTTCCACCAAGTGATCCTGCCATTCTGTGATGTATAGTTAACGCAAAAATGAGTTTTAATTGTCCTGTTCGAAAAGAAAGAAAAGTTAATAGACTTATTTTGTCAAACCTGTAGGAGGCGAGTAAGTTTGCTATCTCGATATGGTACATGAGCACCTTAAAGCACATTTATAAAAAGTCTTCAAAGAAAAAATAGCCCACTTAGTATTACAGCGTCTATCTTTTATGTAACGAGCCTGTAAAAAATCAGAACAATTCGGATAAAACAAAAAATGTAGCAGAATAATAAGCAGTGGTCGACCGATAAACAAATGAATTTTGAAAATGTGAGACCAGTGCAAGAAAAATGCAAGAGCGATATTTACTACAAAGTGTTCAAACACTATAGATAATTCCAAATTCCCGGAATATAAAACTTTCGCTCGCGAGCACTTTAACATAGCAATGACATCTTGAGATAAATTTTGGTTCAAATGTGCACAGAGACATAAATAAATATACATACACATATGTGATACTTCTAATGTTACCAATTCAACAAAAATGGCCGTTATTCACGAATTACACGTTAACTTTCCTACACACACATACACACAATACTCGCATTCAATACACATGAGACCATCTATAAATTTCATATCATCTGCCAAAAACTAGTTGAAGTGCACTACAAACCGACAAACGATCTAATCATAATTTGGCTACTGAAGACATGTAATCAACCGGCCACGAGCTTAAACTAAATGGACTAAAAATTACAATCAAGTTACATAGCATTCCTTAGAAAACATGAAATGAACTATGGAAACTAGGCAAGCTACCGAAATTTCTAAAATAAAACGTATTTTTTGTTAGAACCACATGCACGTTAAGCCTCTACAAAAAAATGTGCATGTAAAATGTTGTTACTTTTGTTACACATTTAATCGAACACTTAGTATGCATCATTTTACCTACCAAAACTCGGATCCCCTAACCCTAAACTTTTGAAACTCAAATCACAATAAATAAACACAAATTACGCCCCAAATATCACACATAAAGGTTAAGATCAAATAAGCCAATCGAATAAGCTAATCAAATAAGCTAATCGAATAAGCTAATTGAATAAACTAATCAAACAAGCTAATGAAATAAGCTAATCGCAAAAGCAATCGAATAAGCAAATCAAACACAACCATTTATAATTTACTCAGTTTATTCAACTAGCTAATTAAATAAGCCAATCAAAATAAGCAATTAAATAAGCAAATAAAACACAAAGATTAGATAAAAATAAAAACCTTAGATAAAATTAGGGCAAAAGAAAAAAAAGCGAATGAGAAGATAGTTATGGCGGGATAACGTGGCTATCTGTTTTTAGTGTGTGTAGTTAGGAGAAGGCAGTTGGGGATAACTGGATAAGATAGTGAAGAAATAGATACAGGGATGAGTAATGGTTCCGTTTGAATTGGTAATATGACAATATAAGTCCTTTTATTTTGAGTTTTTGATAAAAGAAAAAAAAGAACAATTCTAGGAGGAGTGACGAATTTTTTTTGTAATTAAGTGTATAAAAGCTCGGTGACAAACAAATTTCGTCATTAAGAATACAATAGTGACAAAAGTAAAGTTGTTATTAAATTGCGTCACTATATGGTCATGTTAGTCACGAGATTTTTTTGTCGTCACTAATATTTCGTCACTATAGGTCATTTTTCTTGTAGTGTGTTAAACTGATAAGAACAGATACTGATCTTTGCCAAATCTTTGCCAAAAGGCAGAGAAAGGTATGATTATTCTCATCTTGGTCTGATGTTTTTATACGCCAAGCCATCTTCATAACATCACTCTTATGGGCGATGTGGGACAAATAGAAATCTGGTTTGGTAATTCCCCAAAGCCCCAAACCAACAAATACCATCTCATAATTTGCAAAATTCAACTCTTTAAAAACTTAAGAACAACAAACACCTTCGTCTGTCATTGGTGCAAAATAAGTCCAGCCATATATTTTTTTAACATAATGCTAATACCAGTATATTAAAACCCTATCCAGTTACGATTCAAAAATAATTCTAGCAAGAGAAAGAACTTTGAACCAAATAGCTTTAACTTTTTAAGTTTATTAAAAAAATAAGAAAGCTGCTTAAGAGGCCTAGGCCTTACAGCTCAAACTTACCTGTTAGGCTTTAGTCTCATCAGTAACAAGAGATTGCTGTAACCCTAAGCTTATATATAGGCTTTTTATTACTTCTTGGCTCGATGTTTGACTGAACTGGATCGAATACATGTATAAGATTCACTACAAAGCGTGATCATTTTAGGAGATTTCATTTTAGGAGACATGGGAAAGGTAGGAATGTAGGATCTTTTTTCGAAGTTGTCGTTCGACTGTGCTAAAAGTTATGTTTAATGTTTGTTTCAATATTGTAGGATGAAGCTGATGGGTCAAACGACTATAAGAATTATCAGCATGGCTTACTTAAACAACCAAACAACTTACTGCAGACTTAAAGAACTATGATATAGTGTTCCACATTGGAGATATTTGTTATGTCATTGGATACCTCTCACAATGGGATCAATTTACCTTATATGGTAGCTAGGTATGTTTTTTCAGGATCATAGAATGAGACAGGCTATTTGCGTAGTTGTAATAATGTGATAATCTGATGTTTGGGTGTTAAGCGAATTATGTTTACGTTAAATACATTAGAATCTTATTGCAAATACAAGTGACAATACTTAATTAGTTCCAAAATGAAAATCCAAACGCTAATCTTATATGAAGCAGTGAAAGTTTATGGACATAAAATTTATAGTCGTGTGATAGGGTCGAACTTGGGATTACGGGATTGCACACAATACGTAAAGGGTTAATTTTATTTAATAAATGTATTTAATATATTTATTAAATTAAACCGAAGCTTAACTTAAATAAATTAAGAGTTAAGTTAAACGATCATTATGGAATTAAATAGAAGAAAAGAAGGAGACAAAAAATTCTGGAAGCCACCTTTGGGTGGGCTTAGGCCGGCGGCTACAAGGGCCAAAGGAGAAGAAAAAAATATTTTCTTTCCTAAATTGTTTGGTTTTTCTAGCCTATATAAACAACTCTTTAGCCCTCATAATTTTTGCTCACCCCTCTCTCTTCTTTCCTGCGATCAAACCAAAAGGCAAACACCTTTTTTAGGGTTTCGTTTAACCTCTTGGTTTTGATTTCTTGAATCTAGTCCTAGCCCCTCTCTAGGGTTGTTGGGTAGATTATTCCACAAGTGTAGAAGCTTCGTTTATAGGTGCTAGACTCACGGTTAGCATGTCGCATTACGTGTGTACAAGAGCATAGTATAGTTTTACATTAAACTATATCTTGGTACCATTCTTCATAAACCCTAATTGTTGATTCAATTGGTGATCTTGTGGATCTTCGCTAGGATAAAGGTATGTAACCTAATTCGATTAATTATAAATTTGTTATTGTGATCTTGTTAAATCGCTTCCGCTATTACGTGCTTTGAACTTTGCTTATGATTATATAATTGTTATGAACTTCATAAACCTTCAGTGGCATCGAGAGTCGTTTTAACATGTTATCATTATCGAGATCTAAAGTTTTTTTTAACTAATGGTGATTTGGGTTAAAAATTACATGTTGTTTTTTTAGGTTTTAACAAAAATTAGGGTTTTGTTTTTTCTGTTTTTAAAAATCGACCTAGCCGATTTTTTATAAAAAAAAATAATTTTTTTTTGTAAACCCTAAAATTACATGGTATAATCTTTAGATGTTTGCATGGATTAATTGTTATGTCATGTATGGTTACGATCCGTAGTATTTTAATTGTTAAGAGTATGTGGGAGATCCGTGATGAGCATGCATTTTTTTTCACGGATCATATGATTTTATATGCTATTTGCTTTATTTGATTCAAAGGTTTTAAAATTAGGGAAGACTTTTATGTTTATAAAACCCTAGATTTGATAATCTTTGAATAAATTGTTATGCATGTGGCTATTTGATTTAGTTTTTTTGTACCTACTTGTTTTCATGCGTTTTTTTGTATGTTGTAAACAAGGGTAATTTTTTCCAAGGAAAATAATATGGACTAAATCATAATCAAATTAATGAATTGTTTTGAGATCTAAATTACATAGAATTACGTTGATTGATAATTTGCAATGATAATTTAACGGCCTACTCCTTTTGACAAACTATAAAGTGGGTTTAATGCACCGCTGGTCATGTACCCGGTTAAGGAAGGAGGTGCTATGCCATTAGTCGTTGACCGAATTCCCGGCTCGCCTGTGCATCAAATTGAAATTACCTACGATTATCTTTTGCATTATATCTTAAGGTTGATTTGCTGCAAATTCATATCCGAAACACAATGAATAAGGTTATTGCTTTGTGCTTTAGCCGAGTTCTAGAAAAAGTACATTGTGAATTGTTGTGGGTAAAGTCTTTAATTGGTTTAACCAATACCTCAACTTGTGATATATGGCGAAATTTTTGACTCACCAAAAGGTTTACTAAAAGTTTTATTAAACTAATGCTATGGAGATGTATGTATGCTTCTTCATACATGATTTTGACACCAAAATCAATACCCTTAAATTTAAGTCTTATGCCATCTATTTGACGAACACTTGAAGTTACAATTGTCGTCATATGAGATTTTGGACGATGTTGTAACGGAGAGAAAACTTCATGACTGAATAAGATTGTACATGAAGGTTTTACGTTCTTTAGATTAGTCGACTTAATTAAATTACTCAGTGAGATCTGGAAACTTAAGGCGTAAAGTAGGGATGAAACATGTTTACAATGCAAAATGACTTTTGGCAATGTAAATCCCTAAAAATATCTAGAAATTGCAAATTCGTTTGTCAATTATTGTTCGACAAGTTACCGTGTTGAATACATTTGTCACTAGCAGATCAACTGATGTGATAAGTTTATGTCAATATGGATTTTAGTTTCAAGGAAATACTATGGTTTTTTTACCGGGGTAATTTTATTTTCTTGAATGGTATTATCGAAAATACTAATATTTGAACTTATTTATGTAGAAATGGCTCAACCCGAAAACAATATGACTATAAAATCTGCGTTCAAAGGTTTCTTTGATCGTCCTGAACTTACTGGCCCAAACTTCAATGATTGGTATCGCTCACTAAGAATTGTCTTGAGAGTAGCGGGTACTATCGATATCTTGATTACTCCTTATCCAGAGGATCTTGCGGAAGGAGAATCTGATGCGCAATGGCTTGAACATGCTGCTAATGTTAAGAAGCACTCTGAGGTGGCTGCCTTAATGTTAGAAAAAATGGCTCCTCCACTTCAACAGAAGGCTGAGCTATTTTCACCTAAGCGAATGCTTGACGAGCTCAAGGCTATGTTCGAAAAGCCGCAAGTTGTGGAGATCTACGACTTGGTAGATGCTTTGCATAGTTGCAAGCAAGCTCCTGGAAAGTCTGTAAGTGCCCATTATATGGAAATGAGGGGTTATAGGGAACAACTCATTGCACTAGGACAACCCTATGATCATAATATGGCTATTGTAAAACCTGTATGCTTTTACCATGAACAGTACACTTATAATCGTACGTACATGATTAAAACTTTCCTTTTATAACATGAATACGTTTCACGAACATAAATTACAAGAACAGCATACGTGTTATTACACGATAAGTATTAAGTGTGTATAAATGCACGATAATTATCATCAATAATTATTAAAATCACGAACATGAAATCATGAACGTAAGAATCAAGAAGGTATAATTATGTATTTACGTAATTATTATTACGACTACGTGCAAGTATTTAAAATAACATGAATATTTAATAATAGCATAACGTAAATACGAGCATACGAACACGTAAATTATTAGAACAAGGAAAAACTACGGGTTTCCCTTGGTGGGTCCTACTAGCAGCGGCAACAAGGAGGAAGGGGGCCCAGCGCATGTTCAATTTTTACTAAGTAAACAAATAATGAAAACATTATTCATTCACAAAAGATTTTTAGAAAAGCAAAAACCCTAAAATCTTTTTCTTTCTCTCCTTGGCCAGCGGCTACATCAAGAAACAAGGGTGATTGGTTGTTTTTGATTTAGCAATTCATAAGAACGTGTTCGTGTATTCATCCTCTATTTGTTCTATGTGTTTTGGTAATCCGAAAACCTTTCTTTTTAATTCTTTTTATGTTTTCTGAACATGTGATCATGGGGGTTTTAAAAACAAGATTAAAACATGCTAGTAATCATGGTGGAGAAAATCAATTAGGGTGTTTATGGGTTTGGTGTTCGGTCGCCACATAAACCGAGAGCCAAGGGCTATCGGCGTCGTTGGTTCACACCCCAACTGTGACCCATGTCTCGGTGGTGGTGGGTTTCGGTCAACAGCAGGGAACAAGACACCCCGACATGCGTCGAGGGGTGTCTTGTGGTTCGGTTTGTCTCGGCAGCCACACAGCCGGTGGTTATTTTTGTTAAGCAGGGGAAACACGCACAGGCAGCAGGGGGCACGGACGCACTATTGGTGGGAGCCTTGTGGGTCAGCGGCTGGCCGAGGAAGGACAAGACCACCGGCGTCAGCTGGTGGCAGTTTTACCGAGAGTAGGGGCAAACGCCTTAGGCTGGTTTGCCACTGTTTTCGGTGGGGTTTGGTTCGATCGGTTTACGGGTAAACGGACCGGTTCACGACTTGTTTTAATAAAAATAATACATGGGTTCGGTTTATTATTTTTACAAGTTTAATAGTTTTACAAGTATATCTATTTACAAGTTAATTAAATTAATTTAACATGGCATATAATTAATTTAATTAAAACATGGACTTAGATTTATTATTATTATTTAATAATACATGATTTTAACCTAAGTATTTATTTATGTAATTTAGACTATAGTAATTAATTATCAAAACATGACATATAACTAATTAATTTCCATGACTTAGGTTATATTAATATAAATATTAATACATGTTTTAACCTAAGTATTATATACACTTTAATTTAATTAAATCATGATTATATTTAATTAAATCGTATACAATATAGTTTATTTAATTAACATGTTATAATTAATAAACTATACCATTAATCACATGACTTAGTATATCAAATCAGTAAAACTTAAGCTTATCGTATTAGCTTAATAATCCAGCTTATTTCTAATTATGGAAACTTTCTATTTCAGGAAACTTACTATTTTTAAGAACTTTCTATTTTAGAAACTAATCTATTTTAAGCAGTTAATCTATTTTTGGAAAATTTCTATTTTTAAAAACTTTTTATTTTTGGAAAACTGCTATTTTTAGAAAGTTACTTATTATTACACAACAAGTATAATAATACAAGAAATACAAGTAATACTTAATCAGAATACCCCGAATACATGATAAACACAGTATAACGTTAAAATCAGTAAAACAGGACATGAACATATAAAACAAGCTAAGTCGCGATATAAAACTAATTACGTACTCAGTAATCAGAATACTTATACACATATACTATTTATGTAGCATTAGTGAGATCAAACTAGGACTCTCTTCCGTTCGTCTTCTTCGTTCACTGGACATAAGGTACAGATTCTCCGTCCTTTCAGTATGGACATTCTTTCCTTATTATGATTCCCCGTATGCAGCCAATTGTTTTCCCAGTATATGTTTTATATGTTTTGATTTGCTTATGTTTAATTTAAATGCCTAAGCCATATACATGCATGAGCAGTTTCACCTAGTTATGGAGGTACCATAACCATAACACTAGAGGCACCAGTGTTATGACTTCACCACGGCGGAGTGATAGCTCGTGGCGTCCATTTTAGCTTTTTGGCCATATTAGTATGTTATCATGTGGGGCGTATGGGTGCATCCTAGGTTACAAGTTTTAGCAGATTATTTAGGTGAATGTGGTGTGTGCCTTGCATCCTTCACAAGGAGCTGATCCCACCTACCCAAACTTATATTAATTAGAGGCAACCCCTCTAATTGCATAATGAGGTCACCCCTCCAAGTATTCATGCACGTTGATATTTCATGACCTATATTGGCTTAATGGTTAACATGTTAAACAGTTTTTATAAGATAAACATAAGGCTTTTCAAACTATAAAACCAGTTTTACTAAGTTATACCAGGTTTTCCAGGACTTAATCAATTCCGCTGCTATTTGTTGTATATGATTATGTTATTCATTCTATACTTGTATACCCGTGCACTGAGCGTTATGCTCAGCCGTTTTCCTTTCATGTTCCCAAAACGGCAGGTACTCAGGGACGCTCGTAGACTCTAAGCGTACGTGCATATGGATTGGAAGCTTTCTAGCCTTCATTACTTTATGTATTTCATCATACATGTTGCTACTTGTTTCTATGGACATTGTTTAGTCCTTTTCCTTTACAATACTTATGTTTGTGTGTGATGAGCTTATACTTTGGGGTACCATGTTTGTTTCCGGTATTTCCTTCATGGTCATGTAATGTTTAAGACATTTTCCTTGTATGCTTTGATGACACGCCATAATCACGCGTGACATTCCATTTACCAAAATAAGGTGTTACAATTATGGTATCAGTGCCAAGGTTTCGACCTGTAGGCTCTCAAAACACGACCTGTGATTAGTGGGTAGTCACTATGGTTTTCTTAGAACTGACAGTAGGTTTTCATGCACTCATTGTTTTCATGCATTCATATATATGTCCTTGTCGCAGGTTTATGACTAAGTAATGGTTGGTATAGGACTGGCCCTATTTAGTCGCATGTGCTTTTATCGAAACTTTTAACTTTGGGACCGACCCATTGGCGTCCCCTCGCCATGTCTTTTGTTTTGAGTGAACTAACCATAGGCGTTCACTCTCGCGCATATAAAAGTTTTCATAAAACTGCATCATGCATTCATGTACTAGTTTTCCTGCATAATTTTTTTTCTCATGATTTATTGATATAAATTTTTTTCATGTATATATTTTATGTTTTGATCAGTTTAATCATGTATTTTATGTTATACTGTCAGATGGTGAACACGCACAATATCCGAGAGGTGGTTGCAGCTGCCAATGCAGATTTGTAGGACATCCTTCACCAAAACGACAACTATCCTCCTCCACCACATATCTTTCCCATGACTGGAAGGAATAGGCTCATGAGAGGATACTACGCGATTAGGCAGCGAGCTGAGGAAAACAAAAACAATTTCATGCAACGCTTCCTTCGGTTCGCTGGTGTTCTGAGAGCACCAACGGTCACTTCTGAAGAGCAAGCACACCATTTTTGTTGGGCCCTTTGTCCAATGATTGCTAATAACTCGGAGGGCACTACCTTCAACACGGTGGCACAAGTTGCCGATGCAGCACGTAAGCTGGAGATGTTGCAAGAAAGAGAAGAGTTCGGGGAAGCAGAGAGACACGAGAAGAGGTAAATGTTCGTTATTCAGCGGTGACAATTCCAATTCTTTCGGTATTATCCAATATTTATATCTCTCTGTAAACTGCATCTTTCAGGCAGAAGATTGGGGACCGGTCTCAGCCGGCTACTCAGCAACAACCTACTCAGCCCAAGGGAAACGGTCAGACTCAAGACCATTCTGCTACGGATAGGCGTGGCGGTAATGATAATTATCGTAGCAACGTTGGAAACTCCAACAACAGCTGGTCCTTACACTTACTCATTTCCTTATGTTACATGCGATATTTCATAATTCAGACACATTAGCAATCTTCTACCAGGAATCATGGTAACGGGAGGGACCAGAACCAAAGAGGTTCATAGCCAAACCATCCAGCTATCACTGGTATCACATCTTATGATTTTTTCCGCATTGTCCTTTTGTACCTACAAACCATGTCTCATGTATACTGTTCTTAACAGGCTCCCAGCCAGCAAGGTCACCTGCTGGAGGGTATACTCACCCTCTTTGCACTACCTGCAACCGTAGGCACCCAGGGCCATGTCGCCGCGATAGCAACGTATGCAACAAGTGTGGCCTTACTGGTCATCGCATGAAGGACTGCCGCAAGGGAGAGATGGAGGGCACATCTAGACATGCTGATTCCAAGCCGCCTCCTACTAGTGAACGCGTTTACACGACTTCTCGCGAACAGGACAACAAGTCTACAGGTACCATCACTAGAATATTGTATATGTATGGTCAAGCTGCATGTGTTCTTTTTGACACGGGTGCTACTCATTCGGTCATTTCTACTGCTTATGCTAAGAATGTTAGGATATCCCCTATGCCATTAGAGAATGTACTAAACATTTCCACGCCTTTAGGAGACTCTGTACGCATAACCCATGTGTACAAGAGCCTTCCCCTATAGTTTGACGACAAGATTCGTCCTGCACTTCCGCTGAACATGAGTGATTTTGACATGATAATGGGCATGGATTGGCTATCCAAATATCACGCCACCATAGACTGTCATACATATCGGGTCATCTTCGGTGATGAAAGTGCACCAGAGTACATTCACAACGGGTTCGTACCCGGAAGGTCTGTACAAATCATATCAACCTTACAAGCACGTGCATTACTTTCACATGGTTGCGAGGGCTATCTAGCTACTATTCATGACTTGGATGCTGAATCTCCATCAATTCAAAATCAGCCAATAGTGTCAGAATTTCCAAACGTATTTCCAGAAGAACTTCCGGGCATACCACCTGCACGTGAAGTAGAGTTTAATATCGAGCTCATCCCAGGAACTGAGCCGATTTCCAAGACTCCTTATCGCATGGCTCCCATAGAGTTGAAGGAGCTGAAGGACCAATTGCAAGAACTTCTGGAACGAGGCTTCATTCGACCGAGCGCATCTCCATGGGGCGCACCGGTCTTATTCGTAAAGAAGAAGGACGGCAGTATGCGTCTTTGCATAGATTATCGCGAGCTCAACAAGATCACCATCAGAAATAGGTATCCGTTGCGACACATTGACGACTTGTTTGACCAACTCCAAGGGGCCAAACATTTCTCTAAAATTGATCTGAGGTCGGGCTATCATCAGTTACGGGTTAAAGAGCAGGACATCGCCAAGACTGCTTTCCGTACACGTTATGGGCACTACGAATTCGTAGTCATGCCATTTGGCCTTACCAATGCTCCAACTGTTTTCATGGATTTGATGAACAGAATCTTCCATGAGTTCCTGGACAAGTTCGTCATTGTCTTCATTGACGACATCCTGATATTCTCTAAGTCCAAGGAGGAACACGAAGACCATCTTCGTACAGTATTACAGATTCTTCGTCAGAAGCAGTTGTATGCTAAATTCTCCAAGTGTGAGTTCTGGTTAGACAAAGTGGCGTTTTTAGGTCACATTGTATCAGCAGAAGGAATCACCATGGATCCAGCAAAGGTTGAGGCTATTACCAAGTGGCCAAGACCGACATCAGCGACTGAAGTTCGCAGTTTCCTTAGCTTAGATGGTTACTATTGTAGGTTCGTAGAGAACTTTTCCCGTTTAACATTACCATTGACCAAACTGATGCGGAAAGGGGAAAAATTCGTTTGGACTGAAGAAAGAGAGAAGAGTTTTGAAGACCTAAAGCAGAAGTTAGTATCTGCACCGATTCTTACTCTCCCATCTGGTACAGGTGGATTTCAAATCTACAGTGATGCTTCAGGGAAGGGACTTGGTTGTGTTATCATGCAACATGGGAAAGTGATCGCGTACGCTTCACGGCAGCTTAAGCCTTATGAGGAATATTACCCTATGTATGACATGGAACTTGCAGCAGTCGTGTTTGCATTGAAGATATGGAGGCACTACTTGTATGGAGAATCATGTGACATCTTCACAGACCACAAGAGCCTGAAGTACATCTTCACTCAACATGAACTGAACATGAGACATAGGAGATGGTTAGAGCTGTCGAAGGATTATGACATTAATCTGCAGTATCATCCCGGCAAGGCGAATGTAGTGGAAGATGCACTAAGTAGAAAGTCCGGAATGATAAACGACATTAAAATTGAGGAGGAAATTATAAGAGACTTAGAGCGACTAGACATCAAGATCATGGTACGTGGACATCACGGTTACTGGGATAATCTTAGAGTGGAACCTGAGTTACTCTCTAGGATCAAGGAAGCTCAGAAGGATGATGGCGAAATCTAGGAGAAAATTCAGAACTTAGAGAAGCAGACAGAATTTCGTGTAGACGATGACGGTATCTTATGGCAGGGCATAAGACTTTGTGTTCCTGATGATCAAGAACTCCAGGAAGCATTGTTAGCTGAGGCTCATAGCTCCCCATTCTCCATTCATCCTGGATCGACCAAGATGTACTGTAATAACCCGAACTTTAAAATAAAAATTTAGAATGAGATCTAATCTTATTCCTAGTAGTCGGATCAATATTTAGTACTCGACATTTATTTACCCTATTCGTTCTTGCAAGTAATATTTAATTCTCGGCTAACCGGAAAGGTTAAGGCTTTAACGTGTCGAGTGCGTATCAATTATTATTTATTGGCAAGTTTATGTCCGTAATCGACCGTAAATATTCTCATTATGACATAGAAATTTATTCTATTATCGTCATTTTAATTTCTCGTTTTACGAGCATTTTTCATAATTTGCGTTTAACCTTTAAGCGTCATTCGTTTAGACGACGCGTTGACATGTATTAAATTATAATCCTTCGTTTATTTATCAAAATATCAATCTTCTCCGAATGTCAATGGTTTTATTTTATATTAAGCGTTTATTTTTCGTGTTTAACGCGTATCTTTTTATATCGCGTAACGTTAAAAATATCGGACCTCAATAATACCCTCTTTAACAAATTGTGGAACAAGTTTAATATTAAACTCTTCCCACTCACAACCTTAGGGACGGTAATAACAATGTGGGAGGTGTCTCATTGTTATTTACTTGTGCTATTTGATGGACACTTGGAAGAATTACATACATCATATATAAACTAAAGATGACACCAATCTTCTCATAGTTAAATAATTCCACACATGAATTCCCATGTTTTCTCTTTAGCTGTACATAGCTACATTAAAATATCACCTTCTAAATGTTCTATAATTCCAAGTATTAATATCAAAGAAAAAGTCATGATCTAGTAGGATTACTTGGTGTTATTTCTTCATTAAAGCATAAGTTCATCAAAGGTTTATAAAGAATCTGGAGATGAGACATAAGATGGTCTTTCATGTGTTTTGAACATGGGTATAAACACTATTTATATGACTTGATTATTGGTTTGAACCAAGAACCTTTGAGATGGCCTTATTGTTATGATGATTTCTTCATCTATCCATTGTAAGGATCATTTGATTACTTTCTTGCAATCTTTGATTTCTATATTATTTTTGTAATCATGTATTAATTATTTTACTACTGATTATATCTATGTAATAGTGGATTATGGGTTTTGTGACATTGTATATAAATTTGTGATGGTTTAAAAGTGATAAACAAGCCCAAGGATTGAACTAGAAAAATGATAATTATGGATCAGTTGAAAAACGTGACATTTTCTATAAGATCAGTAGGTTTGAGCTATTTTTACTTAACATATTAAGATAGAACATCTTTTCATGAATATTTCCCCGGGTGATTCGCCTTGTGACGAGTCTCGGTTCATGAGATATGATCAAAATAGTGAAATTAGTCAAATCTGAACATACTATATTGACGGACTGAATACACTTCTAAGAAATCAGAACCATTAAAAAGGTAAAACTATGGGATGTAGATAAGTTTACGAACTAGATTCGACTGGATAGTCCACCAGTTCCTTACGGTTTGGAAATGGCGCCGAAACGGTGAGAACAAGATTGGCAGCCAAAAACAACCAAATTTTCTAAGTGAGAAAATGGGAAAATGAGTTATGATTAGTATACATTAGTGGTAACTGAACTTATAATAAGTAAAATACATAAGTTAATAATAACTTTGGTAAAAATAACTCATCTATATTATTTACGGTTTAGGAGAAGCGACGTAATTTACGAGGGATGTCGGGAAATTGTAAGAATTGGACTATATTAAATTAACGTTCAACCTAAGGATTTTTATAAAAACCGAAATGGTATGACCCACTTATCAGGGAATTAGTGACCCATTTACATACTGGTAGTTAGAATACCCGAGACCCGACCAATATGAAATATTAAGTGAACATTGTTTGGAGGCGTTTTAGGACCCGAAAAGCATATAAAGTGGATTTGGGCCACAAAAACCCAACATACACTTATAATGGCTATTGAGCCATTATTGGACTTGAGATTCATAATAAGTTTGATATTGATTTTAAATTGGGCTTAACTCACATGAATATGTAACGGGCCACTAATGAGCTTTAATGGGCTTAATTGTAAAAATGGGAAAATATATGATAAATTGTTATCAAAAGTCTTATGAAAAGTTTTACAAACTTATATAATGTCCAGACCTACTAAAGTGAACTATTTACATATATGTAAGACTTATGATAGTCTCGAGCCTAAGACGCGTCTCGTCATTATAGGTCTCTTTCGGTCATATGTCGACCGTTGAAAATCTCGTTCTCGATCAATGAGCGATTGATATCTCATGAGTCGTGTATCGACTATTGGACGTTTGTTACTTGATCTACGTGTAATATCTATATCAGGTGAGTTTATAGCCTCGCTTTTACTGCTTTATATGTGTTTATAAACCCGCGAGGGGGAATACATGCTCTTGGAATAAAAATATATGATGTTTATATATATGGTTTTGAGAGAATACATGTTTATGAATAAACATGTGAGGTTTGGCTATATGCTTTGAAAGAATACAAGTTATTGTAAATGAATGCAAGATGTTTGATTAAATGCTTTTGAAAGATGAACACAAGCGTTGATTGTATTGATTGTGAACCGCTATTTGCTAAGTGCTGTATTGCCAAAATTTGAAAGTCCCTAAAACCCATGAACCGTTAACTACCTATAATGGGTAGGCGCTGGTACAGACGGATGGATCCATCAAGGATGGCCCCCACCTGGGCAGGTCGCACCTGTGGGTCGGAGGCTCAGCCAGGTGTGTTGTATTAGAAGTAAGGGGGTATTCGGCAAAATACCTGACTAGGGCATTATTATACTTAAGGCTTCAGTGTCATGGCTTAGTAGAATAGCGCGGAATTTGAGTATTGTATGTGTTACAATATTGATAGTGGATGATATTCTTGTGTTCAAAAGCTTTATGGTTTATTTAAAAAACCATTATTGTTTATTAGAAACCTATTAATTCAATCAACCGTTGTGTTGTCATGTTAGCATGTATTCTCAGGTGTATAGGTTTAAGAGCAGCTGGAGCATGGAGCCGCTCGGGATAATGTAAAGACAAATCAAACAATATCCATTCGATACATTTGACAAACATTTATATATTTATTAAAGTTTGTACAATTTATTGGGACCTATTTATATTGAACTATGATTTAATAAACTTATCGAATGGTTTATTTTATAAAACGTCTCTTTTGAGGTCGTTTTCTATGATTGTGTGTGATGTGCTATGAAGTAACACCCAATGTTGATATTATGTTGTGTTGTGAAGTTGGGGGTGTTGTAGATTGGTATCAGAGCACTAGTTATAGCGAACTAGGTCATTTTTAAAACCTAGACTATAACTGCTCTTTCGTAAAATTGTTTGATTGCCTTACAAAGTATCCGCGCGCTCATGGCTCCTAGAAACCAATGATTGGTTATGATAATGTGATTCTATGTGTATATAGAAATGGTTGTATGTATATGTATGTACATACTATGGTAGTTAAAGGCATTGCGCGTGAAGCAATGGTCCTTGCCTAATTATCGTACATTTTATAATGCGGTTTTGTATAGAATTTGGCCTCACCACCAATCACCGATCTCGATAATTAATTTATTATTCGAATACGAGTATGAAACTCGTTTGATAGTTTATTTACGTATATATTGTTTCTTAATCTATTGTATATCGACTAATTTAAGATCGATTGTTGTCATCTCATCGTGATGTGCCATTTTAGGACATCTCCTTTTGAAACGTATATGGTAAACGTATTATTTTATTTCTGTATTTCTTATGATTTTGAAGAATCATTTCTTCAAGGAGACATATTTTACATAATGTAACGTTTAATTTGATTGTGTATGATTACGTTTTGTGACGAAAAGAAGGATGCCAATGTTGGACCTAAAATATATATACACCCAAATCAACTATATATAATTTGGGTACAACAAAGATATGCTCATAGTAGTCATTAGTTGAGCAATTTAATATCTTGTATTTGAATGGAATGGGACATTTAAATATAGAGATGTTAAATCGCCCAACTATATGTAGTTTAAGGTTCTCTTATTGAAATGGATTGGGACATTTGAATAAGAATGTTTTAAACCACTGGACCTTAGATTGTTTATGGTTTCTTTATTCAGATGGAATGGGACGTTTGAATACAGAAATCATGGAGTAAGTTTGACACCCTGTACTTTTCTTGGCATTGAATTTGGTTATGATATCGTGTTTTTGTGACGGTATTACTGAGTAGGATGATTTATAATCGTCTTGTTGAAATAAATTGGGACGCCTTTTTATTTAAACAAGAAAGTTATAAGTTCCCGAACCATAAATTTATAAATTCTTGTTTACATGGATTGGGACGCCTTTTGATGTAAACAAGAAATTATAAACAAGTGGGCTCAAGAGTGCTTGACTTGGTTTGTGATTATTTTTGTATACGGATTTATTTCTTCGACTCATGTTTCGTTGGTACGAATCGTTCGTTTTTGTCGTCATTATGGTTATTATTGATTATCATCTGTGTACGAGTAACCCTGTTAGTCTTCTCTCGAGTTATAATTTTTTATATGGACCATTTCTAATGTGTCCTAACTATCGTGAGCATTATAAGCTAATCGTTAAGAACCATTACCTGTTCCGAGAACATATGACTTGTTTAATCAACACTAGTTGTGTACTTGTGCATTGACTGAGGATTAAGGTATCAACACAACTCATCGTGAATGAAAAGATCTTGAGATTCTTTCTTGTTATTATGGATGGTTCATCGAAGATTTTTTTTAAACATAACGAGAAAATATTTTGGGTACGGATCCGTGTGTGAGCACCCTGTAATATCTATTGGGTATGGATCTGTTTGTGAGCACCCTGTAATGTCATTTGGGTATAGATCCGTGTGTGAGCACCCTCCCATGACGAAAATATTGTTCTATATGCATCTATGCAATCAATATCGTGAACATCCTTTAACTTGCAAACTTTCCTTTGACTGGACTCATCTGAAAATCCTATTTGATATTCATTTTATCATGTCTTGACTATTTAGCAAGCATGAGTTAACTTGATTGAACTTATTGATTTGGCATGGCTTGGCTATTTTGAAAGCATGTCGTAATGTGATTATATATTCCTAGTGATGGCTTTTGTATTTGATTTGGATCGTAGTTCCTTCGATAGAGTATTGTATACTCCGAAAGATTTTTGTGTCAATAAATTTGATTTTGAAGAAATAGGTTTGCATGTTTGAGATCATGCAACTTGATGATTTTGTGCGACTCGTAATAATTTGCTCATCGTGAATATTTTGTAACGTTTTCCATGGATTTATGTGTGATCCATAAAGTTTTCTTTTATGGGGTAATTTCTTTTTATGAAACCCGTGGACCATATGTGTTTCGATTTGATCGATGTGATCATCGATAGTTTTGAATTGATTCTCGCATCGAAGATTTTTCAAATGCGCCTACTTCTTTCAACTCTTCACTTTTCATGTGGGATTTTTCGAACTTATATCGACCGTCTCATGCTTGATAAGCTAGTAGTAATGTACCTTGAAGCACTTTCAAAAATTGACGGCTTCTTTATTTTTTCGCTTTCAGTGGCTTCTCTTTCGAGTTATGTATTATTATTTACTTATAAGGGTTAAAGCTACATTTAAACGTTCATTCATGGTTGTTATGTATACTCGTTTCTTTAAATTTTGTTCAGCCAACCTTCGTTAGAAACCTCGGTGATGACTTGTCTATTCCTCACATCTTCGCCATTAAACCAAATACTATTGAGAAGAATTAAGCGCCGGGACGTCGCTTCCTAAAGGGTTAGAAGATGAAATAACCCGAACTTTAAAATAAACATTTAGAATGAGATCTAATCTTATTCCTAGTAGTCGGATCAATATGTATTACTCGACATTTATTTACCCTATTCGTTCTAGCAAGTAATATTTAATTCTCGGCTAACCGGCAAGGTTAAGGCTTTAACATATCGAGTGCGTATCAATTATTATTTATTGGCAAGTTTATGTCCGTAATCGACCGTAAATATTCTCATTATGACATAGAAATTTATTCTATTATCGTCTTTTTAATTTCTCGTTTTACGAGCATTTTTCATAATTTGCGTTTAACCTTTAAGCGTCATTCGTTTAGACGACGCGTTGACATGTATTAAATTATAATCCCTCGTTTATTTATCGAAATATCAATCTTCTCCAAATGTCAATGGTTTTATTTTATATTAAGCGTTTATTTTTCGTGTTTAACGCGTATCTTTTTATATCGCGTAACGTTAAAAATATCGGACCTCAATAATACACACTTTATCAAATTGTGGAACAAGTTTAATATTAAACTCTTCCCACTCACAACCTTAGGGACGTTAATAACAATGTGGGAGGTGTCTCATTGTTATTTACTTGTGCTATTTGATGGACACCTGGAAGAATTACATACATCATATATAAACTAAAGATGACACCAATCTTCTCATGGTTAAATAATTCCACACATGAATTCCCATGTTTTTCTCTTTATCCGTACATAGCACCATTAAAATATCACCATCCAAATGTTTTATAATTCCAAGTATTAATATCAAAGAAAAAGTCATGATCTAGTAGGATTACTTGATGTTATTTCTTCATTAAAGCATAAGTTCATCAAAGGTTTATAAAGACTCTGGCGATGAGACATAAGATGGTCTTTCATGTGTTTTGATCATGGGTATAAACACAATTTATATGACTTGATTATTGGTTTGAACCAAGAAGCTTTGAGATGGCCTTATTGTTATGATGATTTCTTCATCTATCCATTGTAAGGATAATTTGATTACTTTCTTTTAATCTTTGATTTCTATATTATTTTTGTAATCATGTATTAATTATTGTACTACTGATTATATCTATGTAATAGTGGATTATGGGTTTTGTAACATTGTATATAAATTTGTGATGCTTTAAAAGTGATAAACAAGACCAAGGATTGAACTAGAAAAATGATAATTATGGATCAGTTGAAAAACGTGACATTTTCTATAAGATCAGTAGGTTTCAGCTATTTTTACTTAACATATTAAGATAGAACATCTTTTCATGAATATTTCCCCGGGTGATTCGCCTTGTGACGGGTCTCGGTTCATGAGATATGATCAAAATAGTGAAATTAGTCAAATCTGAACATACTATATTGACGGACTGAATACACTTCTAAGAAATCAGAACCATTAAAAAGGTAAAACTATGGGATGTAGATAAATTTACGAAGAACTATATTCAATTGGTAGTCCACCAGTTCCTTACGGTTTGGAAATGGCGGCCGAAACGGTGAGAACGAGATTGGTAGCCAAAAACAGCCAAATCTTCTAAGTGAGAAAATGGGCAAATGAGCTATGATTAGTATACATTAGTGGTAATTGAACTTATAATAAGTAAACTATATAAGTTAATAATAACTTTGATAAAAATAACTCATCTATATTATTTACGGTTTAGGAGAAGCGACGTAATTTACGAGGGATGTCGGGAAATTGTAAGAATTGGACTATATTAAATTAACGTTCAACGTAAGGATTTTTATAAAAACCGAAATGGTATGACCCAATTATCGGGAATTAGTGACCCATTTACATACTGATAGTTAGAATACCCGAGACCCGACCAATGTGAAATATTAAGTGAACATTGATTGGAGGCGTTTTAGGACCCAAAAAGCATATAAAGTGGATTTGGGCCACAAAAACCCAACATACACTTATAATGGCTATTGAGCCATTATTGGACTTGAGATTCATAATAAGTTTGATATTGATTTTAAATTGGGCTTAACTCACATGAATATGTAACGGGCCACTAATGAGCTTTAATGGGCTTAATTGTCAAAATGGGAAAATATATGATAAATTGTTATCAAAAGTCTTATGAAAAGTTTTACAAACTTATATAATGTTCAGACCTACTAAAGTGAACTATTTACATATATGTATGACTTATGATAGTCTCGAGCCTAAGACGCGTCTCGTCATTATAGGTCTCGTTCGGTCATATGTCGACCGTTGGGCATCTCGTTCTTGATCAATGAGCGATTGATATCTCGTGAGTCGTGTATCGACTATTGGACGTTTGTTACTTGATCTACGTGTAATAGCTATATCAGGTGAGTTCATAGCCTCACTTTTACTGCTTTATATGTGTTCATAAACCCGAGAGGGGGAATACATGCTCTTGGAATAAAAATATATGATGTTTATATATATGGTTTTGAGAGAATACATGTTTATGAATAAACATGTGAGGTTTGGCTATATGCTTTGAACGAATACAAGTTGTTGTAAATGAATGCAAGATGTTTGATTAAATGCTTTTGAAAGATGAACACAAGTGTTGATTGTATTGATTGTGAATCGCTATTTGCTAAGTGCTGTATTGCCAAAATTTGAAAGTCCCTAAAACCCATGAACCGTTAACTACCTATAATGGGTAGGCGCTGGTATAGACGGATGGATCCATCAAGGATGGCCCCCACCTGGGCAGGTCGCACCTGTGGGTTGGAGGCTCAGCCAGGTGTGTTGTATTAGAAGTAAGGGGGTATTCGGCAAAATACTTGACTAGGGCATTATTATACTTAATGCTTTGGTGTCATGGCTTAGTGGAATAGCGCGGACTTTGAGTATTGTATGTGTTACAATATTGACAGTGGATGATATTCTTGTGTTCAAAGCTTTATGGTTTATTTAAAACCCCATTATTGTTTATTAAAAACCTATGAATTCACTCAACCGTTGTGTTGACAAGTTAGTATGTATTCTCAGGTGTATAGGTTTAAGAGCAGCTGGAGCATGGAGCCGCGCGGGATAATGTAAAGGCAAATCAAACAATATCCATTCGATACATTTGACAAACATTTATATATTTTTAAAGTTTGTACAATTTATTGGGACCTATTTATATTGAACTCTGATTTAATAAAATTATCGAATGGTTTATTTTATAAAACGTCTCTTTTGAGGTCTTTTTCTATGACTGTGTGTGATGTGCTATGAAGTAACACCCAATGTTGATATTATGTTGCGTTGTGAAGTTGGGGGTGTTGCATGTACCACGACATCAAGCAATACTTTTGGTGGAGTGGTATGAAACAGGATGTTGCGACTTACGTCTCCAAATGTCTTACCTGCCAGCAGGTTAAGATCGAGCATCAATGATCTAGCAGTCTTCTACAACCGTTAGATATTCCAGAGTGGAAGTGGGACAAGATCACCATGGATTTTTTTACCGGACTTCCGTAGACAAAGAGGAGGCACGATACGATTTGGGTTATCGTCGATCGACTTACTAAGTCAACTCATTTCTTACCGATCCGCAAGGATGATCCGGTCAGTAAACTCGCCGATACTTACAAGGGAAGCTCAGTCCTCGATTCATCGGACCGTTTGATGTCATTGAGCGAGTCGGTGAAGTATCTTATCGTTTAGCGTTACCTCCGCAGCTTTCTCACGTTCACGACGTTTTCCATGTGTCCTTACTTAGAGGGTACAAGTATCATCCCCTTCACATGGTTCAGTATCCACTGGAAAAGATTCGTGAAGATCTTACCTTCATAGAAGAACCCGAACGAGTTCTTGACAGGAAAGAACGAGTCATGAGGAAGAAGATGATTCCATTCGTCAAAATCCTTTGGAAGGACCATACCGAGTGGGAAGCCACTTGAGAGTCTGAGGAGTCTATCCGGACTTCTTAACCTCATTTCAAGTTTTGAATTCGGGTATGTTCCTCTTTTTTAGGTTACTTTATCTATAATTCGGGGACGAATTATTCTTTTTAGGGGGAAGAGTTGTAAAACCCGCATGCTTTTACCATGAACAGTAGACTTATAATCGTATGTACATGATTAAAACTATCCTTTTATAACATGAATACGTTTCACGAACATAAATTACAAGAACTACGTACGTGTTATTACACGATAAGTATTAAGTATGTATAAATGCACGATAATTATTATCAATGATTATTAAAATTACGAACATGAAATAATGAACGTAAGAAACACGAATGTATAATTATGTATTTACGCAATCATTATTACGACTACGTGCAAGTATTTAAAATAACATGAATATTTAATAATAGCATAACGTAAATACGAGCATACGAACACATAAATTATTAGAACAAGGAAAAACTACGGGTTTCCATTGGTGGGCCCTACTAGCCGCGGTAACAAGGAGGAAGGGGGCCCAACAGATGTTTAATTTTTACTAAGTAAACAAATAATGAAAATATTATTCATTCACAAAAGATTTTTAGAAAAGCAAAAACCCTAAAATCTTTTTCTCTCTCTCCTTGGCCGTCGGCTACATCAAGAAACAAGGGTAATTCATTGTTTTTGATTTAGCAAATCATAAGAACGTGTTCGTGTATTCATCCTCTATTTGTTCCACGTGTTTTGGTAATCTAAAAACCTTTCTTTTAAATTCTTTTTATGTTTTCTAAACATGTGATCATAGGGGTTTTAAAAATAAGATTAAAACATGCTAGTAATCATGGTGGGGAAAATCAATTATGGTTTTTTCGGGTTTGGTGTTCGGCCGCCACATAAACCGAGAGCCAAGGGCTCTCGGCGTCATTGGTTCACACCCCAACCGAGACCCATGTCTCGGTGGTGGAGGGTTTCGTTCAACAGCAGGGAACAAGACACCCCGACATGCGTCGGGGGTGTCTTGTGGCTTGGTTTCTCTCGGCAGCCACACAGCCCTAACCACCGGCTTAAGCCGGTGGCTATTTTTGGTAAGCAAGGGGAACACGCGCAGGCAGCAGGGGGCCACCGACGCACTGTGGGTGGGAGCCTTGTGGGTCAGCAGCTGGCCGAGGAAGGACAAGACCACCAGCGTAAGCCTGTGGCAGTTTTGTCGAGAGCAGGGGCAACCGGCTTAGGCCAGTTTGCCACTGTTTTCGGGTGGGGTTTGGTTCGACCGGTTCACGGGTTCACGGACCTGTTTACGACTTGTTTTAATAAAAATAATACATGGGTTCGGTTTATTATTTTTACAAGTTTAATAGTTTTACAAATATATTTATTTACAAGTTAATTAAATTAATTTAACATGGCATATAATTAATTTAATTAAAACATGGACTTAGGTTTGTTATTATTATTTAATAATACATGATTTTAACCTAAGTATTTATTTATGTAATTTAGACTATAGTAATTAATTAATTATTAAAACATGACATATAATTAATTAATTTCCATGACTTAGGTTATATTAATATAAATATTAATACATGTTTTAACCTAAGTATTATATACACTTTAATTTAATTAAATCATGATTATATTTAATTAAATCGTATAACATTAGTTTATTTAATTAACATGTTATAATTAATAAACTATACCATAAATCACATGACTTAGTATATTTAATCAGTAAAACTTAAGCTTTTCGTATTAGCTAATAATCCAGCTTATTTCTAATTATGGAAGCTTTCTATTTCAGGAAACTTACTATTTTTAAGAACTTTCTATTTCAGAAACTAATCTATTTTAAGCAGTTAATCTACTTTTGGAAAATTTCTATTTTTGGAAACTTTCTATTTTTGGAAACCTTCTAATTTATGAAACCTGCTATTTTTAGAAAGTTACTTATTATTACACAACAAGTATAATAATACAAGAAATACAAGTAATACTTAATCAGAATATCCATAATACATGATAAACACAGTATAACGTTAAAATCAGTAAAACAAGACATGAACATATAAAACAAGCTAAGTCACGATATAAAACCAGTTACGTACTCAGTAATCAGAATACTTATACATGTATACTATTTATGTAGCATTAGTGAGATCGAAGTAGGACTCTCTTCCGTTCGTCTTCTTCGTTCACTGGACATAAGGTACGAATTCTCCGTCCTTTCAGTATGAACATTCTTTCCTTATTAGGATTCCCCGTATGCAGCCAACTGTTTTTCCAGAATATGTTTTATATGTTTTGATTTGCTTATGTTTTATTTAAATGCCTAAGACATATACATGCATGACCAGTTTCACCTAGTTTTGGAGGTACCATAACCATAACACTGGAGGCACCAGTGTTATGACTTCACCACAACAGAGTGATAGCTCGTGGCGTCCCTTTCAGCTTTTTGGCTATATTAGTATGTTATCATGTGGGGCGTATGGGTGCATCCTAGGTTACATGTTTTAGCAGATTATTCAGGTGAATGTGGTGTGTGTCTTGCATCCTTCACAAGGAGCTGATCCCTCCTACCCAAACTTATATTAATTAGAGGCAACCCCTCTAATTGCATGATGAGGTCACCCCTCCAAGTATTCAAGCACGTTGATATTTCATGACCTATATTGGCTTAATGGTTAACATGTTAAACAGTTTTTATAAGATAAACATAAGGCTTTTCAAACATAAAACTAGTTTTACCAAGTTATACTAGGTTTTCCAGGACTTAATCAATTCCGCTGCTATATGTTGTATATGCTTATGTTTTTAATTCTATACTTGTATATACGTGCACTGAGCGTTATGCTCAGCCATTTTCCTTTCATGTTCCCAAAACGGCAGGTGCTCAGGGACGCTCATAGACTCTAAGCGTACGTGCATATGGATTGGAAGCTTTCTATCCTTCATTACTTTATGCATTTCATCATACATGTTGCTACTTATTTCTATGGACATTGTTTAGTCCTTTTCCTTTACAATACTTATGTTTGTGTGTGATGAGCTTATACTTTGGGGTAACGATGTTTGTTTTCGGTATTTCCTTTATGGTCATGTAATGTTTAAGACATTTTCCTTGTATGCTTTGATGAAACGTCATAATCACGCGTGACATTCCATTTACCAAAATGGGGTGTTACAATTATGGTATCAGTGCCAAGGTTTCGACCTGTAGGCTCTCAAAACACGACCTATGATTACTGGATAGTCACTATGGTCTTCCTAGAACTGACCCTAGGTTTTCATGCATTCATTGTTTTCATGCATTCATACATATGTCATTGTCGCAGGTTTATGACTAAGTAATGGTTGGTACAGGAGTGGCCCTATTTAGTCGCATGTGCTATTATCGAAACTTTTAACTTTGGGACCGACCCATTGGCGTCCCCTCGCCATGTCTTTTGTTTTGAGTGAACTGACCATAGGCGTTTACTGTCGCACATATAAAAGTTTTCATAAAACTCCATCATGCATTCATGTACTAGTATTCATGCATAAATTTTTTTCTCATGATTTATTGGTATAATTTTTTTCATGTATATATTTGTATGTTTTGATCAGTTTAATCATGTATTTTATGTTATATTGTTAGATGGTGAACACACAAAATATTCGAGAGGTGGTTGCAGCTGCCAATGCAGATTTGTAGGACATCATTCACCAAAACGACAGCTATCCTCCTCCACCACATATCTTTCCCACGGCTGGAAGGAATAGGCTCATGAGAGGATACTACGCGATTAGGAAGCAAGCTGAGGAAAACAACAACGATTCATGCAACACTTCCTTCGGTTCGCTGGTGTTCTGAGAGCAGCAGCGGGCACTGCTGAAGAGCAAGCACACCCTTTTCGTTAGGCCCTTTGTCCAATGATTGCTAATAACTTGGAGGGCACTACCTTCAACACGGTGGCACAAGTTGTCGATGCAGCACGTAAGCTGGAGATGCTGCAAGAAAGAGAAGAGTTCGGGGAAGCAGAGAGACCCGAGAAGTAAATGTTCGTTATTCAGCGGTGACCATTCCAAACTCTTTTGATATTATCCAATATTTGTATCTCTTTGTAAACTGCATCTTTCAGGCAGAAGACTGGGGACCGGTCTCAGCCGGCTACTCAGCAACAGCCTACTCAGCCCAAGGGAAACGGTCAGACTCAAGACCGTTCTGCTACGGATAGGCGTGGCGGTAATGATAATTATCGTAACAACGCTGGAAACTCCAACAACTGCAGGTCCTTACACTTACTCGTTTCCTTATGTTACATGCGATATTTCATAATTCTGACACATTAGCAATCTTCTACCAGGAATCATGGTAATGGGAGGGACCAGAACCAAAGAGGTTCACAGCCTAACCGTCCAGCTATCACTCGTATCACATCTTATGATTTTTTCCGCATTGTCCTTTTGTACCTATAAACCATGTCTCATGTATACTGTTCTTAACAGGCTCCCAGCCAGCAAGGGCACCTGCTGGAGGGTATACTCACCCTCTTTGCACTACCTGCAACCGTAGGAACCCATGGCCATGTCGTCGTGACAGCGACACATGCTACAAGTGTGGCCTTATTGGTCATCACATGAAGGACTGCCGCAAGGGCGAGATGCAGGGCACATCTAGACATGCTGATTCCAAACCGCCTCCAACTAGTGGACGTGTTTACACGACTTCTCGCGACCAGGACAACAAGTCTACATGTAGCATCACTGGAATCCTGTATATGTATGGTCAAGCTACATGTGTTCTTTTTGACACGGGTGCTACTCATTCGGTCATTTCTACTGCTTATGCTAAGAATGTTAGGATATCCCCTATGCCATTAGAGAATGTACTAAAAATTTCGACGCCTTTAAGAGACTCTGTACGCATAACCCATGTGTACAAGAGCCTTCCCTTAGAGTTTGACGACAAGATTCGTCCTGTTGACGCATTTCCGCTGAACATGAGTGATTTTGACATGATATTGGGCATGGACTGGCTATCCAAATATCACGCCACCATAGACTATCATACATATCAGGTCATCTTCAGTGATGCAAATGCACCAGAGTACATTCACAACGGGTTCGTACCCGGAAGGTCTGTACAAATCATATCAACCTTGCAAGCACGTGCATTACTTTCATATGGTTGCGGGGGCTATCTAGCTACTATTCATGACGTGGATGCTGAATCTCCATCAATTCAAAATCAACAAATGTGTTAGAATTTCCAGACGTATTTCCAGAAGAACTTCCGGGCATACCACCTGCACATGAAGTAGAATTTAATATCGAGCTCATCCCAGGAGCTAATCCGATTTCCAAGGCTCCTTATCGCATGGCTCCCATAGAGTTGAAGGAGCTGAAGGACCAAATGCAAGAACTTCTGGAACGAGGCTTCATTCGACCGAGCGCATCTCCATGGGGCGCACCGGTCTTATTCGTAAAGAAGAAGGACGGCAGTATGCGTCTTTGCATAGATTATCGCGAGCTCAACAAGATCACCATCAGAAATAGGTATCCGTTGCCACGCATTGACGACTTGTTTGACCAACTCCAAGGGGCCAAACATTTCTCCAAAATTGATCTGAGGTCGGGCTATCATCAGTTACGGGTTGAAGAGCAGGACATCGCCAAGACTTCTTTCCGTACACGTTATGGGCACTGCGAATTCGTATTCATGCCATTTGGCCTTACCAATGCTTCAGCTGTTTTCATGGATTTGATGAACAGAATCTTCCATGAGTTCCTGTACAAGTTCGTCATTGTCTTCATTGACGACATCTTGATATTCTCTAAGTCCAATGAGGAACACGAAAACCATCTTTGTTCAATATTACAGATTCTTCGTCAGAAGCAGCTTTATGCTAAATTCTCCAAGTGTGAGTTCTGGTTAGACAAAGTGGCATTTTTAGGTCACATTGTATCAGCAGAAGGAATCACCATGGATCCAGCAAAGGTTGAGGCTATTACCAAGTGGCCAAGACCGACATCAGCGACTGAAGTTTGCAGTTTCCTTGGCTTATCTGGTTACTACTGTAGGTTCGTAGAGAACTTTTCCCGTTTAGCACTACCATTGACCAAACTGACGCGGAAAGGGGAGAAATTTGTTTGGACTGAAGAAAGAGAGAAGAGTTTTGAAGACCTAAAGCAGAAGTTAGTATCTGCATCGATTCTTACTCTCCCATCTGGAACAGGTGGATTTCAAATCTACAATGATGCTTCAGGGAAGGGACTTGGTTGTATTCTCATGCAACATGGGAAAGTGATCGCGTATGCTTCACGGCAGCTTAAGCCTTATAAGGAAAATTACCCTACACATGACTTGGAACTTGCAGCAGTCGTGTTTGCATTGAAGATATGGAGGCACTACTTGTATGGAGAATCATGTGACATCTTCACAGACCACAAGAGCCTGAAGTACATTTCACTCAACGTGAACTGAACATGAGACAGAGGAGATGGTTAGAGCTGTTGAAGGATTATGACATTAACCTGCAGTATCATCCCGGAAAGGCGAATGTAGTGGCTGATGCACTAAGTAGAAAGTCCGGAATGATAAACGACATTAAAATTGAGGAGGAAATTATACGAGACTTAGAGCGACTAGACATCGAGATCATGGTACGTGGACAGCACGGTTACTGGGATAATCTTAGAGTGGAACCTGAGTTACTCTCTAGGATCAAGGAAGCTCAGAAGGATGATGGTGAAATCTGGGCGATAATTCAGAACTTAGAGAAGCAGACAAAATTTCGTGTAGACGAAGACGGTATCTTATGGCAGGGCACGAGACTTTGTGTTCCTGATGATCAAGAACTCCGGGAAGCATTGTTAGCTGAGGCTCATATCTCCCCATTCTCCATTCATCATGGTTCGACCAAGATGTACCACGACATCAAGCGATACTTTTGGTGGAGTGGTATGAAACAGGATGTTCCGACTTATGTCTCCAAATGTCTTACCTGCCAGCAGGTTAAGATCGAGCATCAGTGATCTAGCGGTCTTCTACAACCGTTAGATATTCCAAAGTGGAAGTGAGACAAGATCACCATGGATTTTGGTACCGGTATTCCACAGACAAAGAGGAGGCACGATCCGATTTGGGTTATCGTTGATCGACTTACTAAGTCGGCTCATTTCTTACCGATCCGCAAGGATGATCCGGTCAGTAAACTCGCCGATACTTACAATAAGGAGATCAAGAGAGTTCATGGTGCTCCATCCAGCATCGTCTCGGACACAGATCCTCGTTTCACTTCGCGATTTTGGAAGAGTATGCAGAAAGCTTGGGGTACAAAACTTAAGCTTAGCACGGATTTTCATCCTCAAACAGACCGGCAATCGGAGCGAACGATTCAGACATTAGAAGACATGTTGAGGTCATGTACGTTGGAATGGACAGGAGATTGGGACGATTACATCTGTTTGGAAGAGTTTCCATACAACAAAAGTTGGCACGGTAGCATTAAGTGTGCTCTATTCGAGATGTTGTATGGCAGAAAGTGTCGCGCCCCAATTTGCTGGGATCAGGTTGGTGAGCGAACACTTGAAGGACCAGAAATGATAGAGTTGACCAATGAGAAGGTCGTTGTAGCTAAGCAGAAATTGCAAGAAGCACGATCACGTCAGAAGAGTTATGCCGACAAGCATCGTGGGGACTTACATTTTAAAGTAGGAGATCACGTCTTTCTTAAGTATCGTCGGCACGTGACGTTAAGCGTTTTGGAATCAAAGGAAAGCTCAGTCCTTGATTCATCGGACCGTTTGATGTCATTGAGCGAGTCAGTGAAGTATCTTATCGTTTAGCGTTACCTCCGCAGCTTTCTCACGTTCACGACGTTTTCCATGTGTCCTTACTCAGAGGGTACAAGTATCATCCCCTTCACATGGTTCAGTATCCACTGGAACAGATTCGTGAAGATCTTACCTTCATAGAGGAACCCAAACGAGTTCTTGATAGCAAGAACGAGTCATGAGGAAGAAGACGATTCCATTCGTCAAAATCCTTTGGAGGGACCATACCGAGCGGGAAGCCACTTGAGAGACTGAGGAGTCTATCCGGACTTCTTACCCTCATTTCAAGTTTTGAATTCGGGTATGTTCCTCTTTTTTAGTTTACTTTGTCTATAATTCGGGGACGAAATATTCTTTTTAGGGGGGAAGAGTTGTAAAACCCGCATGCTTTTACCATGAACAGTACACTTATAATCGTACGTACATGATTAAAACTTTCCTTTTATAACATGAATACATTTCACAAACATAAATTACAAGAACTACGTACTTGTTATTACACGATAAGTATTAAGTATGTATAAATGCTCGATAATTATTATCAATAATTATTAAAATCACGAACATGAAATCATGAACGTAAGAATCACGAACGTATAATTATGTATTTACGTAATTATTATTACGACTACGTGCAAGTATTTAAAATAACATGAATATTTAATAATAGCATAACGTAAATACGAGCATATGAACACGTAAATTATTAGAACAAGGAAAAACTACGGGGTTCCCTTGGTGGGACCTAATAGCCGCGACAACAAGGAGGAAGGGGGCCCAACAGATGTTTAATTTTTACTAAGTAAATAAATAATAAAAACATTGTTCATTCACAGAAGATTTTTAGAAAAGCAAAAAACCTAAAATCTTTTTCTCTCTCTCCTTGGCCGGCGGCTACATCAAGAAACAAGGGTGATTGGTTGTTTTTTATTTAGCAAATCATAAGAATGTGTTCGTGTATTCATCCTCTATTTGTTCCACGTGTTTTGGTAATCTGAAAACCTTTCTTTTTAATTCTTTTTATGTTTTCTGAACATGTGATCATGGGTGTTGGAAATACGTTTTTCCAAGGAAAGTCTCGGTCACATCATTATTAGCATAGATCACGAGTTATAGACTATTTAGGACATTGTAACTTGGAGTGACCTCCCTTTGGGGGAGATTGTTGGAAATACGTTTTTACGTATTTAGAAAGGATCGGTCACTCCAATGATATTGGGCTCGTGATCCAATATAGCCCATATAGCCCACATGTAGGGTGGGCTATATAAACCCCCCTCCTAGCATGTTAGGAGGGGTTGGTGAACACATTCACTTCACTAATTCCATCTTTCTCATCTTCCTCTCCTTTTTCTCTCTTCTTTCTCTCTCTAAAGTTCTTCCATTTATCATCCATATCAATAGATAATCCAACAATGTCTAATCCTTAGAAAAACACGTTCCTTCAATTGGTATCAAGAGCTTGGTTGATTCTTCGGATTTACACGTTTTATCTATTGATTTGGTGGTAAATCTTTTCATCTTTCTCAATTTTTTTTGTCCCGAATCTGATAAACCATTTGGAGTTGCGTGGTTTTTTTTCTCATCATTCTTTCTATCATCAGTTTTTCATACTTTTTGTGGGAATCCATTTTTTTTCTATCAATTTGGTGGGATAATCTTATTCATTAAAAAGTATCAGCTTTTCTTTATTTATCTTATCTTATTCTATCAGTTTCTTTTTGTTTTTCTATTTTAGTTTATCTTATTTTATTAAAAGTTGTCTATTCATTTGTCGGATAAGGGTTTATCATTCCGATACTCTTTCCGACACCTTTTCCGACGGTTTCAAGCTGCCTTATTCCGATACTTTGACATATCGATCGCAATAACCAAGTGGTTCTACTTTGCGATCAATTTTTTCAGATTCCCTTACTCCGACGTGATTGTGATAGCTTTTTGCGATCGTGATTGCGACGGGTTTAAGGTAAAGTAAGACGAAACTCTGCCCAATTTTTTTCGTCACATTGCGATGGAAAGTTTTTGATATTGCGATGAATATGATAAATATTGCGATGGAATTATGCATATTGCGATGGAGAGTTTTTGGATATTGCGATGGAATTTAGGTATTGTGATGGGAAACGATACATATTGCGATGGATGTATGTTGGTGTTGCGATGGGATGTGAACTCAATATTTAAAACTTGACTCTCAGATTTATTTTCTTTCATTTGACCAAACCAACATGACTCATTCACTCTACTAGACTCGACCAAGACCATAAACCAAAAACCATCAACTCACCCTCACCCTCACCAAGACTCGCCCTCACCCTCTAACATATCACAACAGACCCTCGAACACTCTCAAAAACTCTCTCGTCTAAAACAAACATCACCCACCCACTCTCAACTCACACTCTAACACTATCGACTCACACCCTTACAGATTCGACTCAAACAAACACCCAACTTCGACTCAACAAGACTGATTTTCGACTCAACTGACAACTCATACAAATCCATCAAACACAACACTCAAACTGACTCTCGACTCAAAACAAACAACAAAACCGACTTAGTAAAAGAACAAGACTCGATCTACCCTATCCCATCACCAACCTCACACTCGACTCTAACCAACAGACTAAATCAGAGACTCCAAAATAGACGTGACCACCCTCATCACTCGACAAAACATCAAGTCAACCTACACAAACTTAAAAATCAACACTGATCTCAGATTCATATCGTGTTAAGACATGCATGCCGAGATCTAATTAGATCATTTACATGACATCCTTCATCACAGACTCACGCATGCAGCAAACAACGACCTACCTTAGATCTCAATGAGATCTTGAAGCCTTAAAAACTTTTGTGTTCTTCGTGGATATTAATCAATGAAGGTTGTGAGTTTTGATTGATCTCAATGTTCATCAAAATCAGATAGTTGTTTGGTGATTGAGGTAAGGGGCGAAGATACTATGTGGAGATAAGAGGGTGCTGCGTCGGTTTCTGTGTGTGAAAGAGAGAAGTGTTTGAGGAGAGAAAGAGTAGACGGAGGAACCTAGATAGTGATTAGGTGTGTTTGATAATTTGGGAAAGTCAAAGGAGACAAAAGTGGAGAATACTAGTCTCGTGATTGGTTTTATATCTTGACATCCACAAGTGGTCAAGGCCACGTATTATATGTTTGTGGTCAAGGAAGGATTTGGTGGTATATCATAGTTTAGATTGGGACACGTCTTTCACATATCTGGCCACGTTCTATTTCCCAAGCCACGTTTCTGTATTATTGCCACATTTTTTAAACACCCATCCTTTCAGCCCAATTTTTTAAATAACGCATGGTTAATATCTTTTGAAAAGTCACAACGTTTATCAAATTTTCTTTTATTATTATCTTATTTTATTTTTTTTGAATTTTAGTTAAATAAGATTTTTAAGTTAAGTTAATTTTTTATTTTTATTTTATTTTTATTTTCTTTTTAATTAAGTTAATTTTGTGTATTTATTTTTGGTACATCGTGTTGAGGCGGGCATTCTGAAAGAACCAAAGTGATAAAATATTTGACGGGATTTATTTTTAGTGGCTACGGATTTTTGACTGGGTGTTATTACTTCAAAGTGAAAACAGATTTGTTCATCGATCATAATCATCAACGACATTGGTCATCGATATTCAATGGATTTTTTGAATTCGACTTTTCAAGAGGGAGAATTGCAAAACGATACTAGAAGCAGTCACAAAAGAATGGATTGAGGAGGAAAGCAGGAAGCAAACAGTCAATCAGGAAATTATGTAGAGCCGTCATGTGTCACAAATCTTCGTCTACTTCAATCTGAATTGAATGAGATAATTAACAATCCTGATAAGTGCCCTATGCCTGCTTCTTTACCCAATTCTGCTTCTAGGATTAAAGAGCTCGAAACGATCGTCGCTCAGCAATCAAAAGATCTCGAGGATGCCAAAATTGAATTTTCAAAGAAAACGGAGAAATTTGAAACATATTTTGAAAAACTTGAAAAGTTAAACGTTGTTCTTGAACGAAAATTGGATCAAACTGTTCTAGATTCTAAAGCTGAAAAGGATAATTTTTTGAAACAAATTAAGTTGCTTGAATCTAAATTGGCATCCCAAGATAACTTGCTCAAAGAGAATGAGACTTTAAAGGCTCAAGTACAGGAACAGGTTTTTGTTATAGCTGCTTTGAGAAATGAATTAAGGAAAACTAAAGGAACTAGTGTGGACACTAAGCTTGAAAAATCATCAATCTTGGGGAAACCGCCTACAAATCAGTTCATTCGACAACCGACTGCATTTCGATCCGAGCGATCACAATCCTCGAGACCGCGGTTTGCCTCCCAAGTTGATATAGTTTATCTTTCTAGACCAGTCACTCCACCAACTAGGGCCAAGGTGACTGAAACAGCTTTAGAAAGACCTAATCACAGGATTGCCTCTAGTTTCTCTAAAAACACCAAGACCACGTCTAGAACTAGTTCAAATGACGTTCACCATAAATCTGGTCTAAGGGAAGCTATTCAAAAGACACAAGTAAGAGATAAGACTTTCAAACCTAGACAGATGCCTTCTAGACTACCCAACACTGCTAACCGTAGCATGTCAAATCCTAGGAGCATCAATCAATCATCCAGGAATTCTAGATCTTACTCGGACATTAAATATGCTACTTGTAAAACATGTAGAAAATGTGTCTTTACGGCAAATCATGATTCTTGTATCAAGAAACTACTTAATGAGGTGAACTCCCGTGCTAGACTTAAATCCCAGTGGGTTGCTAAAATCAAACCCGTTGGTAAAATGTGGCGCCCCACTGGTAGAACTTTCACCCTTGTAGAAAACGAGTGCCCTTTAACTAGGATAGTCTCCGATTCTATTAAGACTACTAGGGAGGAAATTCAAAACGAGGATGCATCACCTAAGCCTGAACTTAAGGTTTTCTATAAAAGGAAACGTTTACCAGCTAAGACAAGTGAATCACCTCCTCAGAACACCTCTAGCACAAGAAAAGAAAACTGCGAACCCCCACTTACTTCTAAGATAGATATCGCTAACCCATATCAAAGCATGCAAATTCCTAATGAGAATGCAGGTACCAAAGAGGATGTTCCAAAAGAACGAAGCGGTCCAATCATTGTATACCATTCAATTAAGGACACTCTCGGAGTTTGGTTGCTGAAGAAGCTGATATCTAAGAAACAAGTGTCTCAGGGGATTTTCAGTTAAGCTTACAGTGCATAAGGACTTATAGTCACATCACAGACTATAATTCGATCTTCAAAGTAAGGAAAGTTTATCGCCGATGTTAAACTTATCCTAACAACGAGAAATTCATTTTTCTCGGGCATGAGCTTATATCAAAATCATTCCAAGTTTTTAAGCTCATGCACAAAGGCTTACATTCAAATCACAGTCTGTAACCCGTTCTTCAGAGAAAGGGAAGTTTATCTACGCAACGATAACTTACCCTCAAAACGAGAAATTAAGTTTTCTCGGACACGAGCTTACATTAAAACCATTCAAAGGTTTCTAGCTTGTGTAAATGGCTCCTCGTTAAATGACAGACGATGACCCGGACTTCAGAGACAGGGAAGTTTATCTTCGCAACGATAACTTACCCTCAAAATGGGAAATTAATATTTCTCGGACACGAGCTTACATTAAAAACCATTCAAAGGTTTCTAGCTCATGTATAAGGCTCATCATTAAATAACAGATGATGACCCGTTTTTCAAATAAAGGAAAGTTTATCGCCGATGATAAACTTATCCTTACAACGAGAAATTAATTTTTCTCGGGCATGAGCTAATAATAAAAACATTCGAAGTTTTTAAGCTCATGCACAATGACTTACAGTTAAATGTCAGACTGTAACTCGAACTTAAAATAAAGGAAAGATTATCTTTTATGATAACTTATCCTCTTAACGAGAAATTCACCTTTCTCGGTCATGAGCTTGTATTAAAACATTCGAAGTTTTAAGCTCAGAAAGGAAAGTGTATCTTTTAAATAAGAGAACTTTTCCTCATAACGAGAAATTAACCTTTCTCGGTCATGAGCTTTCCGTTAAAACAGTCAAAGTTTTCAAGCTCATGAAAACGATTTCTAAGTAAATGTCAGCTTAGGACTCGTTCTTCAGTTAAAAGGAAAGTTTATCGCCGATGATAAACTTATCCTTAACAACGGGAAGTTTACAACTTCTCGGACTTGAGCTCGTTTCGTAAGATATTCAACATCTTAAGCTCAAGTAATTGGTTTTCAAAACTTTGAACACAATTTTTCGAGAATTTCTCAAAAGGTTTTTTCTAAATCTTTCAAAATTGTGTGTTCAAAAATGTTTTGATAAAAAGAGCATGTCTTCTGGAATCGATAATATTTACGAACCTAGAAATGTCATTCAATAATGACACGGGGTTGTAAATAAAGTTCGAGCAGAAGTTCAAATGTTTTAAAACATGCTCAAAATGGTTTGCTATTATTTCAGATAGTAACCCGCTTTTGATATTATTAAAGTCAAGCATTTCACCGGAAAGCTTTGACTCAACAACGGGAATTAATTTTCTCGGGCATGGTTTACTTTATAACCATGTAAGGGATTGTGTTTACGTAATAACATAATCTAACACGAATTTATGTACGTGTCAGTGCATTTATTTGTTAAGACAAGAGAAATCTTGTTTTTATGAAGTTATCATCTCCACCAACCGTAGCAATTTACAATTGATATCTACATACTCGACGATGCGACTACTCAAATGGTGACTACAGCTCTTTCAATAGAACACGGGTCAACAATTGAGGGGGAGCAATTGTCCAGCATTCAGAATCCTTGATGCCGAGAGTGCCAAGTTCACATATTGGTGTCAAGAAAACGATATCTATCACACACATGGAGTCAAGAGATAACTTCAGACATGATGAGGCGACCAACATTCGTGAACAAGAACCATGTGCTTCTTTCATATGATGTTCTCCATCATTCAGGTCCAACCTCATAAATCGCTAATCTTGTGAATACATTATCATATATGATCTTTGCACGTGATAAATACCTTACACTTGTGTTTAAAAGGTATTTAATTTGCGTTTCAGCACACCCTCATTAATTTGAGGGGGAGCTTGTGTAATTCATGAAGATAATTGGATTTGCATTTTTATTCCCAAATTTTCTTAAAATACTATTAAATCAATTGATATTAAAAACATCAATTGGGTTAATATTTTTAATATGGGGGAGAAAATGTGATTTAATATAGGAAATGATTAATCACAAATCGTTTGACTTAACGTGCTAGCTCATCCCGACATGTGCGAAATATTTTCGGATATCGTGGCATATGTTAAGGGGGAGCAAAATAGATTTCATGGTGACATACACTTACCCAAAACATCTCTATTCACGACGGTGAAGATTGTGGTGACATAAGGATGGTAGGATAGGTTAAAGTCCAATGATTCCTCTAGAACCGGAGGAATCTTCCCAAGGACATTCCACAGCTAGAAATAGTAGTCCTTAGGAAAGATGGAGAAAGATTATGAACGTAGCTGAATGCCGACCAAGTACTTAAGTTAGCACTAGAACAATCACAACAAGGTGCTAGTGATGACGTATTGGTAAGCATTGAAGGGGTTGAAGAATGAAAAAGAATTGTAAAGATAAAGGGTGTAAAGAAAGAAGCCCTTCTTACAACCTTAGGCAGAAACCGGGTCAATTCATATGCTATTGAGATCATTTTTAATGATTCTTGATATTGAAGATAGACATCATGGACCCAGTGATGCAAGGCACAACCCATCCCAGCTAAATCAGATATCTATCAAAAGATATTTGTTTTAATCACACGGAGACAACGCATTATCTATTGATTTATTCACTCCGAATAAATTGGTATTGAAAAGGAGGCACTCCTCTCCAGCCTCCGATCACTAAAATCCAAAATGCACGATCGAGTCTGGAGCCATTTGAGATCATCAAATATCTCATTAGGACACACTTTCATATTTCCTTGCTTCTTCACACACTGTGAAAAGTAAGAAAGATCTTAAGAGTCCTACGCAAAATCTTCATGATCTTGCCTGAACATCCGAGTAATACGAAAGTATTTACAATGAAGATGGAAATCCTTCTTGAGCGAATATCAAAAAACTCATGGTAGGTGACTTGTGCGATTCTTTATGAATCAAACTTGTGATAACTGGAAAGCAACAGAGGTTTAATTCTTAAATGAATTTAAACACGTTCCAGGCCTCTACGCAATATCTTAGTGATCTTGCCAAAACACTCAGAGTGATACCTTAGTGTTCACAGTGATGAGTGGAAATCCTTCTAGTGTTAACCTCAAACAACACTTGGTAGGTAACTTGCAAGATTCTATACGAATCAAGCTCGTGGCAACTGGAAAGCAACGATGGGCGGTTCTTAATTGAATTTCACTTGTTCCAGGAACATGAATTGACGGCTTCAAATCATGCGGATATTATTATCCAAATGATTCACTCTTTACGTTCGCAGTCAGCTTTGGACGGTCGAGTAAAGAGAACGGGTTTACCCGCGAAATCTTGTCAAGGAGGTTCTTTATTGAAACTACCTGCCACAAGTACGATATTTAATATCGTCCAACGGTCTTCACCGACCGGAGGTAAAATGCTACCGAATTAGAATGAAATGTTCAAGGCCATTTCATCCGTGTATATGGTTTGTTGCTAACTGTCTTATGCAGCGTAACAAGAAGGTGGCATTGCGGTGTACAATCCAGAAGAAGTCGTCACCACATGCTTATACTGCATACACTCAGTACTTCAACGAATTCAAGAAAGTCTGAAGGTCAAGTCTTCCGCTGTATCAAACTCTGAAGCTTTCAAGAATTATAAAGGTATAAGTATGTGGAACATGAAGTCACGAAGAGGCGAATATCACAAGTGATGAATACACAAGATCAAGGCAAGGAAACATGCTCAAGGCTGAAGTCAAAGATCACATCAAGCATATTCACAAGAACAAGATCGAAGACTCAAGCATAGTATGCTAGGTTTAAGATTTTGTAAAATGGTGTGACCTTCCTTTGGGGGAGATTGTTGGAAATACGTTTTTCTAAGGAAAGTCTCGGTCACATCATTATTAGCATAGATCACGAGCTATAGACTATTTAGGACATTGTAACTTGGAGTGACCTCCCTTTGGGGGAGATTGTTGGAAATACGTTTTTACGTATTTAGAAAGGATCGGTCACTCCAATGATATTGGGCTCGTGATCCAATATAGCCCATATAGCCCACATGTAGGGTGGGCTATATAAACCCCCCTCCTAGCATGTTAGGAGGGGTTGTTGAACACATTCACTTCACTAATTCCATCTTTCTCATCTTCCTCTCCTTTTTCTCTCTTCTTTCTCTCTCTAAAGTTCTTCCATTTATCATCCATATCAATAGATAATCCAACAATGTCTAATCCTTAGAAAAACACGTTCCTTCAATAGTTATCATAGTCACACACGCTTAGACTAGACTAGGTTCGATGTATAGTTTAAGGTGCATGTGTGACTATATATACCCCTCCTTAGCTTCCAAGGAGGGGTGTTGCTTGTGTCACTTTTCAAGTTTAATTCATTTTCTTTCATTTTCACACATTCAACCTTTCTCTCTCAACTTCATCCATGGCTTCCACCATCTATCACCCTACTAGACCACCAGATCAAGTAAATTAGCAAATCTACATTTGGCATCAGAGCCTTGGTTCATTCCTTGAATCATATTTTTGTTTTGATTTGGTGGTCTAAACATTTTTTTTGGTCTCGTTCTATCATCTTTAATGGTCCGATTTGTAAACTTTTTGTCACGTTGGTTATATTTTTTTGTAACAATCTATCTAAAAAGTTCCTTTTTTGACACAGTCCATCATGTTTATAGTCTTTTGTCCATCATAACAGTCATATCTGGGTTCACATCACAAATCTTGTCCATCATAACAGTCATATCTGGGTTTACATCACAAATCAATCTGTGTCACTGTTTATCACGGTTCCTGGTCTTGTCACTGTATTATTCCTGTCTTGTTAAAAAGTTGGGCATGTTTTTCTGGTATAAAACCCAAACTTTACATGTTTTTTCTGGTCAATATGCATGTCCGGGTTCAATTTTTATAGGTTTCTGCTGTTTTCATTTTTTTGAAGATGAAGATAAGTTTTTACCCAAAATAACTTTGTTCCTAGAAAAACGGAAAAAGTACAGATATGGATAAGATTTCTGCAGGCATTGCGATGGCTTTCCGATGGCACTTTCATTCGCACGGATTGCGATGGGGTTGTTTTTTAACACATTCCGATGGGTTCGACCTACCCATTGCGACGGGACTCATTCCGATGAGTCACATTGCGATGGGTGGTTTGACCTGTCGCAATGGCATATTAAAACGACATGCTGCTTTTTTCTCACATTCCGATGGACAGAATTTCAGAAAACATTGCGATGGAAGTAACAGATTAGAAACATTACGATGGACTCTTGTTTCATTGCGATGGGTTTTAATTTTAACATTGCGATGAATGACCTATTTTGACATGCGATGACTAATGCTTAACATTAAAACATTTCGATGAATTTTATGAAAAACATTCAGATGACTGACAAATCCAAACTCACTATTTAACACAACAACCTTTTAACTCCTCAACACCATATCTATACCTACCCATCGACACCTATCTCCAATCTAGACTCAAACCAAGAACAACTTAAGAGTTAATCATGATCTCAGATTATTCATTTTGCATGTGTAGATCATTTAAGATCAAACACGAAAACAAACTTATCATCATAGATCTACTTTGATTTAATGAAATCAATCTCTTTAATTTTCAAAACAAAAAATTGGAGCATAAGCTAGATAGCTTTGTCCTATGTTTTTCTGTTTCGATAAGACATATCCAACTCAAATCAAATTAAATCAAACACATGCAAACACATATAAAAATATTCGAACCTACCTAAGACCAATCTATTGATCTTGAATCCGAAAGCTTTTAATCAAAAGGGTGTTTCATTCATATGCATCTTATGCATCATGGATCAAGATATACAATTTGTGTATTGCTTATTCCATGGTTTTGATTTAACTCAGATTGAATACCAATCCGATTGGTTGTTAAAGAAAGATTAAATGTTATCTTGTTTGTTGTGGGTTGTTTGATTAAGATTGAAGTTGATGATGTGAGTAGATTTTTTTTTGGGTGAACAGATAGTTGGGGGCAGATGTAACGAGGTTGGGATGAGAGAATAAATGGCTGCGTGTTTTGTGAAGTGATTAGGGTGAGTTTAGTATGAGTAAGATTAGGGTAGCTAAGTTTTATATATCCCCTACATCTCACTTGGGGACCGGGTACATCCGAGTTATGCTGCTGGGCCATCTGTTGGGTAACTCATTTATTGAGTGACACGTATAGCACAAATGTGATAAGTAGCATGTGTACATTTCGAATATCATAGGATATATCACGCTTGTTATGTTTCATACTATATATTTATGTAGTATTGAAATTGTCTCATGACTTATGCATCCTCTTTATTGATGGGCCGTGTGATTTAACTCGATCTATACACAAATTTGTTTCAAAATTATTTATTTTGAATAGAATTTGGGTATTAAGATATAATTGGATTTTGTCGGGACAAAGTGACATGACAAATGTGACGAGAATTCATTTGAGACGAGACCAAGAAAAATTGGGCGATTTTTTCGTGACTACAGATTTTTTTTTGGATCGGGTATTAATTATTTGAAGACGGAGACGAATTTCTTCGAAGGCGTGTAATTATTTTATCCTTGAACAGATAACTTTCTCGTGCTTAATCTCAGAATGAAGACTTGTTTATCTGGTTTCCGGGTTCGGGGTGGTTGGTTGATGACTCGGATAACTATAACTTAAAAGGGGTTACATTGTTGTACTCAGTGTCACGCGCTTATTCGACATGGATAATTTCAAGAGGTGTTGTGCTTATAGACATCTTTAGTGATGCATTGGGTACTTAGAGATTTCTCCACCGTTCTTCATTCAACAATTGTGCAAGCTTAAGTCACAAGATCGAAGGATTCTTATTCAGTTTCACGTTTGATGTATCTGGTTCATTCCATTAGTGGTCACTTCAAATTGCCTTCAAGTGGGTTGATAAAGATGGACATGGAGAGTTTATGAGTAGAGATTTTCGATCAACAGCTGATTCTCATCGAATATAATTAAGCTTATTTATTATTCCCTCGAGATTTTCAGGTTCATGTGCTTACGATTTATTGATGGTTCCGAATTTCGAAACCATCAAGGGGGAAGAAGAAGACACATCGAACGCACAACGAGTACACGTGATGAACTTCATACCTTCTTTTGATTTGAAGACATTCCGGGATGACATTTGTCATAGCCGCAGAGAAAATCAGTGTTTTAACTCGTGGCGTTATCAATCTCTAAACGGTACACTACTGATTCAAGGTTTAATTGTTTGATTGTTGCAATTATTCATCATCATTATCCTATATGCACTCCCGGGACTTAATTGACTCTGGTGCATCTCCGGAAGAAGATATGTTCATTTCTGGGACTTAATTGACTATGGTGTTACGATGTCAATTTCATGAATGGGATAAAGTGTCCACTTCAGTATTTGAGCTTCATAATTGGGATTGATTTACTTTCTTCAACTTTGCGGGGGAAGAAATGTCTTGATTCTTTCTGGTATGCATAACTTGAACTCTCAGGGGGAAGAAAAATTCAGAAGAATTATTCAAGCGTGAGAAGAGAAGCTGTTGATCTACTTGGTGTGCCCCAAACTTTCAATCCCTCTTAGCAACGTTATCATGTTATATGATGGGATTTGCTAGTTAGATTCCGCTGTGAGCTTAATTATTCTAAGCTTTATTGAAAGCTTTGAAGTTGCTTACGAGGATTGTCGATTTAGGGGAAGCTATTTAAAAGCTTCTACATCAAGTTTATGTGGCATGAATTAGGGGGAACCTAATTCAAAAGCTTCTCCTTAACCAGAAGTGTATGAGTTACTTAGCTCGTGCTGTTACGGTATTTCTACTACAAGTTAAAGATGAGTCGTTTTGAAGTCAAAGGCCTCAGAAGACATCATCAGCATTGGACGCTTCATGAAAGCTCTTGTTCTTATCATTATGTACTTGTTAGGAAAAAATATTGTAAGGAATTCTACACGTCGTCCCATGGGGTTAGATTGTTGGAAACTCACTTTATGTGACGACATTTAAGAATTCCCATTAGTTATCATAGTCACACACGCTTAGACTAGACTAGGTTCGATGTATAGTTTAAGGTGCGTGTGTGACTATATATACCCCTCCTTAGCTTCCAAGGAGGGGTGTTGCTTGTGTCACTTTTCAAGTTTAATTCATTTTCTTTCATTTTCACACATTCAACCTTTCTCTCTCAACTTCATCCATGGCTTCCACCATCTATCACCCTACTAGACCACCGGATCGAGTAAATTAGCAAATCTACAATGGGGGTTCTAAAAACAAGATTAAAACATGCTAGTAATCATGGTGGGGAAAATCAATTAGGGTGTTTTCGGGTTTGGTGTTCGGCCACCACATAAACCGAGAGCCAAGGGCTCTCGGCGTCGTTGGTTCACACCCCAACCGAGACCCATGTCTCGGTGGTGGAGGGTTTCGGTCAACAGCAGGGAACAAGACACCCCGACATGCGTCAAGGGTGTCTTATGGTTCGGTTTGTCTCGACAGTCACACAGTCCCAACCACCGGCTTAAGCCGGTAGCTATTTTTGGTAAGCAGGGGGAACACGCGCAGGCAGCAGGGGGGACACCGACGCACTGTCGGTGGGAGCCTTGTGGGTCTGCAGCTGGTCGAGGAAGGATAAGACCACCGGCGTCAGCCGGTGACAGTTTTGCCGAGTGTTGGGGCAACCGGCTTAGGCCGATTTGCCACTGTTTTCGGCGGGGTTTGGTTTGACCGGTTCACGGGTTCACGGACCGGTTCACGACTTGTTTTAATAAAAATAATACATGGGTCCGGTTTATTATTTTTACAAGTTTAATAGTTTTACAAGTATATTTATTTACAAGTTAATTAAATTAATTTAACATGGCATATAATTAATTTGATTAAAACATGGACTTAGGTTTATTATTATTATTTAATAATAAATGATTTTAACCTAAGTATTTATTTATGTAATTTAGACTATAGTAATTAATTAATTATTAAAACATGACATATAATTAATTAATTTCCATGACTTAGGTTATATTAATATAAATATTAATACATGTTTTAACCTAAGTATTATATACACTTATATTTAATTAAATCATGATTATATTTAATTAAATCGTATAGCATTTAGTTTATTTAATTAACATGTTATAATTAATAAACTATACCATTAATCACATGACTTAGTATATTTAATCAGTAAAACTTAAGCTTATCGTATTAGCTTAATAATCCAGCTTATTTCTAATTATGGAAACTTTCTATTTCAGGAAACTTACTATTTTTAAGAACTTTCTATTTTAGAAACTAATCTATTTTAAGCAGTTAATCTATTTTTGGAAACTTTCTATTTTTGGAAACTTTCTATTTTTGGAAACTTTCTATTTTATGAAACCTGCTATTTTAGAAAGTTGTTTATTATTACACAACAAGTATAATAATACAAGAAATACAAGTAATACTTAATCAAAATATCCATAATACATGATCAACACAGTATAATGTTAAAATAAGTAAAACAAGACATGAACATATAAGACAAGCTTAGTCACAATATAAAACCAGTTACGTACTCAGTAATCAGAATACTTATACATGTATACTATTTATGTAGCATTAGTAAGATCGAAGTAGGACTCTCTTCCGTTCGTCTTCTTCGTTCACTGGACATAAGGTACGGATTCTCCGTCCTTTCAGTATGGACATTCTTTCCTTATTAGGATTCCCCGTATGCAGCCAAATGTTTTCCCAATATATGTTTTGATATGCTTATGTTTAATTTAAATGCCTAATCCATATACATGCATGACCAGTTTCACCTAGTTATGGAGGTACAATAACCATAACACTGGAGGCACCAGTGTTATGACTTCACCACGGCGGAGTGATAGCTCGTAGCGTCCCTTTCAGCTTCTTGGCCATATTAGTATGTTTTCATGTCAGGCGTATGGGTGCATCCTAGGTTACATGTTTTAGCAGATTATTCAAGTGAATGTGGTGTGTGCCTTTCATCCTTCACAAGGAGCTGATCCCTCCTACCCAAACTTATATTAGTTAGAGGCAACCCCTCTAATTGCATGATGAGGTCACCGCTCCAAGTATTCATGCACGTTGATATTTCATGACCTATATTGGCTTAATGGTTAACATGTTAAACAATTTTTATAAGATAAACATAAGGCTTTTCAAACTATAAAACCAGTTTTACCAAGTTATACCATGTTTTCTAGGACTTAATCAATTCCGCTGCTATATGTTGTATATGCTTATGTTATTCATTATATACTTGTATATCCGTGCACTGAGCGTTATGCTCAGCCATTTTCCTTTCATGTTCCCAAAACGGCAGGTGCTCAGGGACGCTCGTAGACTCTAAGCGTACGTGCATATGGATTGGAAGCTTTCTAGCCTTCATTACTTTATGCATTTCATCATACATGTTGCTACGTGTTTCTATGGACATTGTTTATTCCTTTTCTTTTACAATACTTGCGTGTGTGTGTGATGAGCTTATACTTTGGGGTACCGATGTTTGTTTCCGGTATTTCCTTTATGGTCATGTAATGTTTAAGACATTTTCCTTGTATGCTTTGATGACACGCCATAATCGCGCGTGCCATTCCATTTACCAAAATGGGGTGTTACATCTATCAACTTGATTAATAGGTCCCTTAACAAGGACTTAAATGATTTTGTTCGAAACTATAATATGCATTGCACGGGGAAGACAATTAATGATTTGCATGCAATGCTCATTGACTATCAAAAGGGGTTAAAGGACAAGGCATCTGCTTCTACTCCTCCTGTGCTTTATGTACAAAAGGGTAGAGTGAATAAGCCAAGACTGCAAGCGAACAAGAAGAAAGGCAAAGGCAAGGGTAATAAAGGCAAACAAGTTGCGACTTATTCTAAACCTAAGCAAAACTTTTTCAAGAAGAATCAATCTCAGAAGCGTGAGACTTGTCACCATTGCAAAGCAAGTGGTTACTGGAAGAGGAACTGCCCTCTTTATCTCGATGAGTTGCGAGAAATAAAGAAGAAGGCTGAGCTTAGTACTGCAGCATCTTCAGGTAACTTATTTATGATAAAGTTATTTAATCTTACATACAAATCAAATTCCTGGGTATATGATACGGGATGCGGTATAAATATTTGTAATACACTGCAAGGATTTGAGTTGAAGAGGGAGCTTACCTATGGGGAACAATTTCTGCAAGTGGGCAATGGCGCACAAGCAGCGGTTGAAGCCATAGGAACATTTAATCTAGTTTTACCTTCGGGTTTAGTACTGAGTTTAAATAATTGTCATTATGCACCTAAAATTGTTAGGGGTGTTATTTCCTTTTCGTGTATGTTGGATCTTGGATTTATTCACATTATTGATAATAATAGAATTTCTGTTTTCAAAGATGGTTTATTCTATTTTGATGCAATTTCTGTGAATGGTGTTTTTGAAATTAACATGCATGATAATAATTCCAAGAGAAAAATAATTTTGTTGTTAGCATGAATAAGAAGAGAAAGTTAGACAAGAACTCTTCTTGTCTTTGGCATTGTAGACTTGCCCATATTGGGAAGACTCACATACAAAAGCTTCAACGTGATGGTATTTTGGAAAATATCAATGATGAATCATTTAATAAATGTGAGTCTTGTATCTCTGGAAAGATGACCAATAAACCTTTTAATAGCAATATTGAAAGGGCTACTGAGCTACTTGGTTTAATACACACTGATGTGTGTTGACCACTTAGACATGTGTCAAGGAAAGGTGCTATCTACTTCTTAACATTTACGGATGATTATAGACGTTATGGTTATGTTTATTTACTTAAGCATAAACATGAGGTATTTGAAACATTCAAAGTGTTTAAAACGGAAGTAGAATTGCAACTAGGAAAGAAGATTAAAGCTCTTCGTTCTGATCGAGGTGGTGAATATTTAAGTCAGGAGTTTAAAGATTATTTAAGTGAGAACGAAATTGTTCAGAAACTTACTTCTCCGTATACTCCACAACAAAATGGTGTATCTGAAAGGATAAATCGTACATTATTGGATATGGTAGGATCTATGTTTAATCTTACAATTTTACCTATATCCTTTTGGGATTATGCTCTAGAATCTGCTGTTCGTATTCTGAATATGGTTCCCACAAAGAAGGTTGATAAGACACCATATGAACTATGACATGGCAAAAACCCATGTTTGTCTTATTTAAAGATTTGGGGTTGTGAGGCGTATGTGAAACGTGACTTTGGAGATAAACTCCAACAACGCTCAGTAAAATGTATCTTTGTACGTTACCCTAAGGAAACTATGGGTTGCTACTTTTATTATCCACCTGAGAACAAAGTTATTGTTGCTAGGTATGGAGAATTCCTTGAAAATAATCTTGTAAATCAAAAATTCAGTGGGAGAAATTATGATCTTGAAGAAATTAAAGAAGATACATTGCCTTCTGAAAATACTAGCGAAGAAATTCCAATAGAGCCGAAGAACTCATTGCCTTCTTAAAGAAGATACATCATTGATATTTATCGAAGAAAAAGTCAAAAGACGGAAGTTTGACTTTTTCCTCCACCTAGGTCTGGAAGGACTATACGTGCGCCAAGCAAACTATGTCTTAACATAGAGGACGATGAGGAGGAAGTAGGGGATCTTGGTGAACCTGCTAACTATTGATCCGCAATGCTTGATCCAGAAAAGTCAAAATGGATAGTTGCGATGAGTGAGGAAATGAAACCCATGGAAATCAATGATATTTGGATTCTTGTAGATGCGCCTAAAAATGCTAAAGTAGTGAAAAATAGGTGGATTTTCAAGAAGAAAACCGACATGAATCGTGAAGTAAAATCCTATAAAACACGTTTAGTAGCTAAAGGTTTTACTCAAACTTTTGGCATAGACTACGAGGAGACATTTTCTCCGGTAGCAGACTTACGAGCTATTAGGATTCTCATAGCTATAGCAGCATACTATGACTATGAGATGTGGCAAATGGATGTTAAAACTGCCTTCTTGAACGGTCGCTTAGTTTAAGACATCTATATGCAACAACCGGAAGGGTACGTAGATCCTAAATATCCAAAACGCGTATGCAAACTTCAAAGATCTATTTATGGTTTGAAGCAAGCGTCGCGTCAATGGAATAAACGATTTGATGAAGAAATCAAAATGTTTGGATTTATTCAAAATCGTGATGAGCTATGTGTATATCGCAAAGCTAGTGGGAGTAATGTAGTGTTCCTAATTTTATATGTTGATGACATATTAATCATGGGAAGTAAAATTCCAAGGCTTAAGGAAGTTAAGGATTATCTTGGTAAATGTTTTTCCATGAAGGATTTGAGAGATGCTGCATATATTCTAGGAATTAAAATCTATCGAGATAGGAAAAGACGGTTAATTGGTCTTAGTCATGATGCTTATATTGATAAGTTATTGAAGAAGTATAACATGCATAACTCTAAGAAAAGTTTTTAACCTATGGAGGTTAAGCGTGAATTAAGTCATGAGTTAGATGCATCAACACCCAAATAGGTGGCTTACATGAAGAAGGTGCCTTATGCTTCGGCTGTAGGATCTATTATGTATGCTGAAACATGCACAAGGCCTGATGTGGCGTTTGCTCAGAACTTGGTCAGTCGCTACCAACAGAATCCAGGGAAGCTTCACTGGACTACTGTTAAACATATACTAAAGTATTTGAGGAGAACGAAAGATATGTTTTTGGTATTTGGGGGTAAACCAGACACATAACTGAATGCTATAGTTTTTTTATGCGTCCTGGCAATGTGATAAAGACGATACGAAGTCTCAGACGGGTTACGTGTTTGTCATCAATGGAGGAGAAGTTGACTGGAAGAGCAAGAAGTAGACAACCATTGCTATGCATGCGACTCAATCGGAGTACATGGCCGTTTAGAAGCTGCAATGGAAGCTGTTTGGATTAGGAAGTTTATTGGAGATCTTGGAGTGATGTTGTAACACCCCACTTTGATAAGTGGACCGTTACGCATAATTATGACGTGTCATCAAAGCATGCAAGGTAATATGTACTAAAACATACATGACCATAGGGAAAACCAGAATCAAACATCGTTTCCCAAACATAAGCCCAAAACATAATAAAGTAAAAGAAATAAGAAATGACTAAACAAGCATAGGTATATGAAGGCAAAGGAAGAAGTCTATGGCAACTTCCATCCTATGCACGTCCTCCAAATGCTCAAGTCCTGGGTACCTACCGTTTTGGGAACATGAAAGGAAAACGGCTGAGCATAACGCTCAGTGCACGGATATACAACATAGTATGAATGGCTGAAACATAAATAAGACTAATAGCAGCGGAAATGTATAAGTCCTAGAAACCTGGAATAACTTAGTAAAACTGGTTTTATAGTTTTAAAAGCCTTATGTTTATCTTATAAAAACTGTTTAACATGTTAACCATTATGCCAATATAGGTCATGAAATATCAACGTACATGAATACTTGAAGGGGTGACCTCATCATGCAATTAGAGGGGCTGCCTCTAATTAATATAACTGTTTGGGTAGGAGGGATCAGCTCCTTGTGAAGGATGCAATTCACACACCACATTCACTTGAATAATCTGCTGAAAACATGTAAACTAGGATGCACCCATACGCCCCACATGATAATAATAATAATATGGCTAAAAGCTGAAGGGACGCCACGAGCTATCACTCCGTCGTGGTGGAGTCATAACACTGGTGCCTCCAGTGCTATGGTTACGGTACCTCCATAACTAGGTGAAACTAGTCATGCATGTATATGGCTTTAGGTATCTAACTTAAACATAAGCAATTCAAAAACATATAAAACATATATTGGGAAAACAGTTGGTTGCATACAGGGAATCCCAATAAGGAAGAATGTCCATACTGAAAGGACAAAGAATCCGTACCTTGTGTCCAGTGAACGAAGAAGACGAACGGAAGAGAGTCCTACTTCGATCTCACTAATGCTACATAAATAATATACGTGTATAAGTATTCTGATTACTGGGCACGTAACTGGTTTTATATCATGTCCTAGCCTGTTTTATATGTTCATACACATGTTTCATTGATTGTAACATTATACTGTGTTCTATCAGGTATTCTGTATATTCTAATTAAGTATTACTTGTATTTCTTGTATTATTATACTAGTTGTGTAATAATAAGTAACTTTCTAAAAAAAGCAGGTTCCTAAAATAGAATGTTTCCAAAAATAGAAAGTTTCCAAAAACAGATTAACTGCTTAAAATAGATAAGTTCCTGAAAATAGAAGGTTTCTATATTTAGAAATAAGCTGGATCAGTAAGCTAATAATATGAGCTTAAGTTTTACTGGTTAAATATCATAAGTCATGTGATTATAATATAGTATATTAATTAATACATGTAAATTAAATAAACTATAGGTTTTCGGATTTAATTAAATATTCATGATTTAATTAAATTAAGCGTATAAAAATACTTAGGTTATAACATGTATTAATATTAATATTAATATAACCTAAGTCATGAAAATTAATTAATTATAAGTCATGTTTAATAATTAATTAATTACTATAGTCTAAATTAAGTAATAAAATACTTAGGTTAAAATCATGTATTATTACTTAATAATAATAAACCTAAGTCCATGATTTAATTAAATTAATTATATAGCATGTCAAATTAACTTAATTAATCTTGTAATTATAAGTCATGTTTTATTAATTTAATTACCTTGTAAATTAATATACATGTAAAGCTAATTAAAAATGTAAAAATATTAACCCGAACCCATGTATTATTTTATTAAAACGTGTCGTAAACCAAACCCGTGAAAACCCGTGTCGTGTTAACATATAAGCCGAACCAAACAGCCTCCTTAAATCTGCCCTTAAACCATAAACCAAACACTCCCTTAACTCTATCTTAACTCAAAAACCAAACACCCCTTTAATCTGCCAGTTACCCCTGGTGTTACTGCCATCGGCAATAGCCGGTTTCCCCTGCCTGTAATAATTTCCCACCGAGAGTATAAGTTCTCGGTTCCCACTGCTAGAACAAACACACCACTGGCCGTAGCCAGTGATTTCCCCCTGCTTGGCCTCCGTTGCCACTGCTAAGCCAAACGTACCCCTGCTGACAGCATGGGCTTGCGGTTGATGGAGCAAAAGGCACCGAGAGTCTGGGACTCTTGGTTTGTGTGCTATCCGGCTGTAACCCACGTCATGACCCACAATTTGGTTATTCCTCATGTTTTATACATTTTTTTAATCTGTTTTATTGGGTTCTAGATTAATTACCCATGGAAAATAAACAAAACGAGATCGAGATGATCTTGTTCGCGTGTTAGGGTTTAGAAAATTAAAACGAAACCTACCTTGATCTCTTGCATTCAAAATCCGTTCTTGATCTTGTTTTTGGTGATGAAAACCGACGGCAGAAGAGGCAAAAGAAGAAGAAAAGTGGCGGCTAGTTTATACTATGTTTTAGGTTTTATGTTTGTGGTGTTTGTGTCGACAGAAAAAGAAAAAAAACAAAGCCCCCGTCCTTTTGTTCTTGTTATGTCGGCTTGGGTTGGAGTTTGGGCTTTGGCCCAACCTAAACTTCCTCCTAAAATAGCCCTTCTACTTTCTTTCTTTTTTATTCGCGTCTCGAAAAACGTTACGCGTAAACATGTTTTAATGTCGTGAATTTCCTAGTTATTCTTATACATATTAAACGTAATTATTATTTACGTGAGTACTTGTCGTGTTAGATATTCGAGTCGCGTGATTTAAATAACGTGATTTATTATCTTGCGGTATTACTTATTATACGTAGATTCATGTCGTAGCTTAATAATAATCATAACATACGTAATTATTTACCGTACGTAATTACTCGTCGCGTCTATTTAATATACGCGAAAATCATGTTAGATGTTCGTGATTCCATGTTCGTGATTTATTCGTCATCGTTAATTATTATCGTATATTAATACGTACATAATTATTATCGCGTAATAACACGTACGTAATTCTTGAAATTAATATTTGTGATACGTTTTCATGTTATATAAGGAAAGTTTTAATCCGGTACGTACGATCATAAGTGTACTGTTCATGGTAAAAGCATGCGGGTTTTACAACTCTTCCCCTCTAAAAAAAATAATTCGTCCCCGAATTATAGATAACGTAACTGGAAGCGTAACATACCCGAGTCAAACTGGAAGGGTATGCAAGATAAAGGGAAATGAAGGTGACGTGAAACGTGACATAGCTTAAAAGGACGTGGGACATGACGTGACTGAAGGAGTCTTACTTGATTATGGAAGGATGAGAGGATAAAATCCGGGTGGCACTCGTCCGTTTCCAAGTGGCTTCCCTCTCGGAATGGTTCCGCCACAAGATCTTAACACAAATGATAAATCTTGGTCCTCCTGACCTTGAGTTGAAAACACGAAGAGTTCATGGTTATCAACGTAAGATAGATCCCCTGAATTTGATCGAGGGAATAAGAATTAACATGCAAGGGTAACTGAAATGTTATGGTGCAAAATAACCTAACCTAACTGATAATTAGCAACGATGCGCGAGGCATATTGAAACGTAGTACGTGAAAAATTTTGAACGTGATAAGTGAAAATTTTGAACGTGATACGTGGAGATATGGTGAGTGTAGTATGAGTAAACATATCGTGATCCATGATACGTGTACCTTATTGTGAATGTGATATGAGGAACGTGGAATGAACATGACATGTGAAACATATCGTGAACATGTAATACAATGCGGTAACGCCAAACGCTATAAGATGAGACGTGGAATATGACGTGAAACGTCTGTCTGAGCATAGGGAGTTATACTAGACTTGAGTCTGATCTCTCAAGTTCTTGCAAAACTTCCCAGAACGAAAATGAACGTAAAATCGTAAGCCAGGATACGATAATGAACGTGAATAGTGTCATGAAAGTGAGCGTGAAAGCAAGTCATGGAATTAGAATAAGGACATGAACGTATATAAGGAGCACAAATGCGAACCTTTGTCTGGCCCGATATCTGACGGATTACCAAATGATCAGATGAGCCTTGGCTGGAACATGTCCGATTAATCTGTTGGTTCTGAAATCCTTGCGGATGTAAGGATTCTGCAGACTTGATCAACTGTTGGCAATAACCTAGATAGCATCTTATTTCTTTTGAGTTTGCGTTAATCTGGTAACCAAAGTCCGTGGGGATCTTTTCCCATTTCTGTTCACCTTTTCCCCATGATAGGAAAACATCCTAGTCAGTTGGTGTTCTATCTTAGCCTGTTGGTATGTCAGGTACTTAGATATGAACGTAACTATATCTTGTTTCGTAGAAACTTGATACGTAGAAATTTGCGTAACAATAAGTCTCCGAAATTAGACTTCTCTTAGCGTAGGATTTTATTTGAACTCCTAATGTAGTGTAGGGTTCTCACCTTTACGCATAAGCTGAGTCATGTTAAGATTAACCGTGAGAATCCATGTAATTCAACGTGTCACTGTAATCAACCAGAATTTATATTGCAAAATTTCAGGGTGAAATTTCTCCTGTCGCAGAATCTGCAACATGGTGCAAATATGGTCTTCATGTTCTTCTCTAGACTTAGAGGAAATCAGGTTTTTCCTCAATAAAAACACTGATTAATTTGTTTATGAGTTCATGGAAACTCAATTTATTAAGTCTATAATGCTGCTGGGAATTTATGAGACTAACACAAAATCATGAATCTAGCATGACCGAGTCGTGAACGAATATCAGTCATGGAAATGTCCTGCTCTTTCACTCGTCGCTGTTGGTAGCATGATCATGAATCCGATCTTGGAAAAGTGCTTGACACCCTAAAGTCGATTGGACATGTTGTCAATACATGGAGGAGAATAACGGTTATGGATGGTGATTTGTTTAAATCGACGGTAGTCGACACATAATCTCATGTTATCGTCCTTCTCCTTGAAGGTTCTTGATGAGACGGCTTTTATACATGGTCTCATCGTTCTTTTTGGACTTAAAATGCATTAAATATCATCAAAATACCCAAATATATGCTTGTGTTTGTTGCTTGTGTAATTTAGGTACGGATATTGAGAAAATGACAAAAGATCACAAGAATCACGCAAAAACGAACACGGGAAACGAAGCCGCACGATGAACCAATCCCTAGTGAGGAATTTTCCAAAGAAAACCCTTGAAGATTTGAAGAATATTGAAGAATGGTCCTCCAAGTTTGAAGAATTGACACTTTATACCCTTGTATCTTCATAATTACAAGTTTGGTCCCTAAAGTTTGTCAAAATTACAAAAAGGACCCTTAACTTTGAAGAATTGGCAAATTTAGTCCCTCATCAAATCTAAATTGTCAAATATGGTCCTCCAAGAAGTCAACCAACAAGTCAAAGCCTTGAAGATTGAAAATATGGCAAATTCAGTCCTTGGAAAATGAAGAAATTGCATAAATGGTCCTTGTTTCAAGTTTACAAAAACATTGTGCCAAAAATGACAAATGCTGAAAGTTAAATACAAAGGAACAAGAGTTTAAACGGATTTGTTACAAAATGAATGAAACAAAATAAGTGGGGGGCCATTTGTGCCCAGACAAGTAAACTCCTCTCCTCCACTCCCATCACGACACGTCACCCCCACCCACTATACAACCCCTCCCAGTCCATTTCACCCAACAAACCAGTCCAAACCCTTATTTTACCCTATCACAAACCCTTTTTGACCCCCTTGTTATTTAAATAAGTATTTAATAATTAAGTGGGGGAAACACCTTTTTAAACCTGTTTAAAAACCCAAAACGAATTAAACACACCTGTTCATTCATCCTTAATCCATAGAACCCTAATTATGCTTATCTCCAAATCAAAGGGGTTTTAAGCCAAAGCTTCCAGAATGTCAATTTACCCAATCCCCAACACTTCCCCACACCCAGAAAACGACTACACCTCTCCCTGTCCCCTCACAAGGCTCCCCTGACCCCACTCTTGTGCAAGAAAACAAAGGAAACAGTGATCCAACGTCTCCAATACATTTCCTTGCTCCCAAAGGATATGATAAACGTTCAAGATTGACTTAGCAAGCTGGCATTCACATGATTCCATCTGAATCACTCACATGGGATTTTCATTGACCAAAATTCAAACTCCTTCAAGGGCAGATTGGGGAATTAGCTTATTAGGGTTTCTTAGTTCTAGAATACTCTTTAGACGAGTATAAAAAGAATGCTAGCCTGTTAGCATCTCTCTTGTTCCAGTTTTTATGTAAAAACTTTTTCTTTATGAATGAATGAAAATTTGTTTACCCTACATATGACTGAGAACCAAATTTACTTTCCAGCATTGATGTTTTAAAGTTGTTTTCTTTCCTGAGTTCATTTGTCTTCAAGTTTGTTTGTTTTTAAAAATTTTCAAATCTTTGCAAGTTTTTCTGAAAAGTGAGATTCTTGGTAAGATTTTGTTTTAAGTTTGTTTCATGTGGATTAATCAAGTGTTATTAAGTGTTTGTAAACATTGGTAAAGTTTTTGAAAAATTTTTAGAAAGAAAGAAAAGAAATCAGAATAGGATATTGCTTGCATTTCTCTTTTTTTTGATTTTCTTCTCAGGTTGTTAAAGGAGTTGATCAATGTTCAGCATACACCCGGGTGTATTTGGAGGTGGATTATCATCCACTAGAACCCTGGATGTAGGGTTCTAAGGTAATTTTCTTGTTCCCTTTTTGAAATTTCAGAAATATTGCAGTTGTATGATCTTGTTGGTTTAAGTGTTATTTGTTTGATAAAGCTGTTTGATTTGAGTTCATTTGAGTGTGTATGCATGTTTGATGCTATTTGGATCAAATTGATTGAGTTTTAAACTGATTTGGTTTGATAAAAGTTGAAAAAAGAATTTAAGGGAGTGTTTGGGTAAACAGGTTAACCAGTTAAATTTCTTTAAGTAAGGGTTGAATCTTGTTTAGTTGTGCTTCTTTGGTGTCTGATATATGGATTGTAGCTTGGTTATAAGTTTGGTAAAGGTTTAAACTCATTTACATGCTTAAAAAGGTTAAACATAGCTAAAATCAGAAAACTGCATATTGTTCATGATTTTGTGTTGATTTGACCTTCAAATTTGGTAGATTGTTAGGAGATAGGTTGTTTTAGAGTTGTGAATCAGTTGTATGCTAGATTGTGGATTTGTATGCAAGCTTAAGGCTTTTGAAATCCGGATTTGTGCATGAAAATTGTGTCTACTGTTCATCAGACTACCTTTGGCTTAATCAGAAACTTTTGAGCTTAATTGGTGCTTATTCTTGTTAAGAGACTGCTTGTTTTTGTGTGATTATTGACTCCTTATACTCCAAAGAGTATAAGGGTGCCTTATTGTCCCAAAAAAGCTATCAAGATAAGCTTTCCTAAGCTTATTAAAAATCAAACCAAAAATTTACACTGTCAGTGGGAACTCCTTTCCCACTGCTAGTGTCCTTTTTACCACTGCTGAGCTAAAGGACAAAAGTCCATCACATGTCACTATCTGTTTTCTTCTTTTTTTGTCTTTAGTGCCCAAAAAGTGAAATTAGACCTTGAAACCAGTGCCATTATTTTTCTTATTTAATTTAGGATTTTTCTGATTAATAAAATTTTTATTTACTGTTCATTTAGTAATTTTTAGGTTATTTAGCTATTTTTAATTAATTTTAAAGTTTCTGTTTTTGTCTTTTAGTGCCAAAAAGTAATATTTTTAGGTTTAATCAATTTTTCTGAACTTAGAATAATATTTTAAGGTTTTTGGTTTAAAAATTAGTTACTGTTCACCTTTTTAATTAATTTTTATAATTAATTTAAGTTAATTAGGGTTTTAATTAATCTAGTTTTGTCATTTAGTGGAAAATTTAATATTTTTCAAGATTTTGCATTTTTCTACTGTTCATTAGAGTAAAATAGGATTTTTAAAATTGGTAGATTATTTTTAGCATTATTTAATTATTTTTTATAATTATTTTAATTTTAAAATAGTTTTTAGTAATTAAAAAATAGAAAAATAGTATTTAAAAATTATAAAAAATACTTTTTAGTTTTTAAATAATATAAGTAAGTTATTTGTTCAATAAAATCATATTTTGGACATTTTGATTAATTATATTTAATTTTAGGGCTTTAATTAGCATTTAAAAATGAATATTTAATTAATAAAAGATTTTAAAATATTTTTATTGGATTTTATTCCTTATTTATATTATTTTAGACTTGTTTTAGCTTATAATTATTTCTTAGGTTGAAAATTTTTATTTTTGTCGTTTTTTACGATTTTACGTTTACGCCTTTTTCGTCGTAGTTTAATTAGTTTTCGTAACCGTCTTTTCTTTCCTTTCTCATTTCTTTTCTTCTTGATCATAATCACAAACATCATATATCAATTCTTAACACAACGCACTTGCCTCCTTGGGAAACGAACTTGCTTGGTCATTGGTGGTCGGTTTTCCTAAACCGACACTTAACGCTTACCACTATTTGTACTTCCTTTTCCTAAAGGTCGTATTTTACTACAATCATTTTGGCGCCGCTGCCGGGGAGGCGTGTTGTGTTTTGATTGAACCATTGTTGTTTTTATATATAGCCATAAAAGTATTTGTATTAATAGCACTCTATTAATACGTATTATCGTTTTTCGATTTTTGTGAATATTATTACTATATTGTATACGTAGAACAATAAATTTACAAGTACTCCAAATACGTGAGCAATCACAACCTTGATTCGGGATTTCATCACTCGATCATTGTATTCGAATCTCAAACCAAAGAAAAAAGGCAAAAATAGATAAATACTTTCGTGAAGCTTGATTTTGATAATACAAACTATAAGGTGGGTATAAGGCGGTTGTATTTCACGACCTAAAGGAAAAAGGCTCTTAAGTGCTTCGCGCCGCCTCGTTTCCTCCGCTTGCTTGTGCGTATTTGATTTTGAGAGTGAATCGAGGGTTTTGCCGCCCAAAGTATTACTAAGTATCATATATATTTTCTTGGTTTCATTTGATTAAACCCTCTTGAACGATTTGGTGTTCCACCATCGTTCTAAAGTCATCGAAGGCGTTCACTTCACGTGATCGTTTTCATTCCTTGAGGCTTCGTTAATCAAGAGATTTGATTAGTGAGGAGATTTGTAGATTTTGGTCTACTTAATACATTCCAAAAAAAAAATCCAAAAAAGTTAAAAACAATCAAAAACCACAAAAAAATTGAAAAAGTAAAAATACCAAAAAGAATCTTCTTTGCTCGCCTTCTCGTTGTACGTGACGTTTATGCAAACTCGCTCTAAAGCTAGACGTGCTCGTAAACGAAGAAACAAATCACTCACTCCTACTAGTGAGGACTCTCCTATTGACGAACCCATTGTAGTGAAAGAAGCACCCATGGCTAATCGAACTATGATGGAGTTGCTTCAAGCACCCACCGAGGGTTATGGAGAAGCGATTGTGATTCCCGCTATCCTTGCGGAGAATTTTGAGGTTAAGACGGGTTTGTTGTCCATGATTCAAAACAACAAGTTTCGAGGGGACGAAAAGGACAACCAGCATAACCACATTCGCCAATTTAATCGTCTCACCGCCACGTGCAAGTTTAAGGATGTTTCAAACGACTCGATTAAGATGATGCTTTTTCCGTATTCCTTAGCGGGGCCCGCAAAAATTTGGTTAGAGAAAGAGCCACCCAATTCTATATTGACGTGGAAGGATCTCGTTTCAAAATTCGTGAACCAATTTTTTCCGCCCTCTAAGACTACGCACTTGAAAAACGAGATTTCAAAGTTTTCGCAAGAGTTTAATGAGAGTTTTTCAACGGCTTGGAATAGGTTTAAAGAAATGTTGCACGAATGTCCTCATCATGGTTTTTCCGACTTGCATCAAATAGACACGTTTTACAATGGCTTGAACGATCATGAGCGTGATTATCTTAATGCCGCCGCGGGTGGTAATTTCTTGTGTAAGACGGTCGAGGAAGCATTGGTAATTATTGAGAATAGGTCTAAGGTGTATAGTCCTCGTAGCACGTCGAGTGTTCGTAAGGCTTCGTCTTCATCTTCACCTAGTTTGTCACACACCGTTGATGCTTGCCAAGTCGAGGCTAATTTGGAGAACAAAATTTTTGATATAGTGAAAGGCTTGTTAGTTGAGTTTAAAGTTGGTGAACAACCCGCTCCCGCTACGATTAAAGCGGTTGAGGTTTCTTGTATGTATTGTGGTGGAGCTCACGATTATTCCGAGTGCATTACCAACGGTGGTAACACTTCGAGTGCCTTTGCGGCCGCGGGAACTTATAACCAAAACGGTCAAGTTCCTCGCACTAATCAATTGACTCCACCGGGTTTTTCACCAAATCAAAATGCTAACAACTATCGAAACAATCAAGTTGGTTACCAAAGCAATCAAAGGAACAATTATAAGGGTAATAACAACTATGGGAATCAAGGGAGTAGTGGTAATAGCCAATTGCAAAATCAAAATCAAAACCGTAATTTTCAAAATGCAAGTCAAGGTCTTCAAAATAACAAAGAACTTCCATTGGAATTTTTGAATTACACTACTTCAAATGATAAGATTATGGAAAACATTCAAGAACAAATGGCTAATCAAGCTAAGGAGACGTCTAAGAATGCAAAGGAGTTAGCTAATTTCATTAAGGAAAATCTAGCCATGAGGAATGAATTGAAAAATGATTTTGCTAACCAAATTCGAGGTCAAAACAACAAGATAGAGCAAAGTCATGCTAGGCTTGAACAAAGAATTGACCAAAAAGCCGCTAGCCAAGATGTGAAGTTTAATAATTTTGATGTTAAGCTTAATGCAATTTTAGAAGCCGTAATGGGGAACAAAGCCTCTACTTCGGGTAGTTTGCCTAGTAACACCGTTTCAAACCCGAAGGGAGAGATGAAAGTGATTACCACACGTAGTGGTAAGGCACTTAAAGAACCGACTCCTCAACCAATTACTCCTACGGTGGAGGAAATTGAGGAAGAACCCGAGGTGGTGGTCGAAAAGGAGCATATTTCAAGCCCACAAAGTACCGCTCATGCCACACCTACGGTTGACCCATCACCCATATTGGAACCGGAGATTCCAAAGGCTATGCCTATGCCCCAACCCACACCACCCTTGCCTTACCCATCGAGACTTAGGAAGGAGAAACGACAAGAGCGCGACAACTACCAATTTGAGCTTTTTATGAAAATGTTTCGTGATTTGCACTTTAATGTGAGTTTCGCCGATGCCTTGGTCATGATGCCTCGATTTGCCACTAACTTTAAGAGTATGTTGAACAACAAAGAAAAATTACACCAAAAGTCTAGTTGTTCGTCGGTTTATCTTAATCGCATACCTCAAAAAGTCGGTGATCCCGGTAAATTTTTGATCCCTTGTGCAATTCAAGATATGGAAGAATGCTATGCCTTGGCCGATCTTGGTGCTAGCATCAACTTGATGCCACTTGCAATCTACAAGTCGCTCAACCTTCCTAATCTTACTCCTTCACGAATGTCTATTGAGTTGGCCGACCATTCCACGATTCTTGCATGTGGATTGGCGGAAGACGTTTTTGTGAAAGTGGGGAAGTTCTACTATCCCGTAGACTTTATTGTTGTTGACATCCCCACGGATCCTCAAGTTCCTCTTATTTTAGGTCGTTCGTTTTTAGATACGTCTATGGCTTTGATTGATGTGCATGCTAGAAAGATCACCTTACGTTTTAACGACGAGGAACTTGTTATAAACGCAACTCAAAATTCTCAACTTTCTCATGTTTATTCCGTTGCTACCATAAACCTCGTTGATATGATCGACGTGGTTTGCGAGGAATTTTCACAAGAAGTTTTAGGGTTTGGTGATGAAGAAACTAGTGGCAATCCCACTATGTTAGATCCAATTCTTGATAATTCGACACCAACCTTCACTCCTTTCGAAGGTGGTGGTTTTACGTTGGAAGAATTCGATGTTCCACGTACTTGTGACGAAGACCTCGACAACTATGAGGACTTCTCGATTATCAAGGATTTTCTCAACGATTTCCCATTTCCTCCACCCGAGGAGGTTATGAGTATCGAACCCAAATCTTCACTTGAGGAACCACCTATCCTCGAGTTGAAAGATTTACCTCCTCACCTCGAGTATGTCTATTTGGAGGAGGACGACAAGTTGCCGGTTATTATTGCGAAGGAACTTTCGAATGATGAAAAAACCGCACTTGTCGATGTTCTTAAGGACCACAAAGGGGCGATTGCGTGGAAGTTATCCGACATTAAGGGAATCGATCCCAAATTTTGTACACACAAAATATTAATGGAGGAGGATTTCAAGCCAACAATCCAAAGTCAAAGGAGGGTAAACCCCAAAATTCACGACGTCATCAAAAAGGAGGTCCTTAAACTCCTTGACGCGGGAATGATTTACCCTATTTCCGATAGCCCTTGGGTGAGACCTATTCATTGTGTCCCTAAAAAGGGAGGGATGACCGTTGTGTCAAACGATGCCAACGAGTTGATTCCCACGAGACTCGTGACCGGATGGAGAGTGTGCATTGACTATCGTAAGTTGAATGAAGCCACTCGAAAAGACCATTTTCCCTTGCCCTTCATGGACCAAATGTTGGAGCGTCTTGCGGGAAACGATTTCTATTGCTTTTTAGATGGTTTTTCCGGTTACTTCCAAATTCCCATCGATCCTCGTGATCAAGAAAAAACTACGTTTACGTGTCCATATGGAACGTTTGCTTATCGTAGAATGCCATTCGGACTTTGTAATGCACCGGGAACTTTTCAACGATGCATGATGGCTATTTTTCATGATATGATCGAGAAGACGATGGAAGTCTTCATGGATGACTTTTCCGTGTTTGGTGATTCCTTTACTTCGTGTTTGTCGAACCTTGAGAGAATGTTAAAACGTTGTGAGGAAACCAACCTTGTGCTCAATTGGGAAAAGTGTCATTTTATGGTTAGAAGTGGAATCGTCTTAGGGCACAAGGTCTCGAAAGCGGGGATTGAGGTAGATCAAGCTAAGGTAGACGTCATCGCCAAATTACCTCATCCCAAAACCGTCAAGGGAGTTAGGAGTTTCCTAGGCCACGCGGGCTTTTATCGACGATTCATCAAGGATTTCTCGAAGATTTCTCGACCCATTACACATCTTCTTGAAAAAGAAGCACGTTTTGTCTTTGACGAAGATTGTGTACGAGCCTTTGAGATCCTTAAGAGGAAACTTACCGAAGCTCCCATTCTTGTTGCTCCAAATTGGAACCTCCCCTTTGAACTTATGTGTGATGCAAGTGATTACGCTATTGGGGCCGTTTTGGGGCAACGTCATGATAAGCATTTCTTGCCTATACACTATGCTAGCAAGACGATGACCGAGGCTCAACTTAAATACACTACAACGGAAAAGGAGTTCCTTGCCGTGGTGTATGCATTTGAGAAATTCCGACCTTACCTCGTCTTGACAAAATGCATAGTATATACGGACCATTCGGCTATCAAGTATCTCATGGCTAAACAAGATGCAAAGCCGAGATTACTTCGTTGGATTCTCCTCCTTCAAGAATTTGATCACAAAATCGTTGACAAAAAAGGAGCCGAGAATCTAGCGGCCGATCATCTCTCTCGTTTGGAAGATCCTCACCAAAGTGTTTACGAGCCTAAGGAAATCACCGAAACATTTCCGCTCGAGACACTTGGTGTAGTGAATTCCAAGCTTGACTCTTCTACCCCATGGTTTGCGGATTTTGCAAATTACCATGCGGGTAACTTCATCATTAAGGGTATGACAACTCAAGAAAAACGAAAATTCTTTCGTGATGTCAAGTTCTATTTTTGGAACGACCCTTACTTGTTTCGAACGTGTGCGGATCAAATCATCTGCCGTTGCGTATTTGGCACCGAAGCTTCTAACATCCTTAGAGCTTGCCATGAGGGACCCACGGGTGGTCACCACGGTGCTAATCTCACGGCTAAAAAGGTGTTTGATGCCGGCTTCTTTTGGCCTACTATTTACCGAGATGCACAAGATCTTGTGAAGTCTTGTGATTCATGCCAACGACAAGGAAAAGCCTCACAAAAAGATGAGATGCCACAAAATATCATTCAAGTATGTGAGATCTTTGACGTTTGGGGCATAGACTTTATGGGGCCGTTCCCATCATCTCGTGGTAATAAGTACATTCTCGTTGCGGTTGACTACCTTTCTAAGTGGGTGGAGGCGAAAGCCTTGCCCACCAATGATGCTCGTGTGGTAGTCAAGTTCTTGAAAAGTTTGTTTGCTAGGTTTGGAACCCCTCGTGCTATCATAAGCGATCGTGGAACCCATTTTTGTAATGACCAATTTGAAAGGGTTCTAAGGAAATATGGGGTTACACATCGTCTTTCTACGGCTTATCACCCACAAACGAGTGGGCAAGTCGAGGTTTCAAACCGAGCATTGAAGAGGATCTTGGAGAGATCCGTGGGGGAAAACCGACAATCTTGGTCGGATAAGTTAGACGATGCTTTATGGGCCTTTAGGACCGCTCATAAGACGCCCATTGGGTGCACTCCCTATAAGCTTGTGTATGGAAAGAATTGTCATTTGCCTATCGAGTTAGAACACAAGGCTTATTGGGCCCTAAAGCATTGTAATGATGACATGGAGACCGCGGGAAAACACCGGAAAATGCAATTAAATGAATTGGATGAATTAAGAGATATTGCTTATGAAAATTCATTGATTTACAAAGAGAAAACTAAAAATTTGCATGATTCAAAAATTAAAAACCGGGTTTTTAACATTGGGGATCAAGTTTTACTTTTTAACTCAAGATTGAAAATATTTTCCGGTAAATTAAAATCCCTTTGGTCCGGTCCATTCACCGTGACTCAAGTATTTCCGTATGGGACCATCGAGCTAGCTCAAGATGATGGTCCTAACTTCAAGGTGAATGGACATAGGTTGAAGCACTACTTCGGTGGGGAAGTTCCATCCTTGAACTACCTCGACCAAGTCACCTTCCCCAATGATAATTAGTATTGAGGGGATCGAGTCGAGCTCATGACTCGGTAATCAAAAACGAGGTGCCTCGTGGGGGAGTCCCATTCTTATCCTATGTACATATTATCACTTTCTTAGTCTAATGTAGCTTACGTGTGGGGATTCATGCCCTTCCAACCTTTGTTCCATGGTTGTTTGTGATATGTGGTTTTTAGATCATGATCTTCACGATTGGAGCCTCTCGTGTTCGTTTTATGGGAGCACTCGATCGTTTGCTTTGAAGACATTTCTCAATATCCATGATATATCCTTTTGATGTTCTAACCTTAGGTTTTTAGCACACTTCATAAACGGCTTTAAATTTAATGGTTACACCCTTTCCATGCTAGATTAGGCATTCGACTACGTCTCTAGTATGGGGGTGTTTGCACCCCTAGACTCGAAACATTGAGGACAATGTTTAACTTTAGTATGGGGGGGGTGAATAGATACTTGCCTTGCCAAACCTTCACGCTTTCCAAAGTTTATCGTTTTGTTTATCGTTTTATTGCAAAATAAGGCTAAAAATGGCCAAATTTTAAATTTTTCTCATGTTTTATAAGTGTTTGAAGACACGAATGTAGGTTTTCCGATGGCGAGAATAAGAGTAATTTTTGACTCGACCGTGCGTGTTGAGCACTTAGCTTTGATTCCTTAACTACACATTAGGCTAAGTCTCTTAAATGAGGACGAGAAATGATAGAGTTAATTATAAGTTACTATGCTAAACGTAGAGTACTCGTATTCTTTCAAAAACTCATGTGTTCTCGTTGTTTGCTTATTCTCCCTTCGCATGTAAATATTTTTTGCTTAATAAATATTGACTTAGCGGTTTAGTTAGGATTTTTGGGTTTCTAGTCTTTTCTAGTAGCTTCCGTGTAATTAAATTGGGAAGACATTAAGATATCGCCAGCGTCACGGTTTTGAAGTATTGGCAACCCTAATAATCGAAAGCTTCACCCAATAATAAGATTTCAAGTGCTCACCTAAATCAAGCAAACAATTTGAAGCCCCACAAGGCCTAAAATCTATGCAAAATTGAAGTGAATCAAGCCTTAATCTTCGAAGCTTTAAAGATCCAAAATTCGCTTTAGCGTGAGGATATACGTCTTTGGCTAATAAAACCACCGATGAGGCGGATAATAAAAGGCAAGGCAAGACCGAAGTCATAATAAAAGCTTCATGGCGAAGTTGAATAAAAGATGGAGGTAAACCAAAGATAATAAGGCCCTTCCGTTAGGGGGCGTATAAAAGTCTTGGTAATAAGTCTCATGTTCAAAACCGTTATAAAACCGTGTTTATCGATTCTTCTTGTCAACTTAATTTTTTAACATCGTCGTCTATTAGGAGGGGTTATTGATTTGATGGTCTTAGTTACACCGTTAGGACTCTATTTTTAGACCTAAATCTCTATTATCGCATAAGTCAACAATGTATCCTCGTGAAACATTCAAGACAAAATAAAATATAAGAGATACAACTTAGGAATAATGGGAGAATAAGTACGTGATTAGGGCATATGAGTAGTGTTAGCATTACTAACTTATAATGACAATGATCTCGTTGCACGCTTAGCATGGAATTGAAGTGAAAATCGAGGACGATGAAATTATTTCTAACGAAGCATTCACGTGTTCTTATTCTATGAACCTAAACGTCCCATTTTGTGATGAAAATCATACATTATGTCTAAAACGCAAGTAGTAGTAATAGTAGTAGTGTAGCTAGTTTATCATTTCAATAAAGTCCATAAAAATAAATTTTGGAGATGCTACGATACTTAATTCTAGCATTGCGTGAGGGCACGGCAATGGTTTAGTATGGGGGAGTGATGAGACGGCTTTTATACATGGTCTCATCGTTCTTTTTGGACTTAAAATGCATTAAATATCATCAAAATACCCAAATATATGCTTGTGTTTGTTGCTTGTGTAATTTAGGTACGGATATTGAGAAAATGACAAAAGATCACAAGAATCACGCAAAACCGAACACGGGAAACAAAGCCGCACGATGAACCAATCCCTAGTGAGGAATTTTCCAAAGAAAACCCTTGAAGATTTGAAGAATATTGAAGAATGGTCCTCCAAGTTTGAATAATTGACACTTTATACCCTTGTATCTTCATAATTACAAGTTTGGTCCCTAAAGTTTGTCAAAATTACAAAAAGGACCCTTAACTTTGAAGAATTGGCAAATTTAGTCCCTCATCAAATCTAAATTGTCAAATATGGTCCTCCAAGAAGTCAACCAACAAGTCAAAGCCTTGAAGATTGAAAATATGGCAAATTCAGTCCTTGGAAAATGAAGAAATTGCATAAATGGTCCTTGTTTCAAGTTTACAAAAACATTGTGCCAAAAATGACAAATGCTGAAAGTTAAATACAAAGGAACAAGAGTTTAAACGGATTTGTTACAAAATGAATGAAACAAAAGAAGTGGGGGGGCATTTGTGCCCAGACAAGTAAACTCCTCTCCTCCACTCCCATCACGACACGTCACCCCCACCCACTATACAACCCCTCCCAGTCCATTTCACCCAACGAACCAGTCCAAACCCTTATTTTACCCTATCACAAACCCTTTTTGACCCCCTTGTTATTTAAATAAGTATTTAATAATTAAGTGGGGGAAACACCTTTTTAAACCTGTTTAAAAACCCAAAACGAATTAAACACACCTGTTCATTCATCCTTAATCCATAGAACCCTAATTATACTTATCTCCAAATCAAAGGGGTTTTAAGCCAAAGCTTCCAGAATGTCAATTTACCCAATCCCCAACACTTCCCCACACCCAGAAAACGACTACACCTCTCCCTGTCCCCTCACAAGGCTCCCCTGACCCCACTCTTGTGCAAGAAAACAAAGGAAACAGTGATCCAACGTCTCCAATACATTTCCTTGCTCCCAAAGGATATGATAAACGTTCAAGATTGACTTAGCAAGCTGGCATTCACATGATTCCATCTGAATCACTCACATGGGATTTTCATTGACCAAAATTCAAACTCCTTCAAGGGCAGATTGGGGAATTAGCTTATTAGGGTTTCTTAGTTCTAGAATACTCTTTAGACGAGTATAAAAAGAATGCTAGCCTGTTAGCATCTCTCTTGTTCCAGTTTTTATGTAAAAACTTTTTCTTTATGAATGAATGAAAATTTGTTTACCCTACATATGACTGAGAACCAAATTTACTTTCCAGCATTGATGTTTTAAAGTTGTTTTCTTTCCTGAGTTCATTTGTCTTCAAGTTTGTTTGTTTTTAAAAATTTTCAAATCTTTGCAAGTTTTTCTGAAAAGTGAGATTCTTGGTAAGATTTTGTTTTAAGTTTGTTTCATGTGGATTAATCAAGTGTTATTAAGTGTTTGTAAACATTGGTAAAGTTTTTGAAAAATTTTTAGAAAGAAAGAAAAGAAATCAGAATAGGATATTGCTTGCATTTCTCTTTTTTTTGATTTTCTTCTCAGGTTGTTAAAGGAGTTGATCAATGTTCAGCATACACCCGGGTGTATTTGGAGGTGGATTATCATCCACTAGAACCCTGGATGTAGGGTTCTAAGGTAATTTTCTTGTTCCCTTTTTGAAATTTCAGAAATATTGCAGTTGTATGATCTTGTTGGTTTAAGTGTTATTTGTTTGATAAAGCTGTTTGATTTGAGTTCATTTGAGTGTGTATGCATGTTTGATGCTATTTGGATCAAATTGATTGAGTTTTAAACTGATTTGGTTTGATAAAAGTTGAAAAAAGAATTTAAGGGAGTGTTTGGGTAAACAGGTTAACCAGTTAAATTTCTTTAAGTAAGGGTTGAATTTTGTTTAGTTGTGCTTCTTTGGTGTCTGATATATGGATTGTAGCTTGGTTATAAGTTTGGTAAAGGTTTAAACTCATTTGCATGCTTAAAAAGGTTAAACATAGCTAAAATCAGAAAACTGCATATTGTTCATGATTTTGTGTTGATTTGACCTTCAAATTTGGTAGATTGTTAGGAGATAGGTTGTTTTAGAGTTGTGAATCAGTTGTATGCTAGATTGTGGATTTGTATGCAAGCTTAAGGCTTTTGAAATCCGGATTTGTGCATGAAAATTGTGTCTACTGTTCATCAGACTACCTTTGGCTTAATCAGAAACTTTTGAGCTTAATTGGTGCTTATTCTTGTTAAGAGACTGCTTGTTTTTGTGTGATTATTGACTCCTTATACTCCAAAGAGTATAAGGGTGCCTTATTGTCCCAAAAAAGCTATCAAGATAAGCTTTCCTAAGCTTATTGAAAATCAAACCAAAAATTTACACTGTCAGTGGGAACTCCTTTCCCACTGCTAGTGTCCTTTTTACCACTGCTGAGCTAAAGGACAAAAGTCCATCACATGTCACTATCTGTTTTCTTCTTTTTTTGTCTTTAGTGCCCAAAAAGTGAAATTAGACCTTGAAACCAGTGCCATTATTTTTCTTATTTAATTTAGGATTTTTCTGATTAATAAAATTTTTATTTACTGTTCATTTAGTAATTTTAGGTTATTTAGCTATTTTTAATTAATTTTAAAGTTTCTGTTTTTGTCTTTTAGTGCCAAAAAGTAATATTTTTAGGTTTAATCAATTTTTCTGAACTTAGAATAATATTTTAAGGTTTTTGGTTTAAAAATTAGTTACTGTTCACCTTTTTAATTAATTTTTATAATTAATTTAAGTTAATTAGGATTTTAATTAATCTAGTTTTGTCATTTAGTGGAAAATTTAATATTTTTCAAGATTTTGCATTTTTCTACTGTTCATTAGAGTAAAATAGGATTTTTAAAATTGGTAGATTATTTTTAGCATTATTTAATTATTTTTTATAATTATTTTAATTTTAAAATAGTTTTTAGTAATTAAAAAATAGAAAAATAGTATTTAAAAATTATAAAAAATACTTTTTAGTTTTTAAATAATATAAGTAAGTTATTTGTTCAATAAAATCATATTTTGGACATTTTGAATTATATTTAATTTTAGGGCTTTAATTAGCATTTAAAATTGAATATTTAATTAATAAAAGATTTTAAAATATTTTTATTGGATTTTATTCCTTATTTATATTATTTTAGACTTGTTTTAGCTTATAATTATTTCTTAGGTTGAAAATTTTTATTTTTGTCGTTTTTTACGATTTTACGTTTACGCCTTTTTCGTCGTAGTTTAATTAGTTTTCGTAACCGTCTTTTCTTTCCTTTCTCATTTCTTTTCTTCTTGATCATAATCACAAACATCATATATCAATTCTTAACACAACGCACTTGCCTCCTTGGGGAACGAACTTGCTTGGTCATTGGTGCTCGGTTTTCCTAAACCGACACTTAACGCTTACCACTATTTGTACTTCCTTTTCCTAAAGGTCGTATTTTACTACAATCAGTTCTTCTGGAATGTATGGGAAGATTTTGGAATAATCCGCTTGTTATGCGAAAAAGGAACTTCAGCGGTCGTGTCTTAACTGACAGCTAGAAAATCTTAGCAGACATATCTAACCACACATGTGCTTGTAAAAGATAGATAATTGTACAGATTTTCCGGATGGAAAACCATGTTGAATGTATTCAGGAGCCTGAACATTACTATACATAATCATGAATCATAGCATGGTGTGCTGTTTGTAGTCCATAACTAGGATTAAATTCAACCCGCATCTGTCCGAGGTAATGCGTTAGCAGTTTAGATCTTATCATTAGGCTGAAGAAAAACCCTCGTATACATGGGGAATACGAATGGCGTCCGTGATGGTCATGAATATATGAAATATGGGTGCAAGAGATGAAAGTGTCATCGAGCAATCGTGACAGATCTTACTAATACGCCGCTGATGGTACTGAAATTCTTGTGGCCTGATTAATACATGGCACAACAAATGGATATACCCTTTGGAGGGTACCCTGAATTTCTTAGGGATGTTCCAGAATTTGACGTGAGTCATGTGTCTTGACTCGTGTCTTGGAAGTATAAGCATGACATGTGTCATGGCTGGTGTCTTGACATGTCTCTTCGGAAAGTATACAAATAGAACTACAAATATCAGGTTGTTATGCCAGAATTAGCAGATCGGTTGGACTACTGATCCTTTGTGTTTCTGATCACGTCTGGGGCCGGAACTTCTGTTGCGATTGCTAGGATAGTTGCTGTCACCGTAATGGTTACTATCGTCTTGTCTGTTAGTTCCATGACGGTCAATCTCATGACGATGATTCATGTAACTATTCAGCTAAGTGGCTGGCTGGTACCGGTTCTCACTCATCTGACTGAAACGACAACTGAATGACGTGTGACATGTAACTAAGAATTAGGGACAATGATTGATGGAAATCGTCTGGTGGTGAAGCATCTTCTCGTCCGATCGCTTTGATCTAACGCCTTTGTCTTCGTCTTAAAGGATCTCCAGGTTGTGAACAGCATCCGCATCTCGTATCGTCTCCAAACATCAGCCGCATCAACCTTTAGTAAAATCTCCAAGTTATGAGCGGCATCAGCAGTCTTGTAGAATATCAGCAAGTGGAAATACGCCTGAGATGATTCAGAATCAACAAACGAATACTCGTGAAGTATTGCAAGTGAAATACACATAGATTAAGGTACGTGTAATATACATGGAGTAGGGTACATGGAGTACACATGCCATGCACATGAAATGATCGGTATGGGTTGATCATTTGTCATGATTTTAAAGGAATATAATCGGTTAAACGGTTAGAGAAACCATCATGATAACCTGGCAATGCCAGTATATACCTCATTCTGGTTGCATAGAGAAACGCTAACGTGCGGTTAAACAAATTTCAACGATGATTTTCCTAAAAGCATGATTAATGACACTAACCATGACTATCATGAAAGCAAGATTTAAATGAATTCCAACAGTGTCTTGCATGAAAGCATAAGCAACAAAAGTGACGTAAGACGTAATCAACATGAAGACGAAATCATCATGAATAAACATGAATAACTTAACATAAGGGAGTATATAACATAATACACATGAAACTAAAGTTAACCATGATAGTATGAAAGCATACTTGACATAAAAGACATCGTAACTTATGAGGGGACATGAAAAAAAATTTATGCCAATAAATCATGAGAAAAATTTTATGCATGAATGCATGATGCAGTTTATAAAACCTTATATGCGCGAGAGGACGCCTATGGGTCGGTCCCAAAACAAAAGACATGGCGAAGGGACGCCTATGGGTCGGTCCCAAAGTTAAAAGTTTCGATAAAAGCACGTGCGACTAAATAGGGCCAGTCCTATACCAACCATTACTTAGTCAAAATTCCTGCGACAATGATACATGAAATATAATTAAGTAAAAATCATCTGTCCAAAACTTATCAGAAAAAAAATTATGTGACTAATTATGAACTACTGGGGTTCAGTCCACATAGTCACAGTTTACGAAGAACATCATGCATGAAACAACGACACATAACTAAATATGAATGACGGTTGTCCATCCATATTAGTAAAACCATATCGATGAAAACATCAAGGTTAAAGCATCAAGGTGCTGACATCATGGTTAAAACAACAATGCGCTGAACACATCAATACGTGGAATAACAAACGTTGGCTTAGGAAGCTCCTGATGACTACCCACTAGTCACAGGTCAAGTTTTAGAGCCTACAGGTCGAAGCCTTGGCTATGATACCATAATTGTAACACCCCACTTTGATAAGTGGACCGTTACGTTTAATTATGGTGTGTCATCAAAGCATGCAAGGTAATATGTACTAAAACATACATGACCATAGGGAAAACCGGAATCAAACATCGGTTCCCAAACATAAGCCCAAAACATAATAAAGTAAAGGAAATAAGAAATGACTAAACAAGCATAGGTATATGAAGGCAAAGGAAGAAGTCTATGGCAGCTTCCATCCTATGCACGTCCTCCAAATGCTCAATTCCTGGGTACCTGCCGTTTTGGGAACATGAAAGGAAAACGGCTGAACATAATGCTCAGTACATGGATATACAACATAGTATGAATGGCTGAAACATAAATAATACTAATAGCAGCGGAAATGTATAAGTCCTGGAAACCTGGAATAACTTAGTAAAACTGGTTTTGTAGTTTGAAAAGCCTTATGTTTATCTTATAAAAACTGTTTAACATGTTAACCATTAAGCCAATATTGGTCATGAAATATCAATGTGCATGAATACTTGGAGGGGTAACCTCGTCATGCAATTAGAGGGGTTGCCTCTAATTAATATAACTGTTTGGGTAGGAGGGATCAGCTCCTTGTGAAGGATGCAAGGCACACACCACATTCACCTGAATAATCTGCTGAAAACATGTAAACTAGGATGCACCCGTACGCCCCACATGATAATAATACTAATAATATGGCCAAAAGCTGAAGGGACGCCACGAGCTATCACTCCGTTATGGTGGAGTCATAACACGGGTGCCTCCAGTGCTATGGTTATGGTACATCCATAACTAGGTGAAACTGGTCATGCATGTATATGGCTTTAGGTATCTAACTTAAACATAAGCAATTCAAAAACATATAAAACATATACTGGGAAAACAGTTGGCTGCATACGAGGAATCCTAATAAGGAAGAATGTCCATACTGAAAGGATGGAGAATCCGTACCTTGTATCCAGTGAACGAAGAAGACGAACGGAAGAGAGTCCTACTTCGATCTCACTAATGCTACATAAATAATATACGTGTATAAGTATTCTGATTACTTGGTACGTAACTGGTTTTATATCATGTCCTAGCTTGTTTTATATGTTCATACCATGTTTCACTGATTTTAACATTATAGTGTGTTTTATCATGTATTCTTTATATTCTGATTAAGTATTACTTGTATTTCTTGTAGTATTATACTTGTTGTGTAATAATAAGTAACTTTTTAAAAATAGCAGGTTTCCTAAAATAGAATGTTTCCAAAAATAGAAAGTTTCCAAAAATAGATTAACTGCTTAAAATAGATAAGTTTCTAAAAATAGAAGGTTTCCATATTTATAAATAAGTTGGATCAGTAAGCTAATAATATGAGCTTAAGTTTTACTGGTTAAATATCATAAGTCATGTGATTATAATATAGTTTATTAATTAATAGTTGTAAATGAGATAAACTATAGGTTTTCGGATTTAATTAAATATAATTATGATTTAATTAAATTAAGCGTATAAAAATACTTAGGTTAAAACATGTATTAATATTAATATTAATATAACCTAAGTCATGAAAATTAATTAATTATAAGTCATCTTTAATAATTAATTAATTACTATAGTCTAAATTAAATAATAAAATACTTAGGTTAAAATCATGTATTATTACTTAATAATAATAAATCTAAGTCCATGATTTAATTAAATTAATTATATAGCATGTCAAATTAATTTAATTAATCTTCTAATTATAAGTCATGTTTTATTAATTTAATTACCTTGTAAATTAATATACATGTAAAGCTAATTAAACTTGTAAAAATAATAACCCGAACCCATGTATTATTTTATTAAAACGTGTCGTAAACTGAACCCGTGAAAACCCATGTCGTGTTTACATATAAGCCGAACCAAACAGCCTCCTTAATTCTGCCCTTAAACCATAAACCAAACACTCCCTTAACTCTGTCTTAACTCAAAAACCAAACACCCCTTTAATCTGCCAGGTACCCTGGCAGTTATGATACTGCCACCGGCAGTAGCCGGTTTCCCCTGCCTGTAATAATTTCCCACCGAGAGCATAAGCTCTCGGTTCCTACTGCTAGAATAAACACACCACTGGCAGCAGCCAGTGATTTCCCCCTGCTTGGCCGCCGTTGCCACTGCTAAGCCAAACGTACACCTGCTGACAGCATGGGCTTGCGGCTGATGGAGCAAAAGGCACCGATAATCTGGGACTTTCGGTTTGTGTGCTATCCGGCTGTAACCCACGTCATGACCCACATGTAAGACCCCAAAATCTGGTAACGGGACAAGTAAGCATTTTGGGGTCCCACATCATGGTAACAGCATACATGGCAATAAGGTAAATAAAAGACAGAGCAAATAAAATGACACACTTCACGAATTTATTCAAAAGCTGCGGAATAAAATATATAAATATGGTCCCAGATTTGCATAATATGACATCAACAAAAGTTACATAATTTTACCAACATACTCAAAATAGTCTTAGTGCATAAAAGTACTTTTATTTGGCATGATTAACATGGCATAATTGGTTGGAACTTTCTTGGTTATTCCCCACGTTTTATACATTTTTTTAATCTGTTTTATTGGGTTCTAGATTAATTACCCATGGAAAATAAACAAAACAAGATCGAGATGATCTTGTTCGTGTGTTAGGGTTTAGAAAATTAAAACGAAACCTACCTTGATCTCCTGCATTCAAAAGCCGTGCTTGATCTTGTTCTTGGTGATGAAAACCGACGGCAGAAGAGGCAAAAGAAGAAGAAAAGCGGCGGCTAGTTTATACTATGTTTTAGGGTTTATGTTTGTGGTGTTTGTGTCGACAGAAAAAAGAAAAAAAAAGCCCCCCTCCTTTTGTTCTTGTTATGTCGGCTTGGGCTGGAGTTTGGGCTTCGGCCCAACCTAAACTTCCTCCTAAAATAGCCCTTCTACTTTCTTTCTTTTTTATTCGCGTCTCGAAAAACGTTACGCGTAAACATGTTTTAATGTCTTGAATTTCCTAGTTATTCTTAAACATATTAAACGTAATTATTATTTACGTGAGTACTTTTCGTGTTAGATATTCGAGTCGTGTGATTTAAATAACGTGATTTATTATCTTGCGGTTTTACTTATTATATGTAGATTCATGTCGTAGCTTAATAATAATCATAACATACGTAATTATTTACCGTACGTAATTAATATACGTAATTACTCGCCGCGTCTATTTAATATACGCGAAAATCATGTTAGATGTTCGTGATTCCATGTTCGTGATTTATTTGTCATCGTTAATTATTATCGTATATTAATACGTACGTAATTATTATCGCGTAATAACACGTACGTAATTCTTGAAATTAATATTCGTAATACGTTTTCATGTTATATATGGAAAGTTTTAATCCGGTACGTACGATCATAAGTGTACTGTTCATGGTAAAAGCATGCGGGTTTTACAGATGCTTTCAATTAAAGAACCTATTGATATATATTGTGACAATTCTGCTGCAATAATATTCGCCAATGATTCTGGAGTAATGAAAGGCGCCAGACACTTTAAACGTAGATATCACTACGTTCGAGAACAAGTTGAAGCTCGTGAAATAAAATTAATAAAAGTTCACACAGATGATAACGTAGCTGATCCTTTTACTAAGGCTTTGCATAGACCAAAGGTAGTTAAGCATGCCAAGGCTATTGGGCTGCAACTAGCTAGCGAACTCATGCAATAAATCTGTGATTACTATTTGGCTAAAGGATGTTAAGACATTATTGAATTGATGAAATAAAGATTGGTTTTCGTTTATTTTCTATTTGATTTTGTATCCTATTTTACATGTTTTTAATCCATGAATAATTGTTATGTTCTAAATGTCCGTTGTCGATTAATAATATGGGAATATTATTAAACTAAGACAATTCAAAATAGTGACAGAGTATACTTAAAAGTATATTGGTCAAATTTGGATGATATTTGATGAATCAAATATTGGACTCATCCCAACTATATGATTTTACTTTATGGATTTTTGTCATTGAGTAAATCATAAATAGTTATCCTTAGACCTGAGATACCAGGAAACTACATTGAATGTAGTGCATTTCTGTCAGGTAACCTAACGCTAAACGTAACTGGTAGCTATAAGGGTTATTTTCAGATGTGTTGCAAAGTTCATAAGTTTCGCTTTTAGTCAAAATGGGATTTGTTTCCTTCAAGTATGTTAGCCCTAAAATGTGAGCGCCATTTACCGAATTACATTAGTTTCATATGGGCAAAACATGGAGGGACTACTTTTGCTAAGTTGTCAAAGTCACTCCATGTCTAGCCTATATATACCCCTCCATACTTCCATGGAGGGGTGAGGTTTCCCCATTTTGTGTATTTCACTTTCTCTCTCTAAATACACACACTCCTTTCAAGTTTATCTTTCTCTCTCTAAAATGTCTAAATACTTGTTTTATCCTCCCCGACCTCTGGATCTCCCCTCTTGTTAGCTTGAATCTTATGGTTAACAATTGGTATCAGAGCTAACCGGTGGTGTTTTATGTTTGTTTTTGCTTATTTTTTTGGTGTTCGTGGCTTTTAACAACTCAGTTATGCTTATTTTATAAGCTGATTGGGTCACGTGGATTTTGTCTTTTGTATCTGTCATAATATCTATCCCATTTTTTTCTTCTAAAACTGTTGTTATAGCATGTTTGGTCAACGGTCATTATCAGTTTAATAAACAGTGTCTGATTATTCTTTTCCTATTTCCTCTTATTCTAAATACAGTTCTTGGTCTATTGGTCATTGTTTTCTGGGTTAATTTTTTTTATCAGCTTCTTTATCAGATCTCAAAATGCAGTATATCTGGCTATGTTTGTTTTTTCGAAGGCATCAGATCTGGGTTATTTGGTTTTGTGGGATGAAGATAGATGAATATATATATATATATATATATATATATATATATATATATATATATATATATATATATATATATATATATATATATATATATATATATACATATATATATATATATACCCAGATCCACTTTTTTGGAGAAACCAAGAAATTGGGTCAAAACCCTCTTCAGATGCACATTCCGATGGCTACTTACGATCGCATTGATTGCGATGGCTAGACTGCGATGGAGTCCTTCCGATGGGTTGACTCATTGCGATGGGTTGACTCAATGCGATGGGAGATTATGAACTCATTCCTATGGGTGGTTTGGATACATTGCGATGGATGGTTTGGAACCATTGCGATGGAGTTCGTATATATTACTTACGATGGGGTGTTTTGAAACTGTAAACATTGCGATGGCATGGTTTTAACTTTGCGATCATGACAAAAAAAATCAGAAAAATACTAGACCATAAAAGTCTTTTAACCCGACTCAACCAAAAAAACCCAACTCGTCTAATCGTAATCCCATCGTCACTTAGACTCCACCATCACATCTAACCACACTCGAAAAAAATAGAAATAAAACAACATATAGATCTCAGATTCTTATTCGTGATTAACATGCATGCCATGATCTATACAGATCCTTCACGATATCATAATCACTGATATATGTTGGATAAACCCATTTTGATATTCAAAATTAAACATGATTTATAACAAAAGTGTTATAATCAATTTGTTTATTTCGTCTATTAAACACTAATCGAAAATAATGAATCATCTTTGATCCATATCGAGAGTATAAAAAAACCTTCTTTCAATATACGAAATTAAAGAAATATTTATAACAACTATGTTATAATCCCTCTTTGATTCGTTTGAAACACATTCATATAACCTACCTAAGACCTCAATGAGATCTTGAAGACATGTTCTTCGTAGATTTGTGCACTCAATTAAATTCGAAAGGAGTTCTGGGTTCGATATTGGATGATGTGATTGGGAGAATGAGTTTCAATTTGTGAGTTTGATTGATGAGATTTGAGTTTACTAAATTCGTCAGTTGGATAGATGAACAGTTGGGGGCGGAGAAAAAGATGTATGAATTGATTAGGTTTCCTAATTCCTAGGGTTAGGGTCTAATATATCTGGTCATTGGATCGAGTATTTAGTTAGATTTAGGTTGGGGCCTTTAAACTGACCGGGCATGTGATGGGCCAATGCAAATACTGAGCCGAGTTTTATTTATGGGACACTACTCGAGTCTAGTAGTAGCATCTCAGTTTTCTAATGAAACGGATATAAGCTAATATTGGGCTGATGCATTTTGATTCATGGGGTATGTATGATACCGAGATATTAATAGTGAACCGGGTTCATTTATCGGGCTATGATCACTTTATTTCGAAGCCGGATATTTGCTTTGTTTCGATCGAGAGTTCTTCAATGAAAAAGGAAATCATAGGTCGATCCGCGCATCAGTGGGGCATATGACTGACGTTTGGGCTTAAACGACAAGTTATCTAGACAAATTTTGTTCTTTAATGACAATTCATTACATAATTTGTTCTATTTAACGACATTCTCAACACACAACACCAAAGCAAACAAAACACTTAACGCTAAAACGATCCGATATAAGATTCACTTTTACGACAATGGCTAGTTTTGATTCTACAAAGACAAGTGATCACGAAGTGGATTTGGTATTCTTTATTTGAAGTTGAAGTGGGATTTCACGAAGGCGTCTACTTATTTCATCATTGAGCCTTCCTTCTATTTTTCTACCCCTTTTCTTCAAACCCAGTCTATCGATTGATGACTTGCTTGGGCGATAAAATTTATGATTGAGACTTGAATTATCTAGTTTCCACTGTCAAGGGGTGGATGGTCGACGACATGGATAACTATCATTTTTGGGTGTCATACGCAGTTGCTTGTGTGGATAACTTCAAGAGGTATAAGAGACTTGTTTCTGCACCGTTCTTCAATCGACATAAGTGCAAGCTTAAGTAACAAATTTGGGGGATTGTACTTCAGTTTCAAGTTTGAAATATCGGGTTTACTTCACATGTGGTCACGAAAAATAGCCGAATGAATTCGAGGTTGGTAAGTTAGACAGAGAGAGATGGAATCAGCAATCAATTCTCACGGGATATTTATGAGCCTCATAACGACAATGGTACTTCATAGTCTAAGCAAAAATATTTCAAAGTTTCTCAATGACTTTCAAAACTTTTCAAGACATTTGCTTAAGACTAAGAACTTCTCGAGTATATGGAAGTCCACGATAATGATGCTTTCGAGAGTTCGAAATCATCATGGGGGAAGATCGTGTACTTTGAAGTAATCGGATCAACTTCCAGGGGGAAGTAGTGTACATGGAATGGTATCTACTTACTTTATATGATTTTTATGAAGTATTCTGCAGGCGTGAAAAGAATTGTTGCTGATTTCCTGCATGTTACCCCAAACGGATTATCACCAAAACATAAACGACATAAAACAATATAAAAGCAGTGTTATTTGGTGTGGTTCTTCTACAAATTTCCGATGTGCATTTAAACCGATGAGCTAGAAGATTGTTCAAACTACATCAAAGTGTCAGAATCTACTTAAGATACATATATTGGTTTGGGGGGAAGCTAATTCAAAAACTTCGTCAAAAAGAAGTCTATGAAGAAAGTTTTTTAAATACATGATGCATGAATTGGGGGGAAGTTAATCCAAATCATGCATATTATAATTGTTCCACAACAAACAAAGACAAAGAGGATTCAAGCTGAGGTACAAGTTATGAAGACAAGAAAAATTAAAAGACATCCTCAACATTGGAAGCGCCTTGGAAGACTTTATTTTGTTGTATTTTTACTTGTTAGGAACATTGTAAGTAATTCCGTATGTCTCCACATTGGGGGAAGATTGTTAGCCCTAAAATGTGAGCGCCATTTACATTTTTACATTAGTTTCATATGGGCAAAACATGGAGGGACTACTTTTGCTAAGTTGTCAAAGTCACTCCATGTCTAGCCTATATATACCCCTCCATACTTCCATGGAGGGGTGAGGTTTTCCCATTTTGTGTATTTCACTTTCTCTCTCTAAATACACACACTCCTTTCAAGTTTATCTTTCTCTCTCTAAAATGTCTAAATACTTGTTTTATCCTCCCCGACCTCCGGATCTCCCCTCTTGTTAGCTTGAATCTTATGGTTAACAAAGTATAATACAGCTGGGCCCCTCGGGGGAGTAGTAATATGTTTGTGTGGCCGCACCCAAATTTGTTTTGGTAATCTTGCAATATCCGTAAACGAGAAACAAATGGTTAATGAAGGAATGACTGAGATCCATATCCTATTAACGTTGTATTTGAAATGAAAGGATAATAATAATGATGAATCATTAAAAGGTTTTGTCTAGGAGACCTTACTCGAGTTGTACTAGTGACATTGCTAGTGTAACTAGACGCTAGTCAATGTAATCACGATATTCGAATATTGTCCAAGTGGGAGCTGAAAGTTTATGGACATAAAATTAATAGTCGTGTGATAGGATCGAACTCGGGATTACGGGATTGCACACAATACGTAAAGGGTTAATTTTATTTAATAAATGTATTTAATATATTTATTAAATTAAATCGAAGCTTAACTAACGATCGTTAAATAAATTAAGAGTTAAGTTAAACGATCGTTATGGAATTAAATAGAAGAAAAGAAGGAGACGGAAAATTCTGGAGCCACCTTTGGGTGGGCTTAGGCCGGCGGCTACAAGGGCCAAAGGAGAGGAAAAAAATATTTTCTTTCCTAAATTGTTTGATTTTTCTAGCCTATATAAACAACCCTTTAGCCCTCATAATTTTTGCTCATCCCTCTCTCTTCTTTCCTGCGATCAAACCAAAAGGCAAACACCTTTTTTAGGGCTCCTTTTAACCTCTTGATTTTGATTTCTTGAATCTAGTCCTAGCCCCTCTCTAGGGTTGTTGGGTAGATTATTCCACAAGTGTAGAAGCTTCGTTTATACGTGCTAGACTCACGGTTAGCCCGTCACATTACGTGTGTACAAGAGCGTAATATAGTTTTACATTAAACTATATCTTGGTACCGTTCTTTAATAAGTGTGAAAACACTTATCCCTTTACCACTTAATTATAATAATAACCAAGCCAAAACATGTATTTTATGCCGTAAATGTCGGAATTATGCGTGGTTTGTGTTTTTGTTGTGATTTAGGACCAAAATGTGAAAAGGGAAGAAAACATGGGCTTTTACGGACTTTTATCGAAGAAAAAGACAAAAGACGAAGTCAAAAGATCTAGAGTGCAAAAATAACGGAAGTCCAAGGCCTATTCTGAAGATTTATCGAAGAAAAAGTCTAAAGACGAAAGTTTAATGAAGTCGAAGAACTCAAGTCTAATAAATGAAGAAATTATAAGACGAGTTCAAATAATCCCGAGACAAAGTCGAAAAAGTCGAAGAATTTAGAAGACGAAAAGACGAGAAAGAAAGAAAGAAGGAAGCAACACATGCTTAACCTCCCTAATCACTATAAATAACCTCCTAATCTCACATTAGGAGGTGTTGACTATCTTGACAAAATAGTTCTTCCATTTTAATTACTTGCACTTTTCTTAATGTCGTTAACTTAATTGCACCTTTAATTACTTGTCTTACACCTTAAATTTGTAAGCTTTTAATTCTTGTCTTTACTTTAATTGTTGAATCTTAATTTTAATCAAGTTTTTATTAATCTCTCATTCTACCTTTCTTGTTCTTGATTTAATCTTTATGCTTATGTGCTTATTGTTATGCTTGTTTGATTATTGGTATTGTTTTTATGTTTACGATTGTGTTAGCTTATTGATTTTATAGCTTATTGTGTTTTTCTTAAATTTAATTAAGTGCTTATTAGTTAATTTTTATAAAAACTTGATTTTTAATATTTTTATTATTTAGTGTTTTTAAAAGTTTTTAAATTTTGGCTTATTTTCTTTTTCTTAAAATTGATTTTGGTCAAGTTCTAGTTAAGTGCTTATTTGTTTTTAGCTTAGTTTTAGATTTTAGCTTATTTGGTTCCTCTTGTTATCCGGGGTTTTCAATACCCTAGTATTCCGTATAAGTGTCCAAAGCCATATTCCAAATAGTGGGATTTCCAGTGATTCCGAATAAGGGGTGAATTACTTATTCCGAATATGGGTAAGTTTGGGTTATTCCGGATATAGACGAGAATTTTTATTCCGGATAAAGCTTCGAAGATTTATTTCGGATAAGGACTTGAAGAAGGTATTCCGGATAAGTAACTTGGTTGATATTCCGGATAAGCCATCTTGGGTTATTCCGGATATCGTTCAGAAGGGTATTCCGGATAGCTTCCAAAACTCGAATTCCGGATAACTGTTCTTTCGTTATTCCGGATAAGCTGCTGAACCAAAGATTCCGGATAAGGTCCAAGAGATTTATTCCGGATAAGGCATCGAAAAACATTTCGGATAGTGTGAGGAAGGACTATTCCGGATAAGCTGATGGATCAAGGATTCCAGATAAGAAAAAGTATGGGATTCCGGATAAGTAGAAGAATCAAGTATTCCGGATAACAAACAGGTTGGTGATTCCGGATAAGAGTGACAGATTTATTCCGGATAAGCAACATGTTTGTTATTCAGGATAAGAGTAAGATTGGTTTCCGAATAGTGACAGTATTTTGGATCCCGGCTCAGGTTCTGTTTACTTCCTTTTTCTTTTCAAACATTTATTTTCCCGCATTTTTCTTTAAGTCATTTTAATTGCTTTTCTTTAGTTTAATTTTCAAGTTTACATTTTTATTACATTGTCAATTTAATTTTTCGTCACGCTTTTTATAAGTCACTTAATTAATTTACTTTTAAAAGTTTTAATATTACACCATTTAAGTTTTAACTAGTTTTAGTTTTAATTACCGCCATTTATTTTAAAGTTTTGCAATGTATTTTACAACAACCAAAAAATATTCTTTTTCACCAAAAGACGACTGAGTCGCACTTAAACCGGCAATCAATTCGAAAAGATCGGACGATAATTTTAACCCTAGCAAAATCATACTTTCAAATGGCGTCGCTGCCTGCTCTTTTCGTGAAGATTAACGGTTTTCTGTGAGAGACGCGTTGAATTTTGGGATCCGTTCACTCGTGAATGTTATTTTTCTTGCTCAAAAATTTTCAAAAATCCATAAAAATTAAAAATTGTTAAAAATCCATAAAAATTAAAAAAAATTTCAAAAATCCAAAAAGATTATTATTATTATAGTGTATATATATTGTCTATTTGTTTGGTATCTTTTTCTTTTGCTTTTGCAGGTGTATGCGTACTAGATCTTCAACTTATTCCGAGCCCGAGACTCGTGAAGATTTAGATCTGGCATGTGTGAACAACAACAATAACCCACACCACCCCAACATGAATAAAAACAACAATGTTCCCCCACCCGACCTTCGGACGATGGAGGAGCTTTGTCAACCCACGATGAATGGACGAGGAGGACCGATTGCACCAATGCAAATCACGGCTCCAGAGTTTTCATTGAAGCATCACATGATCCAACAAGTGCAGAACACTTGTCCATTTCGCGGATTGTCGGATGATGATGCCAACAAACACCTCGACAAGTTCATTACTATTACTCAAAGCATGAAGTTGCCCGGTGTCACTATGGATTTTCTTCGCCTTAACCTATTTCCACACACCTTATCCCACCATGTCGAAAAATGGTTTGATCGTCTTCCGAAGAATTCAATTCATACTTGGGATGAGATGACTCAACGCTTTTCGTCGCGCTACTTTCCACCATCCATGGTCACGAGCCTTCGAAATCAAATTAGTTGATTTACACAAGAACCTGATGAATCACTTTTTGATGCTTGGGAACGCGATAATGTTTTGATCGATCGATGTCCAAACCACAACATGCTCCCCGTCACCTTAATTGATACTTTCTACAACGGTTTAACTTTTCGTGATCGTGATACGATTAATGCAGCCGCCGGTGGCACATTTATGAAAAGAAGACCCGCGGAGAGTAGAGAGCTTATAGAGAACATGACTACTCATCATAAAAATTGGGATTCATCCGCATCCTCAAGATCAAACCCGAGAGTCAATGTTTCTTCTACTTCTTCAAACCCTGATATCACCGAATTGACCCGCGCAATGGTCGAAATGAGCAAGAATATGCAACTTTTGGCTACAAATCAACAACAACAAGTTAAAGCTGTAGCAGCTTCTTGTGAGACTTGCGGCGGTCCTCATTCATACACTGATTGTCCTTCTACTCAGGACAATCCGGAAAAAGTGTATGCGGCTTATGGTAACTATTCAACGGACAGCTACCAAGCCTGACCTCAAGGTGATCGTAACTTGCTAAGTTACCGTTCTAACAACTTTCTTGCACCCGGTTTTTCTCCTCAAAACCACAACCCCAACAACTATAATAGAAGAAACCAAAACCCACCTCGAGCTTCTAATTCTTATCACCTACTCGCTCAACAACCACCCATTAATCAAGATGTTGAAGCCTTCATAAGAACCCAAGGAGAACAAATTAAGAATCTGCAAAGCCAAATTATCAACTTGAAAGGGGATATCACTAAGCAAGGGAATGATATTAGATCCAAGCTTCAACATGATATACAAACCTCTTTTAGCACTCAAACAAATGATTTGAAGAATATGCTGGCTAGTTTCTTACCAACTCCTCAACCCTCTACTTCGGGCTCTCTACCTTCAAATACTGTCACCAACCCGAGAGCGAATGTGAGTGCTATTACTACACGCAGTGGAGCAACCCTTGTAGGACCATCTACCCCTCCCCCAGTTACTCCATCTACACCTCCTCCACCACCATTTATCCCTCCTACTCCCACGCCTAGTATTAGTTCTCCATTACCGTCTCCACCTATGCATGAAGAAGCACCCAAGAAGAACCCTTCACCAATCCCACCTTCCACCTATAAACCCAATATCCCTTATCCTTCTCGCTTAGACAAGGCCAAACTACAAACCAAGGATGACATTCAAGTGTCGAATAATTTGAAGAAGATTTCAAGACTGACCATCACCTTTTGCCTTGTTGAAGCTCTTGCGCAAATGCCTAAATTTGTTAAGATGTTTAAGGAATTGATTAATAAGAAGGAGAAGATGGCCGAGTTTGTTAATACTCGATTGAATGAAAATTTTTCTGCCGTCCTTCTTAAAGAACTTCCGGAGAAACTTGGAGATCCCGGTCGTTTTGTGCTACCATGTACTTTTAACCAAACAGAAGAATTTACTGCCTTAGCCGATCTCGGGGCAAGTATAAATTTGATGCCTTTAAGTGTTTGGAAAAAGTTATCATTACCCGATCTTACTCCAACAAAGATGACTCTTGAGCTTGCAAATCGCACTCTCGCTTACCCCGTTGGTATTGCTGAAGATGTGTTTATTAAAGTTGGCACCTTCACTTTTCCGGTCGACTTTGTTGTTGTTGATTATGAAATGGACCCTCGTATTCTGTTAATACTTGGTCGGCCATTCTTGAGAACCGGAAAAGCATTCCGAAGGTGAGTTAATCTTAAGAGTAGGTAATGAAGCACAAGTTTTTAAAATGGGGAAGATCACAACCAAATCAAATGTAAGAGAATCAGCGAATATGATTAGTGTGCTTGATGATTTTGTCGTCTACAACAATCCTCTATTTGATTCTTGCTATGATACTCTACTGTTCCAAGATGAGGTGGATGATTCTCTCTCCAATTCTGATCCTCCACCAATTTATGATTCTCCATCGATCTTTGATGCTTATGACGACGATTCTAGTTCCGATGGGGATGATTATGATAATTTTACTTCTGAGTATCCAGACATGCCCACTTATGATGATTTTGATGAGGTTGATACTCTCTCGAGTGATTCTTCACATGATGACCTTACTCCTACTTTTGATGAAGATCCTCCGCCAACAATGCTTAATCCTACTTTGGATGACTACTCATTTGAGGAAGACTTTTCTACTTTTCTCAACACTTACTTCCCAAATGAGAGTGATGCTCCTCCAATGGATTTGATGATTATGGTTTTTATCCTCCTTTGGATATGAAGAAAACCGCTTCAAAGGAAGAAGGCTGCCGACACCGATATCCGCAGCACTTATGTCTTGACACCTCTCTATCCTCCTTCTGAGGATGATATTGTGAGATTTATGAGCGGATCTTCTTCAAGGTCTACTAAGCCCAAGTGTTATTTTCCCCTAAAGGAAAAGGTGTTCGATCTTGGTATTGAAATTTTTAAGCCATCTCAGTATCCATCTAATGAAATAAAAGGAAAGATTTTTGGAACTTATGGAGATATGCTTGCACCTCATCACCCTTGCTACCACCGTGCTCAACCACTGCTTAAGGGAACCTTGCCTACTCTTCTTTGGCTTGCCTTGTTCGCCTTAAGCTTGTACTACTTGATGGACGAAAACCATGTATTTGATCCCGGTGGATATGTTTCAAGCTTCTTCCTATGCTAATCAAGGTCGAGTCAGGCTCACGACTCGGTTAACAAAAACAAGCGTTTCTCGGGAGGCAACCCGCAGTACCTATCTTTTTTCTCTGTTTTTATAATAAGTGTAGGGGGAGACCCTAGTATGTGTTTGTTGTTTTCTTTCTTATCATGTGCAGGGATTCGAGCTTTCAAAGATCCATTCTTGATGACTTTTGACGACCCGTGATTCCGTGTTCCTGTCTTCTCGGTTCTATCCTAAACTCTTTTGATTCATTATTTTATCAATTATGATTGAAATAGGAAGCACTTTAGTTGTCTTTTCCTTAGCAAAATTTAAACAACGTGCACAATGTCCTAAGTGTAGGGGAGTTTACTTCCACATGCTTAAACATTAAGGACAATGTTTATATTAAGTGTAGGGGGGACTTCTATCGAAGTTAAGTGGGTTTTTCCTTGTATTTGTCCTCATTTTAACCGGAAAATTTGATTTTTCGACATTTTTCAAAAATTTTAATCTATTTTGGCCTAATAGTTTAGTAGTATTTTCCTTTGTTATCGTTATTTACTTTCTTTGCTAGAATAAATTTTCAATAAAGTGGTTTTAAATTTTTCAACGTTGTGAATCTTTCGACTCAACCCGAGTTTACTTATCAAAGTTTACTCTAGCTAGTATCCTTAACGTGTTTTAGTCAAGTTTTGCTAGGCTTTTATATAGCGAGTTTTAAAACGCGAAAGTCTTAACTCTTACGGGTTAAGAACAAGAACTTTTCGCAAGTTCCTATAATTGATCCTAGAAAGTCGTTTATCACGGGAACTTTAAAATGCGAATTCTAAACTTGAAAAAGTCTAAGAATTTGCAAGATCCTATAGATGACTTGAAAACCCAAAACTTTGATTTAATAGGCTAAGCATCCACGAGTCTCATTCCTTGAGATTTTAAATTGTGGAGAACGAGAGATGATAGAGTCAATTATAAGTTTGGTATTCTTTCATGAATTTATGTGAGTTGATTATAAGCTTTTTCTCCCATTGCTTGCTAATAAATTTAATTGCAATAAATAAGGTTGTACGATTTGAAAAGTTACTTAGCTTCTAGCACAAGATCGTTTAAAAGTTGCTCGATATTGATTAGAGTTCATAGCCAAGGCTAACTTATTGAAGCGGGATGCGAAGATTGGCGAGTCCGAAAAGGTTCTAACAAGACATGAGGGCTACATTTTGTTGCTAAAGATCCGAAGTGATGTGAAGAATCATTTATCAATAATCAATATGAAGGATCGAGACACACGACGAAAAGCAAATACTCCCGTAAAGATCATGGAGAAGTCTATCCAAAAAGGCCCTAACAAGGTATGAGGATAAATAGATCCAAATCCTAAAAGGAAGCGGATCGTTGTATATCAAAATCCCAAATAAAGATTGGATAAAACTGAAGAAGTCGTGGTCCAAATATGAAGAATCTCTCAAAAAGTTCAAGTGAAGAAATTCCTATTATAAAGAGTAGACCATAATTTCAAGAACGAATCTCAATATTCGAAGTATGAAGCCACTGCCAAATATCGGTCTGAGAAAGGTCTCAAATCGTGAAGCGGGTTATGCCAAGATATGAACTTTATGAGGTCCCGAGAAGCAGTTTTAAAATATTTTGTCCTTTAGCTAACTATTGATTAAATCGTCCTACTTTATTTTCAGCCTAAATAAACTATCGAAATAAATCAACAATGCACCCTCGTGATCATTAAAGACAACAATAAAATATAAGAGATACACCTAGGAATAAGGGAGTCTAAGTGAATAATTGGCCCACATGAATTTGTGTTAGTTTGCTAACTTATAATAACAATGATCTCGTTTTTAAGCTTGGTTTGGGGAACGTGAAACTTGAGGGTGATAATCATTCATGACATTCCAAAACCCTAAGGTAAGTTTTTGATCTTTTTACTTATTTTCTTCTTTTAAATATTTTGTCTCTTTAATAAAGGCCAATGTGATTGATTGTGATGGAAAATGTAAAACTTGCTATGTAAATAATGCATTGCATGAGGACATTGAAATGGTCAAGTGTAGGGGATTTAATAAGTGTGAAAACACTTATCCTTTTACCACTTAATTATAATAATAACCAAGCCAAAACGTGTATTCTATGCCGTAAATGTCAGAATTATGCGTGGTTTGTGTTTTTGTTGTGATTTAGGACCAAAATGTGAAAAGGGAAGAAAACATGGGCTCTTACGGACTTTTATCGAAGAAAAAGACAAAAAGACGAAGTCAAAAGATCAAGAGTGCAAAAAGAACGGAAGTCCAAGGCCTATTCTGAAGATTTATCGAAGAAAAAGTCTAAAGACGGAAGTTTAATGAAGTCGAAGAACTCAAGTCTAATAAATGAAGAAATTATAAGACGAGTTCAAATAATCCCGAGACAAAGTCGAAAAAGTCAAAGAATTTAGAAGACGAAAAGACGAGAAAGAAAGAAAGAAGGAAGCAACACATGCTTAACCTCCCTAATCACTATAAATAACCTCCTAATCTCACATTAGGAGGTGTTGACTATCTTGACAAAATAGTTCTTCCATTTTAATTACTTGCATTTTTCTTAATGTCATTACTTAATTGCACCTTTAATTACTTGTCTTGCACCTTAAATTTGTAAGCTTTTAATTATTGTGTTTACTTTAATTGTTGAATCTTAATTTTAATCAAGTTTTTATTAATCTCTCATTCTACCTTTCTTGTTCTTGATTTAATCTTTATGCTTATGTGCTTATTGTTATGCTTGTTTGATTATTGGTATTGTTTTTATGTTTACGATTGTGTTAGCTTATTGATTTTATAGCTTATTGTGTTTTTTTAAATTTAATTAAGTGCTTATTAGTTAATTTTTATAAAAATTTGATTTTTAATATTTTTATTATTTAGTGTTTTTAAAAGTTTTTAAATTTTGGCTTATTTGCTTTTTCTTAAAATTGATTTTGGTCAAGTTCTAGTTAAGTGCTTATTTATTTTTAGCTTAGTTTTAGATTTTAGCTTATTTGGTTCCTCTTGTTATCCAGGGTTTTCAATACCCTAGTATTCCGTATAAGTGTCCAAAGCCATATTCCGAATAGTGGGATTTCCGGTGATTCCAGATAAGGGGTGAATTACTTATTCCGAATAGGGGTAAGTTCGGGTTATTCTGGATATAGACGAGAACTTTTATTCCGGATAAAGCTTCGAAGATTTATTCCGGATAAGGACGTGAAGAAGGTATTCCGGATAAGTAACTTGGTTGATATTCCGGATAAGCCATCTTGGGTTATTCCGGATATCGTTCAGAAGGGTATTCCGGATAGCTTCCCAAACTCGAATTCTGGATAAGTGTTCTTTCGTTATTCCGGATAAGCTGCTGAACCAAAGATTCCGGATAAGGTCCAAGAGATTTACTCCTGATAAGGCATCGAAAAACATTCCGGATAGTGTGAGGAAGGACTATTCCGAATAAGCTGTTGGATCAAGGATTCCGGATTAGAAAAAGTCTGGGATTCCGGATAAGTAGAAGAATCAAGTATTCCGGATAATCAACAGGTTGGTGATTCTGGATAAGAGTGACAGATTTATTCCGGATAAGCAGCATGTTTGTTATTCAGGATAAGAGTAAGATTGGATTCCGAATAGTGACAGTATTTTGGATCCCGGCTCAGGTTCTGTTTACTTCCTTTTTATTTTCAAACATTTATTTTCCCGCATTTTTCTTTAAGTCATTTTAATTGCTTTTCTTTAGTTTAATTTTCATGTTTACATTTTTATTACATTGTCAATTTAATTTTTCGTCACGCTTTAATTATAAGTCATTTAATTAATTTACTTTTAAAAGTTTTAATATTACACCATTTAAGTTTTAACTAGTTTTAGTTTTAATTACCGCCATTTATTTTAAAGTTTTTCAATTTATTTTACAACAACCTAAAAATATTCCTTTTCACCAAAAGACGACTGAGTCGCACTTAAACCAGCAATCAATTCGAAAAGATCGGACGATAATTTTAACCCTAGCAAAATCATACTTTCATTCTTCATAAACCCTAATTATTGATTCAATTGGTGATCTTGTGGATCTTCGCTAGGATAAAGTTATGTAACTTAATTCGATTAATTATAATTCTGTTATTATGATCTTGTTAAATCGCTTCCGCTATTAAGTGCTTTGATCTTTGCTTATGATTTTATAATTGTTATGAACTTCATAAACCTTCAAGCAGCACATAGGATAAAATACCTTTGCGCGAACCACAAAATTCTTAGTGTTAAATATGTCTTTCTTTTGTCAAATATCTGATAAGTCCATGTTTTTCAGTGGTAATCATGAGCGTGACTGCCCTAACTCTGGATCTTTTTTTTAGAACAGCGACTCGGGAGGAGAATGTGGTGTTTCTGCTGAATCTATGTTTTACGTTCCTGCTGAGAACCAGGAAATATTCTGGTAGCTATATTCATATCAACCCACTCTCTTTTATTAATTTTTTAATTTTTAATAGATACGTAACCTTTCATAAAAACTGCATCCGTTGAAGGTACTCTACAGACTATGTGATGTTTTGTTTAGATTTTGTATTGCTAATACAGAACATGATTGGAGAGAGGGAACCGAACAATATAAGTTCATTGAGCACTATGGTTTATCTTCCTTGCTCATCATGTACTCGGGTACTCGTCAACTTCATTTTATGTTGTGGATGGAGCTTTTGGGGAATCGATGAAGAAAGACAGCCTTCAAAAGCTCTGGCAAAAGTACAAAGATGATATAGCGATTTATGGTCATGCACACAATTATGAAAGAACCTGTCCTATTTATGAGGTAACTCTTAGGTATAATTTCTGTTGGAAAATGTTTTGCAAAATATGGTTTTTGCAATACTTCGGACATAATTTTATATATGTATATGTTATATATATTCGTAGTACTTATTAGCTTTGCGTTCTCCTCGAAGAGAGCTTCGCAACGAGCTAAAGTATGTCCAATATGGAGTTAATATGAATGAGATATCGTGTCTCAAAGTGAGTCACGTGAAACACAATATTTGGAAAAAATATTTGTCCCACATCGCTTGAAACATGAAGTGAAAACATGTTTATAAGGAAATCCTAGTTTCTACCCTACAATATTCATTTGTGGGTTTTTACTCCCACGCCTACGCGCGCGCAGGGGGGGGTGCAGAAAGTGGGATTTCTAGGCCAAAAACGGGTTCGAAGCTACTGAACTTGTGCACGAGCGCGCGACCTGCGGACACGAATGCAGCTCCGAAAACTGGCTTGGGTGCGGGCAGATTTCGGTATCTTTTTTGCTGCGAATTCGATTTGTTTTTCTAGAAAATTCTGTACATCTATTTTAGGAATAGATACAGAAACAGAATATTTTGTGTTAAAAAGACAGACAGGAAATCTGTTTTAGTTCTAACAGATTTTCCTGACTGTGGTATATATTTTCTTTGAGAACAAGTAAAGTTTTCAGTATAAATATAACCCATTCTCATTCAGTTTTCACATCAGAAAAACGTAGCTTTTCATACTCCATTACCAGACGATTTTTCCAACAGTTCTCGATCAGAAACGCAGAAGGCTTCCGTGATCTTTCAGGCAAGTTTGTCTAGTCCGGCTGTACAACAGCTTTGGACGTTGTACCCTGGGAAACAGACGGCGAATCTGTTTTAAGGGAAGCGTGTTAAACACGTGCCTCATCTTAGTTTTACTGCTTTCAATTTTATTTGTTATTTAATTATGTTCTTTGTTTTCTGTTAATTTTATTATTGTTTTAATAAAAGTATACACCGTTTCCCACAATCTTAAAACAGATTCTGTTTAACAGAATTAAAACTTTTATTAAATCGGATTAATAATTTTATCAGATTTATTTATAAACTGTTTCTACCGAAACCAGGATTGAGTTTCACTGGAAATCAGTTTTAATTTACAGATTTTAATTAACAGTTAAGGTTTTTTTTTAGCAGTTGTTCTAATCAGTTTATTGAAACCAAGATTGTGTTTCTGTTAAACTGATACGTTTAATAGTTACATCTGATTCATTGAAACCAAGATTGAGTTTCTTTGAAGCAGATCCACTATAAGTATATAGAGATCACGATTGAATTTCTTATATACAGATTTATAACAGTTGTCTAACTGTCTGTGTTTTGATCTTGTTTGATCTTTCAGGATGTCTAGCAGCACTCCTGTAACTCCTGTAACTCCTGCAACTACTACTGTGAATGTAACTGGTGCGCCAGTTCCCCACACAGTTGCTAATCATGCTGAAAAACCAGAAAAATTCAATGGACAGAATTTTAAGAGGTGGCAGCAGAAGATGTTCTTCTATCTCACTACTTTGAACCTTGCGAAGTTCTTAAAGGAGACTGTACCTCAGGTGGAACCTCCTAAAGAAGGTGTACCCGAAAATCAACAAGCCGTGCAAGCTGTTGAAGCATGGAAACATTCAGACTTCTTGTGTCACAACTATATTCTGAATGGTTTGGTGGACTCTTTGTACAATGTGTACTGCAAGACTAAGACTGCCAAAGAATTATGGGAGTCGTTGGAACGCAAGTACAAAACTGAGGATGCTGGTACAAAGAAGTTCGTGGTAGCTCGCTTTTTGGATTACAAGATGGTTGATTTAAAGAGTGTGATAACTCAGGTTCAAGATCTGCAGGTTTTGCTACACGACATTCATGCTGAGGGTATGACTTTGAGTGAAACTTTTCAAGTTGCTGCTATCATTGAAAAGTTACCTCCAAGCTGGGTAGAATTTAAAAACTACTTGAAGCATAAGCGAAAGGAGATGACTGTTGAAGACTTGGTTGTTCGTCTTCGTATTGAAGAGGACAACAAGCTGGCTCAGAAAAACACTTATACACCTGATTCTGCCAAGGCAAATATGGTTGAGCATGGTTCATCTTCTTCAAAGTCTAAAGGCAAGAGCTTTGGAAAAGGGAAGAATGACAAGAAGAGAAAAGGGAAGTCTGAGTACCTTGCTCCTAAGGCTGGAATTGCGAAGCAGAAGTTCCAAGGAAATTGCTTCAACTGTGACAAGCCAGGTCATCGTGCTGCTAATTGCAAAGCGCCAAAGCGGGTGACTCCACGCGAGGCTAATATGGTGAATGATAATGTGGACATGATTGCTATGGTGTCTGATGTCGTTACCATGATCTCTGAAGTTAACCTGGTAGGTTCTAATAATAATGATTGGTGGGTTGATACTGGGGCAACCCGTCATGTGTGTGCTGACAAGAGTATGTTTCACTCTTTCAGAGCGGTTGACAATGGAGAGAAGCTGTACATGGGCAACTCTGCAACTGCTGATATCAAGGGCGAAGGAGATGTTATTTTGAAGATGACATTCGAGAAAGAGCTCAAGTTGACTAAAGTCTTGTATGTTCCGGAGATTCGCAAGAATCTTGTGTCCGGATGGCTTTTGAATAAGTTTGGTTTTCGTCTTGTTTTTTAGTCTGATAAAGTTATACTTTCTAAGAATCAAATGTATGTTGGTAAGGGGTATGCCCTGAATGGTATGTTTAAGCTCAATGTAATAGTTGTTAAGAATGATATCAATAAAATGAATTCTTCTGCTTACTTGATTGAGTCTTCTAATGTGTGGCATGGCCGTCTTGGACATGTTAATTTTAATTCAATGCGTCGTTTGATTAAATTTAATGGCATACCAAATTTTCATATTGATTCAAATTATAAGTGTGAAACTTGTGTCGAAGCCAAACTTACAAGATCATCTTTCAAATCGGTTGAACGAAAAACCGAACCACTTGATATGATACACACAGACATATGTGATTTGAAATCACTACCCACAAAAGGTGGCAATAAGTACTTCATCACGTTTATTGATGATTGCACAAAGTACTGCTACGTTTACTTGTTGAAAAGTAAAGATGAAGCTATAGACAAGTTTGTTCTATACAAAACCGAAGTTGAGAATCAACTTGGTAGGAAAATCAAGGTTGTACGAAGTGATAGAGGAGGTGAATATGTGTCTCCTTTTTCTGATCTATGTGCGAAACATGGAATTAGACATGAGTTTACTGCTCCTTATTCACCTCAGCAAAACGGTATTGCCGAAAGGAAGAACCATACCTTGAAAGAGATGGTTAATGTCATGTTGTTAAGTTCTGGTTTGAGCCGGGACATATGGGGGGAAGCCATTCTAACGGCTACTTATCTTTTAAACAAGATACCTCGTAAGGATAAAGAGGAAACCCCATATGAACTGTGGATGGGAAGAAAACCATCATACCAGTACTTACGAGTGTGGGGGTGTCTAGCCAAGGTAGCTGTGCCGACACCTAAGGCCCAAACAATTGGACCTAAATCTGTGGATTGTATATTCATTGGATATGCTAAGAATAGCAATGCGTATCGTTTCATTGTATATGATTCGAAAAATCCTGATATACACAAGAACACAGTTATGGAATCAAGGAATGCGTCCTTCTTTGAAAACATATTTCCTTGTTTAAAGAAGGAAAATGGAAGCACATCTAGAATAGATGATGCAGTTGTCCAAGATAAGAGACAACGAGATGATGATGATCTCCAAGATGAGAGACAAGATCAACCCGAGGAAGAAGAGGTTGAACCTAGAAGAAGCAAACGGGCGAGAACCGAGAAATCATTTGGACCCGATTTTGTCTCTTTTATGGTAGAAAATGAACCTACTTCTTATCAAGAAGCTGTAAATTCCTCGGAAGGACCTCGATGGAAAGAAGCGATTAATAGTGAAATAGAGTCTATTTTACAAAATCATACTTGGGAGCTCGTGGATTTACCTCCTGGTTGTAAACCACTAGCCTATAAATGGATCTTCAAGAAGAAGATGAAAGCTGATGGCACCATTGATAAGTACAAAGCAAAATTGGTGATCAAAGGTTTTAAACAACGCGAAGGTCTAGATTACTTTGATACTTATTCGCCTGTTACGCGAATAACTTCTATTAGGATGATTCTTGCTATTGCCGCATTAAGAAATTTAGAAGTTCACCAAATGGATGTGAAAACAGCTTTTCTAAATGGAGATTTAGAAGAAGAAATTTACATGAACCAACCCGAGGGTTTCATGGCTCCTGGACAAGAGAGCAAAGTTTGTAGGCTTGTTAAGTCATTGTATGGCTTAAAGCAAGCTCCAAAACAATGGCATCAAAAGTTTGATCATGCCATGCTAGAGGATGGATTCAAAATTAATGAATGCGACAAGTGTGTTTATGTCAAAGACACGAATAGTGGATATGTAATCTTGTGTCTTTATGTTGATGATATGCTTATCGTTGGCAGTAACGACAAGATGATCAAGTCTACTAAAGACATGTTGAAATCAAAGTTTGACATGAAAGATATGGGTTTGGCTGATGTGATCCTTGGAATAAAGATCATACGAACTCATAGTGGAATTGCATTAAGTCAAGCACATTACATGGACAAAATTCTCAATACTCATAATGCGGGGGATTCTGGCCTAGCTAGAACTCCAATTGACACCAGTTTGCATCTATCTAAAAATAGAGGCGCAGGTGTTGCCCAATTAGAGTATTCAAGAATTATTGGCATTTTAATGTATTTGATGACATGTACCCGACCTGACTTAGCATATGCTGTTAGCAGGCTAAGTAGATATACTAGTAATCCAAGTGATGCACATTGGAAAGCTATGACTAGGGTACTTCATTATTTGAGATACAGTCGTGATTATGGACTGAATTATGCTAGATATCCATCTGTTATTGAAGGATACAGTGATGCAAATTGGATATCTGACATAAAGGATTCTAGATCGACCAGTGGATATGTGTTTACACTGGGAGGGGCCGCTATATCTTGGAAGTCTTCCAAGCAAACTGTAATAGCTAAGTCCACGATGGAATCAGAATTTATCGCGTTAGATAAATGCGGAGAAGAGGCGGAATGGCTACGTCAATTCATAGAGGACATACCCAGGTGGCCTAAACCGGTAACGGCCATTAGTATACATTGTGATAGTCAATCGGCAATTGGCAGAGCTCATAGCACAATGTATAATGGAAAGTCTAGACATATCCGTCGTCGACATAATTCGGTACGACAACTACTCTCAACAGGAGTTATCTCAATTGACTATGTGAAGTCAAAGGATAACATCGCGGATCCGCTTACGAAAGGCTTAAGCAGAGAGTTAGTTAGTAAGTCGTCTAAAGGAATGGGACTAAAGCCCTTAAAGGAATGAGTTTCTATGAAGGAAAACCTAACCCAGTTGACTGGAGATCCCAAGATCTGGGTTCAATAGGACAACCTAATCATAGAAATGTGGGGGAAGTCACGTCAATGTGGGGGAGTTACTTAATACAGTAACTTTCCTAGTCCATTCCTAGAACAATGTGACTTGTTGAGAGGTTAAACATATGGCTTAATGATTCAGGATGATATCATAAAGCATAATGATTCAAGATGAAATCACAAAACATATGTTTTTAATGATTCAAGATGAAATCACCTATGTGAGAGAGAAGTGGGGTCGCTTCGAAGGAAATTGTGGGGGCGCAATTTCTAAGAGCTCTTGCAGGACCAGGCGAGTGTTCATGACCATAACGAACACGACTATGAGGACTTGACAAGGTCAGGGAGAGTCTTGTGTGAGTGTGTATTGTCGTCTACGTAAACAGAGGCTGAGTTCAAGGACATCGCGTCTACTCAGATCTAGGAGACTAAGTGCATCTCACAAAGGAAGGTTCAAAGGGTTACACCTACCTATCCTATGCAGGACTTAACCGCAGAAATTTTGCCGAAACTTTCGTGTGTTTTCGACCGATTCCCATTCATGTGGGGGATTGTTGGAAAATGTTTTGTAAAATATGGTTTTTGCAATACTTCGGACATAATTTTATATATGTATATGTTATATATATTCGTAGTACTTATTAGCTTTGCGTTCTCCTCGAAGAGAGCTTCGCAACGAGCTAAAGTATGTCCAATATGGAGTTAATATGAATGAGATATCGTGTCTCAAAGTGAGTCACGTGAAACACAATATTTGGAAAAAATATTTGTCCCACATCGCTTGAAACATGAAGTGAAAACATGTTTATAAGGAAATCCTAGTTTCTACCCTACAATATTCATTTGTGGGTTTTTACTCCCACGCCTACGCGCGCGCAGGGGGGGGGGGGGGGGGGTGCAGAAAGTGGGATTTCTAGGCCAAAAACGGGTTCGAAGCTACTGAACTTGTGCACGAGCGCGCGACCTGCGGACACGAATGCAACTCCGAAAACTGGCTTGGGTGCGGGCAGATTTCGGTATCTTTTTTGCTGCGAATTCGATTTGTTTTTCCAGAAAATTCTGTACATCTATTTTAGGAATAGATACAGAAACATAATATTTTGTGTTAAAAAGACAGACAGGAAATCTGTTTTAGTTCTAACATATTTTCCTGACTGTGGTATATATTTTCTTTGAGAACAAGTAAAGTTTTCAGTATAAATATAACCCATTCTCATTCAGTTTTCACATCAGAAAAACGTAGCTTTTCATACTCCATTACCAGACGATTTTTCCAGCAGTTCTCGATCAGAAACGCAGAAGGCTTCCGTGATCTTTCAGGCAAGTTTGTCTAGTCCGGCTGTACAACAGCTTTGGACGTTGTACCCTGGGAAACAGACGGCGAATCTGTTTTAAGGGAAGCGTGTTAAACACGTGCCTCGTCTTAGTTTTACTGCTTTCAATTTTATTTGTTATTTAATTATGTTCTTTGTTTTCTGTTAATTTTATTATTGTTTTAATAAAAGTATACACCGTTTCCCACAATTTCTTAAGTGAAGTGTATGTAATGTTTATAAAATTTCACAATAACAATGATAACTTTAATGAAACGTTGTGGTTGGAAAAAGTTACTTTTAAAAGAAGTTCGGGAGTCCTTTTTATATATTTTGGAAGGGTATTTTACGGTTTTACACATTCAGATAATAAATTCATTTCTTAGTGTCTGAAGAAGTAACGAGAAACATGCATACAAGGGAAGCTTGAACGGGACAATTCATGTAGTGACGGGAGGTGGAGGATCAATACTTAAAGATTTCGCCAACATCAAAACTACTTGGAGTCTAGTATGGGTTTCTGAAACTCACGTCGTGTAACCCCTCTAACCTTTTGTTTGAATACAAGAAGAGCAGCAGTGGTAAAGTTTACGACTCCTTCACGATTTCTAGAGATTACAAAGATATATTGGCCTGCACAGTTGATAGTTGCTCAACCACATCCAAGACAGATTAGGTTCATACTTATCATCCATGAATATTTGACCTCAAGTTACTACTGGTTTATTTAATTGATTCAGTTTTTTAAGTGTACAAATCTCAGGTGGCCTCTATTCTCTTTAATACTATTTTCAAAGAACTCCAGAACCAAGAGCCTAAGCGAACATACTTTGTCAGGACCGAGTGCTCCATATAGACCTTTCTAATTATTTCCAATTAAAGAACAAATTCTCACTATAGCATTATTTAAAAAATATTTATCGTAATGTGAGATTAAAACGCATATTGTTTTTTTTTGACATGTTAAAAAAGCTACTCGTGCTTGCCTAGACTGTTTGTTACACTTCTTTCCCGTTTTGTGAGCTATACATTCTCTCCTAATTAACACCAACTATTTCCACGACACTTGTTACTAGTCTACATACTTCCATGCTATGAAGTGTCCAACAACTAAAGAATCACATAAAGATGAAAATGAGTCTATTTGACTTTGTAGGTCAAATAGACTCATTTTAATCTTTATGATTAACATAAAATGTATTAGTTATGTGCCCTTGTTTCTCTTACAAAATCCAGAGGGATGAGGATACTCTTTGAAAGTTTATGGACTTTAATTTTAATAGTCGTGTGTTAGGATCGAACGCGGGATTACGGGATTACACACAATACGTAAAGAGTTAATTTATTTAATAAATATATTTATATGTTTATTAAATTAAATCGAGCAATAACTTTAACCGTCGTTAAATTTAAGAGTTAAGGACTTAACGGTTAAAACTTAGAATAAACTAGAAGAGAAAAGAAAAGTATGGAAACCCCTATGGGTTGGGCTTGGCCGGCGGAGGACAAAAGAAAGGAGGAAAATGATTTGTTTCCTAATTAGTGTTAACTTGGATACAAGTTTAATCACACTATATAAACAAACCTAACCCTTTATTATTTTTTACTCTATCTTTTTTCTCTCTTTCTTTCTTGTGATCAACACCAAAGGCAAACACCTTTTTTAGGGTTCCTTTTAACATTTGGTTTTGATTTCTTAATCAAGTCCTAGCCCATCTCTAGGGTTGTTGGGTTGATTTTCCACTAAACGTTTTAAGCTCGTTTTGACGTACTAGTATTACGGTTAACTCGTTATTATATGTGTGTACAAGAACGTAATACAATCTTACTTTAGATTGCATCTTGGATCGATTAAAAAAATGGTAAGGGGTTAATCATTGATCCTTATAAACCTTAATTTGGTGAATCGTTCTTGTTCGTTGTAATTGCTTTGCTAAAGGTACGTAACCCTAATTCGATTAATTATGAATGTGTTATTATAATGATCTTGTTAAATCGCGTCCGCTATTACGTGCTTTGATCTTTGCTTATGTTACCATAAATGTTATGAACTTCATAAACCATCAGTTGCATCGAGGGCCGTTTTAACATGTTATAATTATCGAGATCTAAAGGTTTTTTAACTAATAATTGTTTTGAGTTAAAACTACATGTTGTTTTTGTAGGTTTAAGATAAATTGTGCCTGTCCTTCATCTCAATAAACCGATACAATATATAGATACATAAGAATGTTCTAGACTCGGGCTAAAGCCCATTACACAATAATATTTATAATACGGGCTAACACTCCCCCGCAGTTGGAGCGAGAGAACAACGGACACTCAAACTAGTGTGAAATTCTTCAAATAAGGCAGTAGGCAATCCTTTTGTAAAAATATCCGCATATTGGTAACGAGAAGGAACATGAAGAACACGAACCTGACCAGAAGTAACCAAATCTCGAACAAAATGAATATCAATCTCAATATGTTTTGTACGCTGATGCTGAACTGGATTACATGATAAATATACCGCACTCACATTATCACAATAAACAAGCGTAGTGGAAGATAGAGGATTGTGTTGCTCGCGTAATAAATTCCTCAACCAACAAGTTTAGCAACAGCATTGGCAACACCACGATACTCTGCCTCAGTACTAGAACGAGAAAGCGTCTGTTAACGCTTAGAGGACCACGATAGTAAGTTGCTGCCAAGAAACACACAATAACCAGAAGTAGAATGCCTAGTAGTAGGACAACAAGCCCAATCTGCATCAGAATAAGCAACCAAGGAAGTGGTAGAAGAAGCAAATAAATGTAGACCATACCCCAACGTACCCTGAATATACCACAAAATCCGTTTAAGAGCCGAAAAATGAGGCTCCCGAGGATCTTGCATATAAAGACAAACCTGCTGCACTGCATAAGAAATATCTGGTCGAGTGAACGTAAGATACTGAAGAGAACCTACAAGTCTCCTATATAAAGTCGGATCAGCCACTGGATCACCATATGACCCGAGCTTAGAATCAGTATCAACAGGAGTTCGACTAGGGTTACAATTAACCATGTGCGTTCGCTCAAGAATCTCAACATCATATTTCTTTTGGGATAAGAAAATCCCTGAAGAATCCCGTGTAACCGATATACCCATAAAATAATTAAGAGCCCCCAAATATGTCATGGAAAACTCCTGGTGTAATGATGCGATGATCCGCTGTAACAATGTCTCAGAAGAAGCAGTAAGCACAATATCATCAACATATAACAACATATAAGCAGTATCCATCCCCTGTCTTCAAATAAATAAAGAAGTCACAACGAATATGATGAAACCTAACACGAGTAATATAAGATGCAAATCTCTGAAACCAAGCTCGAGGTGCCTTCTTAAGACCATATAGAGATCATAATAAGTGTGTAAACACTTATCCTTTTGCCACTAAAATCAAGGAAAAACAAAACCTAATCATGTGTTTAATGTCGTAAAAGTCAGAATTACGCGTGGTTTTGTGTTTTTGTGTTAAATAGGTACAAATGATCAAAAGAAGAGAAAACACGGGATTTCACGGTCAAATGTTGAAGAAAAGTCCAAGAAAGAGACGAAGACAAAGTCAAAGTCCAAAAGTGTGCCAAAGATCACGAAAGCCGACAATTCGACACGATTTTGAAGAAATAATCAAGGAAGCCAAAATCGAGCTCGTTTTAGTGGATTTAATCATTTTTGAAGATATTCGAGCCAAGTGGGTCCCACATTAGATAAATGGGCTCAAAAGCCCATTTATGGAAAAAGGTTTCTTAACTTTTAAACCAGAAGCCCAAATGAAAGCCCATTTGGCTAATTTAAGTTAAACGAATGGGAGCTTTTAATATTGGGCCAAGCCCATGATGTTGGGACGGATGAAACGAAGAGTGAATAAACTTTTCATTCTTGCTAAGTCAAATCCCACATCACCACAAACCCCTCATCCAATAAGAGTGATCCACATCACACTCAAACTAGCACAACAAACACATCTCTTGCCAGCATGGCAATCCAAGTGATTCAAGATGCATTTTCATCCGTAGATTGAAGAAAATGAAGAGAGAGAAGAAGAAAAGATGGATTCGACGGTTCGGATTGGATGCTTAATATTGAAGCTAACAAGAGGGTTTCTAGGTGTTTGCCTATAAAAACCCCTCCTATCGGTAATTTTAGAGTGCCTTTTATTTTATTTTAATTTTTATTTTATGAAAAATAGATTTAGGATTTGATGTAATTTTTTTTAAAAAAAGTATTGTACTATGAATTTCGTTAATGAAAATTAAAGTTTCGGTTTAAATTTGGTGTCTCGTTTAATATTATTGCTTTATTATCTTGAATTTATTTTTGATTAAATAGTAGTTGAATTAAAAAGATAAGGGATAATTTCCCCTACTGGGAAATTATATAAAAAAAATATATTGGTTACTATTTATGATGGATATTGGGTTAATAACGGTGGTGTTGGTTCGTTTGGTCTCGGTTTCGAGTAATAGGGGGTTCTGCGGCCACCCTACTGCCCAACGGTTATCATCATAAGGTTCATCTCTTTGATTTTTTTATAAGTTTTTATTAATCTGCTGCTTTTGTTTTATCTGCTTGTAGTTATTTGATATAATCTGTTTTATGTTATTTAGTCTAAATTTTATTGAATTTGCTTTATTCTCGTTTCATATTATCTGCTTATCTTTGTTTGGGTCTGCTTATTTTGTTAAGTTCTGTTTGGATTATATAGTATTTCGGATCTGCTTATTTTGAAATGAGTTTGATGTTTAGATTTGCTCGTTTGGATCTGCTTATGTCATGTTAATCTGCTTGTGTGTTATACTGTTAATTGAGCTTATGCTTATTTTCGGTTCAGATTAGTGATAGGATCGTTTGGGTTGCTTATTGCTTATTGAGTTTGTTGGATTTACTCATTGTTCAATTTGCTTATTTTAAATTGCTCGTTTAGCTTATAGGAACGTTTGGGTGCTTATTGTTTTATTTAAGTTTGTTTAGCTTATTCTGTTTTTTTTTATTTTAGCTTATTCGTTTTAACTGTTTGTCTGGCTTATTTGATTCGTTTTATTAGCTTATTACTGCTGCAAATAAACACTCCGACACAATTGGTCTGAGTGAGTTAAAAATCCAAAAAGAATTATATTAGCAAAAAGGGTCCCTCCTGGGATTCGAACACAAGACCTCTCGTCTAGCAGTCCACAACCTTAACCACTTAGCTAGGACCTTTATTTGTGTTTACATACTCATCAGTTAATTAATATAGGCTTATTACTAGGTTGGCAATTTTCATTAATATAGTTTTATTAAAATTTTAGTTTAATAAATTTGGAATATAAAAGTTTAATATTAACTTTCTTTTATTCAGTTTTAAATAAAAAAATAAAAAGTTAAAAAATATTTTATTTTAATTACTTTTATAATTTTAAATTAGTTTTCATTTTATTTTTATTTAAAAATTGTTTTGTTTTGTTTTAAAAAATAGATTTTAATTCTAAAATTAAATTAGTTTTGTCTTGTTTAAATAGTTTTCATTAAAAGTATTAGATTTAAAATTTAGATTTAAGTTTTAAAATTAGTTTTAATTAAAATTAGTTTAAATTAGATTAAAAAGTTTTTATTATTAAATATTTTTAGTTTAAAATACCCAAAAATATAGTTACCAAGAACAAATTAATTTTTACGTTTAATCGGAAATCAATTCGATTCGAGTCGAGGAAAACGAACATTAATTGATTTTAAAGATTTGCCTTGCAAAATCTATACATTAGATCGCTGTAATAAACACACATAATCAGGATGCTCAGAATCACGGAAGCCGGGAGGCTGATGCATATAAGCAGTCTCAGATAAATCTCCACGCTTTGTGTTCCAAGTTTGACGGATCGTAATTATGCCTTTAAAGCGGAAGTATGAGACCGTTTATTGTCTTTCACAAGATCACTAATAAGACCCCAAGCCTCCTTAGCCGTTTCAGGGCGTGCAATGACTAACCTTTTTTGAAGTGCATCCGAGAGGGTTGTGAAAATCCAAGAGAGGATGATCTTATCGACTTTGAGCTCGTCCGTTGTAAGATCAACAACGGTGCTTGAACCTGTGGCATCAGGGTCATCATCATGGATAAACTTGGTAACATCGTAGCTTGAACAAAGTTGTGTGAAAAAGAACTCCCAAGACCCATAGTTCCAATCGTTAAGGTCAAGTTTGATAGGAACCCTCATCAGGAGGTGATGATGAGTGACCAAGGAGAGCTTTTCCGAAAGTGGGATGGTAGCAGCAGAACCCGTCATCGAGATCGGTGTTAGTATGAAACGATTTTATGGAGAAAGTGATTTTAGGGTTTGTATGAATGTGGGGACAGTAACAAACAAAAACAAATAACTTCTTTGTAACCTAAGAACACAGACTCACATCTCATAATCACTAGTTCAATAATGAGTTCGTTACCTTAGAATGAATCACGAAACGAAAGAAATTTTTTTGGGATTAGGGTTTAAGATCATTGGTTATGCTCGATACCATGTAGGTTTAGGATAAATTGTGTCTGTCCTTCATCTCAATAATACGATACAATATATAGATACATAAGAATGTTCTAGACTCGTGCTAAATCCCATGACACAATAATATTTATAATACGCGCTATCAGTTTTTTATGTTTTCATTAAAATTAGGGTTTTGTTTTTTTTTAAATTAGGGCTCGGTCGGTGTTTTTTTAAAAAAAAATTTTGAAACCCTAAAATTGCATGTTGTTATGATCATTAGATGTTTGCATGATTAATTGTTATGTCATGTATTTAAGGTTACGATCCATGGAGATTTAATAAATTTGTTAAGTTATTTGGGTGGAACTTTGATGAATTACATGATTAATTGTTATGTTATGTAAATTAATGTTTTGATCCTTAGATATTTAATTGTTAAGTGATTTGGGTGGATCCATGATGAACATGCATGTTTTTCATGGATCATATGATTTTATGTGGTAATTGTTACGTGTTTTGCTACTTGTTTTATTTGATTCAATAAATCTAAAATTAGGGAAGACTTTTATATGAATATAAAATATAGATTTGATGTTTTATTAAATAAATCGTATCCATGTGGCTATTTGATTTATTTATTGCACATATAAATTGTTATTATGTGTTTATGATTTAGTTTTTTTGTACCCTATTGTTGCATGCGTTTTTTATTGTATGTTATAAACAAGGGTAATTTTTCTAAGAAAAATAATATGGACTAAATCATATTAAGATTAGTGAATTGTTTTGAGATCTAAATTACATTGTATTGCGATGATTGGAATTGCAATACTAATTTAACGGCCTACTCAATTTGACTAAGTATAAAGTGGGTATAACGAGTTGCTGGTCATGTAACCAACTAAGGAAGGAGGTTATGCCATCCTAAATTAAACTGACATGAAAATCTGTTGTTACTAACACAGATTCGCAAATCTTTAAATACACAAAACAGATTCTAGTAAATGTGATTTTTACTAGAATTAACTTTGCAATTCAAAAAGGGCTTGCGGCGCAGCTTGTTGCTCGCTTGCCTTCTACAGCTATGTAATTAAACTTTTAATGATTATAATTCCAGGAGTCTTGAATAAAAAAAAATATTGGAGTCCAGTTTGTATCTATTCCTAAAATAGATTACAAAAATCTGGAAGGAAAAATTCGAATGAGCAGCAAAAAATATACCGAATTTTCTCGCACCCAGGCAGATTTAGAAGCTGCATTCGTGTCCGCAGGTCGCGCGCTCATGCACAAGTTCAGTAGCTTCGAACCCTTTTTTGGCCTAGAAATCTCACTTTCTGCACCCCTGCGCGCGCGTAGGCGTGGGAGTAAAAACCCACAAACGAATATTGAAGGTAGAAACTAAGATTTCCTTATAAACATGTTTTTACTTTATGTTTCAAGCGATGTGGGACAAAATATTTTCCAAATATTGTGTTTCACGTGCCTCACTTTGAGACACGATATCTCATTCATATTAACTCCATATTGGACATACTTTAGCTCGTTGTGAAGCTCTCTTCGAGGAGAATGCAAAGCTACTAAGTACTACGAGTATACATAACATATACGTATATAAAATTATGTCCAAAGTATTGCAAAAACCTATTTTGCAAACACTTTTTCCAACAATATCACTATAAATAAGCTAAAGTTACTTACATTATCCTGGGCCTGAAAATTATCAACATAGTATTTAAGGCCTGAAAATCCAGTAAAAATATTAAATAGACACAAGAATGAACTATGAATTGGTGACCAGCCAAAAATCAGATTAATATCGAGTGACCCTATGGCACACATATCAGATATAAAACTGATAAAAAAGATACTACACTTGATCTTAGCTAAAAGGCTGAGAAAGATATGATTATTCTCATCTTGGTCTGCTGCTTTTATAGGCCAAGACATCTTCATAGCATCACTCTTATGGGTGATGTGGGACAAACGGAAATCTGGTTTGGTATTTACACAAAGTCCCAAACCAACAGGTACCATCTCATAATTTGCTAAATTCCGAGTCTTTAATAACTTATGAACAACAAACACCGTCGTCTTTAATTGTTACAGGTTACAAGGTTCTGACCAACTAAAAACTATGGATAATCTCTGCAGAAACATTACGTTCTAAGTTAATAGTAATAAGATTGTTCAAGATGTTTTTTATCGTCATTTGAGGTGCACACCAATGACCTATAATCCATCATGGACATATGACTGATTAGAAATAGGAGACAAAGATATCATTCCAAGCGGTAAGGAGCTGGGAGTCAATTGGAAACCATAACTCCAAAAGCATTGTCAAGCTATCACATTTATTAAATTCATTCAAGATTAAAGGTCTCTAAGATTAACAGATTGTCAAGAATATACGCACTGAATTATACATTCCTTACCGCTTGGAATTATATGCACTGAATGTATTAAGGTCTCTAAGATTAATAGATTGTCACTTGCATATTCAAGTGATATCGCATATGTTACCTGGCGTACGAATCTACAAGTATGGTCATAGTTTCTTATTTAGATTACATTTTGTATCAGCTGTTAGTTTTGTAATCCGTTCCACATATCAACAATAATTATAAGATCGCGTACACGTCAGATTCAATGCTTCCTAAGTATCATGATTGGTAATTTTTATACATACTTTTCAGCTTTGATATCCGTTGTGAGCTTGTGATACATGTAATATAGCTATCAAATTGCCATATTTTCACCTGGTTTGAGTCTCTGTGGCGGTGGGTTCAAACCCCGTGGATTATTTGTGAAGGTTTAAATTACTCATAACAATTACGTAAAACCCTAATTAAGATCAAAGCATAGATAGCGAAAGCGTTTAACAAGATCATAATTAATAACACATTCATAATTAATCGAGTTAGGTTACATACCTTTTAGCTAGAGAAAATCTTCAAGAACACCGGCGAATCACGAATTAGGGTTTATATGAAGAACACCAAGATATAGTTTATAATGAAACTATATTACGCTCTTGTACACACGTAATGCAACGGATCAATCGTGAGACTAGCACTAATAAACCAGAGCTTTAATACTTGTTAATTATAGCTAAACCAAAAATCAAACCGAAACCTTGTGTGGGTTAGGGTTTGCGATCGCAAGAAAGAAAAGGAGGGGAGAGACCAAAATTATGAAGGCTTGATGGGGTATTTATAGGATTACATAACTTTTTCTCCAAGCGCTTAATCAAGATTAGGAAACTAATCCTCCTTCCTTTTTCTTTATATAGCCGCCGACTATAGTAAACCCCAAGGGGTTTCCGGAACTTTCCGTTCTTGTTTCCTTTTCTATATAATTCTATAACGCTCGTTTACACTTAACTTTTAATTATTAACGATCGTTAAATAAGCTTGATTTATATTTAATAAATATAATAAATATATTTATTAAATTAATTAGTCCTTTATGTATTGTGTGCAATCCCGTAATCCCGAGTTCGATCCTATCACACGACTATTTAATTTTATGTCCATAAAACTTTCAGCTCTCACTTGGACAAAATTCGAATATCGTGATCACATTGATTAGCGTTTAGTTACACTAACAATGTCACTAGTACAACTCGAGTAAGGTCTCCTAGACAAAACCTTTTAATGATACATCATCATTATTATTATCCTTTCATTTCAAATACAACGTTAATAGGATATGGATCTCAGTCATTCCTTCATTAACCATTCTGTTTCTCGTTTACGGATATAGCAAGATTACCAAAACACATTTGGGTGTGGCCACACAAACATCTTACTACTCCCCCGAAGGGCCAAGCTGTATTATACTTCAAATCATTTTTGAAGGAAACAAATCCCATTTTGACTACAAGCGAAACTTACGAACTTTGCAACACTTCTGAAAATAACCCTTATAGCCACCAGTTACGTTTAGCGTTAGGTTATCTCACAGAAATACACTACATTCATGACAGTTTCTTGGTATCTCAGGTCTAAGGATAACTATTTATAATTTATTTAATGACAAATATCCATAAAGTAGAATTATATAGTTGGGATAATTCCAATATTTGATTCATCAAATATCATCCAAAATTAACCAATATACTTTCAAGAATACTCTGTCACTATTTTGAATTGTCTTAGTTTAATAATACTCTCATATTATTAATCGACAACGGACATTTAGAACATAACAATTTATTCATGGATATAAAACATGTAAAATAGGATACAAAATCAAATAACAGAAAATAAACGAAACTCAATCTTTATTTCATCAATTCAATAATATCTTTAACATCCTTTATCCAAATACTAATCAAAAAATTTATTACATGAATCCGCTAGCTAGTTGCAGCCCAATTGCCTTGGCATGCTTAACTACCTTTGGTCTAGGCAAAGCCTTAGTAAAAGGATCGGCTACGTTATCATCTGTGTGAACTTTTTTTAATTTTATTTCACGAGCTTCCACTTGTTCTCGTATGTTGTGATATCTACGTTTAAAGTGTCTGTGAAACGCCTCTTTTGAGTGCGAGGTCGTACCTCTGTATTCTTGATTCCTCAAGAGACAGAAACCCATGTCTGGTTGATGCATTGAGACCATGTAGCCAGAGCGTGATAAACCGAGCCTTATGGTTTCGGCCATAGCTCAGTAGAGGATCGTTGTCAGCCCATCTGATGGGTCTTGACATGGCTACGTGGTTGTCTGACAGACAACAAACCCTTTTCAATCTGTAACACTCCCAAATTTCGGATAGCAGCGGAAGGGTCATTGGGAGTATTACTGTCTGGCGCCTTTTATGACTCCAGGATCATTGGCAAATATAGTTGCAGCAGAATTGTCGCAATACATATCAAAAGGTTCTTCAATTGAAGGCATCACTCCAAGATCTCCAATAAACTTCCTAATCCAAACAGCTTCCATTGCAGCTTCTGAAGCGGCCATGTACTCCGATTAAGTTGCATGCATAGCAATGGTTGTCTGCTTCTTGCTCTTCCAATCAACTGCTCCTCCATCGATGACAAACACGTAACCCGTCTGAGACTTCGTATCGTCTTTATCACATTGCCAGGATGCATCACAGAAACCTGTTACATTCAGTTTTGTGTCTGGTTTACCCCCAAATACCAAAAACATATCTTTCGTACTCCTCAAATACTTTAGAATATATTTAACAACAGTCTAGTGGAGCTTCCCTGGATTTTGTTGGTATCTACTGACCAAGTTCTGAGCAAACACCAAATCAGGCCTTGTGCATCTTACAACATACATAATAGATCCTACAACCGAAGCATAAGGAACCTTCTGCATGTAAGCCACCTCTTTGATGCATCTAACTCATGACTTAATTCATGCTTAACTTCCATAGGTTGAAAACCTTTCTTGGAATTATGCATATTATACTTCTTCAATATCTTATCAATATAAGCATCTTGACTAAGACCAATTAACCGTCTTTTCCTATCTAGATAGATTTTAATATGCAGCATCTCCTAAATCCTTCATAGAAAACATTTACCAAGATAATCCTTAACTTCCTTAAGTCTTGGAATGTTACTTCCCATGATTAATATGTTGTCGACATATAAAATTAGGAACACTACATCACTCCCACTAGCTTTGCGATATACACATGGCTCATCACGATTTTGAATAAATCCGAACTTTTTGATTTCTTCATCAAATCGCTTATTCCATTGACGTGATGCTTGCTTCAAACCATAAATAGATCTTTGAAGTTTGCACACGCGTTTTGGATATTTAGGATCAACGTACCCTTCCGGTTGTTGCATATAGATTTCTTCATCTAAGGGACCATTCAAGAAGGAAGTTTTAACATCCATTTGCCATATCTCATAGTCATAGTATGCTGCTATAGCTATGCGAATCCTAATAGCTCGTAAGTCTGCTACCGGAGAAAATGTCTCCTCGTAGTCTACGCTAAAAGTTTGAGTAAAACCTTTAGCCACTAAACGTGCTTTATAGGATTGTACTTCACCATCCATGTCAGTTTTCTTCTTGAAAATCCACCTATTTTCACTACTTTAGCGTTTTTAGGTGCATCTACAAGTATCCAAACATCGTTGATTTTCATGGATTTCATTTCCTCATTCATCGCAACTATCCATTTTAAATTTTCTGGATCAAGCATTGCGGATCGATAGTTAGCAGGTTCACCCAGATCCCCTACTTCCTCTTCATCATCCCCTATGCTAAGACATAGTTTGCTTGGCGCACGTATAGTCCTTGCAGACCTACGTAGAGGAATTAATTCCGGTGGAGCTCCCAGACTTTCTGGCTCTATTAGAATTTCTTCGCTAGTATTTTCAGAAGGCAATGTATCTTCTTGAATTTCTTCAGGATCATAGTTTCTCCCACTGAATTCTTGATTTACAAGATCACTTTCAAAGAAGTCTCCATATCGAGCCACAACAACTTTGTTCTCAGCCGGATAATAAAAGTAGTAACCCATAGTTTACTTAGGGTAACCTACAAAGATACATTTTACTGAGCGTCGTTGGAGTTTATATCCAGAGTCACGTTTCACATACGCCTCACAACCCCATATTTTTAAATAAGACAAATATGGCTTCTTGCCATGTTATAGTTCATATGGTGTCTTATCAACCTTCTTTGTGGGAACCATATTCAAAATACGAACAGCAGATTCTAAAGCATAATCCCAAAAGGATAAAGGTAAAGTTGTAAGATTAAACATAGATCGCACCATATCTAATAATGTACGATTTCTCCTTTCGGATACACCATTTTGTTGTGGAGTATATGGAGAAGTAAGTTTCTGAACAATTCCATTTTCACTTAAATAATCTTTAAACTCTTGACTTAAATATTCACCACCTCGATCAGAACGAAGAGCTTTAATCTTCTTTCCTAGTTGCAATTCTACTTCCGCTTTAAAAACTTTGAATGTTTCAAATACCTCATGTTTATGCTTAAGTAAATAAACATAACCATAACGGCTATAATCATCCGTAAATGTTAAGAAGTAGCTAGCACCTTTCCTTGACACATGTCTAAGTGGTCCACACACATCAGTATGTATAAGTCCAAGTAGATCAGTAGCCCTTTCAATATTGCTATTAAAAGGTTTCTTGGTCATCTTTCCAAAGATACAAGACTCACATTTATCAAATGATTCATCACTGATATTTTCCAAAAGACTATCACGTTAAAGCTTTTGTATGCGAGTCTTCCCAACATGTGAAAGTCTACAATGCCAAAGATAAGAAGAGTTCTTTTCTAACTTCCTCTTCTTATTCATGCTAAATACAAAATCAATCTTTCTCTTGGAATTATTATCATGCATGTTAATTTATAAAACACCATTCACAGAAATTGCATCAAAATAGAATAAACCATCTTGGAAAACAAAAATTCTATTATTTTCAATAGTGTGAATAAATCCAAGATCCAACATACAAAAAAAGGAAATAACACCTCTAACAATTTTAGGTGTAAAATGACAATTAATCAATCTCAATACTATACCTGAAGGTAAAACTAGATTAAATGTTCCTATAGCTTCAACCGCTACTTGTGCGCCATTGCCCACATGTAGAAATTGTTCCCCATAGGTAAGCTTCCTCTCCAACTCAAAACCCTGCATAGTATTACAAATGTTAATACCACATCCCGTATCATATACCCAGGAATTTGATTTGTATGTAAGATTAAATAACTCTATCAAATATAAGTTACCTGAAGATGCTGCAGCACCAAGCTCAGCCTTCTTCTTTATTTCTCGTAACTCCTCGAGATAAAGAGGGCAGTTCCTCTTCTAGTGACCACTTGCTTTGCAATGGTGACAAGTCTCATCCTTCTGAGATTTCTTCTTGACAAAGTTTTTCTTGGGTTTAGAATAAGTCGCAACTTGTTTGCCCTTATCACCCTTGCCTTTTCCCTTCTTGTTGTTCTTGTGTGGTTTTGGCTTATTCACTCCACCCATTTGTACATAAAGCACAGGAAGGGTAGGAGCAGATGTACTTGCCTTGTCCTTTAGACCCTTTTCGTAGTCAATGAGCATTGTGTGCAAGTCATTCATTGTCTTCCCCGCGCAATGCATATAAAGTTCCTAACAAAATCATTGAAGTTCCGATTAAGAGACCTATTGATTAGGTTAATTGCCATATCATTGTCGCAGGATTTCCCTAGTGCGATGAGCTGTTCCATGTAACCCTTCATCTCTTGATAATGTGCACTAACGGATTTCCCAGGGGCTTGCTTACAACTGTGCTAAGCATCTACCAAGTCGTAGATCTCCACAGCCTGAGGCTTCTCATACATTTCCTTGAGCTCTTCAAGCATTTGATTTGGAGCAAATAGCTCAAATTTTCTTTGCAAGAAAGGAGCCATTTTTCCAAGAATTAAACAAGCCACATCATTGTGCTTTTTAACCTCTGCCTCATAATTCAGTCTTTCAACTGGAGTAGCATTAGGGCCAAGGGGCGCAGGAAACGTCGTGGTCAAGTAATCAGAAGTACCCGCTACTCTCAGAACTATTCTTAGTGAGCGGTACCAATCGTTGAAGTTTGGGCCAGTTAATTCCTGACGTTCAAGATAAGTCTTGAAAGCAGAACTTAACGCGTTGTTATCGGACTGAGCCATTTATACATAAATAAGTTCAAAATATTAGTATTTTCAATAATACCATTCAAGAAAATAAAATTACCCCGGTAATTAAAAACCATAGTATTTTCCTTGAAAACTAGAATCCATATTGACATAAACTTATCACATCAGTTGATCTGCTAGTGATAAATGTACTCAACATAGTAACTTGTCGAACAATAATTGACAAAAAAATTTGCAATTTCTAGATATTTTTAGGGATTTACGTTGCCAAAAATCAATTTGCATTGTAAACATGTTTCATCCCTACTTTATGCCTTAAATTTCCAGATCTCACTGAGTAACTCAATCAAGTCAACTAATCTAAAGAATGCAAAACCTTCATGTGCAATCTTATTTAGTCATGAAGTTTTCTCTCCATTACAACATCGTCCAAAATCTCATTATGATGACAATTGTAACTTCAAGTGTTCGTCAATTAGATGGCATAAGACTTAAATTTTAAGGGTATTGATTTTGGTGTCAAAATCATGTATGGAGAAGCATGCATACATCTTCATAGCATAAGTTTAATAAAAACTTTTAGTAAACCTTTTGTTGAGACTAAAATTTATCATATATTTGCAAGTTGAGGTATTGGTTAAACCAATTAAAGATTTTACCCACAACTAAATTCACACCGTACTTTTTCTAGAACTTAGCTAAAGCACAAAGCAATAACCTTATTCATTGTGTTTCGGATGTGAATTTTTGCGGTTAAATCAACCTTAAGGAATTATGTAAATAATAACCGTAGGTAATTCTAACTTTGACGCACAGGCAAGCCGGAAATATGGTCAGTGCTGAAGCATAACACCTCCTTCCTTAACCGGGTTCATGACCAGCGGTGCGTTATACCCACTTTATAGTTTGCCAAAGTTGGGTAGGCCGTTAAGTTATTATTGCAATTCCAATCAACGCAAATCATATGTCAATTAGATCTCAAAGCAATTCATTAATTTTTATATGATTTAGTCCATATTAATTTTTCTTGTAAAAAATTACCCTTGTTTACAACATATAATTAATATAAGAAAACGTATGAAAACAAGTAGGTACAAAAAAACTAAATCAAATAGCCACATGCATAAAAATTTATTCAAAACATAAAATCTAGGGTTTTTATGAACATAAAAAGTCTTCCCTAATTTTAAAACTTTTGAATCAAATAAAGCAAATAGCATATAAAATCATATGATCCGTGAAAAAACATGCATGTTCATCAAGGATCTCCCACATAATCTTAACAATTAAATCTCTCTACGGATCATAACCAAACATGACATAACAGTTACTTCATGCAAACATCTAAAGATAATCACCATGTAAGGGTTTCAAAAACAACTTTTTCAAAAAAAAAAAAATTCGGCTAAGCCGACCTAATTTAATAACAAAACCCTAATTTTAATGAAAAACTAAAAAACATCATGTGATTTTAATTCAAAGCAATTTTTAGTTTAAAAACCTTTAGATCTCGATAATTATAACATGTTAAAAAGGCTCTGATACCACTGAAGGTTTATATTACTCATAACAATTACGTAAAACCCTAATTAAGATCAAAGCACACATAGCGGAAGCGTTTAAAAAGATCATAATTAATAACATATTCATAATTAATCGAGTTAGGGTTACATACCTTTTAGCTAGAGCAAATCTTTAAGAACACCGACGAATCACGGATTAGGGTTTATATGAAGAACACCAAGATATAGTTTATAATGAAACTATATTACGCTCTTGTACACACGTAATGCAACGGATCAATCGTGAGGCTAGCACTAATAAACCGGAGCTTCAATACTTGTGAATTATAGCTAGATCGAAAATCAAACCGAAACCTTGTGTGGGTTAGGGTTTGCGATCGCAAGAAAGAAAAGGAGGGGAGAGACCAAAATTATGAAGGCTTGATGGGGTATTTATAGGATTATATAACTTGTTCTCCAAGCCCTTAATCAAGATTAGGAAACAAATCCTCCTTCCTTTTTCTCTATATAGCCGCCGGCTATAGTAAACCCCAAGGGGTTTCCGGAACTTTCCGTTCTTGTTTCCTTTTCTATATAATTCTATAACGCTCGTTTACACTTGACTTTTAATTATTAACGATAGTTAAATAAGCTCGATTTATATTTAATAAATATAATAAATATATTTATTAAATTAATTAATCCTTTACGTATTGTGTGCAATCCGGTAATCCCGAGTTCGATCCTATCACACGACTATTTAATTTTATGTCCATAAAACTTTCAATTCGACCAACGGGTCGAAAACCATGGTTACCAAAAAAATAATTTGCCATATTTTTTTTAAATGGCGGTGCAATAAAAAGTTATAACTTATAACTAAGTGTTGATATAATATTTTCCACTTTCGAAGGATCTCACTGTTGGAAATACACCAACACTCACTATGATCTGATATATTTATTTTTTTAAGAAATATTGAAGTACAAAACCTTGCGGGTACATGAGACATCTTTGTTAATAATCAAATACATGCACTCTTGCACCTATTTACATAAACTAGTTTGTCAAGTGCAGGGTTTGTATCTTTAGAGTGACCAAAACGCATCTAAGATTTCAGGAATTAGAGAGAGAGGGGTTAGGATGCGATCATGACACGGGATCAACGACGGAACCATGTCCATACTTGCTCATATGCCTCACAAATAACCAAGGATCTATATGTCTAAGCTTATATGACACGGTCATTTCATCTATTTTCCTCGAAAACTAGAGTTATTAATAAGGGTTGAACCTATGATATACCATGGCGACATTAGGTTAAAACTAATTTAATTTTTGAAGTGAAGTATTTTCTTACAGAATGTCACTTGAAGGATTTGTGAATGCTCCATTCACGAATTAATACGTAAAACTATTAGTTTTCAAACAAACAATTTCATTCATTTTCATAAATACAAATCCAAGCATTTTATAAGGACCTAAACAAGTCGATTTAAATCACGTAAGGAGTTTACACAAAGAAAAAGAAATGACAGAAACCTATTACAATTCCAAATGATACATAATAGCTAGGTTTCTTTTTTATTTAATACGCACATATATAAAACACAATACAAAACATGACAATTATGTGCTTGTTCGGGGTATAGTTTAATATCGTGCTTAGATGTTGCAAGAATTGCACTTGCAGCTTGATCCACACTTGCATCCATTTCTGCCTTCTGCGACGAAGTTAGTCTCTGACCCTTCAGCAAAGCTGCATATTTACAAGCAAAACAGTTTTTAGTGACTAGAAAAAAATACTCAAACCAAAATCAGTTAGTCGAAACTCAAATAAATACGTTTATAGACACATTATTTGACATAGGTATATCAACTTATATATGTATCAAAAACAATAAAAACACGTACGTCATATTGGGTGCAACACCATCGACGATCATCATGGTTGTGGTCGATGTCTCAATGTCGTATCTGACCAAAAAAAAGCTTCAAATATCGAAACATTTAAGAAATACCAAATATGGAAATAGGAAACAACATTAGAAAACTTACGAGTTGCAGTTGCAGTTTGAGCCACATGAGCAGCTTGATCCGCAATTGCACTTTCCACTTGACATGTTTTTAAGGTTTTGAAGTTAATATAAGAAATATGAAAGCTGTTTTGTTATATTCTTAATGGGATGGGAGGTGATTTGCACACTCTTTGATTTGATTGGGACACTTCAAAATATGGTGATTTGACACTTATACCCTTGTAAGAATGAATATGAGTAATAGTGATGTAAGGATATAAATGTCAAGTCATTATATTTTGGAGTGTCCCAATCAAAACAATGAGTGTGCAAATCACTTTCCATTCTTAATAGGTTGGTGATTTAATTGTGTGATTATTGGTTGATATTTATAGAACAATTTATGGTCGTGATTGGATTTGCGTGTGGCTTTGTTATTAATATTTTATTAATTGAGTAGTTGCTTGGTTGTTGGGTTGATGAATTAGATTTGTGAAGGCATGAAACTTGCTTCTAAGTTGTACATTCACAAACAAATTGATATTCAATAGAATATATACATTATTATCAGTTTTCTTTAAACATGTGGGAACATTTGCATATCCTACCCCGTCTTAAACTTGTGTCACTACAACAAAAAAAAAACCCTTCTCAGACCACGGAATCGTTTCTAAAATACAAAGGTCATCGTCCTTAGAAATCCTCGTGACGACAAATCGTTTCTAGGAACTCGTCTCTAACTATTGTTGCAAATAAAAACATGAACTCAATGGTCTAAAGCATATATGCTCGGCTAGGCATATAAAGGTTCTACCAATCAAAACACAATTGTAATGCAGTTTCACTGATATATATCGAGCCACAAAGCAACGGGTCTAATAGCTACGTAGAATTCCATATTCAATGGCCATCCAATTTTTAGTCTATGGCATTTCTGATTTTTTTCTTACATATTATACTATATGTTGTATTTTTTGACTTTACAATCCTTGTCGTTATATTGTATTTCCTCTCGTCCTAGCTAGAACAATAGTGTCGCTAACATGTAATTTAGTCAAGAGCTGGTTCTCAACAATATGTTAGGAAAAACTCTATCAAATGCCAAAAGTTGATATCCACAAAATAAAAAGGTAAAGAGGAAAATCATGCGTCTTTCTACCAAGATTAAGAGTATCACAAGTTCATAACATAACGCTTGTATCAAAAAGCTTTTGTGAAGGAGTTGGAATTTGAGGATACTGATCTAGATTGAGAACAAAGCCAAGCCAACCTCGGTTTACTTGGCGTAAAATAACTAAAAGAAACCTTAAGTAGATGTTTTTTTATAATTGTTTGTCATTTTAATTCTACATTTACATAATTATATTTTAAAGTGTAATCAAGATATTTTATATAAGCTATAGTATCCCATCACTACTAGAAAAAGGATTTTCAGCGACGGATTTTCCGACGGACAAATATCTGTCGCTAATTACCGACGAAGTTCTAGCACATTACCGACTGATATCTTGGTCAATTTTTTTGAATATTTTCCGACCGATTTCTGATAGATTTCCGAGGAAATATACTCGTCGGAAATCTGTCGGTATTTTTTTATATTGCGACGAACTTCCGACGGGATACTGACTTTATTTTAGTAAGAGAGAGAAAATAGTTTCCGTAATTTATTGGTATTAAATATTCCTATTTCATAAAAGAACTTTTTTAAACTAAAATAAAATACTTTCAGATCTTATTTCATCACTGTCCCATCGTCATCACTGTTCCATCACCGCCGCCCACAACCCACCGCCGTCGCCACTGTTCCGCCATCGCCAAGGTTGATTCGTACATCCTATTATTTATTTGGTTTGATCAATTATCGATTTGTTAAGCTGATTTGATGTGATTTGTTAAGCTTATGTGTTACTTATTAAGCTTATGTGTTACTTATGTGATTTGTTAAGCTTATTTGATGTGATTTGTTAAGCTTATTGGTTAAGCTTATGTGTCGAAAGGTAACATGTTACTCATTTGTTAGGTATGTGTTATTAAGCTGATTTGGGAAGGAGTATAAGCTCAAGTCTATTGATGATGCTGGACCTGTGATTGAAGCTGGTGGGATATTCACTTACGCCGCGAAAATCTGGGATGATTCCAGCTTAATTGCTTAGACAACCAAGGTGAGCATTTTTATCTTTGTATCAAGTATATGTGCTAATAGGCTTGTAAACGGACCGAAATAATTAAAAAGATCAGAGTTTGTTCGATCGTGTTCGACTTCAAAACACACATTTTACTTGCTTGGTTGTTGCATTTATAAATTACAATCACTGTTATTATAGATTATATCTAATCACATCATCAAAGCCTCAATAGTCATTATAGTAGTATTGTGGTAGGCTGGTAGCTAATTACTCAAAGTGCTGAGTGAACTAGTAGCAATGGAGGGTCACGTGTTCGGTAGATTGAAGGTCGGAACGCATCTCCCATCCTACGAGTGTCGCCAAGAACCGTCTCGCCATCTTTTGGTTTGGTTGGGTCATCCCGCCAACCGAATCATTTGCGTGTTAGTGCTTTTTTGAGTTAGTTTTTGTGAGATATGTTATTTTGTTGTGACTCTGGTCTAGTCTAGCGGGATTGACCTTAAAATTGCAAGGTGACCTGTTGCTACTAGTCTGAGAGTGTGTCGCGTGTTGAATTTGCATTTACCAATTAGGGGGTGTTTGGGATTGCTAATGTTCAACTGCTTATCTACGTAAAGGGTCTGAAGAACGTATAAGCAATCTAAATTAAAACACCCTCAATGGCGAAACCTATAAATTAAGCGTAACATTTTAGCTGAAGTTTTAGTCTCTAAGTGATTAAACATGTGTCAATGTTTCTTGTAGTGGAATGCTAGAAAAATTAGTAAATAAGAAAAATTCAGGGAGCCAAGGTATGTCTCTAACATTAGTAGATAAGAAAAATTAGATTAGTCAATTTCTACTTAACTCGAGTAACTTAATCGTATTGCATCAATGCAGCTAATGTCCAAATTAACATACCCGTGCCATCTGATGCTATAAAACCAATTGTCCGAACATCAATGGGAAGTGCTTCATTTGATCCTGAACAAAATTCACTTATATGGAGAATCAAAACATTCCCTGGTGAGAAGGTAAGAAGTTAATACTGAAATTTATGAACTTTGCGTCGATGTAATTGCTTCTCTTTTATTCTCATAACATAATTTGAGCATGAAAAATTGTAGGAGTATATGCTAGGGGCCAAATTTAGTCTCCCGAGTGTAACTCAAGAAGATGCAAGTCTTGATAAAAAAAATCCTCTACGCGTGAACTTCATATACAATATTTTATTGTATCCGGGGTTCAGGTATACATTTGTTAATAAATTTATATCTTAAAAAATGCCTAAGGTTTCTACGGTTTACAAAATGACCCAAATAGGAGACACATCATCTATTAATGACTCAAATATAAATAAAGGCAAACAATGAGTAAACGAGGCACATGAAAAAGTATGTTTGTATTTTTGGTACTAAACCATTCATATATCATATGTTTGCAGGTTCGTCACCTAAAATCAATGCAATATTAACTTGATGGTACACTTATGATAGATGTTGGTGTGTAACTTGTAAGATAATCAAAAAATGCCATTCTTGTCTTTCTAGAAAAAAAGTAAATAGATCACAACTTATACGACGAAAATAAGCTTATAACTTATGTCTGTAGATATGAAGTCTCACGCAAAATTAACGTTCTATCTTGCATGTTTGATATAATTATTGTATATTCGCTGGAAAACTTATAAGTTGTAGGGGCGAGAGGGTGATTCAGAGTCCTCGCCACCTTAGTTAGGTACATGAAGCTGTTCTAGACTAGTAAAAAATTACGAAAGAGATTGTTTTAGTTACAAAATTAGAGTGAACGTGTAGCAGTTATTTATTCTTATATATGATCCAAATAACACCATTGTTGTAAATATTTGACAGTAAATCCCCACTTGTTTCTTGTTCAATTATTATATACAGGCAGAGTTATCCGTACGGTAGCTGCAAACAAAGTTTATCCTATGAATGCATCGGCTTCTGGTATGCAAAGTTCTTTTTTTGTTTACTCAAACAACTCTTGCTGTAGATGGGTTGTGCCATACACGGAATATGACTCCACACCAGCTTCTTGCATTACAGAACGTGCATAAGTGGCCCAAGAAGAACATCCAAGTTATACTTGTAATTGATGGTGAGCATACATTGAGGCTAGGTGACCTTGGCTGCTAGGTAAAATCTGCATAACAAACATTGCATTATATTGTCTTAGCAGTCTGTACTTTTGTTGTGACTTCGTTTGTCTTCTTGTCTTACAATTATTATTTTCTTAAAACATAACAGGGGATGGGGACTCCTGTTGGAAAACTTTCTCTGTATACAGCACTTGGAGGTGTTTGCCCCTCAGTTGTAAGTAACTTCGTACCATTTTCTTGATTACTATGTGTCGTAAAAATGCACCGAAAGAAAATCTCTTGCTATGAATTATCAAGATTTTGGTATATCTCTTGCAACTCGGGTGTTTGTGATGCTAAAAATATTGCATTGTTCGCCTAAATGTTTTGCACAATGATATGGTCCAAGAATCTACGGATCTCCCTTCAGGACATTCTTCGTCTTATGTACTTGTGGCATCCATAGTCTCGTTTTTATTTGCTTACCATCTTGGGTTCATTCTTTAACTAGTTTCCATTATGTGCAGGGTAGTGAATGAACTGCTTGAAAGCATTTGCCGTGATCTTGGTTTCAATGTGAATAGCTTGGCCGAATGTATCTTTTTGAACCGCTGGATGGCCCTTGATGATATATCTTATTCTTGAACAGAACGGACAGTAGCATGCAAGAAGAAGTGGATGCCAGTGGGTATGATGCTGTTGCAGGTATTATAAGATTATATGCAACCTTCTTGGAGCAATTTTATTTATCATCTTTTGAAGTAGAGGTGGCAATTCGGCGGGGTTGTTAATGGGTCACTGGTGAGAACGGGTCAGACTGAGTCAGGTCTTTTTTATTCGGGTTTAGGTTGACACACCAAGACTTTCTCGGCCAAATCATGATTCTTTATAATGAAAAGTTAATGTGCTGATTATAATCACGAAGATAGTAACGAAAGCCTTAGTAGAAGAATATAGGAGGTTTTGATATGAATCAAATGTCAGCTTTTAGCTTGTTTTACCCATGCGACTGGTTTGTACCCATTTGAGATAAAAGGGACAAGCCAAATTGACCCCATTCATAAGTTAATGGCTGAAAATGCCACCTCTACTACCGAGTGAAAACTCTAACCATATGACATTTGAATCACAAGATGTAGTAATTGGGGAGATTATAGAAAAGTATGGGATCAGTTGTGAACATGCTAAAACGTTTTACTAGGTTTGTGTTGTTCCTTATATAGTTTTGGACAATAATAGAAAAATTATCTAGCATATGCTTATGGAGACCAATTGTAGATTGTTGTCGACCGTGGATTCCCAAGAGGGCGAAGAACAAATCAAGTTACAGCTGCTTGCCTCTATGTTGCTTGTCGGTTAGTGGTTTCTCCCATCACAGTTTTAAAAACATACTTGTTTTTTACATCAACTTTTTAAAGTACCTTGTTAGCCTAACAGGTTCAAACACAAATGCACCTTTTCTTGTACAGGGAACAGGAGAAACCTTTTCTACTCATTGAATTTTCCAGTGAGCTTGGCATGAGTGTGTATGTGATTACCTTCCTTAACCCGTATTTCAATATTTGTTGTCACACTGGCCTGATGTTGTAATTTCATGTTTCCAGCTACGAGTTGGGCACTGTATATTTGCAGCTGTGCCAGGTATTGAGCCTTTAGGATCATCAATGCATTCAAAAACCAGTTGATCCCAGTCTTTATATGCATAGATATACAAGCGGTAAGACTTTACTCCAAGACACCTTAGCTATATTATATGATATCCAATCTTAGCGTGTTCTTTGTACCAAATGATCTTAATAACTAGGTTTTAGTTAGGAAAATTGTTCGTTGTGTTGGTCTAATCGAATTGATCTAGGTTCTATGTGTGCGACTCAGTCGTTCTTTGGTGAAACAAAAGTGTGTCGTTGTAGTATATTAAAAATGCAAGACTTAAAAGTAAATGACGTTAATTTAAATCTAACTCTAATTTAAAGTAAAATGCAAGTATTTATAAGCGTGACGGAAATTAAAAGGCAATTAGAGTAAATAACGCAAACTTAAATCTATCTAAGGCAAATAAACGTAAAACGAAACTAAAATAAACAAATAAAGTGCATTCCATCGCAATGCGATCGGAATCCTGTCGCAATGTCACCTAAAGGAATCCAATCGCAATACGGATCGCAATCACCTATCGCAATAACAAAAACAAACATGTCGCAATGATCCCAATCGCAATCCTATCGCAATAACTCAAAATCAAACCAATCGGAATGTTGAAACTTAAACCCGATCGCAATGTCACAACCTGAGTCTGTCGCAATATCACCCAAACGGAAACTAATCGGAATCCCAATCGCAATAGGCGTCGCAAAGCAAAACCCTTATGCGATGCACCGATCGCAATACGGGTCGGAATACCAAAACCCTTATGCGATGCAGTGATCGCAATGCTGGTCGCAATGTGCCCCGTCGCAATAGGGTTAACCTTTGCGATGGCTTGTGGTTCGAAATAAGAAAATCTAATAAGCTAACTCGAATAAGCACAAATAAGCAAATACCAAAACTTAATTAAAAAGATATAAACCGAGACAATAAGTAACAAAGTTAAAGACTTTCTCAAAGCACGAATTAAGCAAACTAAACAAGCAAACTTTTAGAAAAACTAAACTTTTTAGAAAACTTAAAAAATCAAATAAGTTTAGTATGAAACAAGCCAATAAGATTGTCAAACTTATGGCTTATCTTATACAAAAACTTACACAAAGTAAAAAGATAAACTTTTTAGTAAAATAAGCAAAGAGATTAAGCAAGAAACTTGCTTAATCCGAAATTTGGATGAACTAAAAAGAAGAAAAGTAGAAGGATAATGATGAAAAGAAACTTGATCAAAGGTAAATGAAGATTAAAGCAACAAAATTAAAGAACACTTACTTGGAATTAAAAGGTATTAAAAGTGCAAGACAGTGTATTTAAATTGACATGAAAAGTAAATGTGTAAAAATTAAAGATGGAAGAACTAGTGTCACTCTAGCCAACAAGAGCAAAAATGAAATGATAATGGCCTATTTATAAGAGAGATTAGGGAGGTGCTTAGGAAGCTTCCTCCCCTCCTTCCTTTCTTCTTAATTGCAAGCTTAGGTCCTTCTCTTCTTAATCTTTTGTTAATTGCACCATTAGTCCTTAAGGCTTTTGATCTTCTTAAATCTTGGACTTTAATGACTTTTGGCTCGGGATTTCTTTGGACTCGTCTTTTAATTCTTCAATAAATAAGACTTGAGTTCTTCGGCTTTTAGTAAACTTCCGTCTTTTGACTTTTTCTTCGATAAATCTTCAGAATTGGTCTTGGACTTCCGTTCTTCTTGCACTCTTGACTTCTTGACTTCGTCTTCATCTTTTTCTTCAATAAAAGCCCGTGAATGCCCGTGTTTTCTCCACTTTTCACCTTTTCGTCCTAAATCACAAAAAAAACACAAACCACGCATAACTCCGACATAAAAGACATAAAATACACGTTTTGGCCCGGTTATTATTGTAATTAAGTGGTAAAAAGGATGGGTGTTTACACACCTATCAAATCCCCTGATCTCCTGACATTCTAGAATTCATGTTTAGTTTTATCTTGTTTATATGATTTTTTAATGCTATCTTACCAATTGTTTATGCATCAAAGAAGAGTTACTTCTTTGGCTAAATGTTGTTATTAATACGTACTTTATTGTTGTATTATAGGACTATTAGGAACAAACGATAAGGATATTCTGAATACTGCATTGCACCTTGCAGTTAGCATGAAAAGAGACTGGATGCAGGTTTGATTCTCTATTAAGATATGATGACAGCTCAGCTTTTATATTAACGAGTATATGACGTGTAATGATTTTCCCATATATTATTTGTTAATTATTTGTTAGTATTAATAATACTTGTTGCCTTTTTTAGTTTTCCGGAGAAAAATAATCATCACACATAATCAGCTACTACCGTGTCTACCTTTACATTGAAATATGATGACGTGAAGCAATATAAAAGAACCAACTGAAGCTACTAGCTGCGGTACACTTACAAGTTACACAAGCTCGATCAACTGAATAAACCCTTCCCTTGATTCCATTTGTTAATTTTTGTTTTGCTTAGTGATAATGATAGTCAATTACGCTCTAATGGTTCCATGTGTATATCAATTTGAGCTCTATTATGGATTATCAGTTTGAGTTTACGTTGTTTGGCTTTTATGTTAAGTTTGTTCTAGTTTTATTAGAATTACATAAATTTTAGCTTTATTATGTCCATTGGCCTCTTTTCTTTTTATGATATCTCAGTAACTAATAGTGACAAATTTATGACGCTTTGCTTATATTTTCCGATGGCTTTCCGACAGAAACCATACTGACAGATTTCTGAGTGCAATTTACCGACAGATGTTTTCTGTCGCTGTTTGCGAGAGAATTCCGACGGATGTCAGTTTGCTACAAGGCATTTAGCGACACACTTATTCTGTCACAAATCCGTCGGAAAAGACTTTTATCGACGGATTTCCGACAGATATGACCGTCGCTATAGACCAGTTTTGTAGTAGTGCATTAGGCCTAAGCGTGTGGAGCCAATTTTAGGATGCAACCGTACTAAACTTGCATGTCCTAGCTTGAGCGCGTTCAATTGTTGAATTTGGTAAAATGGATTATACGTGTCAAGAAGGTTGTTCTAGCTATTCAAACCACCTTGTGGTGCTGCTACTGAGAGACTTTTTGGCAATGATTTCGATATTGGAGGCTGTTGGTTACACCTTCTTTTGGCTGCTTTTACTTTGCAAAAAGGATTAGAGCCCATTTTTTTTCTAATAAACTGCTTATTCTCACTTTGGTTTGCTGTTTTAATAGGCCAGCCATCTCCCAAAGTCCCAAACCAACATATGTCATCTGATAATTTGCTAAACTTCAACAAGTTAACAACATCTCAATCTCTCGTTCATACAAATACAAGGGTTAAGCCCTAAAAATCCAGTAAAAATATCAAGTAGACACAAGATTAAACTATTAATTGGTGGACAGTAGTGCAACGCCTAGGCGAGCGTGGAGACCCCAATAGCAAGCTATTCCATTGGATCTTCCCCCTCTGAAAATCAGATGAATATCAAGTGAGCCGATGGCTAGTACATATCAAATGTTAAACTGATAAGAACATATACTACACTTGATCTTAGCCAAAAGGTCGAGAAAGGTATGCGTACTCTCATTTTGGTCTGCTGTTTTTATATGCCAAGCCATCTTCATAACATCATTCTTATGGGAGATGGGGACAAATGGTAATTTGGTTTCCTTTTCCACAAAGTCCCAACCAACAAATATCATCTCATAATCAAATGCATGCATCCCTACACAATGCACACTATTTACATAAAGTAGTATGTCAGGTGTAGGGTTTGTATCTCTAGAGTGACCAAAACACATCTAGGATAGGAAACAACGAGCAAGGTTAGCAGGCGATTGTGTCTTGGGGCCAACGACCGAACCATGTCCATACAAGATTGCTCATATGCCTCATGGAAACCCAAGGATTTATGTCTGAGCAAGCTGTAAGAATAAGTTAACCCGTGATATATCTTAATTGAGAACACAGCTAAGCCAACGTTGACCGGTTAAGAATAGTGACATGTCCGTTTTTTTACTTTAGTACCTGCGAACACCGGTAACTTTTGAGAATGTTAGAAAGTTTTGTAAATTTTCTATGGTTAGAATATGACTATGTATTCCATTTTGATAATGTCGAGAAAAAATAAAGTCCATTGATAATTTATGACTTTAAACCATCATTTGTCAATGCCTTAACTTTACTATTATGACTAAAAAATAAATGTAGCAATGGGAAATTTGAAGCTAATGCATACTTCAAGTCAAAAAGTGACTAAATGTAAAAGAGCCTAATAACTTAACTATAGCCATGAGACTTTCACCCAAAAGTCATTAATCATTATACAAACCGTAATCTTTTATATATTGGGTTTATATTACTTCTTGGTCCGATGTGGGTTTTAATTGGATTTGCATATTTGATTGTTTTGTCTACTATAAATTTAAGTTTATTTTTTAGCAAATGGAATATTCATCGCTGGAAGAAACGGTCGTGGATAAAGCAAATTGCTTTTTAGCTCAGATGAGAGGAAAATACAATCCTTGTGATAAAATGGATTTTACTTTTGTTTTTTCTTATACACAAGTCGAGTCAAAAAACTTTTGAAAGTATGCAATTCGATAAATTAGTTCATTCTATTAGCCGGATGATTATAAATCATTATAGCATTAGAGGGCTAGGAACCATCACTCCAAGTGTTGAGTTTTTTGGGTGCCACGTCAGCGAAACCCACACTCACATTCACTTGGAAAAACAGGGGAGTCATCACTTGGGGGTCAACTGGAAAAAACAGCGAACTCACACTCACAAAATTACCACCACGCCCCGTGAGTTGACTCACTTCCACCACCTACGCCGTGGGTTTTGGGCTTCGTCGGACTCATCACGCGGCCAACGTCGTGGGTTTGGCACCCCACGACGCCACCACTCCGGGTGCTCTTAGGTGTATTTCCTTATACTGGTTTCTATGATAAGTATTGAGTTGTATTTCCTTATATAGGCTCTAACCTAACATTATATATTGTAACGTGTGTTGAAGAAATAAACACAAAAAACTATTCTATCATTCAATATTCTAACATGGTATCAGAGCTCTAGGTACACAACCCACCACCAAAGAGTTATCCTCCGGTCAACGGTTTCTCACTGATGATTCGTAGGGATCCCGCTTAACTTTTTTCCGCTTTATTATTTTTCATCAGTAGCCTTTATTTTTTCAAATAAATCCCAACATCATTGTCTCATCATCATTATTCTTGTTTTACGGCCAGAAATCATTGCCATTTTTTGAAATTAGTTGGTCAAAAAATTGTCGCTTATACCTAAAGGCAAAGCAAGCCATGACGTAAAAAAACGTCACGCAAAGGAGGAAGCCGCAAGCAGTCAGCAACTATGCGTTCGAATACAATTATTCTTCTGTCTCAACAAACAAAGAAAATGATCGGAAAAGAGGCTTTTGACATATGTTCCAGTTTGTCCGTCGAGGAGCCTGACGTTCAAACTGCGGGGGAGTATTAGCTGGATGATTATAAATCATTATCAGCATTAGGTGTATTTTCTTATATTGGTTTCTATGATAAGTATTGAGTTGTATTTCCTTATATAGGCTCTAGCCTAACATTATATATTGTAATGTGTGTTGAGAAAATAAACACAGAAAACTATTCTAACATTCTGTGGTTTTGTGGTGACATTTATATATGTGAGAACTGAAGCTAAAAGTCACAGTTTATTAACATCTCATATATGGCTATATATAGCCTTGAAATACAAAAACGTGGAGCATAAAACTAGGACCAAACACTACCTATATCTCTCCTTAAGAATCGGTATACATGACCCTCAACAACTCAAATGCTTGGTCAACTAATATACCAACTCAAACTAGTACATTATAGCACAGACTTATTAAACTCTTCTTCCATACGTGAACTAAGCATGTGTGAAACTCAACACGGAAACGATTAATCCAACATTTACCCCCTTAATCGTTTATTCACATCTCACTCACAGCGGGATGACCTTCTTTTGAACCATCTCGATTCTCGAGCTTCCCCGAACACATCTGAAGATATCCCGATAATGCAACTTCCACCATCTAACTGATTCAACACTAGCGTACTTGTGTTGGAATCTTCGTGCTTTGATGTCTTCGTGTTCGACAAGAGCTACTCGTATAGATCTTCCCTCTGCTGCCTATTCCTTGCCAAGAAACTTGTCATTTTTTCTTGTTTCTTACGTTAACGTGATTACTACTTTCCTGCTTTCAAAAAATGATCTTGCTATGTTTCTTTCTTTTGATCACCTCATGTGATCTTTGGATCTTCGGTCATTTGGTTCAATAATTCTTTCTTCGGTCTTTTCGGTCTTCGGTCTTCAGTCTCACGCCGGAGCTTCCTCGGTCGTCTCTACGGCGTCGGTCTTTTTCGGTCTTTTCTTTCTCGGGCAACACGCGGTCACGGTCATCTCTTTCGGTCTCGGTCTTCCTTTCTCGGTCTAGATGCCACCCGGTCCTTTTGCGGCTATCTCGGCCTTCTCGGTCTAGGTGCAAACCTCCGGTCTTGGTTTGCAAGTTCTCGGTCTTTTCGTCTTCGACGGAACTCATTTTCCGGTCACAGTCTTCTTTGAAGTAAGCTTTCGGTCTCTAGCTTACACGGTCTAGGTCTCTTTCTTTCTTATGAAACCTTTTTTTTCTTGCTTTCTTTCTTTCTTTCTTGTGGCCTGCTACTTTCTTTCTTTCTTGCAGTACCACCGGTCACTTTCTTTCTTTCTTTCTTTCTTTCGAGGCCTTCTTTCTTACGAAGCGACACTGGCCTCTTTCATTCTTTTTTTTTGTGACGCCTCTTCTTCCTTTCTTGCTGATCTTGATCAGGTTACTTTCTTGTCTAAAATATGTGATCATAACATCACAACCCCTTCGATACTACACCCGGTTCCCTACTGCGTCCGCCCCGCAGCGAAGGGCTACACCGTTTCTTGAACCGACTCTCAAACCCGTTGATCGAACACGCTCTGGTACCAAATGTGGTTTTGTGGTGACATTTATATATGTGAGAACTGAAGCTAAAAGTCACAGTTTATTAACATCTCATATATGGCTATATATAGCCTTGAAATACAAAAACGTGGAGCATAAAACTAGGACCAAACACTACCTATATCTCTCCTTAAGAATCGGTATACATGACCCTCAGCAACTCAAATGCTTGGTCAACTAATATACCAACTCAAACTAGTACATTATAGCACAGACTTATTAAACTCTTCTTCCATACGTGAACTAAGCATGTGTGAAACTCAACACGGAAACGATTAATCCAACACATTCAATATTATAACACATTCTAGAAAGATGAACTAAAATCGTATACGTACATGACTCTTAACGCCGGTGCATACATGTACGAGTATGTCGAGACTCGTCAAATCTTGCTGAAAATACCGAAAACTAACTATAAACTTGTGATTATTATTTATATCAATTATTTATAAGTATGATAAATCAAGTTTTGAGAATAATATTGCCGAAAATACCTTAAATTCGTTACAAATACCCAAAACTTGCCGAAAATACCAAAAATTTGCTAAAAATGCCAATTTGATTAATCACCGGTTAATCCTACTTACAACGATTACAAGTTAGAAGGTGATTGACCGACTAGCGATTTACGATTTTTGCAATCTTGCTTTTTATAGTAAATAATCATTAGGCTTTAAGTAATGTTCCACATCATAATATTCGATTGGATGTGTGGGTTTTATGCAAATGAAGTTGTTGAAGCTACATATTAAAATGTAGATGTAGTTGCTGAAAATGTAGCTCTTAAACTTGCTAAAAAAGATGTAAATGAGGATGAGGCTGCTAGGCATAAAGAAATTATGAAGAATTCTGGGAATCACTATATAAGGCTGGGTGCGAGAAGCCTAGAAGCATATCAGAGACACGCATTTGATGCTTGATTTTTTCATTTGTTGTGTTCCTTATCATTCTAAAATGGGACAAAGATGTGATTCTACTTCATTCGCTTTGTTGTGTTCCTTGACTTGCTGTGTTCCTTGACTTTCTAACTTTCTGATCGAGTATTTTGACGATTTCAAAATAAGTATAAGCACTTTGTGATGTTGACTAAAACAAGGATAAATAAATTGAATATGTTGTTTCAAAGAATACTAGAAACAACTCTTCCAACAACCGTTGATTCATACGAATATCGATTATTATGTTGAAAATCGAACAATAAACCCTAACCCGGATTTAAGTCAATTAACATAAGACTAAAAAGTCATATAATTTTATTCATATCTCAATAATCCCATACGATAAACAAAGTCCTAAATTTATAGGAAAACTAAACTTGAGGAAAAAGATAAGAATATTATTCTTAAAAACAAAAAATAAAAAAACTAAATAAAAGATATCACAAAATAAATAAAAATACCACAAACTAAAAAAACCAAATAACCAGTTTTTTTATGCCCCTCCATCACTTTGTCTTGCTAGTTAATAACATAATTATTTATCTTCTTGCAAAATTTAAGTATACCTGATTTATTTATACTATTATATAAAAGGCGAATATATACATTTAACTCCAAACCTAACTTAACACCAAAAAAATTAAGATCAGTATATTGGATCTTAATCATTAGATCATTTTAATCAAACCTAACTCCAAATCAAAGATCCAATATTAACCATCCATTTCTTTTGTAAAAAACTTTTAGAGGGTGTCTAGGATTGTTTATAGAAATACAAGCTACAAGGTTTAAGCCTAAAAATCCAGTAAAAATATTTAATATACAAGATTTTACTATGAATTGGTGACCAACCTAGCAGTAGTGTAACACCTAGGCGATCATGGAAAGCCCAATAGCAAGCTATTTCATTGGGTCTTCTCTCCTTCAAAAATCAGATGAATATCGAGTGAGCGAATGACTAACATATCGGATATTAAACTGATAAGAACATATACTACACTTGATCTTAGCCAAAAGGCCGAGAAAAGTATGCTTATTCTCGTCTTGGTCTGCTGTTTTTATAGGCCAAGCCATCTTTATAACATCACTCCTATGGGCGATGTGGGACAAATAGAATTATGGTTTGGTTATCCCCCAAAATCCCAAACCAGCAAATATCATCTTATAATTTGCTAAATCCTCTTTAACAACTTAAGAAAACCAAACACCTTATTATCATTGGTGCAAAATAAGTCCAACCATATATTGTTTTATCATAATGCTATACCAATATATTAAAACCCTATCGAATAAATGTGTAAGATTCACTACTTGATCATTTTAGGAGATATGGGAAAGGCTTTGAAGCAAGTTTTGATCACTTTCAAAACACACACACGAACACACAAACATGGATATAGTTTACATATAAAAAGAGCATAAATGTACCCATTTGTAGTATAACCAAGCCATATATTTTTGCCTATTGAATAATCAATCACTTCCACTTGTAAAGAGAGCTGTTGATAGGTTTAGGTATCTTTTTTTTGGTAAAAGTTATACAATACTGTCGTACTTATTTAAATGTACCAAATTTAAACGCTTGCTAATTTATCGCGTGACTTTAACAATGAACTTTCAAATCTGTTCCGTCTTCACCAATATGGTAACTTGTTACCGACAGGCTGATGTGGTATAATCCACGTACTTAATTTTGCTCATTAACATTGTAAACTTAATTAGTTAATTAGTTAAATTAAAGGTAAAAGCAATATAATATCATCGTATTTATTCAAATGTACTGACTTTAAATACTTACTAATTTATGGGCGGGTATATCAGTAGTATACGGTGGATTTTATTAGTCACATGATTTATTAAGTTAAATTAATTAATTACGTTGAAATATAACCGGTAATATTGGTAATATTATTTTAAAAACAAAAAAGTTTATTGATAAACTCACGCGATAAATTAGTTAGTTTTTAAAGACGTTATATTTGAATAAATACGATAGTATTGTATATCTTTAGCCTTATAATTATTGGAATACATATTGTACAATATATCATGCGTGCACACACGTTTGGTATGAATTTTCATATTTTTTTGACATATTCCTACCCCACTAGTAGTAAATATATATAAAAAAAAGTCATACTTTTGATTCTACAAGAAAGGAAGATGATATCATACCAAATTTGATTCTAATCCAAATACTTTTAATTTTAATCATTGAGGTAAAAGGGAAAACCTTGCAAGAAAAAGGTAAAAGGAAAAACTACTTAATGAAAGTTCGTACGTTTTTATCGATGTTCTTAGTTATACAAACGTTACTCCTAATCAAGTTTAATTTAATAATGTTTATACACGGTTATATAGGTTTTTCGGGTTACTCAGTTTTTACTCAAATTTACCCGTTTTAATTGGTATGTCGTGACTATTCGTGGGTCTTTTGAAAATTTTCTCCGAACATTATAAAAATATGCAAATAATAAGGTTTGAACCTATGATATACCATGACGATATTAGGTTAAAACTAATTTAAATTTTGAAGTGAAGTATTTTCTTACAGAATGTCACTTGAAGGATTTGTGAATGCTCCATTCATGAATTAATTAGTAAAACTGTTATAGTTTTCTAACAAACAATTTCATTCATTTTCACAAATACAAATCCAAGCATTTTATAAAGACCCAAACAAGTCGATTTAAATGACGTTAAGGCGTTTACACAAAGAAAAAGAAACGACAGAAACCCATTACAACTCCAAATGATACATAATAGCTAGGTTTATTTTTTATTTAATACACACATATATAAAACACAACACAAAACATGACAATTTTGTGCTTGTTCGGGTTATAGTTTAATATCGGGCTCAGCAGTTGCAAGAATCACACTTGCAGCTTGATCCACACTTGCATCCATTTCCGCCTTCTGCGAAGAAGTTGGTCACTGATCCTTCACCAAAGCTGCATATAAACAAGCAAAACAGTTTTTAGTGACTAGAAAAAAATTACTCAACTGAAATCAGTTAGTCAAAACTCAAATAAATACGTTTATAGACACATTAATTGACATAGGTATATCAACTTATATATCTATCAAAAACAATAAAAATATGTACGTCATATTGGGTGCAACACCGTCGACAATCATCATGGTTGTGGTCGATGTCTCAACGTCGTATCTGACGAAAAAAAAGCTTCAGAAAATCGAAACTTTAAGAAATACCAAATATGGAATTCGGAAACACCATTAGAAAACTTCCGAGTTGCAGTTGCAGTTTGAGCCACATGAGCAGCTTGATCCGCAATTGCACTTTCCACTTGACATGTTTTTTAAGTTTTTGAAGTTAATATAAGAAATATGAAAGCTGTTTTGTTGAATTCTTAATAGGTTGGTGATTTAATTGTGTGATTATTGGTTGCTATTTATAAAACAATTTATGGTCGTGATTGGATTTCGTGTGGCTTTGTTATTAATATTTTATTAATTGTGTAGATAAGAGTAGTTGCTTGGTTGTTGGCTTGATCAATTAGATTTGTGAAGGCATGAAACTTGCTTCTAAGTTGACATTGACAAACAAATTGACATTCAATAGAATATATACATTATTATTAGTTTCTTTAAAGGTTTTTCTAACATGTGCTTAAGCACATGTTAAGCCATATTTATTGAACACTAACTTTTTTTTTATATTAAAAAATACATTAAATTCATATTAAATATATTTAAAATTCACCATAAATAAATAATAATTTGCATTTAATAAACTCAAACTTTCCTTTATATAAACACAAACATGTGCATTGAGGGCACATGTTAGAAATTCCCTTTTTTAAACATGTGGGAACATTTGCATATCCTACCCCCGTCTTAAACTAGTGTCACTACAACAAAAACAACCCTTCTCAGACGATAGTATCGTTTCTAAAAACAAAGGTCATCGTCCTTAGAAATTCTGGTGACGACAAATCGTTTTTAGGAATTCGTCACTAACTATTGTTTCAAATAAAAGCATGAACTAAACGGTCTAAAGCATATATGCTCGGCGGGACATATAAGGGTTCTACCAATCAAAACACAATTGTCATGCAGTTTCACTGATATATATCGGGCCACAAAGCAACGGGTCTAATAGCTACGTAGAACTCAATATTCGATGGCCACCTTTAGTCGATGGCATTTCTGTTTTTTTCATACATATTATAGTATATGTTCTATTTTATGAATTTACAATCCTTGTAGTTATATTGAATTTCGTCTCGTCATAGCTAGAAGAATAGTATCGCTAACATGTAATTTAATCAAGAGCTGGTTCTCAACAATCTGTTACGAAAACTCTATCAAATGCCAAAAGTTGATATCCACGAAATTAAAAGGTAAAGAGGAAAATCATGCGTCTTTCTACTAAGACTAAAGAGTATCACAACGCTTTTGTGAAGGAGCTGGAATTTGAACAAAGCCAGGCCAACCTTTGTTTACTCGGCATAAAATAACCAAAAGAACCCTTAATTAAGTAGATGTTTTTTATATCTGTTTGTAATTTTAATTCTTATACATTCACTTAATTATAATTTATAAGTTTAATCAAGATATTCTAGATAAGCTATAGTATCCCATTTGGCGTAAAAGTGTGGAGCCATTGCCTTGTTGAGGACCTTGGTTTACTAGGCATTGTTGAGGACCTGCAACCATGGTAAACTGTTATCTCCCAGTTTGAGCGAGTTTAATTGTTGAATTTGGTAAAATGCATTACACGGGTCAAGAATGTTGTTCTAGATATTCAAACCGCCTTGCCATTCAAACCGCCTTGCCATTAAAACTGCCTTGCCATTACACGGAAGAGCACTTGTTCGTTAGATGCCCCATTGCCATTGATTCCTGGAAGATGGTTTTTTCATGGTGGCAGCTTGTGAGTATCCCTTTTTCGAACTTGGCTGATGTACTAACCATGGCAGATCGCACTCCTATGACACAATCCCAAAGGAAGTTCTTTGATGTGGTAGTTAATACAACTATTTGGGCAATATGGAATCATCGAAACAAAGTCGTGTTCACCCTCAACCGGCCTCAAAAAGAACTTCTGTTTAATGATATCAAAATGATGTCATTTAATTGGATCACAAGTAGAAGTGGTAAAATCTCTTGTAATTGGTTAGAATGGTTTAGCAATCCTTGTAACTCTATCTCTTCCGCTATGTTCTCGAGATTTATTTTGGAGAGAAAAGAAAGGATTCTGAAAGAAACTAGAAGTTAGTTGTGTTCTCAAGATTTTTTTACAAGAGAAAAGAAAGGAAGATACAAGCCATTTTGGCTATAAAATCTTCTTCCCACTTTTGGGATTGGGATGATTCTTTTTCTTTTCTCTTCTCTTCTCTTCTTTTGTCTTTAATTCTTTTCTTTTCATCCTAATAGTAACCTGAGAACATAGCGTTCGTCTTTGTAATTCTCTTTTCTAGCTTCTTGCTAGTTTTATATATAATGCCGTTAAAAAAAATAAAAAATATTCAAACCGCCTTGTGGCGCTGCTACTGAGAGACTTTTTGGTAATGATTTCGATGTTGGAGGCTGTTGGTTACACCTTTCTTTTGGCTGCTTTTACTTTGCAAAAATGGTTAGGGTCCGGTTTCTTTCGAATGAACTAACCCCTTTATGATACATATGGTTAATTCTCCGCATGTTATGGTCTGTGCTTATTTTAATACCAGCCCTAAGTGATTTTCCGCTAAGCCTAGTTACAACTTTTGCTCAATAAAAAGTATAACAACTGTCATAGTTCACGTTCACAGTATGTTAATTTCATATAGCCAAATAGCATATATAGGTCTATGATCCTGACACAATATCGGTATACTGCAAATTCTGTTAATTTTGAGATCATCAGATGTTATTTAGGTAACACTTGCATTATTTCTTGGATCGCTTACATGTCAAACTGCTGTAATATTGCAACATAGTAGCTGTTATCCACATGGTAAGTTCATTTGTGGGTTTCAGATCATTATTACTCATAAATAACGGGAGATGCTGAAACAACTGTTTTAGATAACTCCACCTGCCACAATAGTGACTCAAGCACTGCTGGAGAGTCAGAGCACCATTGATGTTGGCCAACAGGTCTCATTTATAACCGCACAAAATGTTAGCGGAGTAATGTTACAAGTGTTCTGAAAACATCTAAGGTCATCTCATGTTGCCAATTATAATTCTTCTGTAAACTGAGTTCATGTTAGTGTTGTGAAATCTTTCCAGCAGCTAGTATGTATTTAGATTCTAAATTATGCAACTCCGTTGCGGATTTCTGAGAAAAAATTTTGATTAAAATTTTTATAATGCGATATGATTGCAGGCATTATCTCCTGAAAAAGTTAAGGAACATGGTAAGAGCTATCACTGGATTTTGATGCATGGATCTGATTACCTCTTTTTTCCATTGTGCGATAAGTATATTGAATATGAGTATTAAGCATATTTTGGAGCAATCAGCAGTTGGATCAATATTGTTACCTCATTATGTAGTTCTGTTACAATATGCAGGCTTTATTTTTATGGTTGGTGTCAATGTATTTAATAATAATTTTTTTCGCATTGCTTGTAGTAGTAGTCACAGCTTAGATTGTGCATAGAATGTTTGATCATACAATTAGTGTCTTTCTGGAAGTTGTATTAACTCAAAGCTAATACCGCTGTAAGTTGCTGTTGAACTTAGAATTGGAGATAAGAACCGCTACTACACATGATCTTATCCGAAAATCAAAGAAAAGTAGCCATCTCCACAATATTACTCTTCTTGGCGATGCAGGACAAAAAGATATATCATCTCCACAAAGTCCCAAACCAACAATATAATCTTATAATTTGCTAAACTTCAACTCGTTAACAACTTCTTCATCTCTCGTTCATACAAGTTAAAAGGTTTAAGCCCTGAAAATCGAGTAAAAATATTAAACATACACAATATTGAACTATGAATTGGTGACCAGCCTGGCAGTAGTGCAACGCCTAGGCGATCATGTAGACCCGAATAGCAAGCTATTTCATTAGGTCTTCCCCCCTTCAAAAATCAGATTAATATCGAGTTAGCCGATGGCTCAGATATCATATATTAAACTGATAAGAACAGATACTACACTTGATCTTAACCAAAAGGCCTAGAAAAGGTATGCTTATTCTCATCTTGGTCTCTTGTTTTTATAGGCCAAGCCATCATCATAATATCACTCTTATGGGTAATGTTGGACAAACAGAAACCTGGTTTGGTTATCCCCCAGAATCCCAAACCAACAAATATCATCTCATAATTTCTACATTACAACTCTTTAACAACTTAAGATCAGCAAACACCTTCGTCTTTCATTCTTACAAGTTACAAGGTTCGGACCATCCAAAAACTATGCAAAATCTTTGCAGAAACATTACATACCAAGTTAATAGTAATAAGATTGTTAAAAATGTTTGTGATAGTCATTTGAGATGCACACCGATGACCCATAATTGATCATGAGATATTGAGGGAACTAGGAGACGAAGATATCACTTTCAAGCGGTAAGGAGGAGCTGGGAATCAATTGGAAACCATAACTCCAAAAGTATCGTCAAGCTACTACATTTATTAATTTCATTCGAGACATGTTTTTTAGTGAACCCCTTAGCAAGTTACAATATCAAGGCTGATACGATTCTCGCATAGACAACTATTATTATTTATTTTATTATCTTATTTACTTTCCTTTTATAGGAGTATTGTCTTAGTCAATAAGTTAAGTATTCTTATATATAGAGATAAGAGGGCTGTAATATGATATGCAGACAAATATGATTATTGTTTATGTTTATTACGGTTTATTAGTTTGTTAGTTAATTGGGGAGTCGGTTTATCTCATTAATATAAGCCATCGGGGGGTCGGGTTATCCCATTATTATAGCATATCTATCCTTTTATCTCTATAATCGATCTAGTTCATATCAATTGGTATCAGAGCTGTTTCGATTCTAGGGTTTTAAAAAAAAAAGAAAATTTTTTACTGTTCATCCAAACCACTATTCACCAGCTGAAATACTGTTCATTGTCGGAGTTACTGTTCATCCAGAAACACCACATTAATGGAGGCGAATCAGAAACAATACAAGTTCGATCAGCAGTTGGCTGAACTTATGAATGCTATCAAAACCCTACAGCCGGCGACCATCACACCGCCGCCACTCTTTACCGCCATGGAGCTGCAGTCGTACACCCAACCGCTGCAGTCATACATCACCATGCCGCTGCAGTCGTACACAACCATGTCGACAATTACCACGCCACTGGCCACCCTACAGCCTCCTCTCCACACCCAACCACTGCAACCATACACCACCATGCAACGCACCACCATGCCGCAGCAGTCACACACCACCCTGCCGCTACAACAGCCCTATACCACCACTACATCGAAGTCGCCGACCTTTTCCCCCAAAACAACTTAATGTGCACCAGGTCGCTTGTTGCTGCCTGTTCTTGTTGAGTGCAAGACTGTAACGAAAAAGGAAGATATTGAATGTCAGGAAGAGGCTAAAATAACAGTTAAAACGCCTCAGCCAGTGACACCCAAGGTACCTGCAGTAATGACCACGGTGCCGGCAAGATCGATTCACAATTCTTCATGTTATAATAATTTGCCATCTGATCGAAACAAAAAGACTACGGGAAAAGGAGTCAGTAACGAGGGGTTTGATTGTGCCTTGAATAAGAGTAAGGGTTCTCATTTGGGTCTCCGACATTATGCTGCCAATAGAAAGAGAAAGAAAAGGAAAGGGCCTTTCGAGTGGACGAAATGAAAGTCTTGTATTGTCATCAAGGTTGGGCAAACTGAAGCTATCGAAGGCAGGCTGAATTGTGCTAATAGATTAGCAAATTATGAACAGCCATGCCAACACTTTTTGATGTTTGATGATGGCCCGCAAGAGGGAGAATTACAAGTCAAGACTTGGGATCCCGGAATCACGCGAGGCAAAATTTTGGAACAACACCTTGAGGACAAGGTGTTTTTGCGGGGCGGAGTAATGATACGATTCTCGCAGAGACAACTATTATTATTTATTTTGTTAGCTTATTTACTTTCCTTTTATTGGAGTATTGTCTTACTCAATAAGTTAAGTATTCTTATATATAGAGATAAGAGGGCTGTAATATGATATGCAGAGAAATATGATTATTGTTTATGTTTATTACGGTTTATTAGTTTCTTAGTTAATTGGGGAGTCGGTTTATCTCATTAATATAAGCCATCGGGGGTCGGGTTATCCCATTATTAATAATGGCCTATCTATCCTTTTATCTCTATAATCGATCCGGTTCATATCAAAGGCTTAAAATAATTCTTTGTCACCTGCGTATTCAAGTGGTGTCGCATTTGTTTACTGGCCTACGACTCTACAAGTATGGTCATAGTTTCGGCTGTTAGCTTTGTAACCCGTTCCACATATCAACAATAATTATAGGATAGGGCACATGTAACTTTTGTATCATGAATGGTAATTTTTGTACTTACTTTACAACTTTGGTATCCATCTTGAGCTTGTGATACATGTAATTTAGTTATCAAATTGGCATATTTCCTTCGAATGGTGTACTAGTGCAATAAGTAGTTATAACGTATAAATGTTGATATAATATTTTCCACTTTCAAAGGAACTCACTATGATCTGATATTTTTAGTTTTTAAGAAATATTGAGGTACCAAACCTTGCGGATATACACGAGACATCATTGCTATTGCTAATAATCAAATACATGCACCCCTGCACACTATTTACATAAAGTAGTGTGTCAGGTGCAGGGTTTATCTCTAAAGTGACCAAAACACATCTAGGATTTCAGGAAATAACGAGCAAGGTTAGCAGGCAATTGTGTCTTGGGGCCAACGACCTAACCATGTCCATACAGGATTGCTCATATGCCTCATGGATAACCAAGGATTTATATGTCTCAGCAAGCTGTAAGAATAAGTTAACTCATGATATATCCCGATACTATAAGGAATAAAACAGTGGAGCCAATATTTAGGATTTAAAGGCAGCCGTAGTAAACTAATATGTCCCAACATGAGCGTGTTCAGTTGTTGCAATTGGTTTATCTTGATGTTGAAGTGGACTACGCAGGTCAAGAATGTTGTTCTAACTATTCTAATAGCCAGCTTGTCGTGCTGCTCATGAGAAACATTTTACTATAGAATTTGATGTTGGTTACACCTTTTTGCTAAATGACGCCCACCTAGATTGTGACTAAAATATAAATATAGCAATAGAAAATAAAAGTTTAAATTAAAATATGTAATCAACATTCACTTTGAGCAAATGAAGTCTAACTCAGTTGGATGGATGCATTTGGTAATAAATTTCATGTAGGGGAGGTCAGGGTTTGACTCCTAATGTAAGGATTTTTGTAAATCCTTTTTAGATCTATTTATCATCCCACAAATCGACTCGAATTGATATCCGATTAAACGTAAGATTAATTTGTTCTTGGTGTCTAAAACTCTTTTTGGAATTTTAAAACTAATTAACTATTTAATAAAAAGCTAATTTAATTAGCGATTAAAACTATTTAAACAATTTTGAAAACTATTTAAAACTAATTTAAAAATCTAAACTAATTTAAATAAATAAATAAAAACTATTTTGAAAACTTAAACAAAATTTAAACTAATTTTATGAGAAACTAAATTAAAAAGAAAAACTTTTTATGAAAACTATTTTTAAACTAAAAATATATCAATTCAAAACTAATTTTAAAACTAAAATCTATATTAACTAAAATTTAAACTAATTTAAAATTATAAAAGTATAAAATATATTTTTTTATCTTTTTATTTTTTTATAAAAACTGAATAACAGAAAATTAATATAATTTTTTTTTTAAATAAAGTTAATAACTCTAAAATTATGATTTAACTTATTAAAAAAAACTGCCAGCTAATAAAAGAACTATATTAATTAAAAAAACTAGTATTCAAACATAAAAGAAGGTCAAGCTAAGTTGGTAAAGTTGCTGGTCTATTATACGTGAGGTCCAGGGTTCGAAACCCAGGAGTGAACAGATTTTTGGCTAATATTTTTATTATTACTTTTTTGGACAGAAAAGTTAACCAAACATATCAATTGGATCTGTGGTTTTCAGCAGCAAAAAAAATCAGCAATAATAACAAATAAGCACAAAGCAGTTTATCAAAGAAGCAAATTATATAAGCAGATAAGCAAATAAAGATACTGACAATAAGCAAAAGCAACTACAAATAACTCAAACACCAAAAGCAAATCTAATAAGCAGACTAACCAAATAAGCAAATGAGCAAGTAACAACAAGATAGTTAAAAACCAAATAAGCATCAAACTCAAAAACAGATTAAACTAAGCAGATTAACAACTTAAGACTGAAAAGCAGATTTAAGCAAATCAAAATAACTTAAGCAACCAAAATATTCAGCAACTATAATAAGCATAGGCCAAAAAGCAGATTAGGAAAATAAGCAGATATAACCAATCAGAATACTAAGCCAAAATAAGCTAATGAAGCTCAAACATCACCAATATCAAACGGATCATACCATAAGCATAATCGAACCGATCTTAAACAAACAGAAGCAGATCTAAACAACTCGAATATCCAAACCTAAGCATATTAAATAGACTTTAAGCTAAAACCAATATCAAACTTAAACAAAACTAATAAAACTAAGCAGATTCAGCAATCTAATAAGCAGATTAAACAGTAACATAAACTAAATAAATAAACTTAACAATAAATTAAAAAAAAAGAACAAGCACCTTGTGTCGATATCCGTTGGGACCTAGGTGGGCGCTGAACCCCCTATGAATCGAAACCGAGACCAAACACCTCCTTATTATCCAAACCGTACCATCGAATCATCCTCGAACCAAGAACATCAACCAATCGAACCAAGATGTTTTAATCTTCCCAGTGGGGAAAGATTACTACCTTTTTCTTTACTTTAATGTTTATTTAATTAAAACAGAAATTAGATCTAAATTGCAATAATAATAAAATGAGAAAATATTTAACCGAGAATAAATTTCATTAATATTAAAAATTCGATTACAGTACTTTTCTGAAAGAAAAATTACAAATAAACCTATCAACTATTTTTAAGAAAATAAAAATTAAACTAAAAATAAAGGTACCAAATTACAGTTTATATGGGGGTATTTATAGCCCCCCCCCCCCCCCCCTAAGGCTTCTTCATGAATCTTCGAGAGTAAGTAATCAAATCCTAGCCGTCAAACACGTTTTTTCTTCTTTCTCTCTTCTCTTCTTGATCAAACGGCTAAAAATACCCCTTGCATCACACGGATCACCAACATGGAATTTTTGTGTTTGTTGTGCTAGTTTGAGGGTGATGTGGAGGATCTTTATTGGTGGATTGGTGTTGTGGTGTTGTCACAGCCAATCAAAGGAAAGGGATTTGCCACAATAGATGAGGACCACCACTTGTTCTTCTCGAAAAACTTGGGGATTTAATCCCCAAGTGTGTGAATCACATGCTTACAATAAAAGCCCCAATTTTTGAGTAATTTTTTGTTATGGTAAAATTAGGGTTTGGGTGATTGGGTAAAAAAGAAAATGGTTGTTGCGTTTGTGGGAGAGAAAAGGGATGAAGTGGGTGAGTAGGTTTTATTTTTCTTTGTTTATATCGAAATAGGGTGGGGATGGGTAACTTTATTTAATAAAAGTGTGTGGGTGAAAAGTTGTGAGGTGTTGACCAGCCAAGATTTGACCAGGCTTTATTATTTCCTCCGTTTTTGTTTAAGAAATTGGGCTAGGCCCAAATTACTCTTATTCATTTGTCCCTTTCGTTTGCATTATGGGCTTGGGCCCAAATTTATCATCCGTATAATACTTTTGGGCTTTGGTGGTTTGTTTTGCTCAAGTGTAAATAAACATTTCCTCAAATGGGCTTTTGGGCCATTTACCCAAAATGTGGGACCCACTAAGCCCAAATGTCTTTCATAGGGTTAAGTCCACTAAAATCGAGCTCGACTTCGGCTTCCTTGACTATTTCTTTAAAACCGTGTCGAATTGCCAGTTTTCGTGATCTTGGGCACACTTTTGATCTTTTGACTTTGTCTTCGTCTCTTTTTGGACTTTTCTTCAACATTTGATCGTGAAATCCCGTGTTTTCTTTCCTTTTGATCATTTGTACCTATTTAACACAAAAACACAAAACCACGCGTAATTCCGACTTTTACGATAGTAAACACATGATTAGGTCTTGTTTTTCCTTGATTTTAGTGGCAAAAGGATAAGTGTTTACACACTTATTAAATCCCATACACTTGACCATTGCAATGACCCCATGCAATGCATTATTTTAAAGCATAAAGTTACATTTTTCTCATAATTAATCCATCTTGGCCTTTATTACTATTACTACTACTAGTACGACAAAAAGATAAAAACATAAAAGGAGACAAAAGTTAAATTTATTAACTTGGAAATTATTTGATGGAAGAAACTCGTAAAGAAATCTAAGACTTAAATTAGGGCTTTGGTGTCATGAATATTAATCACCCTCAAGTTTCACGTTCCCCATACCAAGCTTAAAAATGAGATCATTGTTTACCATAAGTTCTTAGGTTAAAACCACTTATATAAGACAATTGTGTAATACTCTTTCTCCAAGTCCTAGGTTGTATCTCTAGATTTTATTGATTGTTATTCACCCGTAGGCTCATTTCACTTATTTGATAATTATTAGTCCAAAATGAAGGCAAACGGTGCAAACCCGACACTCAAAACCTAACCTCGTCCTAAAAAACGTTGTTACTAAAGTAAGCCTACATCAAGGATGATTTAACACGATTTGGGGAATAAATTCCCGGACCTAAAGTTTTGGCCAATAGTACTACTTTATTAATTATTCCTCCAAAGTCATGTTGACTTTATGTGGAGTTTAGCATGTTCACATCATATACCCTTAGGCTCTTTAAGATGTAAAAATGCTCCCCATCTATTGTCCAAACCCTAAGGCTCCTTGAACGATAAATGAGGGAATTGATTTTTGATCTATTTTTATTCAACACTTACCATGCCATACACCCTAAGGCTCTAATGACAAGGTTCATGCTACATGCCCCACACCCTAAGGCTCCTTGAGGTCATGTTTTAATCTTATTCTTTCTTTATTTATGATATATATAGTAGGCCAAATTCCGCGGTCCCATGGTCTGAATACCTCATACTTAGTGGTTATGAGCCACCTTAGTCGGAAGTCCACATCGCTGGCACCCTCAATGTGTTCATGTTTTAATTACAAGGAGAATAAATATTTGGCTAAGAGTTAAGATATTGAATCGACACCGCAAAAATCCTCATTTATTAATCAATTAAATATACAAGCGGGAAGAAAGAGCCACAAAAACTCATATAAGGAAGAAGTAACCCTTAAACATATTATCAACTCTATCATCTCTCGTTCTCCACAATTTAAAATCTCAAGGAATGAGACTCGTGGATGCTTAGCCTAATAAACAAATTAAGGTCCATATGGTTAAGGATACTAGCTAGAGTAAACTTGGACAAGTAAACTCGGGTTGAGTCAAAATATTCACGACGGGCCTAATATATCAAAGATATCTAAACTTGTTAAAACCATTTTATTCATTTATTTATTTTTTGCCCTTTATTCTTGAAATGGAAATTATTACGATGTGATGACAAAAGGAAAGAAAATAAATGGAAATACAACTAGGCCAAAATAGATCAAAAATTTGAAAAACATTGAAATTTTTTTAAATTTTCCGGTTAAATGGGGTCAAATTAATGGAAAAGCCCACTAAAATTCGATAGAAGTCCCCCCTACACTTAATATAAACATTGTCCTCAATGTTTAGGCATGTGGGAGAATAAAACTCCCCTACACTTAGGACATTGAGTACGTTGTTTAAAATCAAGCTAAGGAAGGGACAACTAAAGTGATTACATTTATTCGTTTTATTTATATACATGTATGAATCACAATAGTTTTGAGAGAACCGGGTACACGGGAAACACGGGATCACGGGTCGCGTCAAAAGCACCAAAAGTGGATCATTAAAGCTCATGTCCATACACAACATCACAACACACAAACAACCTACTTGTCTCCCCTACGCTTATTGGTGGAAATGGGTGAAGGCGAAAAAAGGTGGAAAGGATGGTAAAGGTAAAAATCTAACCTAGTTATACGATGCTTGATTTATTTATCACGAGTCTCTAGCTCGACTCGATTTCCCGAATTAATTCAAGGGAAATGTGGAGAGGGATGGAATCATCTCTTGAGAGATGTCCTCTCCATAGTACAACTTAACCCGTTGGCCATTCACCTTAAAATTGGGCCCATTTGGTTGGGATAACTCAATGGTGCCATAAGGGAAGACTTGGGCCACAGTGAATGGACCGGACCAACGGCTCTTAAGTTTACCCGAAAAGATTTTCAACCGAGAGTTAAAGAGTAAAACTTGATCACCAACATGGAACTCTCGGTTTTTAATCTTGGAATCATGAATGAGCTTAGTCTTCTCCTTGTAGATTAATGAATTTTTATAAGCCTCATTCCTAAGTTCATTAAGTTCATTGAGTTGGATTTTCATATGATCACCGGCTTTATTTATGTCCAAATTAGCCCATTTCAAGGCCCAATAAGCCTTATGTTCCAACTCAATGACGAGGTGGCACGCCTTTCCGTACACAAGGCGATAAGGGGTACAACCTATAGGTGTCTTATAAGCGGTACAAAAAGCCCACAAAGCATCATCTAATTTATCGGCCCATGAGGCACGATGCTCTCCCACGGTTCGCTCTAAGATTCTCTTAAGACCACGGTTGGAAACCTCGGCTTGACCATTAGTTTGTGGATGAAACGCGGTGGAAAGTCGGTGATTGACACCATACTTAGCCATGACTCGTGCGAATTGATCATTGCAAAAATGAGTCCCGCGATCACTAATAATAGCACGAGGCACACCGAATCGAGCAAATAATTGTTTCAAGAAGTTAACAACAACCCTCGCATCGTTAGTAGGTAAAGCCTTTTCTTCAACCCATTTTGATACGTAGTCAACGGCTAGGAGGATTTACTTGTTTCCTTTGGATGATGGAAATGGCCCCATAAAGTCGATGCCCCATACGTCAAAGATTTCACACTCTTGGATGAAATTTTGAGGCATCTCATCTTTATGTGTGATCTTGCCTTGTCTTTGGCAAGCATCACAATTCTTAACCATTTCATGTGTATCATGATAAATGGTGGGCCAATAGAATCCGGAGTCGAAAACTTTTTTAGCGGTGTAATTAGGACCAAAGTGACCACCGGTGGGTCCTTTATGGCAAGCTTCAAGGATTTGTAAAGCCGCCGGCCCATCAACACATCTACGAATGATTAAGTCCGCACATTGCTTGAAAAGATAAGGGTCGTCCCAATAGTACGTTTTAACGTCCTTGAAGAATTTTTTCTTTTGTTGGGACGATAACCCTTCGATAAGAACACCACCCGCCAAATAGTTTGCAATGTCTGCAAACCATGGGGTATCATCAAGATTGGAATTAATAGACATTAAGGTCTCAAGGGGAAAAGATTCATTAATCTCTTGATTTGGAGGTTCCCCTTGATAAGGATCCTCAAGTCTACTAAGATGATTCGCGGCTAGGTTTTCCGCTCCCTTTTTATCACGAATTTCGATTTGAAATTCTTGTAGGAGCAAAACCCAACGAAGGAGTCTCGGTTTAGCATCTTGCTTGGTCAACAAGTATTTTAAAGCGGAATGGTCGGTGTAAACGATGGTGGTGGCAAGCACAAGATAGGGGCGGAATTTCTCAAAAACATACACTACAGCTAAAAGCTCTTTTTCGGTAGTGGTATAATGCAATTGAGCCCCCGTCATTGTCTTACTAGCATAATGAATGGGTTGGAAATGTTTATTAACTCGTTGACCTAAAACGGCTCCTACCGCGAAATCACTAGCATCACACATGAGCTCGAAAGGTAACTCCAAATTTGGAGAGACTAAGACCGGTGCCTTAGTTAATTTACCTTTAAGAAGTTCGAAAGAGTCGAGACATTCTTAAGAGAAGATGAAAGGAGCATCCTTTTCTAAGAGATGAGTCATTGGACGAGCTATTTTCGAGAAATCTTGGATGAAACGTCGATAAAATCCCGCATGGCCTAAAAAACTTCTAACTCCTTTGACGGTGGTAGGTGGAGGTAACTTAGCAATGACGTCAACTTTAGCACGGTCGACTTCGATACCGGCTTTGGAAATTTTATGACCGAAGACGATGCCTTCTTTTACCATGAAATGGCATTTTTCCCAATTAAGAACGAGACGAGTGTCTTCACACCGTTCAAGCATACGTTCTAAATTAGCAAGGCAAGAAGAGAAAGAATCACCATAGACCGAGAAATCGTCCATAAAAACTTCCATAGTTTCTTCAACCATGTCATGAAATATCGCCATCATACACCTTTGGAAAGTCCCGGGAGCATTGCATAAGCCGAAAGGCATTCTTTTGTAAGCAAATGTTCCATAAGGACAAGTGAATGTTGTTTTCTCTTGGTCTTTTGGATCGATAGGGATTTGAAAATATCCGGAAAAACCATCTAAGAAGCAATAGAAATCATTACCCGCTAAACGCTAGAGCATTTGATCCATGAAGGGAAGAGGGAAATGATCCTTACGAGTGGCATCATTGAGCTTACGATAGTCTATGCAAACTCACCAACCCGGTACGAGTCGAGTAGGAATCAACTCGTTGTTTTCATTGGGAACAACGGTGATTCCGCCTTTCTTAGGCACACAATGGACGGGACTAACCCATGGCGAATCCGAGATAGGGTAAATCATTCCGGAATCTAGAAGTTTGATAACTTCTTTCTTAATGACTTCATAAATTTTTGGATTAACCCTTTTTTGATTTTGGATTGCGGGTTTAAAGTCATCTTCCATGAGAATTTTATGAGTGCAAAAATTAGGATCAATTCCGCGGATGTCGGAGATTTTCCAAGCAATTGCTTTCTTATGATTCTTAAGCACATCGATAAGTCGAGATTTTTCACCTTCTTTTAAGTCCTTAGCAATAATGACGGGTAACTTATTATCCTCCTCTAAGAAAACGTACTCTAAATGAGACGGTAAATCCTTAAGCTCTAAATCCAGTGGATTGTCAATGGAGGGCTTAGTCAAATTTGGATCATCGTTTGTAACTTCCTTAGGAGTAGGTGGAGAAATATGGTCCTCATTGAGAAGTCTCTCAATGGTACGAATGTCTTCTTCCCAATCGGTGGGAGAATCGTCATATTTTAGATCCACATCCCCTAAACTCGCTTCAAATTCTTGTAAAAGAAAGTCACTTTCTCCAAATGGAGTCAATGAAGGAGCAATAGAAGCTACGGTCTCAACATGAGGTAAATGAGAAATCCCGCTCTTACAAGCCTCGTGAAAATGTTCTTCACATGCTTCGTCGAGCACATCGATGTAATTCATGGATTCGGGCTCATCGGGAAGTTTGAAAAGTTTACCCATGTTAAAGACGATTTTGTCATCCCCGACCCTCATGATAAGTTCACCCGCGGCTACATCAATCAATGTACGCCCGGTTCTCAAGAAGGGTCGTCCCACAATTAAGGGAACACGGGGATCCATCTGACAGTCGACTACGACGAAATCGACGGGAAAAGTGAATTTGTCGACTCCTACAAAAACATCCTCGGCTATCCCCACCAGATAAGCAACCGTACGGTTAGCTAATTCCAATGTCATACGAGTGGGGACTAGCTCGGGTAAAGATAATTGTTTCCACACGGACAATGGCATAAGATTTATACTCGCTCCGAGATCCGCCAAGGCCATACAATTCTCAACACCCGAAAATTACAAGGAATAAGGAATCGACCGAGATCTCCTAACTTAACCGGTAATTTTCTCAAAATAACCGTGGAACAATTCTCATTCAATTGGGTATTGGCAATATCGAGCAATTTTTCTTATCACTTAAAAGGTCCTTAAACATCTTAGCATACTTAGGCATGTGAGCGGGCGCCTCGGCAAAGGTGATATTAAAATTCAATTGTTTGAACATTTTTAGGAAGTTCGAAACTTGAATATCATCCTTATTCTTCAATTTCTCTTTCCGCAACCTTGGGGGATAAGGTATATTAGGTTGAGATGAAGGCTTTGGAGTGGATTGCTCACTCACATCCTTTGGTGGAGGAGGAGTAGAAATGGAAGGTGAAAGAACCGGTTTGGGAACCAAAGGTGTGGTTGAAAATTTAGGTATCGGTGGAACATAAGGTGTAGACGAAGGCATAACGGGTGGTATGTCACAAGTATAAGAAGAAGAAGGAGGTTGGGTAGAAGAAGAAGGTATCTCGGGTCCTTGGTTAGGTGGGGAATAGGAAGGTTCCACGGTGGTCTTACCGCACCTAGTAGTGATAGAATTAACATTAGCCCTAGGATTGGTCACGGTGTTCGAAGGGAGGGCACCTTGGGGACGAAGGGTTTGAATCATAGTCAAAAATTTCTTATCGGTCGATTCTTGCATCTCTCTCATAATTCGTTTATGGTCGGTTAATTTTTTTAGAACCAAGTCCATTTGAGGATTATGCATGTTCATTTGATTGTACCCTTGATTAGGAAAACCTTGATTAGGGAAACCTTGGTTTTGATATTGATTATAACCTTGATTAAATCCTTGATTTTGAAAACCTTGGTTATTAAATCCTTGATTTTGATTATTGAACCCTTGGTTTTGCCCTTGAAAATTCCCTTGATTTTGATTAAAACCCGTTGATTAGAATTTCCTTGAAAATTACCCCGTTGAGGACCTTGGTTCCTATTTTGGGCGGGTGGGGGTGGTCTTTGTTGTGCTACAAAACCCGGGGGAGCCAAATAGTTATTAGACTTGTAAGACAAATGGTTAACATCAACATTTGGTTTGAAATGAACCCGCTCATTTTCATTGTTGTTATAAGCATAAACTTCTTGTTGATTATTGTAAACCTTGTCACAATTAAAATATGAATGCGGTCCACCACAAGTCTCACATGCTTCACAAGTTTCTTTTATGGCATTAACTTGACCATTGAGGGTTTGGGTTTTTAGATCAATTGATTCAACAAGCGACATAAGCTTATCAATTCTCTTATCATTCTCACTAGAACTAGCACTTGCCATAGTAGCCCTAACACTCTTTGTTTGCACTTTAGCCTTGTTTTCAATTATGGCCCAAGCCTCGTTCATTGATTTCACAAGAATATTACCCCCCACGGCACTATTAAGTGAGTCTTGGTCATTTAGAGTTAAACCATTGTAAAACGTATTAATTTGATGCACTTTAGTGAAACCGTGTTGTGGACATTTTCTTAAAAGCTCTTTAAATCGATCCCAAGACTCACTAAACGTTTCCCCATATTGTTGTTCAAAGGTGATGATCTCATTCCTTAAAGAAGTGGTCCGTGATGGTGGGAAAAAGTAGTTTATGAACTTGGTCTCTAAGTCAATCCATGTGGTAATACTTTGGGGTGGTTCCTTATCAAGCCAAATCTGGGCTTGTCCCTCGAGGTAAAAAGGAAAGAGTTGTAAACGAATAGCCTCTTGTGGCACCCCATTGTATTTGATGGTATTTGCCAATTGTATGAAACGTTTGATACGAGCGTGTGGGTCATCATTAGTACGGCCTAAAAATGGTGTAGCGGAAACCATTTGAATAAAACCCGTTTTAAGTTCAAAATTATTAGCTCCAATATCCGGCACCACAATCGCGTCATCGTTTCCTTCAACGTGAGATTCTAGAATCTCAATCATTGGTCGATTATCCGTTTCCATTGTGTTGTTTAAAGCTCGATTCTCGGGATCGGCTTTAATGACGGTCTTTTTGTTTTTCTTCTTCTTCTTTTTAGAAGAATTAGAAGTATTTGGTACACCAATCGGTATGTATGTACGCGCGCGAGTGCGCATACAATTAAAACTTTGGAATGAGGTAGGTGACCTCGGTCGACTTTGAGAGGAAAAGGATTCTCCCTCTCGAGGTGCAATATGAAAAAGCTACAAAAATATATACTTAATTACTACTTGAGTTGGCAAACCAATAATCGATCATCCCTCGCAATATACGCACAAGCAAGCGGGGAAACGAGGTGGCACAAAGCACTTAAAAACCTTTTTCCTTAGACGGCCTTTTATAGCGCGTCGCCTTATACCCACCTTATGGTTTGTATATATCGAGTTCAAACGTCTTACTAGTATTTATCTATTTTGCCCTTTTATTTCGTTTAGGATGCGAATACAATAGTTAGGTGATGAAATCCCAACTAAGACCTTATTTGAAAAGTAGGTAAATTAATGTTCTACGTACTATAATATAATAAATGAAAAATCTTTTTGTATTTTTTTAGAAAAATATATATTCACAATAAAAACGAAAGAAATCGAACTAAGAAAAATAACACTAATACGTAATATTTTTGGTGTAATACTTTTAGGAAAAAGTATTACTTTTTTATTTTTAATTTTTTTGTTGCAAATCTTAGGAAAGAATTTGCTTTTGTTATTTTTTAATTTTTTTGTATTTTAATTTTTTTGATTTTTTTTATGTTTTTGATTTTGTGCAAGAAAATTAACGTTCAAAAAGAACGGATCCCAAAATCTAAACGTCTCATGAAATCGTCAATCGTAACGAGCGAAGCGGCAGCGGCGCCAATTTAATGTAAGGATTTTTGCAAATCCTTTTTAGATCTATTTATCGTTCCACAAATCGACTCGAATTGATATCCGTTTAAACGTAAGATTAATTTGTTCTTGGTGTCTAAAACTCTTTTTGGAATTTTAAAACTAATTAACTATTTAATAAAAAGCTAATTTAATTAGCTATTAAAACTATTTAAACATTTTTGAAAACTATTTAAAACTAATTTAAAAATCTAATTTAAACTAATTTAAATAAATAAAAAAAACTATTTTGAAAACTTAAACAAAATTTAAAACTAATTTTATAAGAAACTAAATTAAAAAGAAAAACTTTTAATGAAAACTATTTTTAAACTAAAACTATATCAATTCAAGACTAATTTTAAAACTAAAATCTATATTAACTAAAATTTAAACTAATTTAAAATTATAAAAGTATAAAATATATTTTTTTATCTTTTTATTTTTTTATAAAAACTGAATAACAGAAAATTAATATAAAAATTTTTTTAAATAAAATTAATAACTCTAAAATTGTGATTAAACTTATTAAAAAAACTGCTAATAAAAGAACTATATTAATTAAAAAACTAGTACTCAAACACGAAAGAAGGTCAAGCTAAGTTGGTAAAGTTGTTGTTCTGTTATACGTGAGGTCCAAGGTTCGAAACCCAAGAGTGAACAGATTTTTGGCTAATATTTTTATTATTACTTTTTTGGACAGAAAAGTTAACCAAACAGATCAATTGGATCTGTGGTTTTCAGCAGCAAAAAAGACAGCAAATAATAACAAATAAGCACAAAGTAGTTTATCAAAGAAGCAAATTATATAAGCAAATAAGCAAATACAGATACTAACAATAAGCAAAAGCAACTACAAATAACTCAAACACCAAAAGCAGATCTAATAAGCAGACTAACCAAATAAGCAAATGAGCAAGTAACAACAAGATAGTTAAATAAGAAAACCAAATAAGCATCAAACTCAAAAACAGATTAAACTAAGCAGATTAACAACTTAAGACTGAAAAGCAGATTTAAGCAAATCAAAATAACTTAAGCAACCAAAATATTCAGCAACTATAATAAGCATAGGCCAAAAAGCTGATTAGGAAAATAAGCAGATATAACCAATCAGAATACTAAGCCAAAATAAGCTAATGAAGCTCAAACATCGCCAATATCAAACGGATCATACCATAAGCATAATCGAACCGATCTTAAACAAACAGGAGCAGATCTAAACAACTCGAATATCCAAACCTAAGCAGCTTAAATAGACTTTAAGCTAAAACCAATATCAAACTTAAACAAAACTAATAAAACTAAGCAGATTCAGCAATCTAATAAGCAGATTAAACAGTAACATAAACTAAATAAATAAACTTAACAATAAATTAAAAAAAAGAACAAGCACCTTGGGTCGATATCCGTTGGGACGTAGGTGGGCGCTGAACCCCCTATGAATCGAAACCGAGACCAAACACCTCCTTATTATCCAAACCGTACCATCGAATCATGCTCGAACCAAGAACATCAACCAATCGAACCAAGATGTTTTAATCTTCCCAGTGGGGAAAGATTACTACCTTTTTCTTTACTTTAATGTTTATTTAATTAAAACAGAAATTAGATCTAAATTGCAATAATAATAAAATGAGACAATATTTAACCGAGAATAAACATCATTAATTTTAAAAATTCGATTACAGTACTTTTCTGAAAGAAAAATTACAAATAAACTTATCAACTATTTTTAAGAAAATAAAAATTAAACTAAAAAGAAAGGCACCAAATTACAGTTTATATGGGGGTATTTATAACCCCCCCCCCCCCCCCCCCCCCCCCCCCCCCCCCAAGGCTTCTTCATGAATCTTCGAGAGTAAGTAATCAAATCCTAGCCGTCAAACACGTTTTTTCTTCTTTCTCTCTCTTCTCTTCTTGATCAAACGGCTAAAAATACCCCTTGCATCACACGGATCACCAACATGGAATTTTTGTGTTTGTTGTGCTAGTTTGAGGGTGATGTGGAGGATCTTTATTGGTGGATTGATGTTGTGGTGTTGTCACAGCCAATCAAAGGAAAGGAATTTGCCACAATAGATGAGGACCACCACTTGTTCTTCCCGAAAAACTTGGGGATTTAATCCCCAAGTGTGTGAATCACATGCTTACAATAAAAGCCCCAATTTTTGAGTAATTATTTGTTAAGGTAAAATTAGGGTTTGGGTGATTGGGTAAAAAAGAAAATGGTTGCTGCGTTTGTGGGAGAGAAAAGGGATGAAGTGGGTGAGTGGGTTTTATTTTTCTTTGTTTATATCGAAATGGGGTGGGGATGGGTAACTTTATTTAATAAAAGCGTGTGGGTGAAAAGTTGTGAGGTGTTGACCAACCAAGATTTGACCAGGCTTTATTATTTCCTCCGTTTTTGTTTAAGAAATTGGGCTAGGCCCAAATTACTCTTATTCATCCGTCCCTTTCGTTTGCATTATGGGCTTGGGCCCAAATTTATCATCCGTATAATACTTTTGGGCTTTGGTGGTTTGTTTTGCTCAATTGTAAATAAACATTTCCTCAAATGGGCTTTTGGGCCCATTTACCCAAAATGTGGGACCCACTAAGCCCAAATGTCTTTCATAGGGTTAAATCCACTAAAATCGAGCTCGACTCCGACTTTCTTGATTATTTCTTTAAAACCGTGTCGAATTGCCGGTTTTCGTGATCTTGGGCACACTTTTGATCTTTTGACTTTGTCTTCGTCTCTTTTTGGACTTCTTTTCAATATTTGACCGTGAAATCCCGTGTTTTCTTTGCTTTTGATCATTTGTACCTATTTAACACAAAAACACGCGTAATTCCGACTTTTACGATAGTAAACACATGATTAGGTCTTGTTTTTTCCTTGATTTTAGTGGTAAAAGGATAAGTGTTTACACACTTATTAACTCCTGTCATTCCCAAAAAAAAAAAGATTCACTTTGAAATTGAACCAAACGGTCCGATGTGGGATCAATCAGATTTGCATATCTGATTGCTTTTGTCTACTGTAAATTTTCTCCGTAGGTCTATGTTTTTAGCATTTAATGGAGTATTCATAGTTGGAGACAGTGTTGGCTAGGGGTGAGCACAAAGCGCACCGCAAACCGTAAAACCGCAAAAATCGCAAAAAACCGCACCACAATAACCGCACCACAACAAAAACCGGTGGATCGGTTTAAAAAAAAAACGCAAATGCGGTTGCGGTTTTACCCTTAAAACCGCACCACCAAATCCGCACCGCACCGCATAGTAGTTATATGAAACCAAAAAACGGCATATCGATTATTTAACGTATGTTATAGGAGTTTTAGTGCATAATATCATTAATATTTTAAATAATGTGTGTGTTTACATTAAATATATGCATTGTTATAACCGAAAATACGTACATCGTGAATCAAAAACCGCAAAAATCCGCATTAAGTATATAAATCATAAGCGATGGTGCGGTGCGGTTAACATCCGCAAAACCCACAAAAACCGCAAAAATTCGCAAAACCGAAACCGCAAAAAACCGCGCGGTGCGGATTCTCACTTTTGAAAAAAACGCAATTGCGGATGCGGTTTCATTTTTGCCAAAATCCGCACCGCACCGCACCATGCTCACCCCTAGTGTTGGCTAAAGCAAATTGCTTTTTAGCTCGGATGAGATGAAAATGCAATACATGTACGAGCATGTGGAGACTTGTGAATTGCTTTTTGGTCCAAATGTCATTGTTGGAAGAAACAAGATTGTCCTTAATGATTCTTTAGTTCGTAAAATATTACAAATTATTCTTGCACACGGTACAAGAATCGAAGGATCAGATGTCGGAGTTTTCCCCAGCGACATAATGCCGCTGGGGAAAGCCTATAATCCCCAGCGACACATTCGACGTGGCACAAAGTCAGGAAGACTTTTTGGTCAAAGTTGGACCAGAGTTGACCAAAATAGTCTACCAAAAGAACTAGTGAGAAATTTTTCCGCAATTTTTTTCCTAACGAAGTGTCGCCAGAAATAGTTAGTCCAGAACACTTACATATGATGAAAGTTATTCTTGTTGCCTAATAACTTGACTAACTCTTCCCTAGAGACATGTCGCTGAGGATTATTGTGCAAAATGACAGAACCTTAAATTATTTAACAAAAACATTGGCGGGCTTTTACCAACCAAAGTATCGCCGACGACATGTCGCCGTGGATATTTGTTGTCAAACGTTAATTATTCTTTACTAATGATTTATTGTTTTTTCAATATAATAATTATTATTTATAAAATAATAATTATAATATTGATCCGTTGTTTATTTTTTATTTACAATATAATTATTATTTAAGAAAAATTATATAATAATTATTTTTTTTATTTATATAATATCGACCAGTTGTTTATTTTCCTTTGTATTTTAATGTAAATATATAATACTCGAGGGTGCAACATGTAAATATATTGAAAAAATAAAAAAAAAGTATGCAACTTTCCTACTTTTAAAAGTAGGTATCATATCCCATAAATTTAACGTGATATCCAGCCGTTTGCATTACTCACTACCACCACCGTTGAGTAAAGTTTTTTGGCTCCGCTACTGGTGACTGTGACGCGTCTTATGTGTGTTTTAACCAATGCTCAGTCGATCGATAACAAGACCAACTTCTGTGGTATATTTGTGCTTCATGAATTTTATTTTTGAGTTTTTATAATGCACGTGTTAGACAGATTTTTAATCTAGTGATCAACAATTATATGGTATAGTAGTAATAAAGAGAAGGAAAGGAGGTTTGGAAAAAGGAAAGGACCAAAGAGCAATTGAGATAAAATAGCGGGTGTTAAACCACCAAATATACTAGCCGTTGGAGATAAAGTAGGAAGGGGTGGTATTATATATATATAACACAAACACAACCAACAAGCCGACATTGAAAATCAAACACCGACTGTTTATTTATTTATATATGTTGGATTATGTATCTTTTTTGATTAATCATCATCTCCAATCGATCTTCAAATCGAGTTCGACTCCGATTGCTTTTTTTTTAAAGTAGAAGATCTCTTGTTGCTGTATCATAGTTGATTTATTTAATTTTATTTATAAATTTATAAATTATTACGTAGTATTAAAAAAAGATGAGTAGGGGGAATCCCAGATCGCCGTTGTTGGAATTGGCTGTTTTATTCAAAATAGAAGAAGATGAAAGTATAGATGTGAAATCTGAATTTGAACAAGTTATAAAAGAAGAAGAAAAAGAAGAAAAAGAAGAGGGAAAAGATGACAATGAAGAAGAAGAAGAAGAAGAAGATGATGATGGCGGAGATGTTTATAAGGATTTGCTGTTGCACCCTCACGTTGTTAGTTGGGTTGATGATGTTTCGGCTCGAACTTTTCATGGGATACAAGTCTTGAACGTTGGTCTATCAACTGAGGCTAAAAGACATCGATTTACTCTCTGTCCGATGTGTGTTAAACCTTTTACTCTTGACCAAATACATCAAATGAGGTATAAACTCTGTTGGATTAATTGGTTTGTGTTGGTAAGTCTCAGTTTATGTTTGCATGAAATAAGGTGTCTCAATGTTTCACGTGGATGTTGCATGGGTACATTTGAAGACAAAATCATTTGTTTGAGTTTTTACTTTAGTTTTATTCACTAGTCAGTAAGTTAGAACGAGTATTCTCTTTTGCCCGATTCTTATGGAGGTGAACTTGAGGAGTGGGTCATTAGTTGTACCTATTCTCTAGGAGTATTAGTATTTCTAGTTGGTTGAAAGTGTACCACGTCCCTTCTTGTACTGGCTATATATAGCCTAGTCTTTTATTCAATAAACTACACCTTCTGTATTTTCATTCTTTGCTAACAAGTTACAGTAAGACTTCGTCTCTTTTCTGTTTGGTATATTCTGTAACTTGGACTGATAACCAACATTTGGTATCAGAGCGAGGTTAGGTTTATATAGGAGAGAAAGTAACATGTTCATGTGAATTGCAGAAGGTAGTCAGACCGAGAAGACCGAGACCGAGATCGGAAAATTATAGACCGAGACCGAGGAGGCAACCTAGACCGAGACCGTGACCGCGTGTTGCCCGAGAAAGAAAAGAAGACCGAAAAAGACCGACGCCGTAGAGAAGACCGAGGAAGCTCCGGCGTGAGACCGAAGACCGAAAAGACCGACGCTAGCAAGAAGAGACCGTGAGACCGAAGACCGAAAAGACCGACGCTAGCAAGAGACCGTGAGACCGTGACCGAAAAGTAGAAGCGACCGTGTCCGCTGTAGGAAGCAAGAGACCGAAAGAAAAAAGTGAAGAATGGCGTTGATACAACCAAAAGAAGCAGGTTCGATGTCTTACCAAGTTCCGATTCTGACCGCAACCAACTATCCGGTATGGTCTATCAAAATTAAGGCCATATTGGATGCACATGGTCTATTGGAGACGGTGGAACCAAGGACCCTTGGGGGAGAACCCGATGCTAAGAAATCAAAACAGGCTCTAGCCTTCTTGCTTCAAGCAATACCGGAAGAGATGGTGTTGCAAATGTCGAGTCACACGGACCCGAAGAAAGTATGGGATGGACTGAAAACTCGATACTTGGGTGTGGATCGGGTAAGGACGGCTCGAGTTGCAACATTAAAAAGAGAGCTTGAAGGCTTGAGGATGAAAGAAGGAGAGCTTGTTGATGATTGTGCTACTAAGTTAAGTGGTTTCGTATCAAAGTTGAGGAGTCTTGGGCATGAAGTTGAGGAAGAAGAATTGGTGAGAAGGTTGCTTGATGCAATGCCAAAGTCGTTCCTTCAAATTGTGGCCTCGATCGAACAATGTTTCGAGTTGAATACGATGCTCTTTGATGAAGCGGTTGGAAGGCTTAAGGCATACGAAGAAAGACTCAAAAGCCATGGTGAAAAGGAAGGAGATCACGGGCAACTCATGTGGGCAAGTGAACAAAGGCATGGTGAAGGTAGAGGACATGGAAGGAACTTCGAGAGAGGTGGAAGAGCCCGAGGAAGAGGTCGAGGTGATAAGAGTGGGATTCGATGCTATGATTGTGGAACGTTTGGGCACTTTAGCTATGAGTGCAAGAAGTGGAAAGACCAAGACAACAACAAGGAAGCGAACTTAATTCAAGATGAAGAGCCGGCATTACTGTGAGCAGTAAGGAGAAGAAAACCAATTAAGGAGGTGATTGTTGGATTAATTGGTTTGTGTTGGTAAGTCTCAGTTTATGTTTGCATGAAATAAGGTGTCTCAATGTTTCACGTGGATGTTGCATGGGTACATTTGAAGACAAAATCATTTGTTTGAGTTTTTACTTTAGTTTTATTCACTAGTCAGTAAGTTAGAACGAGTATTCTCTTTTGCCCGATTCTTATGGAGGTGAACTTGAGGAGTGGGTCATTAGTTGTACCTATTCTCTAGGAGTATTAGTATTTCTAGTTGGTTGAAAGTGTACCACGTCCCTTCTTGTACTGGCTATATATAGCCTAGTCTTTTATTCAATAAACTACACCTTCTGTATTTTCATTCTTTGCTAACAAGTTACAGTAAGACTTCGTCTCTTTTCTGTTTGGTATATTCTGTAACTTGGACTGATAACCAACAAACTCTACTTTTTTTTCTGTATTAGACAAGCTATCAAGTTGACTTTTACATTATTGACTTCCTTTTTATGTGATGACTGCTGCCAGCTGTCTTCCTTGTGGGCACATTTTTGGGATGTCTTGTTTAAAGAAATCGATGGAAGGCGGTTCCGCTGACAAGGTATGTACGTTATCCTCTGTGACACCCAAAATTAACCCAATCTTACCAGAATCCTGATACTCCTGTCTTAATTAATTGTTGTTAGTGCCCTGAGTGCGACAAAGATTTCTCCTTAGAGAGTGTTAGGCTTCTTTATGTAACGAGCCTCTGCATTCCAGCTAGTGCTTATCAAATGGTAATCAACCTACCATACTTTTTTGTAATCTTGCTTTTTAACTCACCTTTCGTTTCTTTAACAACTGTTTGATTATTTCTTGCAGGCAACCGATGGACGCTTTTCATTCGACAGAACAGGATATAATATGTTTAAGAAATATGAACTGGTACTGCGGACGGATGCATTAAAGAATAGATCTGATGCATTGAAACAACGTGCTGATGCTTTGGGACGGCAGACTGATGCTATGAAACGCCGGACTGACTGTTTGAACCGGATGGCCGTTGTAGAAAAACGGGCTGATGTTTTGGAACGGCAGAATGCGGCCATCAAACAGCAGATTGAACTAGTGAACCAGATGACTGATGAACAAGAAGAACAACAGGCTCATGCAGAAAAACGGGCTGAGGTATTACGACGTAAGGCAGTTGCCTTGGGTCAGTCTGCTGATGAATATCTACAGAAGGCTGATGCGTTTGGGCAGCAGGCAGAAGCATTGTATCAAGAGGCTAAATCATTGCGTCAACTAGCTCATTCGTATCTGGCAAACAGAAAGTTCTTTATACAAAGCTACAAGGAGTTTTTGGGCGCGCGTACTATTCCGGGGACTCTATCCAGATCTATGGATCTCCCCAGCATCAAGCGAAGAGCTTTCGGAAAAGGGTAGCCTAGTGTGTAAGCACAGCAATGAACCGCGGCGAAGGTCTCGGTTCAGGTGCTTTTCATGATTGTGGTGTTTGATTGGGCATGGGCAAGTTACGAATTCTGTCTAGGTAGGACGTGTATCTCTATTGCTATGAATTTCATAAATGAAGTAGTTAATGGTGGGGAGCCGCTTGACTAGATCTCGTATTTCCCATGTAGTCCGTCGGTCAAAACAACGTTTCTCCAGAGGTTCAGTGAGCACCATGCCGAATTTCTCTACCATTTTCTTCTTGTTCACTTTGGCCAATATGAGTTGGGGGAATTTCTCTAGTCATTATATTTCTTTTGTTTTATGTAGAAACAAGGTATTTTTGCCAATATATAAACTTAAGATGTCTAAGGGGCTGTAAGCGCTAAGTGAATCAGAGTTGCTGAATGATTTATAAACTCTGAATGATATTTTTTCTGAATGATAATGAACGTTTGAAAACTATTCTGAATCAATGCTATGAATGATTTAAATTACAATATTATCTTTTATATACACTTATATAAAATTAAAATTTATATCGCATATCACATGATAATAAAATCAACTTATTTTTTATAATGAAAATATGTTTCGTGAAATAAGAAAAAACATAACGTCTTACCAATTGCAAATCCATGGATTTAAAGATAATAGTTTTATCTAAAATAAAATTTGTCATTTAATAAGATCAAGGTTCTAAAAGCTCGTAAAGGGTTTACAACGATTTAGTAAAGGCGTGAGACTTGACCTACACGTCACGCAATAGATCGAACTTAAAGCTTGAAGTAAATGATAAGTAAAAAACGTGAAAAATCACCATGAAACGAGATGTGTGAAGCCTTATTTTAAATTCAATTTAGATAAAAATCGTATTTTTTATATAAAAATAAAAAACATTACATTCACAAGTAGTTTTTTTAAATTTATTCCTTACGTATTACACTTTTGTAACCTCCATATATTTGATATGATATAAACATATAAATTTATTTCTATTTTTATATTTTTATATTTTGTGACACTTTAATTCACGTCTTAAAAACGTCATGACTCGTCATGGCTCGCAAAAACGTAAAACTTAATCATATCGTCACATTACGCCTCTCGCTATCTAAAACATTAAATAAAATATATAAACGTCATGCCGAGTAGAAGTTCTTGTTCAAGAGTACAAATTTTCTTTTTGAAACAAAGTTATACTCCAATAAAAAAAGGTCATCAATAAAAAACAGCAAAAGGATAAAACTAGGAAATGGGGGTGCTGAGCGATTTTGCATTGACTTCTCCATGAATGATCCAGTGCACTCAAATTCATTCGGCATGATATATTTATTTGTCAAACATGACATGCGTTGACCGATTCCTACACTATCCTCTTATTCGTTCAATTCAAAGGCTATCAAATAGGCCCTAAATGCCATCTGAATCCAGCTTCTTATTTGGTAATTAATTGTATTAGTACTCCGTACTAATTTTGTTTTTTTGTTAGTGCATATATGAAATATGAATGATATCTGTATCACATATTAATATCTACGTTTTATTTGTTCTTAAACACAAATTTTGACATTAAACGACTCTGAAAAAGCTTTATGATCAAACAAGAAAAAGAAACAGAAAATTGTATTGTTTATAATTGTTTATAACGTTACGTTATAGATTGTCTATCTGGTGCAATTGAGTTTAAATAGGGTACTTTGGGTTTAACTTAATAAATAAATTTGTGAGCCTGAGTTTGCCTTGATAACTTGTTAAAACTTTCATAGCAAAATCAATAAACATATATAAAAGGGTAAAAGTTATATAATATCAACGTACTTATTGAAATATATTGACTTTAAGCACTTACTAATTAATCACTAGACATTAACAATGAACTTCAAATTTGTTTGGTTTTTACCAATATGACCATAAAATGACTGTATTACCCTTATTATTTTTAACATAGTTATATATTGCCACATCCTCTAATTAATGCATTGTTTTATCATCTTTGACTGCTAAACTATCAACACTGCCCACTAGATTTCAATTGTACAAAACCTTTTTTGTGTTACTCTAAATGGATTGTGTTTTTGTCACGGTATTTGCTTTCATAAATATGAGTACATTGTACACATATTATGTTAAGGGTACTTGTATCATCAAGTGGTTTGGCATGTGTCTGCTGCAAGCTGGCTGCTAACTCATACCGACTACTTTATCATACATTAAATCGTCAAGTTTTTTTAACGACAACAATTCATTGAAATAAAAACTTAAAACAATATTTGTAAACCCATGATATAGTGAAATCTATATACTTTTGATACTGTAGTTTTTATTAGGAAAACAACCCGAAAGCTGAATAATAACTAGCTATATATATTGCAAGGTTCATAACATCAAAAGTAGTAGAAAGGTTAAACAAGTTTTCTTTAAATTAATCTACTAGTTAATTACAAAAATTATTTTTTTTATCATTGTTGAAGCATAATTTGGCTAGGTCGGTCTGACGACTCTCTTGGGTCGTTCGTCGTCTTACCGGGTCCTGAGTAATGCTGCAAACAAAGGTAAACCGGTTAGATGTGGCCCCGGGGTCCACCTCCGACGGTCAAGTTAGTATTCGGTCGATATATTGTAAAGAAGTGTGGTTAAGAGAGATAACCTGATGTAGAATGAGACCCCTACCCCTGTATTTATAGGACTAGGGTTTTTTGAAGGGTAAGTTAAGTATGTGTAGGCCGCGGGCCTGTTGGGCCGGGCCGACTGCAGACTATACGTCGACATGTCCCCCAGTCTAGTATGATATGGTTCATGATCATGTTATGCTAGACTTATTCATGTATCACGCTTACTAAACAACCGTGTGTGGCTTGTTGCTGGGACATCCTCGTGGGTCGTCCATAACATAATGCTCCACTCGTAATGGGCTTCCTACTAGCAAAAAGATGATAGGTTGGGATTGTGAATAGTGAGCATAACCACTATACGTCATCATGTCCCCCAGTCTAGTATGCGAGGTTGTCACCGAGGTTACTAGACTTTACACCATATTTGCTACCTGTCGAAAGAAATGGGAAAACACGTATACGTAAGACGGGTGGTTGTACTCTAATGCTTGGTTTCCCGTGATTATACGGTAAAGACCCCGTAAGAAGAAAACTTGTTCTAGAGCCGGGGTAACACTGGCATTTTGGCAAGGTTTAATTCTTGTTCATCACTAACATGAGGATGACAAGAAGGTTTTGTGATGGTGGAGGTGGAACCCGTATGATGCATCGTGAAAATCTGAAGGCATACTTCTTATACCCACTAATGATGCAATATAGTGCGAATATTGCATTCGGCTTAAGGCCAACAAAACATGTACTTCTGTGGCAAGGTGATGCGGATGATACATCCGTCTTGCGGCCATGACATACGATAATGATTTCAAAAACTTTGTCACGGTTTTTCCTGAACTAAACGTAGTTGATCAGGCTTCGCCTAATTAAGGTCCAACAATGCAAACTTTTAAAAAATCACTTCGTGGCCGGGTAAAGTAATTCGTCGCGGAAGGCGTACTTCCACAGGAAATAGATTAGCCAACAGAAGGAGTACTTCCATGGCGAAAATAAAGAGCCAGTGGAAGGAGTACTTCCACGGGGAAGGATAAGGAGCCAACAAAAAAAGTACTTTCGTGGCAAAAATAATGAGCCGGTGGAAGGAGTCCTTCCACGGCGAAGGATTAAGAGCCAACGAAAGAAGTACTTTCCTGGCAAAAATAATGAGCCGGTGGAAGGAGTCCTTCCATGGCGAAGGATAATGAGCCAACGAAAGAAGTACTTTCGTGGCGAAAATAATGAGCCGGTGGAAGTAGTCCTTCCACGGCGAAGGATAATGAGCCAACGAAATAAGTACTTTCGTGGCGAAAATAATGAGCCAGTGGAAGGAGTACTTCCACGGCGAAGGATAAGGAGCCAACGAGAGAAGTACTTTCGTTGCGAAAAAAATGAGCCGGTGAAAGGAGTCCTTCCACGGCGAAGGATAAGGAGCCACCGAAAGAAGTAATGCTGACATGAGTAACGAGAAATCATGTGAAAAACACGATCGCCTGCCAGTGGAAGGTTTTCTGCGTTCAGTCAATCTACGTAGAGTGAATCGGTCCCTAAGGAACCCCCGAAAGGGCTGCCGTCCGATGGGTACACGAAAGTGACGAAGTTGCTTTGACTATAGAACCATGCCTGTCTGTTGGAGCGAATTGGATATAATGAGCCGGTGGAAGGAGTCCTTCCACGGCGAAGGATAATGATCCAACGAAAGAAGTACTTTCGTGGCAAAAATAATGAGCCGGTGGAAGTATTACTTCCACGATGAAGGATAATGCGCCAACGAAAGAAGTACTTTCGTGGCGAAAATAATGAGCCAGTGGAAGGAGTACTTCCACGGCAAAGGATAAGGAGCCAACGAAAGAAGTACTTTCGTGGAGAAAATAATGAGCCGGTGGAAGGAGTCGTTCCACGGCGAAGGATAATGAGCCAACGAAAGAAGTACTTTCGTGGTGAAAATAATGAGCCGGTGGAAGTAGTCCTTCCACGGCGAAGGATAATGAGCGCACGAAAGAAGTACTTTCGTGGCGAAAATAATGAGCCGGTGGAAGGAGTCCTTCCACGACGAAGGATAATGAGCCAACAAAAGAGGTACTTCCGTGGTGAAGATAATGAGCACGTGGAAGGATTACTTCCACGGTGAAGATAATGAGCACGTGGAAGAATACTTCCACGGCGAAGATAATGAGCATGTGGAAGAATACTTCCACAGCGAAAGATAATGAGCTCGTGGAAGGATTCTTCCACGACGAAAGCAATGCGCCGGTGGAAGGATTACTTCCACGTTGAAGATAATGAGCTCGGGGAAGGATTCTTCCACGGTGAAAGCAATGTGCCGGTGGAAGGAATATTTCCATGGCGAAGATAATGAGCTCGTGGAAGGATTATTCCATGGAGAAAGCAATGTGCCGGTGTAAGGAATACTTCCACGGCGAAGATAATGAGCTCGTGAAAGGATTACTTACATGAAGAAGATAATGAGCTCATGGAAGGATTATTCCACGGTGAAAGCAATGTGCTGGTGGAAGGAATACTTCCACGACGAAGGATAATGAGCACGTGGAAGAGTATTTCCACGGAGAAAGATAATGAGCCAGTGGAAGGAGTCCTTCCACAGCGAAAACAACGCGCCGGTGGAAGGAATACTTCCACGGCGAAGGATAATGAGCACGTGGAACGGTACTTCCACGACGAAAGATAATTAGCACGTAGAAGAGTACTTCCACGACGAAAGATAATGAGCACGTGAAAGAGTACTTCCACGGCGAAAGCAATGCGCCGGTGGATGGATTACTTCTACGACGAAGATAATGAGCTCGTGGAAGGATTCTTCCACGGCGAAAGCAATGTGTCGGTGGAAGGAATACTTCCATGGCGAAAATAATGAGCTCGTGGAAGGATTCTTCCACGGCGAAAGCAATGTGCCGGTGAAAGGTAATAAGTGTGTAAACACTTATCCTTTTGCCACTAAAATCAAGGAAAAACAAGACCTAATCATGCGTTTAATATCATAAAAGTTGGAATTACGCGTGGTTTTGTGTTTTTGTGTGAAATAGGTACAAAATATCAAAAGGAAAGAAAACACGGGATTTCACGGTCAAATGTTGAAGAAAAGTCCAAGAAAAAGACAAAGACAAAGTCATGGAACCAAAAGAAACCGAAGTTCACGAAAACCGGCAAAATCGACACAATTTTGAAGAAATGATCAACGAAGCCGAAATCGAGCTCGTTTTTAGTGGATTTAATTTTATTGGAGTTAATTGGGCCTTGTGGGTCCCACATTTGCTTATTGGGCCCAAAAGCCCAATAACAGATTTATGTATCCATTTTCTTTTACAAAGGCCCAAAAAAAAGAATATGCAACGGATTGAATCATTATGGGCCAAAAGCCCATTTTACTTGGAAAAAAAAATGGGACGTGTGTTGTGGGCTTGCAAACCCATTTAGAAAACAAGTAACTAGGGAAAACTAGTTTGTTTATTTACCCTAAGTCAAAGCCCACACATTTTTCATCTGGTCAAAACTTACCCACACACCACATAAACAAACACACGTTTATTTACTCTCCCTCACACACTTATTTTATTTCGTTACAAACAAAGAAACTTTTCATCTCTCCCACACCAAAAACAAACGCAGACACTTCTTTTTACCCCAATCCTAAAAACCCTAATCACAAAAATTACACCAAACTTTTGGGGGTTTTATTTCACTCGTGTAATGCACACGATGGGGAATTAAATCCCCATCTTAATCGGAGATGAACATGATGTGGTCCTCTATTGACGTGGCTAAATCCCCTTTTCTGATTGGTTGTAACAAATCACTCCTCACCATCCTCCAATCAAGAATAGCCACTTCAGCATCAAACTAGCACAAGAAACACAAAAGATTCCATGATGGCAATCCGCGTGATGAGGGTGTTTTATCTACCATTTAATCAAGACAGAGAAGAGAGAAGAAGAAAAGAGCGGCTGAGATTGATTTCCTTTCTCACCAAGTTCATCAAGAAGGTTTTTAGGGTTTTCCTATAAAAACCCCTCATCCTGTAATTCATTTGGTGCCAATTTTATTATTTTTTATTATGCAAAATAGATATTAGGTTAATTGTAATTTTTCTCTTTAAAAGTATTGTAATCAAATTTCAGTTATTAATAAATTTTATTTTCGGTTTAATATTGTCTCTTTAATTATTTTAATTTAATTGCAATTTAATCTTTAATCTGTTTTAATTAATAAATATTGAAAATAAAAAGTGGTTAATAAACTTCCCCTACTGGGAAGTTTTATAAAAATGTTCGAATAGAATATTGGGTTCGTTTGGTTTATTGTTCGTGGTTCGAGTAATGTTGATGTTTCATGGTGGGTTTTGATTCGGTTCATAGAGGGGGCTCAGCGCTCACCCTTCTACTCAACGGATTCGACACAAGGTTCTATTTCCTTTTTATTCAGTATTAGATTAATAATTTTTTTTGTTTAAAGTTTCTGTTGAAGATTTAAGTAAGTGGATTGCTGATATTAGTTTGGATTTGATTAGTCTGTTAGTTTTAAATTATTGTCTACTTATTTTGTTCCTAAGTATTGGTTTAGTTGCTAATTTTTAGTTTGATTTGATCTGAGTTTAAGTTTGGTTTGGTTTGAGCATAATAAGTGATAATACTTTTAGCTTTATATAATCTGTTAAGTCGTTTTTTTAGTCTGCTGGTATTTGGGTCTAGTTTGCTAATATTTAACTTTTGCTTATTTGATTTTGTTTAAGTTTAGATTCGTTTGCTTATTTTTCTGTTTTAGGACTTATCTGCTTATTCGATTTTCATCTAGATCTTATTTGCTATTTAAGTTTGTCCAGTTATTGATTAGTTTTACTTTATATGGTGCTGATAAGATCTTATCTGCTTATTGTTTTGTTTCGTTTTTAGTTGCTGATTTTGTTTATTTTGGTTTTGTTTGATGTTTTGCTTATATTTGCTTATTATATTTCTGCTTATTCGATAAGCTATCAGTTCCAATTGATCTGATAGTCTGATACTTATTTCTTTCAGTTCCAAAAATAAAAAAAATCGCAAAAAAAGTCACTCCATGGACTCGAACCCTTGACCTTCTGTTCACACAGCCATCGCGTTTACCATCTTAGCTAGACCCTTATTTGTGTTTAACCTTAGTTTTTTTTAATATAGTATAATCAGTTTTAGTTGCAGTTTTATTAAGTACGTTTTTTTTATACAAAATTTTAGTTTTATTAATTTTAATTAAAAGTTTTCTTTATATTCACTTTTATTAAGTTTAAAAAATAAAAAAAAAAAAAAAATATTTTAATTACTTTTAAGAAATTTTAAATTGATTTTATAAATTAGTTTTTTCTTATTTAGTTTTATTTAAAATTAATATTAATTAGATTAAAATTTAGTTTTAAGTTTTATTTAAATTTAAATTAGTTTTCAATTAGTTTTTATTTTAAATAGTTCAAATTAGTCTTTAATAGTTTTGTTAAATTTTGTTTAATTAGAATTTTTAATAGTTTAAAAGTAGTTTTAATTAAATATTTTCTTTTCAATTAGATTAATTAGTTTTTATATATTTAAATAGTTTTTAGTTTTTAAATACTAAACAAAGTATTTTTACCAAGAACAATTAATCTTACGTTTAAAATTGGAAATCAATTCGAGTGAGTCGAGGAAACGAACTTAATTGCAACAAAAATCACTACATTAAAATGGCGCCGCTGCCGCTTCACTCGTTACGATTGACGATTTTTTGTGAGAAGATTTGGATTTTGGGATCCGTTCGATTTTGAACGTTATTTTTCTTGTTAAAAAATCTAAAACATAAAAAATCAAAAAGATAAAAATACAAAAAATTAAACAATCATCAAAAGCAAATTCTTTCCTAAGATTTGCACCAAAAAAATTAAAAAATCTAAAAGTAATACTTTTCCTAAAGTATTACACCAAAAATAGTCCTCTTTATCCTCTATTGTGTTCAATTCTTTTCTCTACCCCTCTTATTTTTAATTCTTCATGGATTTGTATTGCGTAAGGTGTGGGAGACCATGGAATGGTTATCAAACATGTCAATGGTGTACATGTGAGCGATGCGGCTATCATATCGACAATACACAACTTGGATTTTGTCCACTTTGCAATTCATCCAATTCGTACTTCACCTCTCCCATATATGAGGATCCGTATCCGCAACATGCACCGGGTTTTTCTCAATACCCGTGTTGCAACAATTGTGGGGGCCCTCACGATACTTCTTATTGTCAACCGATGGATTATGAGCCACGTCCGTGCTATAATTCCGGTTTTCAACATTTTGAACCCCCACAATACTCCGTCGTTCATCAACCTTCTTTTGAGGAACAACTCACTAGTTTGGCTGGAATTCTAGAAAGCTTAAATCAACTCAAAGTTAGCTTGCATGACGAAAGCCGACAAGAGCAAGTATCTAATCTTAGTGCTTCTACTCCTCCTCTTGTGCGTTCTTACTATTATGATGATGATGACGATGAGAATTCTGTTTCTTGGAATGATCTTGTTGCTCAACATCCTAGTGCAATTGTAATTCCTTCTCTCGATATCCCAAAGGCATCTAAGGATTGTGATACATCGAGTGAGATTAGTGATTTTGGTCTCGACAAATTCTTTGAAGAAGTTTGTGATGTGCCAACTTTTGCTGAGCTTACGGACGAGGTCGCTCTTACGGATGACATTTCTCCATGTTATGAGGATTTCACGTTTGAAATTTCTCCTTTTCACCCATTTCCACCGGGAGATGAGGGCGATGTCGATTTATTCTCTCCGGCTTACGAGATGTTCACGGATGAACTTTCTCTTTTAAATGAGGTGGAAGACGTTATTCTTCACGACAAATTATTGAAAGTTCATCTTCTTATTTCTCAAATTGAAGCGTTGAATTCTACTCCTATCAATGAATCTTTACCTCCGTCTTTTACTCCCGTTGAGAATAATGACCCATATATGGAAGAAATTGACAATCTCTCAATACCTCCGGGTATTGATGATGATGACACAGAGGGGGACATTCTTTTTGATAATTTTATAAATGAAGATATTGTCCCAAGTCCCCCTCCCGAGCGAGCACCTTTCCTCCCAACCTTTAGAACCTATTACCGAGGATGAGTGCTTTGACCCGGGAGGTGACATTGACCATTCTATGATTGATACCTTTACGGCTTTGCCGAATAATGACCATCCATTGTCTTTGGGGGATGACAATTTGTCTCCTTTACCCACCCCACCGCCCGTGGATCAAGACTTCACTTACTTTTCTTATGTTGAGAGCACTTTTCTACCCTTCAAGACTTATCCTTCTGCCTCTCATTTATTATGTTCCTCCGGGACCGAGGATAAGATTTTTGATCCCGGTATTACATTAGAGGCTTCCCCATGGACCATTTAATTCGGGGTCGAGTCAGGCTCGTGACTCGGTTAACAAAAACAAGCGCTTATCGGGAGGCAACCCGATCATCTATTTTCTACCATAAGTGTAGGGGGAGCCGTGTAGGTTGTTTGTTTTGTGATGTTGTGCAGGGACTTGTGCTTTAATGATCCACTTTTGGTGTTTTTGACACGGCCCGTGATCCCGTGATCCCGTGTTCCCGTGTGCCCGGTTTCTTCGATATGTTTTTGCTATTGTGATTCATACATGTATATAAATAAGATGAATAAATGTAATCACTTTAGTTGTCTCTTCCTTAGCTCGATTTAAACAACGTACTCAATGTCCTAAGTGTAGGGGGTTTATTCTCTCACATGCCTAAACATTGAGGACAATATTTATATTAAGTGTAGGGGGACTTCTATCGAATTTTAGTGGGCTCTTCCATGAATTTGACCCCATTTAACCGGAAAATTAAAAAAATTTCAACGTTTTTCAAATTTTTGATCTATTTTGGCCTAGTAGTATTTTCATTTATTTTCTTTCCTTTTGTCATCGCATCGTATTTATATTTTCCATTTCAAGAATAAAGTCAAAAATAAATAAATGAATAAAATGGTTTTAACAAGTTTAGATATCTTTGATATTTTAGGTCCGTCGTGAATATTTTGACTCAACCGGAGTTTACTTATCCAAGTTTACTCTAGCTAGTATCCTTAACCATATGGACCTTAATTGGTTTATTAGGCTAAGCATCCACGAGTCTCATTCTTTGAGATTTTAAATTGTGGAGAACGAGAGATGATAGAGTTGATAATAAGTTTAAGGGTTAATTCTTCCTTATATGAGTTTTTGTGGCTCTTTCTTCCCGCTTGTATGTTTAATTGCTTAATAAATGAGGATTTTTGCGGTGTAGATTCGATATCTTAACTCTTAGCCAAATTTTTTATCTCCTTGTAATTAAAGTATGAACACATTGAGGGTGCCAGCGTTGTAGACTTCCGACTAAGGTGGCTCATAACCACTAAGTAGGAGGTATTAGATCATGGGACCGCGGAATTTGGCCTACTATATATATCATAAATAAGAAAGAATAAGATTAAAACATGACCTCAAGGAGCCTTAGGGTGTGGGGCATGTAGCATGAACCTTGTCATTAGAGCCTTAGGGTGTATGGGATGGTAAGTGTTGAATAAAAATTGATCAAAAAAAATCAATTTCCTTGTTTATCGTTAAAGGAGCCTTAGGGTGTGGAAATAGATGAGGAGCATTTTTACATCTTAAAGAGCCTAAGGGTATATGATGTGAACTTGCTAAACTCCACATAAAGTCTACATGACTTTGGAGGAATAATTAATAAGTAGTACTATTGGCCAAATTTCGGATCCACGAATTTATTCCTCAAATCGTGTTAAATCATCCTTGATGTGGGCTTACTTTAGTGACAACGTTTTTGAGGACGAGGTTAGGTTTTGAGTGTCGGGTTTGCACCGTTTTGCCTTCATTTTTGGACTAATAATTATAAAATAAGTCAAATGAGCCTAAGGGTGAATGACAATCCTTAAAAGATAGAGATACAACTTAGGAATTGGAGAAAGAGTACTACACAATTGTCTTATATAAGTGGTTTTAACCTAAGAACTTATGGTAAACAATGATCTCGTTTTTAAGCTTGGTATGGGGAACGTGAAACTTGAGGGTGATTAATATTCATGACACCAAAGCCCTAATTTAAGTCTTAGATTTCTTTACGAGTTTCTTCAATCAAATAATTTCCAAGTTAATAAATTGTTATAACTTTTGTTCCTTTAAAGTTTTTATCTTTTCATCGTAGTAGTAATAGTATATCTTAATAAAGGCCAAGATGGATTAACTATGAGGAAAATGTAAATTTATGCTTTAAAATTATGCATTGCATGGGGTCATTGCATGGGGTCATTGCAATGGTCAAGTGTAGGGGATTTAATAAGTGTGTAAACACTTATCCTTTTGCCACTAAAATCAAGGAAAAACAAGACCTAATCATGCGTTTAATATCATAAAAGTCGGAATTACGCGTGGTTTTGTGTTTTTGTGTGAAATAGGTACAAAAGATCAAAAGGAAAGAAAACACGGGATTTCACGGTCAAATGTTGAAGAAAAGTCCAAGAAAAAGACAAAGACAAAGTCAAGGAACCAAAAGTGTACCAAAAGAAACCGAAGTTCACGAAAACCAGAAAAATCGACACAATTTTGAAGAGATGATCAACGAAGCCGAAATCGAGCTCATTTTTAGTGGATTTAATTTTATTGGAGTTAATTGGGCCTTGTGGGTCCCACATTTGCTTATTGGGCCCAAAAGCCCAATAATAGATTTATGTATCCATTTTCTTTTACAAAGGCCTAAGAACAAGGATATGCAACAGATTTAATCATTATGGGCCAAAAGCCCATTTTACTTGGAAAACAAAAAAAATGGGACGTGTGTTGTGGGCTTGCAAACCCGTTTGGAAAACAAGTAACTAGGGAAAACTTGCTTGTTTATTTACCCTAAGTCAAAGCCCACACATTTTTCATCTGGTCAAAACTTACCCACACACCACGTAAACAAACACACGTTTATTTTACTCTCCCTCACACACTTATTTTATTTCGTTACAAACAAAGCAACTTTTCATCTCTCCCACACCAAAAACAAACGCAGACACTTCTTTTTACCCTAATCCTAAAAACCCTAATCGCAAAAATTACACCAAACTTTTGGGGGTTTTTTTTCACTCATGTAATGCACACGATGGGGAATTAAATCCCCATCTTAATCGGAGATGAACATGATGTGGTCCTCTATTGACGTGGCTAAATCCCCTTTTCTGATTGGTTGTAACAAATCACTCCTCACCATCCTCCAATCAAGAATAGCCACTTCAGCATCAAACTAGCACAAGAAACACAAAAGATGCCATGCTGGCAATTCGCGTGATGAGGGTGTTTTATCTATCGTTTGATCAAGATAGAGAAGAGAGAAGAAGAAAAGAGCGGTTGTGATTGATTTCCTTGCTCACCAAGTTCATCAAGAAGGTTTTTACCTCATCCTGTAATTCATAGGGTGCCAATTTTATTTTATTTTATTATGCAAAATAGATATTAGGTTAATTGTAATTTTTCTCTTTAAAAGTATTGTAATCAAATTTCAGTTATTAATAAAATTTATTTTCGGTTTAATATTGTCTCTTTAATTATTTTAATTTAATTTCAATTTAATCTTTAATCTATTTTAATTAATAAATATTGAAAATAAAAAGTGGTTAATAAACTTACCCTACTGGGAAGTTTTATAAAACTGTTCGAATAGAATATTGGGTTCGTTTGGTTTATTGTTCGTGGTTCGAGTAATGTTGATGTTTCATGGTGGGTTTTGATTCGGTTCATAAAGGGCTCAGCGCTCACCCTTCTATTCAACGGATTCGACACAAGGTTCTTTTTCCTTTTAGTTCAGTTTTAGATTAATAATTTTGTTTGTTTAAAGTTTCTGTTGAAGATTTGAGTAAGTGGATTGCTGATATTAGTTTGGATTTGATTAGTCTGTTAGTTTTGAATTATTGTCTGCTTATTTTGTTCCTAAGTATTGGTTTAGTTGCTGATTTTTAGTTTGATTTGATCTGAGTTTAAGTTTGGTTTGGTTTGATCATAATAAGTGATAATACTTTTAGCTTTATATAATCTGTTAAGTCGTTTTTTTAGTCTGCTGGTATTTGGTTCTAGTTTGATGATATTTAACTTTTGCTTATTTGACTTTGTTTAAGTTTAGATTTGTTTGCTTATTTTTCTGTTTTAGGACTTATCTGCTTATTTGATTTTCATCTAGATCTTATTTGCTATTTAAGTTTGTCCAGTTATTGATTAGTTTTATTTTATTTGGTGCTGATAAGATCTTATCTGCTTATTGATGACGTATAGTCCCCAGCCGGGTCATGAACCCGGCCCATGGGTACTACCCGTATCCGGCCCATCACAGATGGGTGGGATAATGTCATTCAGGCTTATGGGCTTGGATGAACAGTGACCGCACACATGTGTGCGGCCCACGGCCCGGTGCGGCCGACATAGGGTTAGACAGAATCATATTCTGTCTAGGAATAGCTTTATCCCAATAGAGGAGGATATTCACTACCAAAATTAGAAGATAACAATCCTTCTAATTCTGATAGTTATCCTTTCCTTGGGGCCGAAGTATCAAGTGGTAGCCCACTAGGGTTCCACTGCCTATAAAAGGAACCCCCAAGGGTTCCACAAAGGGATTACGCTCTATACTCTCAACTCACATAAACCCTAACCGATTACTTACTCTCACGCCGGAGTCTAATCGTGGGAAACATTCCCACGGTAAGCCTAACGCGTGCTGTTTAGTGTGCAGGATCCCAACCAAACGATTCACTTGGTGCAGGAGCCGGAGCGCAGCCAACCCGAATTAAGCCTAATTCGAGTCTAGCAAGGATCACCCAACTTTTGCATCAACAAGTTGGTGCCATCCGTGGGTGATCAGCAGGCCATACTACTGCGTCAATGAAAAAATAGTGGTCATACCAGTTTTTCAGCGAATCCATTGGCTTATTATGAGACTGGGGACTGTTAGGGGATCGTTTCTTAAAGGATACCCAGCCATTTACTATGTTGGGAACATAAAAGAGCCGGAATAATTCTACGGTTGGGGGGATTCTCCTAGCACGGCAGAGGATCTCGAATTGACTAATCTTACAGGCGCCTATACAGTGAAGCTGACTAATATGTACATCATAGTATCCTAAAAGATCTACGAGAAAACGGTGAATGGAATGCGGTAATTGGCCGCATCAAAAAGGCGAGTGTACAGGCCAATCTTACCCGCTGGAGCCTCAGTTATGAGGTCTCCGGCGCCAGGAAGTGAGGGGTGTAGGTTGGTAGGGATGAAATAGTTTGTACAAAAGTGGTTTAGTTGGTCCTGGGTCATTACATTCAGCACGGATCCAATGGTAGGGTTGTTTCTGTGAGCCATTAGTAAATAAAAAGGTAAGGGCGTAGTGTTCTAACCTGTGGAAGAAGGGATCCGTGCGTAATTGGTTCGAGCTAAGAGGAAAGCTTTAATGGCAGAAATGAAGGTTATAACTGTGTGTTTCACACAGCCGTAGGGGTGGCTTATTTATAGGGTTGCCTCGTGGGTCATGACCTGTTGGATGTGTGACACGTGTCTGCCACTAATCTTGATCGTGTGGTTAGGGGGCAAGTGGCAAGTGAAACGTCAGGCGGGACCCACGGGTCACTTCTGACTCAAACGTTTGCACTGCTCAAGGTTCTGACTTTTGCACTTTTGTCAGTCAAAATGTCAGGAGAACAGTTATTAATGTCGGGATATGCGGCTCTTACGTAAGAGTTGTCATTTAATGCTATATTTAATTTGTCTCGGTCGCCATGTGCGGTCGAGGTAATAATGGAATAATTTCCTAAGTCAGGTTGCCATGTGCGGCCAGCACAAATTCTTGAACAACTTGTCATTCCCTATTTTTTCTTAGTACGTCCAGGGAGCATCTTGGTAGTCTAGAGGTTACGCCTATGGTTGTAACAACTAGACTGGGGGGACATGATGACGTATAGTCCCCAGCCGGGTCATGAACCCGGCCCATGGGTACTACCCGTATCCGGCCCATCACAGATGGGTGGGATAATGTCATTCAGGCTTATGGGCTTGGATGAACAGTGACCACACACATGTGTGCGGCCCACGGCCCGGTGCGGCCGACATAGGGTTAGACAGAATCATATTTTGTCTAGGAATAGCTTTATCCCAATAGAGGAGGATATTCACTACCAAAATTAGAAGATAACAATCATTCTAATTCTGATAGTTATCCTTTCCTTGGGGCCGAAGTATCAAGTGGTAGCCCACTAGGGTTCCACTGCCTATAAAAGGAACCCCCAAGGGTTCCACAAAGGGATTACGCTCTATACTCTCAACTCACATAAACCCTAACCGATTACTTACTCTCACGCCGGAGTCTAATCGTGGGAAACATTCCCACGGTAAGCGTAACGCGTGTTGTTTAGTGTGCAGGATCCCAACCAAATGATTCACTTGGTGTAGGAGCCGGAGCGCAGCCAACCCGAACTAAGCCTAATTCGGGTCTAGCAAGGATCACCCAACTTTTGCATCAACACTTATTGTTTTGTTTCGTTTTTAGTTGCTGATTTTGTTTATTTTGGTTTTGTTTGATGTTTTGCTTATATTTGCTTATTATATTTCTGCTTATTCGATAAGCTATCAGTTCCAATTGATCCGATAGTCTGATACTTATTTCTTTCAGTTCCAAAAGTAAAAAAAAAATTCGCAAAAAAAGTCAATCCAGGGACTCGAACCCTTGACCTTCTGTTCACACAGCCATCGCGTTTACCATCTTAGCCAGACCCTTATTTGTGTTTAACCTTAGTTTTTTTTTAATATAGTATAATCAGTTGTAGTTGCAGTTTTATTAAGTACGTTTTTTATACAAAGTTTTAGTTTTATTAATTTTAATTAAAAGTTTTCTTTATATTCACTTTTACTAAGTTTAAAAAATAAAAAAATAATAAAAAAATATTTTAATTACTTTTAAGAAATTTTAAATTGCTTTTATAAATTAGTTTTTTCTTATTTAGTTTTATTTAAAATTAATATTAATTAGATTAAAATTTAGTTTTAACTTTTATTTAAATTTAAATTAGTTTTCAATTAGTTTTAATTTTAAATAGTTCAAATTAGTCTTTCATAGTTTTGTTAAATTTGTTTAATTATAATTTTTAATAGTTTAAAAGTAGTTTTAATTAAATATTTTCTTTTCAATTAGATTAATTAGTTTTTAATTATTTTAAATAGTTTTTAGTTTATAAATACTAAACAAAGTATTTTTACCAAGAACAATTAATCTTACGTTTAAAATTGGAAATCAATTCGAGTGAGTCGAGGAAACGAACTTAATAGCAACAAAAATCACTACATTAGAAGGAATACTTCCACAGCGAAGGATAATGAGCACGTGGAAGAGTACTTCCACGGCGAAAGATAATGAGCACGTGGAAGAGTACTTCCACGGCGAAAGATAATGAGCCAGTGAAAGGAGTCCTTCCACGGCGAAAACAACGCGCCGGTGGAAGGAATAGTTACACGGCGAAGGATAATGAGCACGTGGAAGGGTACTTCCATGGAGAAAGATAATGAACACGTGGAAGAGTAATTCCACGGCGAAAGATAATGAGCACGTGGAAGAGTACTTCCACGGCGAAAGCAATGCGCCGGTGGAAGGATTACTTCCACGGCGAAGATAATGAGCTCGTGGAAGGATTCTTCCATGGCAAAAGCAATGTCCCGGTGAAAGGAATACTTCCATGGCGAAGATAATGAGCTCGTGGAATGATTCTTCCACGGCGAAAGCAATGTGCCGGTGGAAGGAATACTTCCACGGCGAAGGATAATGAGCACGTGGAAGAGTACTTCCACAGAGAAAGATAATGAGAACGTGGAAGAGTACTTCCACGGCGAAAGATAATGAGCCAGTGGAAGGAGTCCTTCCACGGCGAAAACAACGCGCCGGTGTAAGAAATACTTCCACGGCGAAGGATAATGAGCACGTGGAAGGGTACTTCTACGACGAAAGATAATGAGCACGTGGAAGAGTACTTCCACGACAAAAGATAATGAGCACGTGGAAGAGTACTTCCACGACAAAAGATAATGAGCCTGTGGAAGGAGTCCTTCCACGACGAAAACAACGCGCCGGTGGAAGGAACACTTCCACGGCGAAGGATAATGAGCACGTGGAAGAGTACTTCCACGGTGAAAGATAATGAGCACGTGGAAGAGTACTTCCACGACGAAAGATAATGAGCACCTGGAAGAATACTTCTACGGCGGAAGATAATGTGCACGTGGAAGAATACTTCCACTGCGCATGAATAAGCCAACGGAAGAAATACTTCCGTGACGAAGAAATAAGCGCGCAGAAGGAGTACCTCTGCGGTGAAAATATAAAACGTCAGAAGGCGGACTTCTGCAGCAAATGAATACATCCAAAGATATTTGTGTGACGTGCTCGGAAACACTGGTATTATTATACCCTGGTAGCCCCCCCAAGTTTAATGGTGCTACACTCGATTAGTAGTATTAAACTTAATCAAGTATTCAAAAATTACCATCGCATAGACAGCGCGAATGGACGTACCATAGCCGCGTACAAAAGATATAAATTGGGTCCAAACGTGCGGGTCAACGTGGATGGGTGTGCCATAACCGCGAATTGTCACATAGGATAAGACCTATCTTAACTAACTTATGGGATGAGCTATGCCATTACGTGCGGCGTACCGCTACTACCATAAGGACGGTCAAAGTTTTGTCAAAGTGTTGTTAGACGTGCACAGTGTGTCTTTTGCAAGTCCATCATGAGTCATGTGGTTTGCGTAACTTACTACAACGTCTTGATAGCAAGGTGTCTAATAAGGATACATGATCTGTGGTCGTTGGGTTTGCAACCCTCTTACACTACAAGTTGAATTATTAGGTTCACTCAATCCTCTTATTCCGCTTGGGAACGATAAGTACATGTACGCCCGTAGGCAGAAGATATTTGAGTGTACGGACTAGCACGGATGGACGTACCATGACCGCTAATGATAAACATATTATTTAAAAAATATATGTAATATATCTTACCGATTTAAAAGATATATATAATAAAAAATATCGGAATATATCCTAAAGACTATCTTGTAGTAATTTAAATGATATGTGTAATATCCGTCATTTAATATAAACAATATATCCGAACATGTGGATTAATATGAAAGACATGGCTCATGACCGCAGTGAAAAAATAGAATATGACCCAACATACAGATGCGCACGGCTGGACACACTACGACCGTGTATAAAAATAAAATAATTTTATACCAGCGCGGCTGGACGTACCATGACCGCAGATAATGAGGTCGGGTCGCGACACGATACTAGTAAGCCGGGACAATGTACCAAAAAATATATTAATCAAATTAAAAGATATATGTAATATTTGTTTGCCAATTTAAAAAACATATGCAATATTTTTATAAACATAAAAAATATCGATTATAAAAGATATAATATCTTTTATTAGTTTAAAATATAGGTAATATCCTACTACCTATCTGAAAGATATTGATAATATACTATTCATTATAAGAATATAATTTTGTCAAATTTAAAAGATAAATAATATCTTTTTGTTAATTAAATGATAAACCAATCTGAAGATGCGGACTAATGCGAAAGTACACGGCTCACATTCATAGTTAATAAATAAAATACGCCCAAACGTGCGGGCGAATGCCGCTGGACATACCATGACCGCCAATAAAATATGTCAATATGCAAATTATCGCGGATGGATAATCGATAATAGCGACATACGGACTACCGTAGAGGAACGGCACCAAAAAGTAACTAATATGTAATTTACTCATTTTTTTATTAAACATTTGGTAGTCTTTGTTACCAAATTTACAATTATTGATAAGAATCTTTTATCAATTTATCAGATATACATATCATGTTAGTCCAAGTAAGGTTATATTGACACTTTTTAGAACCATGCACCAAATTGACCATTTCAAGAATTATACATCCTATACATTTACCAGTATATTGTTAAAAAATAGATATCACACTTTTGCGCTCTTCCCCGTATCACACACCTTCTCTTCTTCACGCGCCTTCTCTCTCAAAGTTAACTATTAAAAAATCAGATCCTGTCTTGCCTGCGAATGTTAATTCCCTCACTTGCTTGCTACGTGCCTTCATTCCTTTTACCCTCTCGACACCTGTTATCCACCCGTCACCTATTCTATAAACTCCCATTCCTATCTATTTTGATTTAACCTTTTTTTTCCTGCTGCTAGATCTGATCGGTTGCTTCGTTTGGTTGGGTAATTGTAATTGTCCCTGTCGTTTGATGATTTATGTCGAAACCTTTCAGCCATTCGATGCCACTGATCCCTTCGTTGCCACCGTTAATGGTGTGCGGCGTAGGTGGCCGGTTGGTGACGTTGGTGAGGTTTTGAGGTAACGGTCGGTGATGTTGGTGGGCCTAGCTGGGTTTTTTGGTAGCAACCTAACCAATGGTTTTTACAGTTAAACTGTTTATGCTAATTGTACTCTTGAGGTAACTCTAATTTGTTTGTTTTTGGTAAAACAATATATTTTGGGTATTGAATTGGACTTTCTCATTCCCGCAGATTTGGTTACCCAATATTGTGTTGTTTGATTGTTCATCTTGACGTAAAGATAGGATATTTGATTTGTTTGGGTATATGTAAAAAGTATTGTGCTTTCGGTGATGCAGTCATGGCGTTTGAGGGGTGTCATGCCGAAAACAGGTTGACTTTTTTTTGCGTCAGAGTCTATGATGAATATGGAAGCGTTCGAAAAAAATGAGACCGTCCGTGACTTGGCGCGGCAACCTGTTGCGTTTGCAGCCATACCGGATGCGTCTTTATTTCTATTAGCAGCCTATCTAAGCCTCCTCTACGGTCATATTGCCGGAGTTGAATGATTGGTTGAGGTAAAAAAAAATTGTTAGCAGTTTACTTCGATGTAACAATTGTGTGCTCCACTGCTCTGCCTATGTGGATTTTGTGGTTTCTGAGATGTGTTCATGGTAAAACTATTGGGCTACTGTGCCATCGTTACCGTATCTCACACACTTACTTCGTTACGCGCCATTGTCATAAAGTATTACTATAAAAAATTACTCCTTTCTGGGCTGCGAAGATAAGGGGTATGCAGTTGGCCTAGATTTTGTTATCTTTGTGTCTTATGGATCGTCTAATATGTTAAAAAGGTTTAGGCAGGAGGTAAAGATTGAGTATTTGATTTGTTTGGGTTATGTTAAAAAATATATTTCGGGTATTGAATTTGGGTATTTTCATTTTCGTGTTTGGGCTTCGGAATAAGGTTGCTGATGCATTCGAAGAACTGATAATAGTGGTTTTTATCGTGGGATTTATGGTTATGCCAGTGGTATTGTTCGAACGTGATGTATTTTCTTTGGTAACTTTTTTTTTGCATCAAAGGCTATGATGAATATGAGAGTCTTCAAAAAAATGAGACCACCCATGACTTGGCGTGGCAACCTGTTGGGTTTGCAGCCATGCAGGATGCGTCCTCATATATGAAAGCGGTTGAAAAAAATGAAACCACCCGTGACTTGGTGTGGCAACCTGTTAGGTTTGCAGCCAAGCCGGACGCGTCCTCATATATGAAAGCGATTAAAAAAATGAGACCACCCGTGACTTGGCGTGGCAACCTGTTGGGTTTGCAGCCATAGCGGATGTGTCTTCATTTCGATTATTAGCCTATCTGAGCCTACAGTAACACATTCATTCTATTATAATATAGTGGTGGTTAAATAAGAGTATAATGTTTGTGAAAAAGGCGCGTTAGGTAATGTTGTCAGGGGTCGATAATAGCGATACAGTAACACATTGAGTTATATGTACTATACTGCTAACTGTATGCCAACCGAGTATCGGTATATTTCTATGGAATATGTGTTTATCCAGGCTGTGATGAGTTTAAACGGGGCTGGTAAAAGCCGAGATTACCCGGATGTTGGCGTCATAACCTGCAGGGTTGCAGCCATACCAGACGTATCCTCCTTTTCCAAAACGTTCCCCTATCTGAGCCTAAACAAGATAAATAATTTTCCACCCAGTGTTTGTGTATATGACTTGGCGTTTTAGAAACTTCACGGTTGTGAATGCCCGCATCAGCCACGGCGGATGTCTGATTTCCATCGTGTAGGTAATCTATGGTATCCTTATATCAAATTTCCTTCATTTGTAGTACTAAAATTGATGTTTACATCTCAGAGCACTTAGGTGGAGTATACAATAACTATGGAGAATGTATGAGAGATGCTGCACATAGTGGTCATTAGCTCTTTTCTTTGGTAATTCGTACTTGAAAATATGGGATATGACTAATTAGAGTTGATGTAAGTGAAACTGTAAATTTGGCACTAGCGTTACATGATTTGTTGTTCCATGTAAGCAATATGTACTTTTATCTCTACAGATTTATCTTACGTAGGTAGAAATAGTACGCTTATTTTTCGTTGTATAATCAACCATTATAGCAGAACTTAATTTTGTAATCATCATCAACAAGAAATATAAAAAAACTACTCAGAAAGGCAACACTTTGAACGTAAGTGTGTGAATTTCATATTACCCTAACTATATGTTTGTATAACTAAAATACAGTTTATATCAAGGTTAGTTTTAGATTAGGCGAGAAGTGTTGCAGGTCAGTTATAATTTGCTTTTTGTCTAACAATGAGAAAATGACTATTTTCAGCAGGTACGTTTAGGTAATGGTTGTGGATTACTTGATGCGGATGGAGCATCGAAGTCACTGATTGGTCATGGCCATTCGTAACAGCACTGTCCTCTCCTTTGTTGGTTGAAATTCAAACTGAAATAGCTCTAGACTTCAGAGGATCAACATGAATATTAATCCTCATAAGGTTTGTAGACTGTATGTGATGCACACCTGGCTCACTATAGCCCTCACGAACCTTGAGGCGTGTAACGCTGTATTTGAAGAGCTAGGTGTTGTTGGCTACACGTTACCTCTAATGAGCAATAATGTATCAGTATTAATTATCAACACATTGGCAATGGAAAAAGGAGGATCTCCACCTAATAAGTACCAAAAAGGGTTCCCAACAAGAGTGAAGCCCGGTGATCGAAAGTTATTGCGATCATCAAGCTAATGTCATGGTCGCACAAGATGGATCAGGAAACTTCAAGACAATAGCCGAAGCAATAAACGCTGCTGGAAAAAGCTCTGGCAATCGGAGATTTGTTATATACGGCAAGGCATGTACTTACAAGGAGAATGTCGAAATCGGCACAAAGTTGACGAACATAATGCTATTAGGAGATGGTATAGGAAAAACCATCATAACGGGTAGCAAAAGTGTTCGTGGAGGTGCTACAATCTTCAAATCAGTCATCGTTGGTAAGTTTATAATTTAAGACCGAATTAAATGAAAGCAAACTAATTAATCATTAATGTCTTTCTATGAAAATAATGTAATTAAAGTCGATGAAACTTTTGTTACTAGGAAAATGATTGATAGGATTGTAGCATACTAATTGATGTTACATAAATAAAAAAGACGTTGCTTTTCTGCTTCCATGGGCGTATGGATACTTATACATCACTAATATTCTTTTCTTTCTAAACAGCTATTGTGGGGGACAGACTCATCTAGGGGTATATCTTTTAGGAACACAGCAGGACTATAAAACCACCAGGCTGTGGCTCTCCGGAGCGGTTCTGATCTCTCAATGTTCTACCAGTGAAGCTTCAAAATATACCAACACACGCTATATGTTTACTCTGATAGACACACTCCAACGGGACACAAAGCTAAGTTGCATTATAATAGAAGGTGGGTGACTTGGAACCTGTTTGACCCTTTTATTGTTAGAACAACTCACGTGCCTACTGAAATTGTTGCTGCTTGCCAAAAGAAAGGTATTAGTCCTACTGCTTTTGCCTCACAAGGACTCAAACGGGACACAAAAACAAGCATCTATTTCCATTCAATGTGCAAGGGCTGAAAGGGTAATCAAGGTACGAATATATGACACTTTTTTTGTTACTGTGCCCGGTAGCTTATAAGCTCCAGACCTTTAATAGTTAAGGTTGTTTGAGTTGTTTTTGCTTTAGAGATTGGTTGGGGCTGCTGCAATAGGGATTTTATGACCGTATGAAATTACCTTAAGATAGTCAAAGTATGTACTAATGTTGCTACAATCTCCTTTTTCAGCTCATCCCGAACCATTTTCCCATCCTGAACCAGCCTCATGATATATATTAGCAAAGCATGTAATTTACCAACTAACTGTAATGTGTATCAAAATATCAAAAATTGCAATTTTTGGTTTCAATTTGCCACTATGGTTTACGATTTAGTTGTTTGCTGGTGAAATCTTCGATTTGAAATGGGTGAGGATCCGAGGTCATAGTTAATCTAACTAAGAGTCTTTTGTACCGCAAGTAAAATGACCGGTAAATAAGGATATACATTGCTTGACAAGTAGATTATTAGCTCATAAAGGATAACAATCTCAACGGTGTCATAATTTATTCAAGTGCACATAATTTTTTTTTCCTTCGATGACATTTCACCAAATTTAGTCATCTCCAAGTTTACCATGTGATAAACAAGACTTATCCAATTATCACTAATTTTATGCCCACAACTAATACCATTGGAAATTTAGTTTCATGGAATTCGCTATTAAAAGGAAAACATGATTAAAGAATATCCCTAAGTACCATCGTACATGACATTTGAAACAACAAAACTTCATTAACCCGCCGCGAAGCGCGGGCTAAGTTCCTTGTTTGAATTATACCGCAATACTTGCCAAGTCCAACGAGAATAATACATCTAGTACCATAATCACACATAAAATTTACATGCATACTAAAAGTCAAACCGCATTCCTCAAAGAATGAATCAAGTATCTGCACATCTTTATTGGTAGTGGGATGCCCCACGATTTAAAAAAAACTTTATGCCGTAGACCGAGTATAAAAGTATGACACAATTAATTTGTTTTTTTAATCACTATGCAATATACTTTGTCTTATTCTCATGATAAACGAATTATTTAGCAGCGGAATATGCGCCAAAAATTAAAAAAAAGATAGAATTACCGAGTTGCATCGATCTTGCTTTCCGGTAGTGCGAGACAACGAACACTGTATGTTCATGGTCCCACGGATGACGCCAACTTGTTGAAGCATAATTTGGCTAGGCCGGTCTGACGACTCTCCTGGGTCGTTCGTCGTCTTCCCGGGTCCTGAGTAATGCTGCAAACAAAGGTAAACCGGTTAGACGTGGACCCGAGGTCGGAGCCCCGGGGTCCATCTCCGATGGTCAAGTTAGTATTCGGTCGATATATTGTAAAGAAGTGTGATTAAGAGAGATAACCTGATGTAGAATGAGACCCCTACCCCTGTATTTATAGGACTAGGGTTTCTTGAAGGGTAAGTTAAGTATGTGTGGGTTGCGGGCCTATTGGGCCGGGCCGACTGCAGACTGTACGTCGAAAATCATGATTGGGATGGGGTTGGTGACAAGAGATCTAGCGTACATATTAGTATATGTGATATTAGTTAAAGGTGATGGTGATCGGAGGTGGCGGTGATAGTTGAAGGTGATAGTGGCTGAAGGTGATGGTGGTTGAATATGGCAGTAAATGTAATTATTTTAAAGAAGACGATGGTAATACAGTCATTTTAGGGCTATATGGGTAAAAACGAAACAAATTTTAAAGTTCATTTTAATGTATAGCGATTAATTAGTAAGTGTTTAAAGTCGGTACATTTAAATAAGTACGTTGGTATTATACAGCTTTTACCCTATATAAAAACTAAAACAAACAAAAACTATAACTCAAAACAAATTCAAACTATTTAACATTAATAAAACCAAGAATAACATATTTGTATTAAGGTCCAACATTAGAATAAGACATAAGACAAAATAGTTTACAATATTTCAATAAAATGTATATTTTTATAACTAATGAGATGATGTATTATATATTAATAGAATTTTTACATTTACATTCAAATAATGTATGAAATAATATGTGATAAACACAAAAATAAAAAGTTATTTAAAATATAAAAAGATAAAATATAAATTTAATTAAAGTAAAATTTCTTATAAAATATATATTTATATATTTATAAAATAAGCTCATATAATTATATTAATACTCAAATTAGCCTTCATATGCTTATATGTAGGGATGAGGATTTCGATCCGAATCTTAAAATCGAACCGGAACCGTATCGATTTTGGTATCTGAATCGCGATACGGTACCGGGACTACAAAATAAGATAGAAAAAATCGGAACCACTAATCCGTATCGGGGTGGGTACTAAATCGGGAATTTCTCGAAAAAGGGAAATTTCTTATTTTCCGGTACCGGTGCCGATATCTGTACCGGTACTGATTTCTGAATCATGTTCGGTACGGTACCGGTACCAGTAGTTTATGCTCGAGAAAAAATCGGTATAACTGATTTGGTACACAATGGGTACAAAACCGAGATCGTGCTCATTCCTAACTATATGCATTAATTAGGAAAACATAATTTTATAAAAGCTCTCAAAAGCTTGATAAGAGCACGAGTCGAGATTGATATATGTTTTTGGGTAAAGGGTTACCCCGGTAAATTTGTATAAAACACAAGAAAAACCATACAAGAACAATGGAATGTGGCTTAGCATCACATTAACCTCAAGACAAAGCTTGAATAACTAATAGAGCTTGTGACAAGCCACCAAGCCTATAAAACAAACCGAAACACTATCCATAAATCCTAAAATTAAGCGGCATGTTCCATTGATTCAGAAGTATTCTAACAGCCTCCTTGTTCTTGAACCGAAAAGTATGTTTTAAGCTTTAAACGAATAGTCACCAACACTTGGTCCCTAACATCTTTAGGGGAGAGTTTAATACCTTTTAACAATCGGGTATTCCTTTCGCGCCAAATAAAATAAGCCACAACCTCTACAAGCATTCGACCAATAATGCTCTTAGCGGTTCTACTCGATGTCATGGGTTTAAGAACATTCACAATATCAGCCATAATAGGGAAGGCATCAGCAAGTGCATCCATGTTCTTGGTTCTGTGGTAGAACCCTAACAAGAACACATCATCAAGTGTATCTCATCAGCTCACCATAAACTTCTAAGAAACCAAAGGGAAGGCATCGGCAACATCACTTGGTCTGAACAAGGCCATGTTTGGTAAACAACTTGAACCCCCTAGGACTTTTGAATGATTATGTGCTTTGTGAGATTCTGCTAAATGATTGCATGTTTTGGTATTTATTGCTTTCTTAGTTCATCTTATGCATAATCTGATGGTTTGGTTAAAGTTTTAAGTTAATTTGTTAAAAAAATCCTTTGTTATTTTGAGAAACAGTCATATAAGGGGGTGTTTGGGTATGATGTTTAAAGCATCTTGGGTGACAACATAATGCAACTTTTATGCTTCAAATACTTTACTTATGCGTTGTTTAGTTGGCTTGTAAAGTTAATCTCATATGTGGTACTATAGAACAAGTATTGCAAGTTTTTCTAAAAATTGCCATTTTCATATCAGTAGGCTTTTAGGATTGATCTTGGTGTTTTCTGACTTGAAATCTTGTTATCTATTAGAATTTAAGGTTAGTTAAGTCTGTTGATAAGTGATTTTGAATTTAGTAGCTTATTGTGGCTTATTAAGCTTATAGAAGTTCATCATTTTTTTGTATCTGCACACCATCCGAGAAATGTATCTTTGTGAGTCATGCAAAACTAGGTTTTCAAGTTGCCCGATAACTAACAACACTTTATTTGTCGGAGTGCTTATTTGGTTCTTTTTGCTTAAGTCTGTGCTTAATGGCTTATTGTCTTGGCTTGTTAGCTTAAATTGACTCCTCACAAACAGAAAGCTTCTGGGGGTGCCTTTGTTCCCAAAAAAACACTAAACAAAGAAATAAATCAAGCAAATTCACCCTCTGTCCATTTAAAGCTGTTAGTGGGAAGAATTTTCCCACTGGCCACTTTGGGTTCGTACCCACTGTTAGTACAAATTCAAACAGATCTTAATTTCATCTTTTTTCTGCTTATCCAGTAATTAATTTTTCTCATTTTCATTTTTCCTCAGTAGTTTAAGTTAATTTAGACTTTTTAAAATTGATTTTGTATTTTTTTTTCACTTTTCTTTTATTTATTATCATTATTTTAGCTTAAAATTAGTTTTTTTGTCATTTAAAAATAGATAAAATTAGTTTTAAATTTTGGAAAAATACTTTTTAGAGTTAAATAAATAAACTTGAGGTTTACAAAGCATAAAATATTTGATTAGGCTTTTTGTTAATTTATTTGATTTTTAGGGCTTTAATCACCATTAAAAAATTAAACATTAATTAATTTAAAAAGTTACAAAAAGTTTTTTTGATTTCTAAACTTTAGTTATATTTAATAGGATTTATTTTTAATTTTTGGAACTTTTTAGATAACTTTTATTTTTCGTCACGTTTTACGATTTTACGTTTTGTCGTCGTAGAGTAATTTTTAGCGTAATCGTCCTTTACTTTCAATCTTTTCTCTCTAAAAATGAACTAATCCATTGTTTTATTGATATTAGCCTAACACATACACACCTCATTCGAGAACGAACTTTTATTGTCGAGTTTTGCGTTTTCCTAAAATGTAGAATTTAATACTTACCATTTATACGTTTTTTCCTAAAAGTGTATTTTTCCTACATCAATGCCACAACTTCAAGTAAAATGAATGGATTCGGTCCGTGATCTCGTCTAACATATTGCCCTTTATAGGCAACTGGACAACCAAACCACTCACAGTCCGTACAATCAAGACTTCCTAACATCCCTCGAAACCCGTGCCTTGCTTCATGATGCGCAAAAAGTTTCTGAACATCAGTATACATGGGTTTCGTCAGATACTCAGGCCCGAAAACTTCCATAACATCACTACAGAAATGATCAAGTGATTCTCGCAAAGTTCTTGGGCTCATTTGTAGCTAGTCATCTAGAAAACCAGGAACAACGTCGTATGCCAATTGACGAATTGTTGAGGTACACTTTAACAACGCGGAAATAACTTCTTTTCCAGTACAATCAACATTATTACCAAAGTATGCAAAATGGATAGTCACTTCATTATCTATCCAGTTGAATAGGGGACGACCCATTCGGAAAACCCTCTTAAACTCTTTCGCACCGTATCTTGGGCTCGCCGAAAAAAGACATAACTAACCGATCATGAGCACATATTCGGTCCCGATTTATGACGTTTCTTGGTATTCGATTAGCATTACGTCTTCTCTTAATAAACGTCAACGCTTTTCTAATAAAACTCAACTTGCGTTTCATTACGAATTCGACGTTTTCAGTTGCAAAGAATAACTCGTATTCGTCGATATTATGCATTTTAGTGTTTTAGGGAGAATGCGTATGAAATGTGATTGAGTGCGAAAAAAAAATTGCATCTTTACATATTTACAGTAACTCTAGCGTGTGTAAAAAGGAAAGACGCATGATGATAAACTATGAGGTTTGGAAAAAGGAAAGGACCGAAAGAGATTGAGATGGAAGAAGTAGCGGGTATTAAACCACCAAATACTAGCCGTTGTAGATAAAGTAGGAAGGGGTAAAGTGTATACCTAATAATATACTAACACAACATTAGCTGACATTGAAAATCAAACACCGACTGTTTATTTATTTATATATATATATATATATATATATATATATATATATATATATATATGTTGGAGTCAATCGTTTGATCTATATCATCATCTCCAATCGATCTTCAAATCGAGTTCGACTCCGATTGCTTTTTTTTTTAGTTCAATCGATCGACCGATTTATATACTTTTGTGTATCAGAAGTAGAAGATCTGTTGTTGCTGTATCATAGTTGATTTATTTAATTTTATTTATAATTTATAATTTATTATTAATCATGAGAACAAGAAATAAGAGTTATAATGAGGATCACATATCGGTGTCGGAATTGGATGAAGACGAAAAGGAGGTAGTAGAAGAGATGGAATTGTGTCTTGATGATGATGATGTTGATGATGATTATGATTTTCAAAAAGTTGAGAATCTGACGTTACCTTTGGTCTCCAAGTGGAACTCATCTGATGATGATGGTCCTCAAATATACGGGATAGAAGTACCCGTTATGAAAGATGATGATTTAATTGATGAAGAAATGTATCGTGATGATATTGTTTATGGACCAAGAAAGGATCCTCCTCCTCACGCCTTTGATCCTCAACAAGATCCTCCTGCTGATGTTTGTTCCATCTGTTTCAAGCATTGGACTCTTCTCCATCACTTTTGGTATCTATCTATCCCTTAGCTTTCTACTTTTTCTTTTGCTTTTCTCATGAATTGATTCTGTATACCTCTTAGCTTGACTACTTTTATGTATGTCCTCGCCAATGTTAATGATTGGTCCTTTTATCAAGTCAATTAACACATATACATATTTCTTCTCCATTGATAACTATAGCCTAATATCTACTGTAATATCCTAGTCAATGAACGCAACTGAGTTGGTCTTTTGTGTGATATTTGTTGCAGCTGTCTTCCTTGTGGCCATATCTTCGGATTTGAATGTATACAAAAATGGCTTCAAACCAACTCATATGGGAAGGTGGGTTTATCTTCCCGTGTGTTAACTACAATTTATTCAGTTTTACAATGTTCATTATTCTAAATTCGGGTCTGTCTTCATCAATTTTTTTTCAGTGTCCTCACTGCAACGTCCTATCCTCCTTGGAGGATGCCAGATATCTTTATGCAACCCCCTTTTGCATTCCTGCTGCTGAGCAAGGTGTTGTGGTTCAAGAGGTAATCAATCTCTTTGTTAAATTTCACCTTCAAGTTTATATATGTATATATATACTATAAGTTTGTGTATAATCATGTAACTCCCCTTTTGGGTTCATCCAGATATCCACTAGACGCTTTCCCTTCACCAAAAATGGAGAACTTAAATATAGAAAGTTTGAAATTGGACGGCGGAATTTTGCTCTGAAAAAGAGATCTGATGCGAAGAAACGGTTGGCTGGTGTTGTAAGACGGAAAAATGATTTAATGAAACGTCACACTGACTTATTGGACATGAAGGCTAGTGTGCTAAATCGGGCCAAAGCATTGGAACAACGCGGTGGTTCATTTTGTCGGGCTGATTCATTTCAGTTACGAGCTGATGCCTTGGGCCGGTGGGCGGATGAATATCTACGACGAGCTAATGCATGTGAAGGGAGGGCTAATGCATTGAGTCAAAGGGCTAGAGCATATAATCAGCGGGTTAAGGCATTTGACGTAAGATTGCACTATTTTTCTCGAAACCACAAGAACCTTCAGAAGAAGGTTACATATTGTGCCGCAGCAGCTACTTGTCACAAAGACTAATTTATTATGCATCAAAAGTTTGATGACTGTTTATCATGGATTCTATTTATTATATTTGCATCTTGGTATGTTTTAAAGGAAGGTTGTGGAGTCCGGCAGTGGCACCAAAAGACTTTAATTTTCGTAATTTTTTATGTGTAAAACTAGATGTTTACAATATTTTGACATCCGAAAGTTATCACTCTCAAAACCTCCCATTCTATAATCAATTAATGAAACACTCGAATTACAATTTTGGTTGCTATGAATGGATACCTAATAAAATATTACTACACCCCTAACTGTATCCAAAACAAACCGATGATCGAAAAGGCATAAAATTTGAACTCATTAGTTGTGGAAAGAAGGCATATTCTCAATGCATTCTTTTTTGTAAGGGACACGAGTGAACAAAATTTTAACCAAGTTCAGACAGTGGGAAAACAGTTTTTATTCTTTTTTGCTAAAAATATTGTGTAACATCTTAGGAAATAGGAAAAAAAAGACCAAAATGGTTAAAATCCTCTCCTCCAATTTATTACATGGTCATGGCTTAAGATTTTGACAAATTTGGTCATATACAAATGCACAACTGTTCAACTTTGTTTAAGTGAACAACTTTTGTACAAAAGTGATAAACTGTTTTTCAAAAGTGATCAATTTTTTAACGTAAGTGAATAACTTTTGTACAAAAAATGTTAAATTGTTCATAAAAATGATCAACTTTTTAACGTAAGTGAATAACTGATCATACTTGTCAAAATCTTAAGTCATCATACTTGTCAAAATTTTAAGTCATGACCATGTAGTGGATTCGAGGGGATGATTTTGACCATTTTAGTCTTTTTCCCTAGGAAATATACCAATTTCTAAGATATCCAGGCAACAAGCATAGGCCCAGAAAAACAAAATAGTAAAAGCGTCACATGTTGTTAGAGGTGCAATCGAGTAAAGCCGAGCTCGAACTTGATATGGCTTGCGCTTGGTTTGATAAATAAATTGAAGGCTTGAGTTTGTTTTGATAGCTTGTTGAGTTTTTACCATCTTGGTTTGATAAAGTTCGATCATGGTTTAAGCTTGGTTTGAAAAGCTTAATAGTGTACAAAATTAACTATTTTATATGGAGTAATTAAACTTATTAATAAACATATGCATGAAGTAAAACAAACAAAAACTATTGTTGGAAATATGTTTTTACGTATTTAGAAAGGATCGGTCACTCCAAAGATATATTCAAGTATTGGGCTCGTGATCCAATATGTAAACATATAGGCCACCAAAGCCCACATGTAGGGTGGCTATATAAACCCCCTCCTAGCATGTTAGGAGGGGTTGAACACTTTGTTATTTCAATCAATTCCATCTTTCTTCCATTCTCTCCTTTCTCTCTCTACCTTTTTCTCTCTAGTTCTTCCATCTCCCTTCCATTCATTAGATAATCAAACACTTGCTAAATCCTAAGAACTATGGACCTACAATTGGTATCAAGAGCTTAAGTTGATTCTTCGGATTGACGTATTTTTATCTATTGATTTGGTGGTAAAATTTTATGCTTTCACAATTTTTTCTCTCGTCTATCTTTTTCTTTAAGTTTAAGTTATTAAGGACAAATTGGTTTCTATATTCTAAAATATTTTCCTTGAAGTTCTAAAATTTCTCTTTTTAAAGTTATCAGTTTTGTCAAATTTTTGTTCTCTATCATCATATTTTGTCTCGATCAACTTTTGTCAACTTTTCCTTTTCAAAAGTTGACTACATTTGAATCTTTTATTTGGCATATCAATTTTTTTCTATCATTTTTATATAAACTGTGGTCATATCTAGATAACCTCTTGTCTTATTTGAGTATCAGTTTCGGTCAACTTGATCTAGCAAATCAGTTTTCTCGTGTTCATCAAGAATCCAGGTTTGTACTTTGCGTTTTACACATCCATCGGAAAGAACCAGGTTTGTTCATTACGATCGCATAAACCCTAGGGTTTGTAAACTGCGATTATCATCTTATGATCAAAGTTACGATCGAAGTTAAGATCGAAGTTACGATCGAAGTTGCGATCACGACTTGTGATCACGAACTGCGATCGTGAACTGCGATCGTCTCACTACGATCGTGTGACTGCGATGTGTGACTGTGATCATGTGACTGCGATGGAGGTTTGTTATGACTGTGATGGAGATTGTTATGACTGCGATGGAGTTGGTTTGAATATTGCGATGAGAAATATTGTTATTGCGATGACTTAATTTACATATTGCGATACAAACAAGGTTTTTGACTCGTCTCAACCATTTGACCAAACCAACAGGACTCATTCACTCGACACTTGATTCAAAACAAACCAAGACTCAAACATTTGTCCTAACACAACTAGACTCGAACTCAAAAGACCAAATCAAGACTCGATTGGCATTGCGATAGACTTGACTGACTCGGTAAACCAAACAGACCAGACTCCCACACATTCGACTCGAAACCTAGGTTCGACGTTAACTCACACTCGACTTTCCAAACAGACCCACGACTAGCCTCGACAAGATTCACTCTCTCGTCTTATCTACTCAGACTCGTCCAACACACCACAACCACCCTAGACTCCCACAAACACACACCCTCGACTCATCGAACAAATACACTCAAAGACCCATAACCTTGACACGACTCGACAACCAAAAACAAAAACAAACCGTCTCATTTTCGTCTCAATCATCCTCGACTCGACACTAACACCAAGGGATACGACTCAAACTATACTGACAACAATTAATATTCGACACATTTTTTGAAATCAACAACCCATACAAATCAAGATCTCAGTTTAAAACTTTCATTGATCAAAAACGGAATCAAAAAACCCACATGCAATCATCAAATAAAAACACCTACCCGAGACCCATCAATGGATCTTGAAGCATCAGATTCTTGAGTGTATGTTGAGTCTTATGATCTAGACTCATTTGGGATATATAACAATGATTGTAATAAGCACATCGGAACATAAAGAACACAATCAAAGTTATGAACAAGGCTTTCTTATTCATAAAATACTAATAATCTACTACTATTCCTGGTGCCTAATAGGCTTGACACCAGGAGAACGCACACACACCTTTAGTTTACATTGTATATCAATGAATTCATCTAACCAAGGTGCCTACCCTCTTTATATAATAGAGGGACTAGGGTTACATGTCAACCCTAGCTTACTAACTAAGCTAACTATTTATTATTAAGTCCTTCATCTATTTTGTCATATCAACTCACCGTCTATAAATCCCAAAAATCTTCCCCTAGTTGATTTGACAAAACCAGTAAGCACGAGCTTCCCCTGAAGCTAATATAGATGAAGACTAAGCTTCCCCTCGATCCATGCATTCTTCCCTTTTTTGTCACATCAACTCAAAAAGGATCGTCTTCCCCTTAAGAAGTGCATGGCGAATCCAGTAGGCTTCCTTGGAGTGATCACTGATGAAGAAAATCAAGTATAACGAATTTTATGAAAAAGTGAAATCTCCCAAACTTGTATCTTATATCATCTCAATTTTTATTACATGGGACTGGTAACCCCCACAACTATAAGCCAGTTGTTAGCTATAACAATATATTTAATCCAACGATAAGGTGTATTGCTCACCAACAGTTTTTGGTACACGGGAACTGGTAACCTTCATAACTATGAGCCAGTTGTAAGCTGTAACAATATATTTAATCCAAAGACAAGGTGTATTGCTCACCTAATTGAGATATAAGAAGAAAACAAATTTGTGAAAATCAACTCTAACAGCAAATAAGCAATTAATAATTGTCTTCGTCAAGGAACCATAACTCACCAGTAGGAACCATAAGCTAACCATCTCTTGCATCTTAAACTCAGTAGTACATATCATCCACTCATTCAGTGTGAAAAAGACATGCTTATTACAATAACATGTAATAAAATGTCTTTGTATAATTCTTGTAATCAATATATGCATGGCGATCACATGCAATGGCCGATAGTCTCAGTGAGCTCTGACGGATCAACCAGAAACCACTTGATGCTTATGATCATGCTAATTTTGTGATGATCATATAATGAACTGTATGGTATCATATGCCCCCCAAATATTTGTAAAAGAGCGTGTAACTGTTCCAATCAAGAATTATAGCATAAACTAAACTTTGGAAATAAACCATATACCTCTTCATTGTTCAAGATCACCAGTAGGAACGACCAGGAGGAAACGACCAGTAGGAACCAACTAGGAAGAACCGACCAGTAGAACCCGACCAGGAGGAACCGACCAATAGTAAGAAATAGCTGACCAGTACATCTCAAAAACCCTTCTATTTTTTCTTTTTCTTTTTTCTTTTTTTTCAATTTTTTTTTCTTCTCACATGCTGTCACCACTGTCGCCAAAGCTGTCGTCGTTGTTGTAAAAAGAGAACATGGTACCAAGAGAGTATATAGTACGTATGACATCTTAAAGCCCCATTTTGAGTCACACGTATCATCCCAAACATTATAATATCCAGGCCAAACTCAAAAGGAGTTAAAACTTATATATATGGAAAAGTATAATTCCCCAAATAACTAGGACCCCATATAATCAACTCCTTCTAAAATATGTGCATGTGATCACATACGTCTGACCATATCAACCACATACTATTCCTATAATATCTCGTCCTAATATATACCTTGTGGATTGTGATCACAGATATATAGTATATCCCTACAAATCAGCCAAATCCCATTGTTCGTAAACCATTATAATCCACCACACGTTTTATATATTATGAGCAATCCCTACAAAGTAGGAGCACAATATTATCTTCAGAAACCGTGTGAAGAGCCATACAACCGAAAATCACGCCACATTACAGCCACGTTCAAAACATATGGAAATCATTAATGTGACTTAATTGGTAATTCCTATAATTCAGTCACATTCTAGTAATAATCTTCTTCGAAATCATGGCTGATAAAACTATGAGTAGAACGTAAACCCTGATGTTTTCATGCGTTGTAGGAAATATTCAACTTATATAAAAACAATCAATACCTTTTATCAGATTTGCATGGACCACAAATAGACCACAATACAGTACCATGTGAAGTACAAAACACATCACACGATCCCAGCAGCAACTGTATCCTTTGTACGTGACCACCTCCTCCTATACCATCTCTCTCGTCCTTGCCTGATCATGTTGTCCTTGTCCTTTTTAACCGTCCAATGTTCAACAGCATGCTTGTGAATCATGACTGCAAAATTAATACACGGATCTAGGGTTTCATAAGAAAACCTTAAAACGGAAATTATTTGCAAGAACACCACAGCAGCCACACACATCAATCATACTAGGGTTCATCATTGATTCGAAAATCAACTCACCAAAGCTAGTATTATTATCAAACAATAACCTGCTCTTCTTATTTTGATCATACGCAGCAACATTAAATTAACAGCAGCAACAATCATCTAGGTTTGGGAAAAACCCTAGATCAGCAGGAACACCAACACCACAAAAACCTGTTGCCTCTATTAAAAAACGAATCTAGGGTTTCATTACAAACCCTAAGTATTAAGAACAGCAGCCGTCTTCACCTTCTACAGCAGCAACATCATGCACGAATCTTCTAGGGTTTGTTGGGAAAAACCCCAGATCAACAACTTTATTTATTTAAAAATAGAAAATACTAACGAAAACCTTGTAGATCAACCAGATCGAGAGCCAACAAGCTTTGATACCACTTGTTGGGTCTTAGGATCTAGACTCATATGGGATATATAACAATGATTGTAATAAGCACAGCGGAACATAAAGAACACAATCAAAGTTATGAACAAGGCTTTCTTATTCCTAAAATACTAATAAGCTACTACTATTCCTGGTGCCTAATAGGCTTGACACCAGGAGAGCGCACACACACCTTTAGTTTACATTGTATATCAATGAATTCATCTAACCAAGGTGCCTACCCTCTTTATATAATAGGGGACTAGGGTTACATGTCAACCCTAGCTTACTAACTAAGCTAACTATTTATTATTAAGTCCTTCATCTATTTTTTCATATCAACTCACCGTCTATAAATCCCAACAGTGTATTAACAGGGGGCGGAGATAAAAAGAGGATAGTAAAGGGTTTCGTATTTGTAATTTAAGTGTTTAGATTTGAGGGGGATAAGAGTGTCGGCTGAGAAAGATAAAAGGGTAGGTTGAATTGTTTTTTTTCAGACAGAGGAAACAAGGAGAGTCGTTAGATTTTTTGTGTGAGAAATATTAGGGTTTGGTCTGTTTATACTCAGTGTTAACTGCCACGCGTGTTTTTGGCATTATTGAGAAGATTGGCCACGTTTTGCATAAATATGCTTAGTGGATTAGACACGTAACTTGCATACACCTTTTGGGTCTGAATATTGATTTTATGTGGGCCGTTGTTCGTTGTTTTCTTTTGGGACATGTGACTTTATAAAATTTATATCCAAATTTTTCATCAATTTAATTTTATTCAAATGTTTTTATTTTGAAAAAAGTTTTGTGATATTAAGTTATAGTTGGAACAAAGTGATGTGACAAAAGAGACGTGACAACGTGACAAAGTGACGTGATGAAGTGACAAGATTTATTTTCTCGACGGATTTTTGATCGGGTATTATTATTTGAAAGTGAATACGGATCTTTTCACCGATCGTAATCCTTAACGTCATTTTTCATCGAACTTCAATGGATTCGTTGACTTCAACGTTTCAAGAGGGAGAATTTCATCTAATACAAAACATAGCTAGAGAAAGTGGTATCACTTCAGTTTGACTACTTCAGTCACATCTTATGACCATTTCATGGGTTCAAGGAGGAAGCGAATTTGTGACACTCTTTGGTCAAGATCGTTATACATTCATCGACTTAATGTTCCTCAGTGTGAACTACCTAGCTGAGCAACTTCATAACAAAGACTTTAATCACTCTGCATCAGAAACTTCATATAAGGCTCTTGTGACACAACTCACGCGTTTCCTCCAATTCAATATCCTCAAGTCTGACAATTCAGGGATATGCCGGTTATTTCTTCAATACACACAGAATGAGGTTAAATACTTCCATGATAAACTATTGAAATTTATGACATCGGTTTCGTCTTCGATTTATGAAAGATCCAGACTTCAGCAAGCGTATGATAATGGAGTGCAAGAAAATCCGATGCAGATGCCAGAGAAACCAAATGGTCTTACGGATGACTCAAAGGAGATCACCTCGGTTAACAATGATAACAGCGTCATTGCATCATGAAAACATGATTCAAGCATGCAGGACGAATAGCCAATAGTTGGGTTACAATTGAATACTGTATCTAACAATGATTTACAACATGTTGAGCATTCTGACCCTATCTATGCCGAACATGGGATGGAAAAGAGTGATAGCAATACCACTTCTGATTCATCCGATGTGAATCATAATGAGGGAGAAAATGATCAGAATGCTAAAGATCATGATATGTGCTTTATGACTACTACTTTAACCAATTCTGCTTCTAGGATTGAAGAGCTTGAAATGATTTTAGCTCAGCAATCAAAAGAGCTTGATGATGCCAAAATTGAATTTTCGAAGAAAACGGAGAAATTTGAAACATATTTTGAAAAACTTGAAAAGTCAAACGTTGTTCTTGAACGAAAATTGGATCAAACAGTTCTAGATTCTAAAGTTGAAAAGGATAAACTTTTGAAACAAATTAAGTTGCTTGAATCTAAGTTGGCATCCCAAGATGAATTGCTCAAAGAGAATGAGACTTTAAAGGCTCAAGTTCAGGAAAAGGTTTTTGCAATAGCGGCTCTGAAAAACGAGTTGAGGAAAACCAAAGGAACTAGTGTGGACACTAAACTTGAAAAACCATCAATCTTGGGGAAACCGCCTCAAATACAGTCCGTTAGACAAACGACTGCATTTAGATCCGAGTGACCACAATCCTCGAGACCGTGGTTTGCCTCCCAAGTTGATATGGCTCATATTTTTAGAACAGTCACTCCACAAACTAGGGCCAATGTGACTAAAACAGCTTTTGCTAGACCTAATCACATGATTGCATCTAGTATCCCTAGACATAATCCAAAGAACACGTCTCGAACAAGTTCAAAGGACGTTTGCCATACATTTGGTCTAAGGGAAACTAAGCAAAAGACACAAGTAAGAGATAGGAATTTCAAACCTAGTCAGATGCCTTCTAGTTTACCCAACACTGCTAACCGTAGCATGTCACATCCTAGGAGCATCAATCAATCATCTAGGAATTCTAGATCTTACTCGGACATTAAATATGCTACTTGTAAAACATGTAAGAAATGTGTCTTTAAATCCCACTGGTAGAACTTTCACTCTTGTAGGAACGAGTGCCCTTTAACTAGGATAGTATCTGATTCTACTACGACTACTAGGGAGGAATTTGAAAAGGAGGATACATCACTTAAGCCTGAACTTAAGGTTTTCTATAAAAGGAAACGTTTACCAGCTAAGACAAGTGAATCATCTCCTCAGGTCACCTCTAGCACAATAAAAGAAAACTGTGAACCCCCACTTGCTTCTAAGATAGATATCGCTAACCCATATCAAAGCATGCAAATTCCTAATGAGAATGCAGGTACCAAAGAGGATGTTCCAAAAGAACGAAGCGGTCCAATCATTGTATACCATTTAATTAAGGACACTCTCAGAGTTTGGTTGCTGAAGAAGCTGATATCTAAGAAACAAGTGTCTCAGGGGATTTGCAGTTAAGCTTACATTGTACAATGACTTACACTCACATTACAGTTTGTAACTCGATCTCAAAAGACAGGAAAGTTCATCCCGATGATGACTTATCCTCTTAACGAGAAATTAAGTTTTCTCGGACACGAGCTTACATTTAAAACTATTCAAAAGGTTTTAAGCTCGCGTACAAAGGCTTACAGTCAAATCACAGTCTGTGACCCGAACTTCAGAGAAAGGGAAGTTTATCTCGTCAATGATAACTTACCCTCAAAACGAGTAATTAAGTTTTCTCGGACACGAGCTTACACTAAAACCATTCAAAGTTTTTAAGCTCGTGTATAATGGTTCATCATTAAATATCAGATGATGACCCGATTTTCAAATAAAGGAAAGTTTATCGCTGATGATAAACTTATCCTCACAACGAGAAATTAATTTTTCTCGGGCATGAGCTTATGTCAAAAACATTTGAAGTTTTTAAGCTCATGCACAATGGCGTATAATCACATTTCAGATTATGCCCCAGACTTCAAAGAAAGGAAAGTTTATCGCCGATGATAAACTTATCCTTACAACGAGAAATTAATTTTTCTCGGGCATGAGCTAATATTAAAAACATTCGAAGTTTTTTAAGCTCATGCACAATGACTTACAGTTAAATATCAGACTGTAACTCGGACTTCAATTTTAGGAAAGCTTATTTTTAAAGATAGCTTATCCTCGTAACGGGAAATTCAATTTTCTCGGTCATGAGCTTGTATTAAAATATTCCAAGTTTTAAGCTCATAAAGTAAAATGTATCTTTTAAATAAGAGAACTTTTCTTCTCAACGAGAAATTCATCTTTCTTGGTCATGAGCTTTACGTTAAAACATTCAAAGTTTTTCAAGCTCATGAAAACGACTTCTAAGTAAATGTCAACTTATGACTCGTTCTTAAGTTAAAAGGAAAGTTTATCGCCGATGATAAACTTATCCTTAACAACGGGAAGTTTACAACTTCTCGGACTTGAGCTCGTTTTGTAAGATATTCAACATCTTAAGCTCAAGTAATTGGTTTTCAAAACTTTGAACATAATTTTTCGAGAACTTCTCAAAAGGTTTTTCTAAATATTTCAAAATTGTGTGTCAAAAATGTTTTGATAAAAAGAGCATGTCTTCTGGAATCGATAATATTTACGATACTAGAAATGTCATTCAATAATGACACGGGGTTGTAAATAAAGTTCGAGCAGAAATTCAAATGTTTTAAAACATGCTCAATATGGCTTGCTATTATTTCCGATAGTAACCCGCTTTTCATATTAAAGTCAAGCATTTCACTGGAAAGCTTTGACTCAACAACGGGAATTAATTTTCTCAGGCATGGTTTACTTTATAACCATGTAAGGGATTGTGTTCACGTAATAACACAAGCTAACACGGATATATGTACGTGTCAGTGCATTTATTTGTTAAAACAAGAGAAATCACTACTACACAAAACGCTAAAGAGACCCCCTTAAAAAGACTGGTTATGAAAGAACATGTCTCTATGACCAAAAAGGGTGGGAAGGGAATGCATGAAAACTTGTTTTTTTTTAAAAAAAACAGTCTCCATAATGTGAATTCCAAAGAAACCTGTTTTTAAGATGCAACCGGTCTTTTTTATAAAACTAAAGACACTGGTTTTTACGTAACAACATGTCTCTATGTGATTGTTTTATGGACACCATTTTTTATTAAAAAACCAGTGTTTTTACACATTTTAAGACATTGGTTTTTAAAAAACCAATCTTGTTTTTATTTTAATAGATTGTGGTTAATTTTTTTCTAAACTTAAAATCATAAGGACTAAACCGTACATACATGTTTTTATAACATATTACATTTTTATACTTTATAAAATATATATGTGATTAAAGTATAACGGCCATTAATACATAAAAAACTAAGAATCATAATTTGTGTAAAACTTATATATATTTACCTAATATGTAATTTTACTCGACGTATATATAAACCTACAATATAGTTTTAGTCGATCCAACCTACAACAGATTGTTAGTCGATCAAACCTACAAACAGATACAAAAACCTACAACAACACAGATTCTTCCTGTAAGTATTTGTTCTTCAGTTGTTATTATTTAGTTGCATACGCGGGTTGATTACATATATGTTCTTGGTTGTTATTATTTTAGTTGTTGTAAGTCTGTGTGATTCACTTTTTTTATGCAATTATAATTAACATATACAGTTACAAAATTGAATATCTTTCAGATATTCATTCATTCATAATATATTACATAATGTAAAAGTCATGTCTAAACCCTTTATAAAGGGTGTCAAAATATATAATATTGCAACAACATACGTTGCAATTACCTGCACATAATTAACTAAGATATATCTAAACCCTTTATAAAGGGTGTCAAAAAAGATTAGGTTGCAACTGCCTATGTTGCAAGTTGCTGCACCTAACTATATACACAGTCACTGTTTTGGTTCACTGTTTTGATCGCACCGAATAACGTGTCAAGGATAACAGATAAGAAAAATAAACGATTATTAATCTTGCATCTTTCGTTTACCCTTGTTAAGCTGCTGAGTGTTAGCATTGACACCAATGGGTTTGATACATGGTAACCCAATAATGCAATGCCTCACTGGTGGACCTCTCTTGACAACCTTTTTATTTGTTGATCCACTGGAACTGCATGTTCTTCTAGTTTTTTTGGGATTCCATGTCTCATCATCAGAATCCTCGTCATCGTCCTCGTCTTCTTCATCTTCCTCGTCTTCTTCATCTTCAGCTTGTTCATCATCTTGGTCATCATCTAATAAACATATATTGAAAACCAATAAGGAGATGACAGATGCTTATAGGGAGATTTTAACCTACATCAAGTCTGCGGTGGCTAAGAACTATAGTGAAAAGTCTATAAACAACATCATGGATCTTGTGTCTGGGTCGGCTAGTCAAAACTTTGGTCTTTTGCAAGACTTCTATCAAACCACCTTGAAAGCACTTGAAGAAACTAAAAACGAGGTAAAACTCTGCAGTTTTATTTATATAGTGAGCTTACCTGATAGTTTTATAAGTCTGTTGAAACCAGGGACGAAGCTACTTATAAACATGTTTTATAACTATAAAAGCCATCAAATAAAGTTTGCAATTCATAATAGCTAGACACCAAATTTTATCCAAAATACAGAAAGTGTTGCCAGACAATGGACAAGAAATTTGGGAATGGGATGAACTCATATATCATTTTTTATTGTCAAGACATAATTTGCTATTTGGCCCACCCAAAACTAGAATCCTAGGTCAGTCACTGGTTGAAACAGATTTACCATTTTATAAAAGAAGTCGGAAATTACATACCTGGTTTAAAGGAACCTTTATAATTGAATTTTTTTGGAATTTTGAATTTACTCGAAACATCCTCATCTATCTGTATCCATTTTGAGAGTGGCCAGACAAGTTGTTCTAACCACCCATACGTTTCCTTGATGTAATCCGAGACTTCATCCCTGAGTTTTACAGATCCAGGAACAGGTTCTACAAAAACCAAAATATTAAAGTTAGTCCTTTTCATCAGATATTATACTTAAAAATCTATCAGTCCAAACTTCTATCCAACTGTTTTAACAATCTACCTTGGATAAAGATTATTGGGACAGAAAAGGTTTTCGTTGAAGACTCAGTGCCTTCGTCTCCAAATTCAGCGAATATACCCTCAGTAAATTCGTCCAACATCTGTTGACTCCATGTCTTATTTGGTTTTCCATATTTGGCAACACCCCACTCCCACATTTCATCGGTCACTAGGCGCACTTTTTTGTCATAGTGCGTGGTTCCTACACTAATAAAAGACATTCGGTTAATAAAGGTACTAAAATATGTAAACTACAAAAAAAGGCTAAAAATGAAAACATAATTTGATGATTACATACCTTGCTTATAGAAGCGTTGAAAAGAAAACGTATTTGAAACGTCCGCATCAATAACTCTCCACGTTTGTGGACTGTTATCCATCTGCCCGTAATTTGTTACAACGTATTCCCAAATTTTTTTGACTTTTTCTACAATGTCAACTTCAATCCAGTTAGTATTAGAAAATAACCAAAACACAACCTATCTACATATAACCCTATATTAACAGATAATATAAGGGCACGTTTGGTTTACAGTCCACACTAAGTATTAGAAAATCAGTAGAATCTCGCCCCTGTCGCATCTACAGGCCATAAGAGTGACTGGCCCTTACTGCATTGTATGACCCTAAGAAATCTAGAAGCTCTCCTTCGTTTATCCTAAGACACTGCAACTAAAATTCCCTTTTAGTAAATCAATTAAACAAACAACACATACATGTATGTACTCGTTGACTATAAGGGTGCGTTTAGACGTGATTTTTTAAAAATAATCATGCATATGACAAATTAGATGTATCTTAGTTTTTTTATAATCATTTTGAAACTACAACACGTGAACATTCATAGGTACGTATCTAACCTATATACTTATGCTTAGTAAAATATTATGTCCCCATAAAAACTATAATCATTTTGTATTAATCAAACCTAAACACTAACTTGTGACCTATTTCAATGTACAAAAAATCATAGCCCTTAAAATGAGCATTCCTAAGCACCCTTAAACTTATTTCTAATTAAGGCGTCATTCACAATAAAGTGTATATGTCGTTTTGTTTAGTAGACTATTTATAGATCTATTTTATAAGGACCTTATGCTACCTGTTACATAATAAGCAAGTGACTATGTGATAACTAATCATAACTCAAAAACAGGTGTGGGTGTTTGGCAACACGTTTAAAAGCAATACACTATATGTGTTGCTGTTGAAAGTGTTGCCAAACACCCCTTTAGCAGAGCAATAAAATACATATACAAAACCTATATGTAAAAGACCCTTTGATGGATTTCTGCCCAAGAACTTTGCAGATTATTTTGTATTAATCTTTACACAGGTGGTTAGGCGTCAATATGGTAAGCCAAAACGTTATGGATTTATATTCTTTTAACATATTGGGTTGTTTTGTGTGTATCTATAAAGTTGCTCTCACTAAAGGCTATATGAGGTTAATTGTCGTATTAGTCGTCAAAAATTAACTATTTCATGGTAAGTTTTGGTTTTCTTAAGTAACAGAAACCTGATTATTAGTAACTTTAAACTCATATTCATAACTTTATACTTACAAAGATATTATGGAGTACGATTTAACAACTCTTCATACAGGGAAGGTACTTCAAAACAAAAGTATAAATCATATACTACTAAATCCAAACATGGGTTTATATTTTTGTACATATATTTTATTCTTTTACGGTTTTATATTCTTTTACCGTTTAATTTAAGGTAAAAAATCAAAGTTATCTTATACATCACTTTTACTCTATTCAAGCAAGACTTACCGATTAGCTTCTAATAAGCCCAAATATAAGCCGAAATTAACACCTCCTAATAAGCAAAAATATAAGCCAAAATAAGCCCAAATATAAGCCGAAACAAACAACCCTTTATATAATCATAACTTCCAAAATAAGACCGAAAAAAGGGGTAAAACTTACCAAACATTAGTGTTGATTTTTGAAAGATGGAATTAGATTGAAATTATCGGTGATAGTGTGTGTTTTTAGTGTGTGAAATGATCGGTTTGATTAAGTGAAGTTGTGTTTGACTTACTGAGTGGTTGAGAAAGTAAATGTGTGTTAGGTGCAGATTAGGTGTTAAGTGAATGCGTTTAATTTTTAGCAGGTTTGAGTTTTTATAAAAAAAAAAAAAATTCAAAAAATCTTGGCCAGGACTCGAACCTGCGCCGTTTACACCACACACCAACACCTCAACCAACTGCCCTAGGGTATTTGACTGTTATACCTTTGCACAATTTATTATTTAAGGGGTGATGTGGTTTTGCTTATTAATTAAATTAGAAGCTTAATAAGCTGATTTCAGCTTATTATGTTTGATTTTTTTAGCTTTTAATTTTTGCTTTGTTATTCAAGTAGTTTTGGACTTTTTGGTTTAAAAATTTTATTTTTTACGTTTTTTATTAATTTTTTATTATTATTTAAATTATCGGTTTTACGAAATAGATTAAAAAATAGTTAAAATTAGTTTAAAATTTTATAAAAATTATGTTAGGTTTCACGTAATATTTTTTAGGTTTACAATTAAAAAAATTTCCATTTTGGCTTATTTTTAATTTTATTTAATTTTGTAGTTTTTTATTAAGTTTAAAAATTATTATAAAATTATTAAAATGTTTTTGGACAATTTGGTTTTCAGTTTAGTCTTATTTTCATTTTTCTTAGTTTAATTTAATTTTTTGGTAATTTTTTGAGTATTTGTTATTTTTGTCACGTTTTACGTTTTCATTCAATTTACATCGTATTGTAATTTTTAGCGTACCTCGTCTTTTGTTTTGTCTTACCCATTATAAATTGTTTTCCTAAACAAGTATTCTTACCACAATCATTTTGGGTGTTCTTTTTTTCAGATGGATCGTGAAACATGGATGTACGATATAGATCGTTGTACTCCCGCTTATGTGAAAGGGTTGGCTGAATTTATCAAGTGTGCTGAGGCTCATCGAAAAAGTAGAGGAGAAACACTAATATCTTGTCCATGTGTAAGGTGTAGAAATAATAAGTCGTATGATAAGTCTGCCACAGTAAGATATCATTTGATAGAGAACGGTTTTGACACAAATTATACATGTTGGAAACTTCATGGTGAGATAGAACCGCAAGTTGATAATGACACAATTGTTTCGGACTCTAATATGGATGAGAATTTTGGTAATGACGATAACCATCGAGATAATCTGGAAGGGATGTTGGAAGACGTGAAAAGTAATGCTGATGAAAAGCAGGCTAAAAAATTAGAGCAATTGTTTGTCAATGCAGAAAAACCAGTGTATGAAGGTTGTAAGACGTTTACCAAACTTTCTTTAGTTCTGAGGTTTTTGGACTTAAAAGCAAAAAGTAATTGGAGTGATGTAAGCTTTACTGCCCTATTAGGTGTGTTCCATGAAGCGTTACCTGCAGATAACGACATGCCCGTTACGACATATCAGGCGAAAAAACTAACATGTCCGATGGGATTGGCGGTAGAAAGAATACACGCATGTCGCAACGATTGTATATTGTACCGAAAAGCTTATAAAGACCTACATGAGTGCCCTGTATGTAAGGCATCGAGGTATAAGCATAAGCCTCTAACGGAACTTGATAGTGATGTGACAAAGAATGGTCCTCCTGCTAAACTTTTGTGGTATCTTCCAGTCAAACCTAGATTGAAAAAGTTATACGCAAACCCAAAGGATGCCAAATTGTTGCGTTGGTATGCTGAAGAACGTAAAATTGATGGAAAAATGAGACATGTTGCTGACTCTCCTCAATGGAAAAGTATCGATCGTGATTTTAAAGAATTTGGTTCTGAGATCAGAAATATACGGTTTGGACTTTGTTCAGATGGAATTAATCCATTCAGAAGCCTGAGTAATCGTCACAGCACTTGGCCTGTTCTTTTATGTATATACAATCTTCCACCTTGGTTATGCATGAAACGGAAATACATCATGATGTCATTATTAATTCAAGGTCCGAAACAACCAGGGAATGACATTGATGTGTACTTGCGCCCGCTAATTGATGACATGATTGATTTATCGGAAACAGGCCTTGAAATCTATGATGCATACAAAAAAGAGAGGTTCCGGCTGTTTGCCATGATTTATTGTACCATAAATGATTTTCCAGTGTACGGTAACTTGTCGGGGTATGGTACGAAAGGGCAAAAGGAATGTCCTGTTCGTGAAAATGAAACCCACTCCCGATGGTTGAGTAATTGTAGGAAAACAATATATATATGGGACATTGAAGGGCGCTGGACAGACATCACCCGTACCGTAAAAAAGCAAATCTATTTGATGGTACATCGGAGGATAAATCAATGCCCAAACGTATGGACGGATATGCTACGTTATGCCAAGTTGTCGACTTAGACATTACCTTTGGAAAAAATATTAAACATGCTACTAAACGTATTTGGAAAAAAAATCTATATTTTGGGATTTAAAGTATTGGACACATATTATTGTCCGGCATTGCCTTGATGTGATGCACATCGAGAAAAATGTTTGCGAAAGCTTGTTAGGGTTATTATTGAATATTCCTGAAAAAACAAAAGATGGGGTTAATGCTCGAAACGACATGCTCGCGATGGGAATTAGAGAAGAGCTGGCACCACAAGAGACGAATGGGAAAAAAATGTATTTGCCTCCAGCTTGTTACACTTTGTCAAAGGCGGAGAAAACCTCATTTTGTGAATGCTTAAATGGTTTAAAGGTTCCGTCCGGCTATTCTGCTAACATTAAGAGTTTGGTCTCAATGAAAGATTTGAAGTTACTTGGTATGAAATCTCATGATTGTCATGTATTATTGACGCAAATGATTCCAATCGCTATTCGTGGATTGATGACATCTCAAGTGCGACAGACAATTACAAAGTTGTGTCTATTTATTAGCATGATTCATTCAAAAGTTCTTGATAATGAAAAGTTGGAGGAAATGCAACGTGATATTATTATTATTCTTTGTCAACTTGAGATGAACTTTCCACCTTCTTTCTTTGATGTCATGGTTCACCTCGTATCTCATATTGTTGAGGAAATAAAGATTGCTGGTCCTGTTTTCCTACAGTATATGTATCCATTTGAGAGGTATATGGGGTTCTTAAAAGGATATGTAAGGAACAGATATCGGCCAGAGGGTAGTATTATTCAAGGGTATGCAGCCGAAGAAGTGGTTCAGTTTTGTACAAACTATATGGATGATGTCGCTGATATTGGCCTTCCGCAACCGCGACATCAAGGTAGACTTGCAGGGGTGGGGACAATTGGGCTCAAAGATATCAAGCCCAACCCTGAAGAGTTTGAACAAGCACATTTTACAGTATTGCAAAGCATGACATGTATTGAACCATACATACAAGAGCACATGAAGGAATTAGCAATAAAAACTGGTAGACGAGATGAACAGTTTTTGGAAGCCGAGCACACATTTTTTTTTTCACAATGGTTGGCAGAAAAAGTAATTGATATGTGTGTTTCAGATGTAGACCAAGACGTTATACAACTAGGGCACCGTCCACGTCGTGTACTTCAATATCAAGGCTACGAAATTAACGGATATACGTTCTATACCAAGAGACAAGATGATAATAGTACTGTTCAAAATAGTGGAGTGACAGTAATAGCAGTAACGCCAAATTTATCGAGGAAAACAATCGCAAAGGAGTCATATTATGGTGTCATTGAAGAAATTTGGGAATTGGATTACACTACGGTTGTTATACCGGTATTCAAGTGTAGATGGGTCGATAATATGAATTCAGGTGTTAGAGTTGATAACGACGGTTTCACGTGTGTTAATCTCTCTACAAATGGATATCCGTCTGATAAATTCATTTTAGCAAAACAAGTTGATCAAGTATTCTATGTTCAAGACCCATTAGACAAGAGATGGCACATTGTCCTGCAGAGTAAACGGAGTATAGTTGGCGTCGATGATGTTGTTGACGAAGACGATTACAATAAGTTTGACGAGCTACCTCCTTTTTCTATTGGTGTTCAATCGGATCCTGTTCTTTCTGATACAATTTACTTGAGATCTGATCACCAAGAAGGACAAGAAGATTGAAAAAGCATTGTTCGTATAAAAATTCAAGATAATAATACTCATATATTATTATAAAAGTCATAACTAATTGATCTGGTTTTTTTAATATTTTAGGAAGCGTTGTATAGTTTGTATAGTACATCATCTTTTTTTTAATGGATAATCTCATTCGTTTAGACTTGTAAGTCGGTTAGAATCTCATTTGTTTATACTTTTTTTACAACTACTTAATTTGAAATTATTTACAAATTTAATATTTTTTTTAATTTTTTTACAACAATTAATTTTTTAAAAAACACAAATTTAATATTTAATATTTAAATAAAATACAATTTTAATTTATAAGTTATAAACTAAAAAATAAATGCAAATACAAAGTCTACCTTCTCTTTGTGCAGATTCGTATGTTTCCATAACTACTTCTGCTACAAATCCGCCCTCCAAAATTAATTCCCCATCCCTCCAAATTATTTCCAGGATACCCAATACGATCTTCAATTTCAATCACTACAAATCCGCCCTCCAAATTAATTCAACATCCCTCCAATTTTTTCATCTTCTCCCGCTGTTTCTTGATCCCTATCTCAAATCCCGCCTAAGAATGGTATATAAAAAGGGCACGATTCCTAAACCTAAACCACCAATCACCAAATCTCATCAACAAATTAAAGAAATCACTTTCAGACGAGCAACCAAAGATGGTATAGCTATCTATCATAATATATTTGTTTGTAATTAAATATACTTTCTTGTTCTATATATGATTTTATGGTTTAGATGTTGTTAGGTTTAGACTCTAGATGCACATGCTTGTTTCTTATTGATTTAAGTAACATTTAAGGGGTGTTTGTTTAGGTCTATATGTTGTCTTATAAGCCAAGATATTCAGGCTTATGTTATTAGCCGAAATCAAATAAGCTGTAAGCCCGTTTATAAGATAAACCAAACACCCCCTTAATATATAAAAGTGGTGCATACTAATTAACATCTATTAATAGTCTGAGTAGGTAGTTGTTTAGGACAGTATGCTTTGTTATGGCCATAATCAAAATTGCAATAAACAATATAGTCGTATCATATAGTCATACTGCTTATAAGATTACGTTTGGGGTCCTATAATAACAATCCTATTAATAGCTTTAGTATACACACTCTGTGAAATGGTATAGTACCAGTTGTGGTTGAGACTTTCACATCTCTCAAGCATACTGGTTTCTAAAAAAGGCTGCATTTCCTGTGACGAATCGAAGCTCCTACTTTACGAATACTTGGAGAACCAGAGTTTGGACCTTTGGCTGCACCGAAAGCAGAGTCCATCAGGCCGTAGGCCAAGTGGTTCTGTTCGTCATCTGGTAATTGATTGGCCTAAAAGGTTGCAGATAGCACTTGGGGCTGCTCGTGGTTTCTCTTATATGCACCATGATTGTACACCAGGGTAGTTCACAGGGATAAAAAATCAAAAGCAATATACTTTTAGATAGCTATAGCCAGGATCTTAGTGAAGGAAAATGATCTCAACATAATGACAGCAACTAAAAAATTATGCAGACAGCCGAACAATTGTTTAAAGGGGTGTTTGGATTAGACCAATATTATGTGTTGGAAAGGCTACTTTACTAGTTGAACTAAACAAAAAAAATTAACATGAACCATAAAAATAAAACATACCTGAAATGACATATAGGAATTATAGTCGGTATATATCTTGTTGTTAGTTGGTAATAATTGAGTTTAGATAGAAACTTGTTGGCTTAATTGTTAGCTTTCATGACTCATTCGGTTTGTACTTGAAATTTAGGACCCTCCCGCACAAAGAAGAATCAGAGGAATCAATCAAATTAAAGATCTTCCAGATGGCGAATCTGTAGAATTCAATAAATTTGGGCAAGCCGTAGGAAAGTGGCAATTTCTGTTTGGAAAGTATGCAGGCACTCGAACTAGGAGACTAATTTCTATCCTCATAAAGAACTGGAAGGCTGTGAAACCGTCACAAAAGGACTTTTTATGGTCAGATATTATGGTATGGCATCCTCCATTACTAATTCTATTATATTCTAACTTCGTTAATGTATTAACTTATAACATGTTTATATCAGGCACATTTTAGACTACAAAATGATAAACTGATTAAAAAACAGACACTTTTATCATGTGCTATCAAGTGGAAGGCCTTCAAAACAAAACTAAGGATGAAATTCATGCTAAAAAACATATCCCCGTTAACTAAATAGACATACATAGAGCAAGATGTGTGGGATCAATTCTGCCTGAATGAAAACACGGCTGCCAAAAATGTTAGTTTCACTGCTTTTTTTTATCATTATACTATACTATTAATATAGAAATGTTTATAATTCAGTTTTACTCACTTGTGTAGAAACTGCGTGCGCAAGCCCGTGCACGAGGACAAAAACCAATAACTCGTCCTCGTGTAGGACCAAAAGGGTACCGCGGTTTTGAGAAACAGTGGGAAGAGGAGCGAAATGATCCTGATAGGGCGACCGAACTTCACTTAATACTGGATATTCGTTCAAGCAACTACTGTTTAGCCCGGGCTCCAAGAGACAAGGATGGGATCAAGCCATTGCCTGCTCATTTAATTGATGTTTCTAAGAAGTTGGTATGTGTCATTCTTAATCTAATATGATCTATAACTGCATATATCTAAGTTTTCTAGTTCTGGTACATTAATTACATTTTTTTGGTACTGTAGGTAGAAGCAGCCAATGAGTTATCACAATATTCAAACGAATCTAACTCGGGAGTAGATGCCATCATAAAGGTGTTTGGACCAGAACATGGAGGACGCACCAGGGGGGTCGGTTGTGATATAGGGTATAAAAAGGGAGTTGATGGATATGTTAGGAAAAAGAGGACCTCAAAAGACAACGAAGAGCTACGCAATGAAGTGCGCCAACAGATGAAAGAAGAACTAAAGTCAGGTGACTTTTGGTTGGAAATAAGGGCGGAACTTGAGAATGAATTAAGAAGTAAAATTCTAGCTGAACATAATTTATCACCAACGGAAGATGATGTCAGGAGATCGGTGGAGCTGAAGTCGAGTCTTGACTCGAACACAAACAGCGTTTCGTTGGAACAAGGGGAACATAATCAGTCAAGTTCAAACAATGTCATCAAGAGACAATGCATACAGGTTAACTACTTCAATTTTCTAATTAGCCTTGTATTAATTGTTAATGTGCTTATTTTGTTTTCTAACTATTTGAAACGTTTTATTTAGGAGGCGCCCACAAACATCGTAAGGAAGGAACAAGGGGAACAGAATCAGCGAAGTTCAAACAATGTCTTTAAGATACAATGCATACAGGTTAACTACTTCAGTTTTGTAATTAGCCTTGTATGAAATGTTAAATTGCTTATTTTGTTTTCTCACTACTTGATACATTTTATTTAGGAGGAAACCTACGGCTGCTTGTACGTCCCTAGTTGTGCTTTAGCTGGGAAGCCAGCGATGTGTGCCTTTGCAACAATATATCCGATTCTTGAAAATGGTATGGTACATTTTCAGAAATTAAGAAAAGGTCACATGAAGGTATCAGTTCACAAAGTTATGGAAAACCATAAAAATATGGAGCTCCCTGTGCCGGACGATGAACTGCCTTGTTTAGAGTCTGCAGTGAACGGCTTTATCCAATGGCTGATTTTTGCTATTGGTCGCTATAAGGTATTATGATAGTTTATATACCAGTTGTCATAATAAAGTTTTTGCTAACTTAGTTGGATTGTTATTCGTAGGGAACGTCCAAACAACCTGTAACACAAGTTCCAACGAAACGTTTGGTGCCTCAACCTGAATCGGCACCTTCATCAAAAAAGGGAAAAGTAAATGTTACCCCTAAAGAATTGAACATGAAGGACAAAGCATCTGAAGATGCAATCAAAAAACAAAAGTCGATAGAGCGGGTAAGACTTACTTTTATATCGTTATGTTGATTTGTGCATGTTATCATTATATGTCCTTTACTTTTTATGTTTAGCGTGTCTTCTTTGTGATGGATTTTATGTGTGACCGGATGATGTTTATTTGTCGGTTTGGTTAAACTTACAGTGTGTATCCAAATCGGTGTTTATGTAGTTGGGAATTGGGATGCAGTGAACTATTCATTATTCTGCAAGTCTGCAGCAAAACTGAACACCCCTGTATATATTAGGCCATCTAAACATCTCCTAATTTATCACTTGTTCAGTTCATTTGGTTATAGTTTGAACTTATAGGTAGAACTTGATTAGTCGCATTCGAGTTAACTGATTCAGTGATTGTAGAAGTTTTTTTCCTTAACATGTGTTTGGTAAAGCGAATTAGAGTTCTCATTTTGATAATTCAGTTTAATTTTGGAGTTGGTTACAGTTTAATTGGTTAGGATAAGATTTATTCAGGTTTACTTAATTCGAAGTTTTAAGTGTAATTTTCTCTAAATGGTAAACATAGCAGTCCGAACATCTCCTAATTATTGCAATTACAGAGAAGTGATATAAGTATTGGGTTTACTGTGTTTTAAAATCGGAAGAACCAAGTTTCAAGAGGAAGCGATAAACACCCCCTTAATATGCAGTTTCACATATTAGTGCTTTACTCTTAGGGAGCAACTCTTAATCAGATATAAACCACTGTTTATATGATAATGTTGATTTTTGTTTACTGTTTGTTATGTCAGGTTGCAAATGAGAAAGCTGACAACCGAAAGAAGTTGCACGATCTGCAAAATGATATACTCAGTAAACCACAGAATGTGATAGATGGGTATAATAATTGGATGAGCCGTGATGATATTGCTGAGCCGTATTCTATTGTTGTTAATCAGAAGGTTTTTAGTGCAACTGAGGAGTTCTACTTTTCAATAAACGCAACGGACATCATTGAGCTTTTGACAAACAAACAACTGGATATTGGCATCTTGACCCTATTTTTGAGGTAATTAATATATGTATTATTATATACTTCATTGCAAATGATTTTTTATATCACATAAATTTATGTTTATATCGTGTATGTTCGAACTAGGTCATTGTATCAGTTGAGGAACCACTACTCAAATAACAAGGTTGGTTTCCTTAACCCGATGAAGATTACCGCAGATTTGTGCTTTCATGAAAAGCTTGCAACAATGGACTACTTAGCTCAATCATTGACTTCTTACGATTTTTATCTTGCACCATTTCTACAAGGGTAACATCTCTTACCATCTTAATTATCATCTATATTTGTTCGTTCTTTTTTTTAATCCTAAAACGCATACAATAAATGCAGCCGGCATTATGTACTAATCATAATATGCCCCAAGGATGGTAAAGGTTTTATTTTGAATCCTCAAAAGGATTCACAAACTAATGAGAACTGTTACAGACTCGCTGGACTTGTGAACTCGTAAGTATTATTTAAAAAGTTTAATATTTCACATTTGTTGTTGTGTAATTTAACTTGCACATGTTCATGGACTTTTTAGTGTCCTTGGTACTATGGAGTGGGATTTTCCTCTAGTGAATCGTCAGCCGGAAGATTGGGAGTGTGGATATTACGTCATGAAATGGATGCATGACTTCGTCCTGAAATATCAAACCAATAACTTTCCAAACACAGTAAGTCTTTTTTAAACCGTGTATACGTTAGTTAGATAAGCTGTTAGTATAGTTTAGGTTAAGGATACGCTGAAATTAGTATCAATAAGCTATAGTAGTTGTGTTAGTATCCGTTAGTAGCCTTAACAACTCTTTCCACAAGCCAATGTTATAGCTTTTAATTCCCTTGGTTGGTCTGATTTGCATGTTGCTTTTATCTAGCTTATTGTGTTAATTTGATTAAATTACTTGTAGGTACCGTGGAATAACGAGCGTCCGTTGGATAAGAGAGAGTTGAACGCGATTGTTGGAGCTTGGTTTACATTGTGTCGACAAGTTTAATAAAAACAAATTTGATACGAAATATGTATTTGACAATTTTAATCCTTCCAATTAATAAAGTTCTCTTTATTTACATACATTTTTTGTTTATGACAATTCAAGTCCTTTAATTTAGTTTTTTTATATAATTCTTGTATTTATATTATTCCATTGTAGAGGGTTAAATTTGTAAAATTTGGAATTTAATAAAAATTCCAAATTTTTTTTAAAAAAAAAAACTAAGTAAAAAGAGACTGGTTTTTAAAAAAAACACATTTTTTTACTCCATAAAAAGACTGGTTAGATGCTCTTAAAAAGACTGCTTTCTGGATATTAGTATGGAGACCAATCTCTAAAGAGACTTGTTTTTATGAAGATAACCAGTGTCTATTCTTTTAATAGAGACTGGTTTCAAAACCAGTCTCTTTATGTTTCGAGCAAGGAGATCCTCCACAAAGAGACGTCCTACAAAACCAGTCTCTATTGCCTTTTTGGACCAGTCTCCATGGACTTTTTTGTAGTAGTGAATCTTGTTGTTTATGAAGTCATCATCTCCACCAACCGTAGCAATTTACAATTGATATCTACATACTCGACGATGCGACTACTCAAACGGCGACTACAGCTCTTTCAATAGAACACGGGTCAACAATTAAGGGGGAGCAATTGTCCAGCATTCAGAATCTTTGACGCCGAAAGTGTCAAGTTCACATATTGGTGTCAAGACAACGATATCAATCGTACACATGGATTCAAGAGATAACTTCAGAAATGACGAGGCGACCAACATTCGTGAACAAGAACCATGTGATTCTATCATATGATGTTCTCCATCATTCAGGTCCAACCTCGTAAATTGATAATCTTGTGAATACATTATCATATATGATCCTTGCACGTGATAAGTACCTTACACTTGTGTTTAAAAGGTATTTCATTCACGTTTCAAGTACACCCTCGTTAATTTGAGGGGGAGCTTGTGTAAAGCATGAAGATAATTGGATTTGCATTTTTCTTCCCAAATTTTCTTAAAACTTTATTTAATCAACTGATATTAAAAACATCGATTGGGTTAATATTTTTAATATGGGGGAGCAAATGTGATTTAATAATGAGATCAATCAATTTAATGGTTTGACTTAATGTGTTGGCTCATCCTGACATATGCGAAATGTATTCGAATATCGTGGCATATGTTAAGGGGGAGCAAAACGGATTTGCACATCAAAAATGGATTTCATGGTGATTTATACTTACTCACAACCCATTTATTTCACGACGATGAAGATTGTGGTGACATAAGGATGGTAGGATAGGTTAATCCTATGATTCTTCCAGAACCGTAGGAATCTTCCCAAGGACATTCCATAGCTAGAAATAGTAGTCCTTAGGAAAGATGGAGAAAGATTGTGAACGTAGCTGAATGCCGACCAAGTACTTAAGTTAGCACTGGAACTATCACAACAAGGTGCTAGTTATGACGTATTGGTAAGCATTGAAGGGGTTGAAGAATGAAAAAGAATTATAAAGATAAAGGGTGTAAAGAAAGAAGCCCTCCTTACAACCTTAGGCAGAACCGGGTCAACACATATGCTATTGAGATCATTTTAATGATGCTCGATATTGAAGATAGACATCATGGACCCAGTGATGCAATGCACAACCCATACCAGCTAACTCAGATATCTCTCAAAAGGTATTTGTTTTAATCATACGGAGACAACACATTATCTATTGATTTATTCACTCCGAATAAATTGGTATTGAAATGGTGGCACTCCTCTCCAGCCTCCGATCACTAAAATCCAAAATGCACGATCAAGTCTAGAGCCATTTGAGATCATCAAATATCTCATTAGGACACACTTTCATAATTCCTTGCTTCTTCACACACTGTGAAAAGTAAGAAAGATTTTAAGAGTCCGACGCAAAATCTTCATGATCTTGCCTGCACATCCGAGTAATACGAAAGTATTTACAATGAAGATGGAAACCCTTCTTGAGCGAATATCAAAAAGCTCATGGTAGGTGACTTGTGTGATTCTTTATGAATCAAGCTTGTGATAACTGGAAAGCAACAGTGGTTTAATTCTTAACTGAATTTAAACACGTTCTAGGCCTCTACGCAATATCTTAGTGATCTTGCCAGAACACTCAGAGTGATACCTCAGTGTTCACAGTGATGAGTGGAAATCCTTCTAGTGTTAACCTCAAACAACATTTGGTAGGTAACTTGCAAGATTCTATACGAATCAAGCTCGTGACAACTGGAAAGCAACGATTGTGCGGTTCTTAATTGAATTTCACTTGTTCCAGGAACATGAATTGACGGCTTCAAATCATGCGGATATTATTATCCAAATGATTCACTCTTTATGTTCGCAGTCAGCTTTGGACAGTCGAATAAAGAGAACGGGTTTACCCGCGAAATCTTGTCAATGAGGTTCTTAATTGAAACTACCTGCCACAAGTACGATATTTAATATCGTCCAATGGTCTTCACCGACCGGAGGTAAAATGCTACCGAATTAGAATGAAATGTTCAAGGCCATTTCATCCGTGTATATGTTTTGTTGTTAACTGTCTTATGCAGCGTAACAAGAAGGTGGCATTGCGGTGTACAATCCAGAAGAAGTCGTAAACACATGCTTATGCTTTATGCACTTAATACTTTAACAAATTCAAGAAAGCCTAAAAGTCAAGTCTTCCGCTGTATCAAACTCTGAAGCTTTCAAGAATTTATAAAGGTATAAGTATGTGGAACATGAAGTCACGAGGAGGCAAATTTCACAAGTGATGAATGCACAAGGTCAAGGCAAGGAAACATGCTCAAGACTAAAGTCAAAGATCTCCTCTGCATATTCACAAGAACAAGATCGAACACTCAAGCATAGTATGTTAGGTTTAAGATTTTGTAAAATGGTGTGACCTCCCTTAGGGGGAGATTGTTGGAAATACGTTTTTCTAAAGAAAGTCTCGGTCACATCATTGTTAGCATAGATCACGAGCTATAGACTATTTAGGACATTGTAACTTGGAGTGACCTCCCTTAGGGGGAGATTGTTGGAAATACGTTTTTACGTATTTAGAAAGGATCGATCACTCTAAAGATAGATTCAAGTATTGGGCTCGTGATCCAATATGTAAACATATAGCCCACCAAAGCACACATGTAGGGTGGCTATATAAACCCCCTCCTAGCATGTTAGGAGGGGTTGAACACTTTGTTATTTCAATCAATTTCATCTTTCTTCCATTATCTCCTTTCTCTCTCTACCTTTCTATCTCTAGTTCTTCCATCTCTCTTCCATTCATTAGATAATCAAACACTTGCTAAATCCTAAGAATATTTGGACCTACAACTATAATTGAAAATCAAATTCGATTCATGTAATATTAAAAAACCAATAATAAGATACTCGAACTGAAATACGAAATTAGCCAAAATACTAATTATTGTCAAATGCACATAATATTCTAAGAATGTATATATATTTTTATGTATGATAAGATGGTGTATTTATTATGAAATCTTTATTGGGAAAATGATCCCTGCAGCCAACTGCAGGGAAACTTATATGCTGTTAAGTATAATCAAAGGATCAAAGATGTGATAATGTTAAAGTTGAAGGGCCAAATATGAAATTTGAAATTCTATATTGCACACAACATCAAATAAGTTTGCTACTGCAAGCAGCATGATGTTATTCCCATCTTTATATTGACATTTTATATAACAATCTTTAATAAGTGTTTTTCTTAAAAATTTTAATAAGTTTTTTTTAAGAATATAAAGAGTTAAAATATAGATTTAAATAGAGTTAAGAGTCCTTTCATAATGTATTATTTATTTACTTATAAAATAAGTCATTACAATTAGGTTAATATTTAAATTAGTCTTAATTATTTATATGAATTAATCATGAAAACATATCTATATTAAGAGGCAATTTGAAAAATGCCCCATTCGACCAGTTGTTTGCAAGGTTTCGACACGCGATAGAAAAATTTAACGAGATATGTCCAACTTTATAGACCGAACGATTTTCTAGACTAAAATAACCGACCAAATAGACTCCACCTGAAATAGTCTCTCTCCATCAATAATCATTTTACTACCACAAAAATATATGTTACGCAACGTATTAAAAAGGAATGTAATTGGAACTTTTTGACAAATCACATACATTTTTGCACTTACCCTAAAATATAAGGCTGGGGGGAGTGGGGGATTAATCCCACTCGTGAGTCCTAAGTGGCAAAACTCACCCCAAGAACCCCACCATAAACCCACGCGTGGGTACTATTCCAAAACCCACTACTTGTCACTTACTCACCTCTGTGAGTTTTACAAGTGGTGGGCCCCACTGTTTTTTTAATTATTTTTTTAATAGGTTGTGAGTGAGGATTATTTAGTGGGGTATTTAATGAGTATATTTTATATAAAATAAAGGTGAGGTGAATGTGAGTTTTTTTTTCCTTAAGAACTTTGAAAGGTGAGTTGTGGGTGAGTTGAGGTGGCGGTGGGTTTTTTTGGTTACCACTCACCCTAGCCTAAATGGTTGACCACTTTTAGCTATTCTCGAGACTACTTATACAGAGTATTAAATACATATACAACCGGATAAAGGCCATTTCACATACCACATGTACATTTTCTTCCACGTAAGGTAGTTTCTTCCACGTGGACATTTAACTCATTTATTTTTCTCACCATTAGTACCAACAACAAACCCTAACTAATATTTGTCACTAACCTTTTTTATCCTCACCATCCCACCACCGTCACCGTCCAACAACAACAGCAAGATTAAAGAAGTTAAAGATTTAAACATCTATTAACTTGTACATGTTTACATCCAACAACAACAAAAGTGCGACATATAACAACTATATTAAAAAACATAAAAAACGTCAAAGATAATGTTGGCTGTTATCTTTAACAACAACAACAATAAACTACATGCCACATACAATCCTTTCCTTAAGCCTTTATACATCTGACAAAAAAAACATCACAAAAATCAATGACATGAATATAGGTTTGGCTTTATGAGGTCAAAGCTTCACTTTCTCTGGACTCGGTTCAACAGTGTCCTCGAGACTAATAAGTTCCTTCATCATTTCTAATGCCTCGTCGATTTTCAAAGTAACTCGGAAAACACCGGGTACTTTCCTAATTCTTCTTTATTAGGGCCTCTTGACATATATTTTTAAATCTACTTACATAAATTTAACCAAAGACCTTTAAGATCAAACATCAATGAAACTGAACACTTCTCATCTCTATTAATCTTGGTCCATGTTATCAAGCCAACTACGAAAAAAACGAAAAGAATTATAATGGTGGTCGTGCATGGCAGACCTGATGTCGGATCTGGATCTGCTACTGTTGAATTTTTCGATGTAGAGTGGTGATGGGTGGTGGCAATTGAAGTGGTGACATGTTGCGGTTGTTGTGAAGTCGTCGCAGTGCAGCGGCGGTGGTCGGCCGAGATGGTCACAGCTTTGATTGGTGCTGTGGTTTTAAGGAAAAAGAAGTGTGTGTACTTTATATTAAAAGTGAGAGGTTAAGCAATATATTTATGATTTATCACACAGAAAATGCAAAATAAAAAAAAATAGATGGAAAAAGTTTTAGGGTTCCAGATTGACATATTGTTAACAATAAAATAATATTTGAAAGATTTTGGTGTATATGATACTCTTTCTTTCATATTAATAGTTTAAGTTATTATTTTTAGACATTTTAAATTAATAATTCAGTTCAAAAATAGATAAAAATATAAATTAAGTTTAACATATTACTCTCACATGAATATATTATTACAAATAATTAAGAAATTATAAATTAATTATTTAAAGGTAAAATTATCATTATATAAAAAGTAGGAGAGAAAAAGCTGAAAAAGAGAAGTTTTTATTAAACTGCGTGTTTTTTTTCGTTGGACTATTAATATGGGACGGAAGAAGTAATAAAATAGTAGATGGTTCAATCCGAGACAAAATTATAAGTATATTGTTATTTTATAACTTTTATCCTTTTTTGAACACGTTCTGGTATGGTAATTAAACGTCTACATGTGATTTTAACACATATTCAAAGTAAACAAATTATACAACTTTTTTTCTCTGATTTCACATATTTATTTAGTTATTACAACTAACCGAGTAGTTTCTATAACCCGTTAAACCAATAAGACCAGCCGTAATAAAGTTAGACGACCGAGTTTTCGCTCCCGAGGGCACACAAGACACGTGTTTTGTTATTACAGACAATTCGTTTGTGGCTAATGGTGTTTCTTACATTTGAGGATATTATCTCGTTAACGGGATTTATCCGGAGTTACTGCCACTAGTTAAAACAATACCACAACCAGCTCATGATGACCACAAAAGAATTTTGTACTATAAAAAACAAGAATCGGAAAGGAAGGGTCTAGAATGAGCTTTTGGTGTTCTAAAAAAGCGCCATAATAGTCACTCTTACTCGAAAAATAAGAAAAGAATGAATCCAGAATATGATTTATACATGCATCATATTGCATAATATGATTCGAAAATACAAAAAAGCGTGCAATTTCACCCATATGGTTACAAGAGAAAGAACACCAACCCGAGGACATTGCCTTAAACGATGAGCAAATGCAGGCAGTTATAGGTACATCCAATCAACACAAACACATCATAACCTTCGAGCCGATTTAGTCGAACACTTGTATGCCAATGCTGATTTGTAGTTTCAATATTCGGGTTTATGTAATGTTTTTAATTATTGAATAAAAGTTTAATGTTCGAATAAAAGTGTTTACGTTTACATTTTTATTTACATTTTAGTTTACGAATTAAAATAATTAAGAAGAGAAAAAATAAGGTATGACATGGCGATGGGTTTGTCACCACCAATAAAGTTGAAAGATAAGTTGGGTAGGTGGAGAAAAAAATGGCGAGTTACCTTACCACTCAATCTAGCCCAAAAGCCTGATATTAGTCACTAAATGAAATGTAACGACTGAGTTTGTGTCCATGAGTTTCTCTTAGTTGTGTTCTTTGATTCTAAGCAGTAAGGTTCACAATATTACTAGCTCATTATCCGCGCGTTGCAGCTACGGGTATATTGAAAAAAAAATCCGCTAACAGAATATTTTATGAGTATATATATTTTCAATAATAACTTTACAAATAATGTTGATAGTTTTAAGTCAGAATAACATTAAGCAATAATAAACTACATCATATAAAAATAGTGTTACGAAATTGTGATGATTGAACGTGAAAGATATTTGTGAATCTCTGTAACATTTGTCATAATATCATATAACGTGTAGATATAGAAAATCTTCGTATTTTATATGTTTACACGATTTTATATATTATAATAACCTTAAAATCTTTTTATTTTTATATGTTCAAAATCAAAAGCATATTTGATATTAAACTTACATTTGTCAACAATTTAAATAATTGTATGTACAAAATTTGTTGTTCATAGCAATAATAATTTGTATTTGTTTCATATTATTTTGTATTCACTTTGTCACTTAATATGCATTGCTTCATATTTAATACAAGAACAAATTTAGAAAGTTTTTTTTGTTGTACAAATTTGTACTAAATTCTTGTAAGGGTGCACTACTTTAAATTTGGAGAAGAGTCTTGTACCAAAAGATTGCAAGGGTGTGCTAAATATGCTCCCTAGAGTTTTCCAAAATTGCATGTTAACTCCCCAACGATGAGAAAGTGCATGCGGCCTCCCCAACGACTAGCATAAGTAGCAAGCAACCTCCCTCGTCGTTACCTCTATTAACTTTTGGTGGTTATCTATTTTTTGGCAAGGGCATGCTCGTCTTTTTACATTATTTTCAGCAGCAAAGTTTACTTTTATTGTAGTCATACTCCACGTGTTGTTCTTTGTAACAAACAGTTAGTCACACCCACACTTTAGATCAAAACCCATAAACCCTAATTCATAGATCGATGATTTTGGTATGATTTCGCTTTGTTCATACGGTTTTTTACATAGTATCTATGATCAGCATGTGTAAACATTGAAAGTTTCGAATTAATGTACGACTAATAAGATATAATTAAGATAACTATTTCATAGTTGATAATTGATTTGTTTGCAAAAAAGTTGATTATGAACCTTCATTACGAGTATGAAGCTAATTGTTATACTACAAATATATTAAAGTCACTAATCTAATTTTCTCGATGCATTAGATATAGTTTGGCGATCAAACCATTACCACCATTCGGGTAAAACCCACCTACAACACTTTCTTTTCCTGTTCAATACACAATTCTTAGTATTACTCATGGTGACCGGCCATATACCAATGAATCTATATCCTGCTAATACGCGCCCCTCAATCTTCTCTTCGGCCCTAGCTTAAGTGGCACACTAAGTCCTTCATCCTTTAAGCCAACGCCACCTAACTTGTTTCGTAATTCTGATATTGTAAGGAACTACCTTTTCTTTTGTCCGTTCATAAAGAAGGCTTCTAATGACCACGTCTTGACGTGATTCTACTCCCAATAAGCCCACTACAAGCTGATCATTTTTGTATTTAAAAATGTCATGATACCTCATAAATGAATTAGCAAACTGTGACTTAAACAAAGAAAATTATTCATATATTGGAAAGATTTGTTCATTTCAAGCATCATAGTTATTTCTTGTGATAATCAAATAAATACCTTTCTAGAAACCAGGCTATGGAGTTTGGGATAAGGCCGACGTAAGTGATCACATAACACGAAATAAGAAAATTTATGCCATTAGAATAAGGATCAAAAAGTGAGATAAAGGCTCCTAAATGCACTATTCATAACAATTGCAAATCATTCTCTACTTAGATTCAACAATGACCTTGAAAATCCTAGTACCGTCTTTTAATCGCCTTAGATTAATAAAAGCAATAAACCAACATCATCGATTTATGAATTAGGTTTATGAGTTGCCAATTTGAGGGTTTTAATCTAAAGTGTGTGTGACTAAGTGTTTGTTATAAAGAACAACATAGGGAGTACGACTGCAATTAGAGTAAACTTTGCTACTAAAAGTAATCTAAAAGACGGCATGCCCTTGCCGAAAAAAAAGATAACGACTAAAAGTTAACAGAAATAACGCCGAGAGAGGTTGTTTGCTACTTGCCTACTTATGCTTATTGTTAGGGAGCCACCTGCACTCTCTCATCGTTGAGGAGCAAACATGCAATTTTGGAAAACCCCACGAAGCATATTTGCATTTTAGTGTTTCAATTTTAGAGAGATAGTGCAATCTCTTCTATAAGTAATATAGATTTATTTGTCGTTACAAACGTAGCGCATATTTATATAGTAGCACATATTTATATAACTAGCCGGTTACCTGTGCTATGCGACAGCGGTTCCCGATACTATTTTTTGTGACGAACAAATATTTTTCATTTTAAGTTTTTTATGTTGATGTTTAAACCCGATAAGCCGATTACCCGACCTAACACAACTCGTTTGTATCACTCAGACCCGATAATTTGATTCTTAATTGAGTCTGTTTTTGAGTCACTTTAATCGAATAAGCCTGGATTACACTAATATCCTTAAGTATACATATATCATTACTTGTCGATGGCTTCATAGTTAAATTTCTTTTAAAAATTAGTTATTTGTATTATTGAGCAAGATTATTTTTTCTTGATTGTTAATGGCATACATGTTTTATGAAATATTATAGAAGTAGGTATAGTAGATCTATACAAATAAATACTGTTAGCAACAGTACATATGTGTATCGTTTCTCTTAACAAAGCATCCCAACATGTCACAAAAAAATATACGGTAAAATTTTGTCAACCATTATCTTGGCCTAAATTTAAATACCATAATGCTCAAACTCCAATTAAGACCTCAACCCAACAACATTTTGCAACAATAAACACAAACTTATTTTCAATCAATCTGCTCCCACAAGAAATAAACACTCGTCCATCTTTTTACTTCCAAACGCAGTCAACCACACTTTTTATCTTTCATAAATAGGTACATTGTCATTTCATTCTTTGATTGGTAACAGATGAACCACAAAGTAAACAAATCATTCGAGTATCTTTAATTCACTAAATATTTTCAAGGAACACTTCTTCAAAAATGAATCTCAACCAAAAGCTCACTATCATTTTGTATTTCACGAATCCCATAAAACTGATTCAGCCTTCTTTGTTGTGTTAGTTATTTTGTTTAGGCAATTGAGAAAACCGGGAATGCCCTATTAAGGTTTCGAAGGAAATATAGGCATACCCAGATGTCGGAAAGGAGATCGATGTGACGAATTCAAATGTATATTTTGTGTCATGATTGCTTTTTTTAGTTTTTTATATCAGTAAGTTTGGGCGGTTACATAGTTGGTTTAAATGAGCAGCTACAATACTGTAAAGGAAGATTCTTTTTCTCTATTTATTAGGTTGTTACAAAAATTTTAATTTCTTACAATTTATTGGCTTGGCTATTACAATTATAAGTTTTATTGGAACGTTACATTTTTTAAAGCATTTGAATTATTTTCTAATTAAGAAATGTTTGAGGCTAAATTATTTAAGAAAACTAAATATAGAAAGGAGTTAAATGTTTTATAAAGTAGTATATATATGGATGTTTTTATCGGTTTCAATGGGGTCATTTTGGTTCGTATTCTAACGGATTTTTGGCTAGTCGAACTGATAATGACTCCGATTTCAATTGAACATGGTGTCCAGTTCGGTTTTCAAAAGTATGTATATTATCATTTTAGGTAGACAACATATATACGATATTTTAGATATATAATTTTAATTAATGTACAATGTGTATATATAACTAGCTTAAAGACCCGTCTAACGTCGGGTTTAGTTTAATGGGTGATTTTTTGTAAGAAATAATAAATAAATGTTAATATTAAAATAAATCGAACGGTATCTGGTAATAGATGAAAACAATAATATAAAGAACATGAAGTATTCGATAAGCATTTAAGTTTGTAACGATCATAAAAATAGCCTTCCATGTAGTATGGTCTTCAACCATCACGTATGTGTTTTAGATATTTTCCCATTCAGATCACAAACAACAACTTTTAATCATTTTTTTCTTTTAACTCTTGAGACATCTACATATAATTGACTTTTTTTAACCAACTTTTGAAAAGAATTGTCCTTAACTTTTTTTAATAATCATTGTAAATGAAATTAAAATAAAAAACTGTTTTCAAATGATATTTAACGGCATCCTCAAATCTTATATGAATTAGTTTGATTAAGGTTTAAAAATCTCTTCTATTTATGAAGTTGTAAAAAAGTTACTAAAGAGCTTTCATCGTCATAAATTTTATTATACGTTATCTATCGACGCATGCGCAGTTGCATGTTAATGTTAGATAATTTAGAAAGGGATTTTTTCAAAAGATGATCTACATATCTTACTCTTTTTATGATTAATTTGATATATACTAATATTATAACTTTTCAATACATAATGTATAATGCTTTTAAAACATGTTTTGGTTAAATATGAAATTTATTATTTTTATGTCAGAGATACGAAAATACCCATCTTAAAAAATTTACTCTCTATAGTGTAAATTATTGGTTATCGATAAAAAATACACAATTTAAGAAAAACATTATAGTTCTCTTTATTACTTTTTGTTGAATGACAGTACGTTTACTTTCAACTAATTAATTTAATATTTAATATTTTTTTTAATATTTGTTATAATAACCACAAGTGAATATGATAAATTCAAAATATGTTTTTATCTATTTTTAGAAATGGATAATTAATTTGGTACAACGTGAAATAGAAAAATAGACAATAATTATGGAACGAAAGTAGTAGCATTCTATAACATGACGAACATCTTGAAGATTTGTGTTTGAATGTGGATTCAAACACAATTATGTCAAAGAAGATTTGTGTTTGAACGTGCATTCTAATAATTTATGATATGATAATCATCACTTCAAATCATAATTGGAATGTGATGCGCATTTTTTGTCACATATATTTTTTACAAAATGTAGTAATAGTTTAAAAACCCTACTCCTACGAATCATAAAGGACCATCATCCATGAAGATTTATGTTTTATGCACCTAAATCACAAATTCTTCAATGAAGTCATGGTCTCCAGTTATTATCCATATAAAGCAATGTCACCGCAACTGCTATATCTTCCATAATAGAAACTCTTGAGTTGAATTTCCATGTGGTTTTTTAAAGCTTTGCTAGTGAAAATGTATTGAATAGAAAAAACAGTATGTGTGGTGATAATGAATACGGACTTCAAAGTTGTTGAATAACATGATAATATTGTTCCAAGTCCTACAACACAAATTATACAGATAAAAGGGTAGGTTTAGTACAACTGGCTCACATAACAATATCGTACTTGTAAGACTACTTTAGTGGCACTCTAGTTAAGTAAATGCAAGAAATCTGATTATATAATACGAACTATTTTTTGCACTGACTTCTTCACTTTTAAAAAGTGTCATCTATCGGCCCATGTTCACCTTTTTTCAAGTAAACCACTAAAGCAGGAAATTAGTTCAACAAATAATGGTTTATATTTTGTCTTGAAGGGATCCTTTATGTTATCCAAAGGATTTGGATAAATATAATCAATAACAGATGTTAATTGTTTTAACATAAGCTACTAAATTAGCCTCTTGCCTTCGTATAAAGAGAGTAGTTTTAATGGTTTCTTCAATTAAGAAAAACTAAAACTTTGAGCCGATGTTCCTTGAAACGAAGATTGTTCACATTTAAAAAAAGTGAACATGGCAAACAATTGAATACGTTATCTCCAAAATCGAGTGACATCAGGTGCACACAAATTTTATTCAGATACCATTTGTAGAATTTTCCAATGAGATTGTATTTTTTTTATCAATATCTATTAGTTTGCTAAAACATAGATTTGAACAAACTTGTGATTTTCTAACATTCTAATTATTAAACATTTTCTATTGATTGTTGGTAAATTGATTGTTGGGATGTAGTTAGCACGCATAGGGAATTTGAGCATATTTCGTAGAGTTTCACTACATTTAGGTAATATTTATTAGACATTTTGGTTACTGGGCATAAATTTGTTATCATGTATTCCTGGAAATAATACTGGAGTGGCTAATTAAGGGAATGACACGCTTTATATTTTTATGCATAATTTGATGAACATATCAAATTTAGGATTTTCTGTGAGATGATATAAATTCATTTTCAAATGGCCTTAATCAACGAATTCTTAAAATATATATTTTGAATTACAGATTTTACATAAACTCAAAACACTAAATATGTTATATTTGCATCCGATTTTTAACAATCATATTATTGTATCTCACCAAGACTAATTTGTTATCTTTTGAGAACTTCACAACAATAAAGCCATTGAGAATTAAAGAAAGATTATCGCACACGAAGCAATACACTTCAAGTAACTCATTGGGTTTGCAACAAATTTGACAACTTTATAGAGAATATATCTTGGTTACAAACCTTGTCAGCATGCAAGTAATCTACACATAAGCAGATTGCAAAGTTGATTCAGAATATTAGTGCCAAAAGAACATTTTCATCACATTAAAGAAGATTAGCACAATCTATCTTTTGAGGGTGTGATTAGTTCACTTCTTTAGATAATATCGTGATAAATATAGGCTAGATCAAGTGAACGACTATTTACCTTGTCAAACAGTTATACTGTTATCACTTTGAAAATATGATTCAGGAGGGCTCGTTCAAACTAAATAACCCGTAAATAAAGCAATATTAAACAAATGAAGTTGCTTACGTTATTGTGATAGTGCAAGCAATTGTCTTTCTTATTAAGAGATGAAAGAAATCCTACTTAGAACCACAATTTGCAAAGAATTAAAAGAAGCCATATCACCAAAATGATTGATAGAAAGGAATGTCACATATGAAACCTTTTCACGTCTTAAGGCTGAAAGTACATTTGTATTCAATTAAAAGAGAAGGTTTCTCCATAAAAGATTCAAAATATTATATAATTAAACATCTATAATGATCTTTTATAGAAAAAACTATATAGTCAATCATTTCATCAGGACCTTATAAGCAAGAAATCATAAAAACTTACACCAAGAAAGTGAGTGTAATGTCCATATAAGAAGAAACCTAAAAAAAGTAGACTGATTAATTATAAAAAGCACATAAGAAGCACATAAAAAGCACCAAAATTAAAAATCTGATATATTCAATACTTACCAACTCAGTGGCAAATGAAGAACAATTTTATTGATTTGCAAATGTGCAAACAAATCGCTCAAAGTCTGCATTGCTAAAACAAAAATAAATTTAAATAGGATGATAGGAAAGTATTTTATAATTGAATCGAAAGATAATAATGTAATATGGAAGTAATAATTCGATACTCTAATTTTAATAAGAAATTACTGTAGTTTACACATCACCAACACATAAAGGAATCAATCAAAATGTTTATTAAAAATCATGAAAAAGGGTTTCATGAAAAAGGGTTTCGGTCTGTATTTTTTTGAATTAGGGCTTCTGAATCGTCATTTGGCGTGAAAGAATAGGTCGATGTGTGCTTTGGTGGGTCTGTTAAATAGGTTAATACGTGGAACTGGAGCGTGTAGTCGAAGATTGTAGATTAAGATTGAATCAAAGAACCAATTTGAAATTATATGTGAAATGTTTTTATGACATTAAAAAGAGTAGTTGAAATTATATGTGAATTAGGTTTACGACATTAAATCACATGCATCTTTTAAGAAGATTTTTTGAAGCTTTCTTATTAAGACTTGTGTATGTTATTGTGAAACTTATTATTAAGTTAACAAAAATATATTATCTTCATAAATGTCACTCATTATTATCATTTACCAGGCGTGTTATTTGTTATTGTGAAACCGATTTTGATTAGATGCTTATTATGGTAATGTTTTAATACACCTTTTATGTTACCGATTTGGTTTTTTATTTAAAATTTTCATAGGGTTTACAATGTAACATTTTATTTATAGCAATGTTTTTAACGTATTTTGTTTTAAAATTTTAATTCTTTGTTATGACTTTTAATAATAAAATAATATTTATTTTTATATTTATTTTGATTAAAAATATATATTTAATTTAAATACTTGTTAAGACTTACCATAATTTGATTATTTTTTCGATTTGTTGTAGGTAAAGATATACATTTTAATATTATTTTCACTTTTGTTAAAAAACACAGAACCTGTTTACGTTTGTTGTTCTTTTATTTATTCACACACAAATCAATTTATAAATATATTTCTTTTAAAACATGTTTTAATTTTCTTTTAAACTTTATTAAAACAATTTTTTTCTTTTATTAACTCTTAGTTACAATTTGTGTTCTGTATATGTTCTTTTACAAAAATATAACTAAATTTCTTGTATTAATGTTTTAAATTTATTACACATTAAATAATTATGCTCTAGTTTAAGAGGTTATAATAGGAAATGTTTTAATGGCAATTTTAATGCTTTAGCTTAAGAGGCTTGTACATGTGGGTTAATTAAGGAAGGTTTTTTAATTTTTCAAGCTTAAAGAGCTTGTAAATTATTTTGTTTTATTAGTTAAAATAGATTGTAAATCTATTTTAACTAATAAACCAAAATAAATTACAAACACCTTAAGCTTAAAACATTAAAAAACCTTCCTTAATTAACCCGAATGTACAAACCTCTAAAGCTAAAACATTAAAACTGCCATTAAAACATTTCCTAATATAACCGGAGTTTTTTTAAACATCTTTTTTGCAACAATGTTTTGAAGTAAACTATACGCTTAAAACAATAATTCAAACAAGAAACAAATTTCTTTAGAAACTAATAACAATAACATTTCTATATTAAACTTTCAGGTTTGCACCAATTTTAAAAATAACAGGCGCTAACAATTAAATGAAAGTATACAAGTTATTAAGCAATTAAATCACAAAAGACACAATTTAAAAATAAAATAAATAATGCATGAGTTTTTTTTAATATTTAATGCTTATTATTTTTGAAAAAACTTAATAAACATCCGGTTAAAAAGTTTATAAAAAAATTATTTATAACCAGACAAACTTTGTATAATAATATATTATAAACATATTATTTTTAAACAAAACTTTATAAACATCATTTTTGTTATTATCTAATAACTCTAAGATCCCTTATAATATACTAAACTAATTTTAGCAAAAATGATAATAATATAAAATATAATTTTTTTAATAAAGTAAATGGAAGAATTATATAATTTGAGTAAGTGCTACCAATTATATAGATTCAAGTATAATTTTTATGAGAATAAAAATAAAAAGTATTTAACTATGGTAAGATATAACCAAATTTTAATTAAATATATATTTTTGATTAAAATAAGTTAAAATAATATAATTATGGCAAGTCATAACAAGTTTTAATATTTTGAGATAAAAAACATTTTTAAAAAAAAACATGTCCTTTTTTTGTAAATTTTTATTGAAAACTTAGAAATAAATATTATTTTTGTAAAGTTATAAAAACAGCTAAACCGGTTTGAAATTTTGACAAAGAAAAAAACGTATTATAGAGTTTTGTTAATTGTTATTTATATAAAGTCATTAAAGATTTTATAGCCTTAATAAATGTAAAATATTTCTTTTTTTCTATCTCTTATGTTAAATTTTGATTTGTTAAAATTAATTTATTAATTTGCTACATAAAATCAATATACACTCTCTAAAAAATAATTATCCTTCATTTTCATATTACTCATCAGAGTGTACAAATTTATAAAAAGGTTTCAAAAATACAAGTTTTTTAGGAAAGTTTGAATAAATTTTTAAGAAAAAACAAAACGCGTAGCATTAATGTTGTTAATTAACATTAATATGAATGAATCTTTATTTTTGTAAACTAATGTATCAGTTTCATATCAATCACACCCTTTCAATATCTGCTGATGAAAGAATCCTTAAAAAGTTTGCAATCAGTTTCAATTCCTCAATCTTCCTCTATACGCTCCCTTTAAATTTCATATTAATATGCAGTTTCAATTCCTCAATGAGCTGTTATTTTTTTGTGCATATGTTGTTTTTGTTTACAGTCTAGATTCAATAATTTTTTAATTTGATTAATTTCAGTTCAAAAATTGATTATTTTCTTTCTTGGTTATGCAGGTTAAAAGCAATCCTGATAATGAAGAAGGGTCAAAACTATTTAACTCTCGATCTATGTCGTTGGTAAGTATCATTGTATGATATTACACTGTAAAATTATTAAGTACCTATTCAAGTATGTTGTGTTGGTTTGTAGATGAGAAGGTGAGTGATGCAGGGATCCCTTTTTTGAATTTGTGTTTATATATGTATCTTACCCGTTTGCTTAAACTACTTGGGATGTGAAAATTAATTTTATTCTTAATATTTATTTTGCACGCTTCACAGGTCATTCTGCAATGATTCAACTCAGAACCTCGATTCGACCAAATAATCTAGCTATGTCGCGCCATTATTATTTCAAGTTAGAGACTTTTTCCTTCAACCATCACAACTATATTTAGTTAAAGTTGATGCTAAATTTTGTATGGTGCTTTTAGTTATAGTCGATGCTTATTTATTTGTGGTATTTAGTTATAATTGATGCTTATGCGGTAATCGAGTTAAATCATAAGATGTTTGAATTAAAAGATTTGGTATGTAGGTTTGGTTTTATGATAAAATTTTACACTTTAGTAAATTGGTTAGTGAAATCTGGTAATTTTGAGTTTGTTGCACTGTTTTGACTAATTCGAGAGACGTGGATGGTATAGCTTTAAACTTTACTCAAGAAGCCTATGGTAAAATAGTGAAAATAGTTTAATGACCATGGAAGCATTAACTATTTAGCATGTTTGATACTTGATGCTCAGAAGTAAGAGTCTAAACCGTATTAGTTAATAATTATGTTGGCTATGGTATTGTAAATGTGTCTGCGAATATTGGGTTATTAGAAAAGGCACATGGCATTCTTGATGAAATGAATGTGCAATTATTAGAAAAGGCGCATGACATTCTTAATGAAATGAATGTGCAACATCTTAAGTTTGTTAGGCTTAAATGTTAAAGAAAATTGAACGGACGTGATTGTTAAAACATATTAAACTTCTCAAATTTTCTCAAAGCTTTATATCATTAGGATTGGGTCAGGCAACTTTTTTTATAAGGATTTACAAGCATTTAGGATGTGGGCAGGTACAGAAGACCCCCATAGTTCAGGTCTAAGCTCCTTTGTTGCCGTGTATTTATTCCTCTTCTTAGTTATGTCCGCATTGTGTTCGACACTATTAGTGAACTGATATTATGACAAGTACATATCACTGGAAATGTTTCATTTTAACTTACAAACTTTATCAGTTTTCTTCTTAGGTTTCTCACAAGATTTTTATCCAAAATGACAACAGCCCGAAAGTATTGATTTCACCTACATGATCTCTACATAAACCCAGTGAAACCGAGTCATAACGTTCTTGGGAGCAACATATCAAACGAATAAAAATATGTTCTTAAAAAGAACCTACTCTTTATTTTGCTATTTGACTTTGTTTCTATCAACCTAAAAATGGTAACACTTCATTATGTTACACAAAACAAGTTTCGAGTAGGAGTTTGATTATTCACAACTTCTTTGAAAACCCAATAGTTGTGGATGCAACTTAGCTACTTGCCTAAACGGATTTATTTCACTATATTGATTATTACATTTTTATTTACATGTGAGCATACTAATGTCATTATGCTCTACCTTTTTATGTTTGAGGACTGATGTTGGTGGTAGACATACATATGGAAGAGTTGCTATTCGCACAAAATTTAACAAACTTTTCCTTTAACTACAGTTTTACATGAGTGACAATCCACCAATGGGTGAAAATAATCTAAGATTAGGTGCAAGGAAGGCCTTGAAGTCACAACTTAGTGTTCTTGAAAACTAATTTGTGTTTCACTTGGTCGTTAAAATGTAACCAAATGTATGCTTGAGTAAGAAGCCACTTTTCAGAAACTTATTTCTACACAACATTTGTGGTTGCAGCCATGTAGCTTAGCTACATGGCATAAAAAAACTTGCTTACAATAAAGTACATATATTAGTTTACCCATTATGCTCATTGATTTATAATGCTGCAATTGATTACTTTTTAGATTTTACCTGTTTTGATTGTGTACTTATAATTATGCATAATGTTAGGAATTGACCTTTGTTGTGATGTTGAAAACACAAAGGAATACAATTCACAGTGGTAATAAACTATTGTTTGCATGAAGTGTTTGAAATCTTCGCAAAAAAAATACTATTGCAGCATATATTTCATTTGTAGATAAAAAAAGTTTGAAGATTTTAGTTGTGACAATATACGAACTCGATTCGCATCAAATTCGTATATAAAGAATACACAACAAGTTTCATATGTAAAGAAGATTATTTCATATATGAATAATGATCATACATTTTTGTAACACTTTTCATTGTTCCTTTTTACGTAAATTGCAAGAGCACTTTCATTTTTCCAGAATACGTGTGTTTATAATTATTCATCATTTCGTTTGTACTCTCATAATTCGTCAAGAATGTTCAGTTATATAATAAAGAATATCAAAGGTATGGTTGTTACCTGTCTTAACATCTTTATTATTATTAGCCATGTAAACCAACGTTTGAAACCCGGTTCCGACCAAAAAAATGGGTCATTTTAGGCTATTTTCATATTTTTGAAACCCGGTTAGACCCCTCGGGTTTGGATGACCCGGTTCAACCAGCTTCTCGAGACTCGGCCGAGTTTTGAATTTTTCGTGTATTTTTGCAAATAAAACATTTTATTTATACGTATTTGTGTTATAATTTTATTTTTACATATTATAGTTGTTAATAAATAGTTTATATGTTTAATATATGAATGATTTTATGATTTATATATATAATTTTGTTCTAATCATTATAAATATAAATATTTATATTGTTATAAAAATCCAGGTTGACTCGATGATCCGGTAAATCGACTAAATCGATTCAATAACCGATTTTCAAAACATTTCCATAAACAATGTTGTTGTTTTCTTTACTAATGTCATTTATATATTCATATGAAGGTTTATATTCAATTTTTAACACGCATGAACTACATAGATGATAGGCAATAGTGCGAATGGATTGAAATTGTAAAACAACTATTATCGATCATAACCGATTTTAGTTTACCTACATTTTTTGTGAACTATTAGGTATTTATGACATTGAACTTAATTAACGCTCTCATAATTTGCTATTAAAAATCATCAATTCTGGAACTCACAATGCGTGGACGTTTACCTCAATTAGTATTCATGACCATCATCAAAGTTGAAGACAAGAATGCATGGACGATTATCATTATAATTTTACAAACTCAAATGCATATCGAATAATTGATATATTTTTATTATTATTATTTCATGTATTAACAGAACATGCTTACATTCGATTATTTATTTTTATATTCAGTACTTTTTATAAAAAAATATTTAAAATACACCCGACGTTAGACGGGTCTTTAAGCTAGTTAATTAATATTGATAAATTTTATTTTTAAATGTGTATTATTTATTATGTACTTTATATTAATTAGTTTTAATATAAGTATTAAATTATGTTTTTATGTTTCAATTGTTTTTTATTTACATTTTAATACTTGTATTATGAGTTGTTTTGGTTATAAATTAAGATGAATGGTGTTTTAATTATGGGATTTAATGTAATATGTTTTAATATTTTATAAATAAAAAAGTTAAATATTTTATAAAATAATATGATATTTTCTTATATTTTATGTATTCATGTTAGTGTTTATATATAGCAATCTTAATGTAAAGTGATGTTTTGCTATTAGACAGGAACACTGTATTCCGAAGGTGTTTTGTTGAGAAGTCAACATATATACTTCTATCTATATCTATACTATTATATAAAGAGACTTACTCCAAACCTAACTCTGATTTTAATCTAGAACCTAAAATTATCACATCTAACTCTAAGCTAAAAATTAATATAAGAATATTAGATTTAAGCCATTAGATTATACTTGATAAATTAATCTCATCCATTCATTTTTTGAAACAAACTTTTATAACAGCTTTTGTAATAACTTTTGTAACAACATTTGTAACAAACTAACCAACTGGCTTAACTCAGTTGGCCACCAAGGTTTCACTAAGTGGTTTCCTTGGAGGAGGATTCCTAGAGGTCTTTGGTTCAAGACCTGCCAAGGGCCTTTCAGGCGAAGCGGATAAGGAAACTAACATAACTAAGCGAGGGTTCGAAGAAGACATTCTTCCGCTTGGATGTCATTGCACGACTTGACCCACTAAACACTAACATTTGCCGTTCTTAAAAAAACAAAAAAAAAAACATTTATAACAAACTATTAATAAAACTTTTATTTTTAAATTAAAATATCTTTTTATTTATTTATCTTTTTTATAATCTAATTTCGTCATATTTTTTAGAACTTCGTGCTATTTAATTTAGCATCCATTTTAATATATTTTTGTTAAATTTTAAATTTTTCAATGATATTGAGTTTATTTTATTTTAATTTAATTTTTTACTTTTAATATATATTTGATGAGTTAAAATGTAACATTTGTTCGTTAAAAAATAGTTATCGGGTACCTGCCGCTGTATTGTACGGGTACCATGCTAGTATATGTAGAAAGGCCTAATTTCAGTATTATATACGTGATTGATATGAGATAAAATGTATAAAACCGATAAACTACAAAATTTTGGCACTCATCGTTGATTTGGGTCAAGAAAAAGGTTAATACTATATTACTATGTTGAGACAATGCTTCCATAAACATATAATATTATATTAAATGCTTTAGACGCCTTAAGATCTATACTTAAAATGTTTGTTATTCCTTAATAATGTCTACAATATGTATAAATGAAAAAGATGTTAGAGTGTTAACTTAGAAAAAGGAAAAAGAGAAGCTTATTACAATGGTGACACGTGAAAAAGTGTTCGGGTATATATGTATCTAAAAAGTAAAGCTAAGCATCAGGTTTCGGATTGGATGAGACCGGTCAAGACGAGACTAAATCGAAAATCGAGAAGGTATATAATTCTAGATCGAAGATCAAATCAAAATGATTCGTTCCGATCATATTAAGTATAACGGACAGGTTTTTTTAAGACCTAATCAAATTGAACGGATCAACCAACTGGACACTAAAATGGTCCAAAACTACGAATCGAAAACCGAACCGAAATTATACGATAAGATCCAATTTTCCGATCTGATCGACAATCTAAAATACTCACCCATGTTCGAGAGTATACTATAATTTCATGACCATGCGTGTCACGAGACTTAGATACAAACTTGTACACTTTTTCTACTCTTCTCGTATATGGAAAGTCATTTGAATACCTTCGAGCTCCAACTTATTAGTGGGTCAATAAAGCCCGAGTTTGGTTTGTGAGCTTAGGGTTCGTTAGGGTTTGATGTAATATCCTATATATTATGATGAATACTAAATCATAACTTATGAGATTTTCATCAATAAAGCCCGAGCTCTGTTTGTGGGCTTAGGGTCCGCTAGGGTTTGATGTAATATCCTATATATAAGATATTACATCAAACCCTAACGGACCCTAAGCCCACAAACCGAGCTCAGGCTTTATTAACCCACTAATAAAAGTATCAATGTTGTGAAGCTATTATAAAGTTTGTGATGCTATCCTCGCGAATCATGTCAATATATTAGCTACATTATTCTAAAGTCTTTGTTGCTTTGAAGTTTTTCATGTATATAAAAGACTCGATTAATGATTGGGTAGCATGATTCATTACCAAATGTAATTATTAATCAACTTTCATTTGAGCACAACATAAAATTTAACTTTTAATCGACTTCTGTGTCAGTTAATCCATTGTAATTTTTTATGGGTTTAATACACATGCATTTACTACTTATTATGGGCTTACGACCGCAACATCCTAATAAAAGGCGATATGTTGGCTCACGGGTCATGACGAAACCCAAAACCTTTTTTTTCACAAAAATATTGATTTTTAATGTGGCAAGTATGATTAAAAATTTAAATTAATTTTAGTTTTTTATACAACAAGTTATAGCATTTGATTATACCTTATGTAGTATATATAGGATGATATTGCTATTAGAGACAAATTAAAATAACATAAAAGCATAAGAGTCTAAAATACATACCGTAAACCATTTGATCGCTTAGATTTCAAGAAACACAAACAAGAAAATGTTGAGGCGTGTGATGCTCACACTTTTCTTAAGATAGATTTGTCCTCTCCACGGTGCTTGAGAATCATGGACGTCTATCTACAACAGCAACAGACAACCACGTTAGCACAAACGTGTTATCAAGGCGAACCAAAATACCTGTCTTCCCTCTATTACGAACAAACACAATATGGATGATAACAAAAGGAGAGGAATGATTGATTTGTGCGTTTTTTCAGTGTGTAAGAAATGAGACTTGATCTCTATTTATATGGACTAGGGATGAAAGAAAAACCGTTACAATTAATTAACAAAATTAGTTATCACTAATTCCCATGAATTCAAATAAAACCACTAAATTAATTTTATTTTTAATTCACACTAGTGTGTTTGATGACACCATCAATTGTCATTCAACATTTTGACTAGTTTTTCCAACAATCATCCACATGAATGAAATTGATAAAAGGAAACAAATTTCAACGACTCGATTTTGTAATAGAGTTTTGTAGTTGATATTTGCATAGGATATGTAGGTGTTACGCTTTGAACCTTCCCTCGTGAAATATATACTTAGCCTCCTAGTAGCCAGTAGAACTTGATGTCTTTGAACTGTCTGCTGTTTGTGTAGACGATAATATATATTCACACAAATATCTCCTTGACACATTTTGGTTCTCATAGTTATGTTCGTTTTGGTCATGAACATTAGCCTGGTTCAGTAAGAGCTTTTAGGAATTGCGCCCCCACAATTCTCTTCAAAGCGACCTCACTTCTCTCTCATATAGGTGATTCTTCATTAATCATTAAAAGCCAAATGCTTAACCTCATATGATCACTTTCATAAAAATAGACTAGGAAGTTTACTAACTCCCTTAAAATATTAATATGGAGTTTATTACTCCTCCACAGTGACCTCTATTTATACAAGTAGGTTGTCCTATTGAACCCAGATCTTGGGATCTCCAGTTATCCATGCGGATTCCAAATGGGCAACACCTGCAACTCTGGTTTGCATAGATTTTGATTGGTATCTTTTGAACTCTAGCTTGGCTGGAATCCCCCACATTGAATATATCTCAAGAATCTTATAGAAAGAATTATTCCTTTCAACTTCAATCTCGTTTAGAGAGTAAATTTTTTCTATAATTATCTTTGATTCAAGCAATATAGCAAGGTATCTTGCAATCATCAAAAAGACAATAAAAATATATACACATGTATATATATTTTCTCTACTTATTTGTTGATAGTAAAGATCACATTACAAAGTATTAAAGTTAATGTGCTCGCATTCCTTCCAACTAAAAGAATAGAAGAATTACACAAGTTCCACACTTATGTCTATAACGACTTAGGAAATTAGGATATGTTTTATAAATGTTAATTAACAGAACAACGTCTAGCATGCTATAGACCATGAAACACGAAGTTTCATTTGATTTCTAATAAGAGATCTCACATCTTTTGCCCAAAACATGTCCTCTTTTGAAAAATTCAATTTAAGCGACGGAGGCATTGTCCAAAGACAATAAACAATAAAGAGTCTAATATGTGTCACACATATACATCACATTATGCGTTTTCAATCTTTTTATTATATCCTTTGCTCACATAGAGCTTCATCTCGATCTTAAACCAAGACTAGTGAAGGAATATCCTTACGCTAAATTTAATAGATTTACACAAATATCAAACTTATTAAATTATACTCATGGGGTCAACGACACTGACCTCATATTTATTGCCGTTAAGCCATTTGATATTTCTCATATGAAATCCACAATTTCCATGTCATATTCTTGATACTATACGCAGTACAAAAGTGTGATAATCAAGTAAAATCAAACGAGCAAGTAATAATTCTTTCATAATGACAATATGTCTCGTAACACATGTATCATATAGTGATTAATCACACAAGATTCAACAAAGCAAAGGATGTTACATCCTTTAAAGAACCAACATGATATAGATATTTATTTTTAACGTATTAATGTTCTAACCATTAACATTATATAAAAATAAAAGTTTGCAATCATATGATTTAATCTTTTATGTACAAACTTTAAAAAAAAGTTTAATTTCTTATGTGGTCATTATTAAATATTTAGTTCAAAAACCTTTCGTTTTTAATGAAAAAAACACATTTTTTCGTGACAACTCACATGGAACAAAAACTTGTCCTAAATAGATGTCTATACAATACACCCATTAAAATTAAATTTTTTGAAAAACAAATTTAGCTCCACAAAAAAAAATTAAGTATGAAACTCATTCTTTTACTATGCGACGAACGCATTATCTCACGAGTGCACAACCAACAATATTTTAGAGTTCAGATAGCACCAGGATTTTCATTCCTTAAGAATGTGTTTTATTTCAAGTCATGAAACCATTATTGATTGAACAAACCAATATCATGCCAAAACTTCAACTGACATGCTATAAACAATATAAAGCAAATTTGAGTTCACATACAAACTTGAAAATGAAACAAGTTATTTTCCTTGATTGAAAAAATATCCCCATAAACCCTTAATTTAGCATAGACTCAACCAACCAATCACAACCATCCATTTTTATCATATAACAAAAAAACTCATTTTTTAAAAATTAAATATCTCACAAACCGTTCATCGTTACGTAAAACAAAACATATTATCGCGACGAGAATTAAATCATCTATCTATCGAGGGGCACATGTATATACTTTCGACGAACTTTTTTTCGACTTTTTTTCTTAAGTCACGTCTGGAGAGAATCATATATGTTTCGTCACGAAACATATATGATTCTCAGAAAATCATATATGATTCATATCACGAATCATATATGATTTTCTAAAAATCATATATGATTCGTGACGAATCATATATGATTCGTGACGAATCATATATAATTCTCTCCAGACGTGACTTAAGAAAAAAAAGTCGAAAAAAAAGTTCGTCGAAAGTATATACATGTGCCCCTCGATAGATAGATGATTTAATTTTCGTCACAATTGTGTATTTTTTTCCGTTTGACGATTTACCGTTTGTAAGATATTTAATTTTTTAAAAAGTGGTGAGAAGTGGATTTTTTTAAAAATGATTAATTATGATTGGTTGAATAAATGTATGCTAATTTAAGTGTTTATATAGATCTTAACTCTTCCTTGATTATGTAGACATTAAAAAGACCACAATTCAATTATAGTTTCACATATCTAACGTCATTTATTGATAATAATCGCCATAGTCAAATCTCATAAATAAATAAATAGACTAATAAATAAAACATTTAAACCCCTTGAATGACTATAACCACAAACGTTTTATAACTAATTACCAAATAACTCGTAAGTCACATAATGACATTTAATATCAATATAAATTAAATTCCATCAAAGAAATTAATTATGCAAAAACACGTTATATATGTTACACACATTTTTTTTTCAAACAAAATAAGTTGACTAGTATCTTTAAATAATATAACTACTTATTGTTTGAAGATCATTGTTAGCTTTATACAAAAGAACTACAATCAAACGTTATATGTATAAAACTAGCATCATAAAAATAAAAGCTTTTTAATCAGTTTGTACTTCCAAAATTGATTTGAAGAAAAACACAAAAGCTTTCTAAAAGTATAATAACCTTAACAAGGTGAAACTTTGAGCACTTAGTTGTTGACCATATCAATTTAAAATAATAACCTTTTCAAGTAAAGGTAGGCTCATGTCAATGGACAACTCAATTATAAGATTACGAACATACAAGTAATAAGTGGTCACATAATTACTAAAAGCATATACGAATTTACAGAAATTCTTTAACATGAAATATACAAAAACGCTAAAAAGTATATCCATATTTACATTCACGATACCAATATCACAAGACTAGTTCATATATCAACAAAGTATATCACATTTTTGCCTTTAGTTAAAACTGTCGTACAAATTAGATATTAAAAATGATCAAAACAATATGTCCACCAACTGATTAATCTACATATAGGCATTTATGATTGCTATAGTTATACATAGTATAAAATTAATCAATCATTTAAATGCCAAACAGTGCAAAAAAAAAAAAGAATATCACTCCCATTGCTCATAGTCCTATGTAATTTGTTAATCATTATTATCTTTTGAGAAACAAAGACGTTCATTAGAAAGCATGCCCCCAAAAGCAGTTTATAGTTTTGTGTAGGAAAAATATTAGCCGAATAATTGACATTGTAGATTCTTACATGAACAATCATCTCAAATAACAACCAAACTCTGTTTTAAGATTGTAGTATATATAGGATGTATATGACTATTAGAGACGAATTAAAATAACATAGAAAATAAAAGTCTAAAATACATACCGTAAACCTTTTGATCAATTAGATTCCAAGAAACGAAAACAAGAAAATGTTGAGGCGTGTGATGCTCACACTTTCCTTATGAAAGATTCGTCCTCTCCACAATGCTTAAAAATCATGGACGTCTATCTCCCAGGATACAACAACAACAGTTAACCACGTTAGCACAAACGTGTTATCAAGGCGAACCAAAATACGTGCCTTCCCTCTATTACGAACAAGATACACAATATGGATGATAACAAAAGGAGAGGAATGATTGATTTGTGTGATTTTTCGGCGTGTAAGAAATGAGAGACTTGATCTTATATGGACTAGGGATGAAAGAAAAACCGTCATAATTAATTAACAAAATTAATTATCACTAATGTCCCATGAATTCAAATAAATCACTAAATTAATTTATTTTTAATTCACAATAGTGTGTTTGATGACACCATCAATTGTCATTCAACATTTTGACTAGTTTTTTCAACACCTTACACGTATTGGGTTTAAATAGATTCATTAGAAGCAGAAAAAAAATACAATTTATGAAAATTCGAGATGTGATCCCTATTTGGGTCCAAGAATCCAATGATAAACAATGTTTGTGTTTACTCATCTTACAACAATCTTTAATTATGCTCATAAATTGATCTTGAGAAAAGCTACAATCAAGAAACTCTTAGCTACAAAAAGTGTAATACCACGAACTTAACGCAATCATTTTACCCTAATTATGCGACTGATTTTAAATTTTTGAGAATGTAAGTGTTATTATGTTTGAGGGTTTTAAGTTGAAACCAGTAATTTGTGGCTTTATTTAAATGTTGTGACGATTGAAGAGAACCGTTAGTGATCGCGATGCCGATGGATGCCCATTTTTATGTTTTATTATCGATTATTTCCATATTAGAGATTTTTGAAATTTTCGTTTCATTACGTAGTAAGTCGAGTCGGAACCTTGTCTATTTGTTTTGTGTGCGTTAAATTATTGAAAATGTATTTTTATTGAACGGTACTTTATTTTTATGAAGCCGGGACGAAACCCGGACTCCCACGAATTTTAAAAACCGACTACTAATCACATTCCCGCTCTTTAACTATTGTTTGTTTTACATTGAAGGCAAAAAAAAACACATATTACAAAAACTACCCCCACCCACATATAAAAAGAGTTTTTCTCACACACAAAACCTCATTTTCCCATTTTCAAAATTTGAAAACTTCTCCATTCTCTCTCTCTAGTGTGTGCTGCCACCCCCACCATCATAAAACACCACCATAAAAAAATTTCTACTTAAATTTGGAAGAAACCAAGCATAGACCTATCTTAATTTTCATCTTGTGTGTTTTGAACTAATAAAATCCAACATGCATTAACTTTGATTTTTCAAAAATTTATTTTGATGAACAATATGATTTGATTTGGTTGCATGTGTTTATTGTAATGTTAAGATCAAGTGCAATCAAACAAGCAAGCTAGAAAAAATATTCCTTTGGTATTTTTGTCTTCAAAACCCACGGCTACAAGGGTGGTTTTGATTTTTGGAGTGTTTTGATTCTTGTTTTGTTGGTAAGATCTCCTAATTATATGTTAACTATTTAATTATTTATATTTAAATAGTTGCATGTGTGATTATGAGTTGAGATTTGAAAGGGAATGAACATGTAAGTGATTAAGATTGGTTAGGATGGCTATTAGTCAATATTAGAAGTATGAGAATGATTAAAATGGGTCAAAATAATAAATTGATATGAGTTTTAAAAGTATATTTTAGGTCAGTGATTTTTTAAGGTATTTTTCATGGTCTTAAATCTGAGATAATTTTGGTTTGATGGGATATTGTTGTAGGGCTTTTCTCAAGATTTGATTCGGTATAACATAGGCCTTCTAACTAAAAACGAGAAAGAAGTTATGCTAGTTTGATTATTCGTGTACCGGGAGACGAGTACCGACATAACACAAAATTGTTGTCGATATTTGGTCAAATCTAGGGGACTATGGATTGAGTTTCAAAATGTTCAAGGGCTGTTATTAGGCTCTAAAACTAGGGTTATGAGTCTATATTTAGACTCAAGTGTTGGTTTTCAAAACGGAAATGGTTAAGATGGTCAAAATGATTTTATGAGTCAAAGGTGTAAAACTGTCCGAATTTTTGAGTTCAAAGATGTGATGAGCAGAAGGTCTTAAAAGCAAAATCTTTTAATAAAATTTTAGGAGCACTTTCTACAGATTATGATTGAGTTTTCCAGTTAGTTTCATAAAAATTTGAGGTGTCTAAGTATAGGAAAACAGCTTGTATATTTGGTATGTACTGGCAGAATGCTTCTGGGAGCATTGTTTGGTGAAGTAAACTTGTAAAGATGTCTAGTAGTATCACTTGTGTGGATTATTCTTGTGAGTTTATCATGATTTTGAGTTGTTGATTTTAATTTTACTAAGTATGAGTCGATACTTGGATATGTTGATAAAGTGCGCGCCTTGTTTGGTAGGTTGCGGCTTTCGTGTTTTACCGGGCATCTAATCGTCGGTGATCGTTCTACTACTACTTCTACTACTTGAGGTGAGTCTATAGCCTCGCTTTGTACTTGTTTTAAAATGATTTTAACCCGCTAGGAGGATACATGTTATTTGAAAATAAATGGAACACAAGTCATGAATGGTTGTTTGGACTCGAATGTTGCTTGGATTGTATTAAGTACCTTGTTGCTAACGGCCCTAAATTCATGAACCGTTAACTATTGTCTAGCTCTTGTATGAGTAGAAATAACCGCTTATACAATTAATAGTACTATGGGGTTAACTACCCTATCCGAGACGAGAGTAGTACGTTTAGTACCCTCTGTGGACGGATAACTTATGATAAGAAATAAGGTATAAATTTGGCAACAGATACCTTAAGAGGGAAAATGTTTTACTTTAATCATGCCGACAAATTTGGCGCGGGTGATTAAGTTAAGGGGTCGGTGTCATGAGCTTAAATACATTCACTTAGCTTTACTGTCATATGAAATAGTGGAATGAGAGATTGCATGCGTTACAATGCTATTGGATGATCATGATTGATTTTTATACTTGTCTTGTGTACAATTGATGTTTTGTAAAACCTATAGATTCACTCAACCGTTGTGTTAACGATTTTAAGCATGTATTTCGGGTAATCGAGATTGATAGCAGCAGAGCATGCATGGAGGAAGTTGGTGCTTAATTGTCTAATCTTTATAGTTTTTCCATCCTTTACAAATGAATAAATTACTTTAAGTTTTTGATGAACATGTTGTGTTGGTAACGGTTTTTGGGATAAAACGCTACTCTGATTGTATAATTTGGGATGGAAAATTTTAGACAATGTTCTATATTATTTTAACGTCTCTTTTGAGGTCGTTTTCTATGATTGTGGGTGATGTGCTATGAGTAGCGCCCTAAAGTGGTATTCCGCTGCGTGGTAATTTGGGGTGTTACAAAAAGTCCTAGATACGACACACATGACACGTGATGGGGAGATCTAGTTTTGGGACAAAAAAGTCCTAGCTAGTAGTAGCTACAAAACAGATATATTACAAAGAAAATAGAATAAATTACATGAGTGGTCCTTGTGGTTTAGTTAAAATTGTAACTTCAGTCTCTCGACTTTTAAAATTGTATAGGCAGTCCTTAATTTGCAAAGAATAACACGCTTGGTCCCTCTAACTATCTAGTCTTAAGTGGACTTAGTTATTATTTATAAGTTAGTTCTTTTTGTTAATTGTTGTTGCATCGTCCATCCTTTATTCTAACGGATGTTTATAACTTAATTTTAGGTTCGTTTATTTACGTTTTCGTCCGTTTTTTTAACATTTTGTCAATATTTTTAAAGAAATCGAACAAATTTACTTTGAAAAAAAATTTAATTTCGAGATTCGAAAAAAAGTTGAAGCTCAAAAAATTTATTTCGAAAACCAATTATTCGAAATTGATTTTAAATTCAAGAAAATTATTTAGAAAAAAATAATTTATTGCAAAAGATTAATTTTAAATTCGAAAATGATTTTAAATTAAAAAAAACACTTTAGAAAAAAAAAATTTCGCAAAAGATTAATTTTAAATTCGGAAAAAAAATTTCGAAAAACATTGTAAAAAAAATATGCCTTAAAATTTTTTGTTATTTTTGAAACAAGTAATTTCAAAAAAAATTAATTCCAAAAAAAAAAAGTTGAATAAATATTATTTCAAAAAAATTATTTTTTTAAATTATTTTTTTTTCAAAAATAAACTATTTTTTTAACTTTAAGTTTTTTAAATCTTTTTTCTAATTTAAAATAAGCCTTTTACGAACTAATTTTTTTTGGAAATAAAATATTCGAATTTTTTTTAATTAAAATTTATTTTATTCGAAATAAACTTTTTTAATCTCTTTTTCGAAATATTATTTTTGACATTATTTTTTTCGAAATTAAAAATAATTTTTTTAACTTTAATTTTTTTTTTATTTTTTGAACGAAACGTTACAATTTGGACGAAAACGTAAAAAACCGGAAAAAAAATGAACCTAAAGTTAATTTATAAACGTCAATTTGAATAAAGGATGAACGATGCAACAAACATTATCAAAAAAGACTGACTTGTAAATAATAACGAAGTCCACTTAACACTAGTTAAATGAAAGAACCAAGCGTGTTATTATTTACAAAGTTAAGGACTACCTATGCAACTTCTGAGGTCGAGGGATTGAAGTTGTATTTTTAGCCAAACCACAAAGACTATCCATGTAATTTATTCAAGATGGTATGACCTTGTACCCTGAGCCCCTAATCTAGATACTGACGGAGAATGATGAAATGTTTCCTTATGAGCCTGAATTCAATCAGATCGTGAGTTTGATTACCAATAAATTCAAAAGTGATATGGAGATTTTTCTTCATCAGCTTATCTGTAACTCTTCCCATGTATGTCGATCTCCACTTTTTCTTTATTAAATTTCCTGTTTATGCATTTATTAAGTTGTTATTTATAAGTAGCATAGACCCGCGCAATGCGGCGACGAGTACTCATAATCATTTTTTAGGCTAATAAATATTAATCTCTTATCCATTAAGTTTGTATTGTTAAAATTGTAAAAAAATTAAAAAAAAAACCTCTAAATTTTTAAAAAATTATCAGTTAATAAAAATATAGCAAAATGGATATTGAATTAAAGAGCATAAAATCTTAGAAAATATGCTGAAATTAGATTATAAAAATAACAAATTAATAAAAAGATTTTTCAATTTAAAAGAAAAAATGTTATTTAAGTAAGTTGTTACAAAAGTTTGTTACAAAAGGTTGTTAGAAAAAGTTATAGTATATAATGTTGATGACAATATCAACAACTTGCTTTATTTAGTAGGAAAAAAGGCTGAATTTTCAGCCTTGCTATTTTAAGAAGGTCTCAAATGCTTTATATAGTAGTATATAATATGTTAATTCAATATGTTTATAAAACAAGTTTAGACATATTCATTTGCTGCAAATTGCAATAACATGTGTATACCCCTTTTAGGCTCTGGACAAACTTCAATATGAGACCACTGATGTTCTTCGCCAGAACTCGAACAAGATACCACCTTTGAAAATCATTGAACCGCCTTCCATCCAAATTATTCCCAATAAGACCAACAACGCGTTGACCATAGTCGACGATGGACCTGGAATGACCTGGCCTGGTGAGTACTACTAGTTTTTACCAACTCTTGAACGTCACCTAAATGTTACCATCTTCACAAGATGAAATAACCGTGAAACTATTTTTACAGATTTTTCGTCCTACTATTTGGGTAACATTGGAAGATCCAGAAGCAAAGACTTGATGGAAGCTTTTGCAGCTGGTGATGATGTCGCCATGATTGGTCAATTGGGTTTCGGCTTCTACTTTGCTTTTTTGGTTGCTGACAAAGTTGTGGTCAGAACCAAACACCCCCATGATTTTCATTATATCTGGGAGACGCAAGCTGGAGGATCATTCACCAGAACTAGGGATACCAATTGTCGACGTTCTTTTGGTGGGTCTAGTAGGATGACACTCTACTTAAAAGAGGATGAGCTCGAATACCTTGAGGAGGTTAGGCTCAAGGATTTGATCATCAAACGTTCTGTGACTAGCAAATATCCCATCTCTCTAGCGATTACCAAATTTGGTCATAAGTACAAGAACAAGACCAAGAAGGTGAAGATCACTGACCATTCCAACCATAGAATTGTGGGCTGATTTCATTTTCAAATGCTTATCCCTTAATTAAAAGACTTGTTCTTCACTCGTACTAATTTTAAAGACAATTCTAGAACTTATATTGCTTGTGCTGGATCTTGGCTCTCAATATGTGATGATATTTTCACATCCAAACTCCATTCTCCTAAAAGCTAGTATATACAATATTTCACTTTGACCAACTTTCATCCCATTGCTTAGATCTTGGGTCTCCGGACTCTCCAAAGCTCGCACAATCTGAAAATGTTTAAATGAAAATTCTTATTTAATTGTCTAACTTTGACCATGAGTTTAAATATTAATCCTTGATCTTTCTTGGAAAATATTAATATACTTTAAGCTGAAATACCTGCCCCTTGCGCGGTCGTCTTTTTGTAGCTTAGTGTCGTATGCATGCAGCTGCAGCTTCAGCTTCAGCTTCAATCATGCGAAACATCTCACTTGCAACAAAGTATGTACCAAGTCTCTGATCAACCAACACCTTAAAGTCCTCTGTTTCAAGTGCATAACTGAACATTGTTAAGTGTTTCCACGAAAAGGATATATCCTGTGTGACATCAACTTACCCACTCAACAAGACCCTCATCCCCCAACGGTTAAGATATATCCACAGATTTTACAGAAGCCGCTATTGGAAACGCGATTGTTTTATCAATTTATCTTATTAGTTCCAAAAAAACCACCCCATACGGGAAGATTCTCTGTCAAAATGCCACTTGAAGCATATTCAGGTGCCATGTACCTAAAATGGAACCAATGGTAAGCTGAATAGAAAAACAAGGAGGGTTTGTAATTAGAAAACATTTAGGCCGGCCTAAATAGGGACTATATATGAAATTCTCATCCCACATCGGATGAAAAGCAAAACAAAGACATTTATATAAGAAAGGTGTGAAATGTTATTGATGAGTTTGTAAGGAGGAAAGACGGTTGGCATCTCGAAAGCTTATCTATTACACATCCGGTTAAGGCTTTCCATTTCGGTGGATCTTATAACCCTACTTTTTTCCGTGTTCATGAGTAAAACACCAACTAAGGTTTGTGTGGTTTAAGGCTTTCGATTTAGCTTGTACTTTATCAAAAGTCGCAACATCCTGAAAAGTTTTTTACTTGAAATTAGAAAGGTTATAGCAGAAATTGTAAGATATGGTTATAGCAGAAATTGTAAAATAATTGTGCGTGTCATCCTTGAGGAAGGGCGCTGCTAATCTTCTTTGTATCATTCCAATTTTATCGGATGTCCACGAACGGAAGAGTGATATGGAATTTTCATATTTTGGCTGATGTGGGATACCTTAATTAAGAATCTTATAACATTATCAAGTAATTCACTACTTTGGACTTGTATCATGTCTTTATGGAGTTCAAGTTTGAGCTAAACAACCTTGGTTGATATATATGTAATGTGCCAAGATCGACTAAAGCTTGTTAGAGTTCCACTAAATCTTTCATCGAGCTATTTCATGTTCGTCTAATAAGTATTTCATTTCTATAAGTTTTAATTGACATGCACTATTATCATCATATTCTATTCTTGATAAAGTATATATGAATTGGTTTGTAACTTACGGTGAGGTTCTGTTACAGCTTTCAAATAATCGCTAAAACATAATCACTTGCAATACATAGCATCTTGAACTTCCTTGTAACTACATGTCATCGAGCAAGTCTTCCGCGAGCAGATTGTTATTCAGGGGTAACACAAACACAGCGGCAACTCAGGTAATACTTCATTCAGTTCCTCTCAATATCATTGCTTTATATTAAAGGCATGCTCAAGAAAAACACAACTGTTACAACATTTATATCATTAAAGTATGGGCAAAATGAGATATAAATCTCTTTTTGTTTTTGAGGATAATAATATTAGGACACAGTTAATGGACGATACTGAAATGAGATAAAACACTATACATTCGAGCTAACAATCACTAGAAAGTAATTTAGGAATCTTAAACCATTAGCAGAAGATGAGGCGCGGATGTATTGTAAGCAAGTTTGCTCCCTCACTTCTGTTATAGTCTTCTCATTCGATACTCCCTCACATCTGTTATAGTCTTCTCATTCTCCACCGTCCACACATGCGCCCAAAAAGTTTTCCGGTTCTCATGAATGTAGTAGCCCTCCGCCACTACTTTCGTCCCAATACTAACAACAACAAGAGGCTCATAAGACTTCATTACAATCAAGATCATATATACCAGTGAGCAGTTGCATAAGATTGTATTTATTAGCAGGATAACATCACAAAGACACAAACTTCATAATAACTACACAATATTGATATTATATCGCTTAACTACGGAGATGAACTAGCCTTTTAATTCACAAAACATGTTGAATGCGCCCCATTTTAAGTCCAACAACTGAGGTCAGAAATTGAAGTTCAAATACAGTCCAAACCTGCCTCGTAATCGTGTTGATTTGCTATTTCATCGCACCTATTTAAATTTTGCATGTTTGCAAATAACATTAATGCAACTGCACCTAGCCCCATATGTTTTTATACGAACCCTGCCCAGTTTGTTAAAATGGACCAGCAATGTGAATTAGCACTTATTAACAGCAAATTCAATTCTTTGAAGTAGGGTGATTGTTGAATAATTTGCTCATATTGATTGGCTCCCACACTTATCTAAATCTCAGCCAAAGATTGCAAATTGGCAAGTTGATATGCAAGTTGGAAGATATGATTCTTGGAGGGATTTTGTTTTGAGCCTATAAATAATTCCCTTTCCTGTCAGTTTGATGCACACCAAAACACACATACAAGTACTTCTCTTGTTGTGTACTTAGTTCGTTTCTTTAGTTGTTCCTTTGTAATATATTTTTCATGGAGAAATATATGAAAGTTTGGTTTTGCATTCTTGGTTTCTTTTAATAGTATTTAATTTTCAACAAGCTAGTTTTGGGGTAAGCTTATAGGGTTGATTTATTCACACTCTTTACCTAGTCGGTGGGATATTATCGTGGTTATTCCACAACAAGTGGTATCAAGAGCCGAGGTTATTCTTAGTATGCTCTGTGGTTGCAATTTAATTTGATCTTCCACATCAGAAAAGAATTACATTGGTCTTTTGGTTAGAAGCTGTTGAAAATTAATTTGTACTTGAAATGGTGGATGACAAAATTGACAAAGTACCTTCCACATTGGTGGACCCAACATCTTCAAGCTGAGTTAGACCAGTCTTGAAGAATGCAAGATTAGGGGTGGAGGTATTCGATGGCACATGCCATTTCGGTATGTGGCAAAGTGAGGTTCTAGACTCTCTTTTTTAGCAAGGTCTAGACATTGCCGTTGAAGAAAGTAAAACAGAGGATGTAAAATATAGGAATTGGTTAACCATCAATCGGGTAGCTTGTGGTACAATTCGTTCTTGTTTTTCGAGAGAGCAATGATATGCTTTCTCAAAAGAAATATCTACCTACAAATTGTGGGTTGCTTTGGAAGAGAAATTTCTGAAGAAGAACTGTCAGAATAAGCTCTTTATGAAGAAGCGGCTTTTCCACTTCACATATGTACCGGGTACCACAATGAATGATCATACTACTAGTTTTAATCAACTAGTAACCGATTTGATGAATATGGATGAGGTGTTTAAAGACCAGGATCTAGCATTTATACTTTTGAGATCGCTTCCAAAGGAGTACGAGTTGCTTGAAACAACTCTACTAAATGGGAAGGATGACGTGTCTCTTAGTGAAGTTTGTGCTGCCTTGTAAAGTAAAAAACTGAGATGGAGAGACAAGCAAATTAGTTCAAGTGGAGATGCAGAAGTTTTGCTAGTTAGAGGTCGTTCACGTAAAAGGGGCACCGATAAGAGATGGAGATCCAAGTCAAGCCAAAGACTAAGCAAAGATGGATGTGCCTTTTGTCATGAACAAGGTCATTGGAAGAGAGATTATCCAAAGTTAAAAACCAAAGACAATCACTATAAAGGGAAAGCTGTAGCTGAGGCGAATGTCACTAAGTGTGATGATTAAGAATCAGATCTCTCACTAGCAACATCGTCAAGTAGAAATGCTTCACTGTACATCTACATGTGTAGTTCTGCCATACCTGCAGTTGAAACAAGAGATGAAGTTTATGAATTTTCACTTCTATGGCCAAACTAAGTAGTTCTCGACTCTCGTATTTCAGATTCTTACGGTTTGTCGGCAAGAATCAATAATATGAATATGCGTAAACTTACATGAATATATATATGAAAGAAAGGTATAGGTCAGTTCATAGCGTATTTCATGTGTTTGACAGCTTAAATGCACTCATCAACCAAGGATTACAACATGGATCACGGGTAACATTATATCTAGTTTTTGGAGAGACATGGATGAAATGATGCCGTAATATAATATAAATTGGTACGTGTAAAAACGCTATGAAATTTTGTAAGCTTTTGGAAGATTAATATTCAAGCGAGTTTATGCATATTATCATACTTACATGTTATGAAGCGTCCAACAACTTGAGAATCACGAAGCTGAAAATTATCTAGTTTGACCTTGAAAATCACATGCCTCTCTCGTACAGTCTGATATGACGAATGAAATCACCAAACAAATAAACAGCTACATAGATGACAATTAGTTAATTTAACTAGAATTGTTATGTCACAGTTTATGCTATTCCATGAAAGTTAGATCAAATACACCCTGTGATATGCTCAGTCCCCCTTGATACGCTAACCAGGTTTGGTTCAAAACATTAAAAGGATCGAGAGAATGTGAATTCATCGGGTTATAATTTGGGGGAACTGTGATTAAACCCACATTTGTTTGATGGAAGAGTACTATTGTACTAGTGACTTTAAATAACATATTTAACTTCATTTCCTTGCTCCGCCATTGTCCCTCACTCATTCTTTACCTTTCAAGTTATATTAAAACAGCTTTTATAACAAGTATTGTCACTACAGTTTTTTTAATGATGAAACATACGGTTTATAAGTGTTAGTCACTGATTGCCAAGCAAAGATGTCAACCACTGTTTCAAGAATGTTAAACGGAAATCTATTCTTGAACATACATGCCACAACTGCTGCATATGTCAAAGAACACACGCTATACTAGTTGTTAGTGACTTGTATGCGTTGTGGGCCTTATCAGTTTTCTATATAAGTTATGTGTTTCTATAAGATACCACAACTTCAGCAAATTATAGGATCACTACAGCTAGGAAACATGATGGTCAAATCTTATATCTACACGAATTGTAACACCCCATTTTGATAATGGAAATGTCACACGTAATTATGGCGTGTCATCAAAGCATACAAGGAAAAATGTCTAAACATTACATGACCATAAAAGGAAAATACCGGAATCAAACATCGGTAGTCCAAAAGTAAAGCTCATCACACACAAACATAAGTATAGTAATGGAAAGGACTAAACAATGTCCATAGCAAATGTATCAAAGGAAAGATAATGCATAAAGTAAGGAAAGGCTAGAAAGCTTCCAGTCCATATGCACGTACGCTTAAAGTCTACGAGCGTCCCTGAGTACTTGCCGTTTTGGGAACATAGAAAAGGAAAACGGCTGAGCAATACGCTCAGTGCACGGATGTACAATAAAGCATGAATAGGATAAGCATATAACATATAACAACGGAAGAAACTAAGTCCCGAGTAACCTGGGTAAGTCTTGATAAAACTGGTTTTATAGTTTGAAAAGCCTTATGTTTATCTTGTAAAAATTGTTTATCATATTTTACCATTAGCCAATATAGGTAATGAAATCCACCGTGCATGAATAATTGGAGGGGTGACCTCATCATGCAAATTAGAGGGGCTGCCTCTAATTTAATATACTGGTTTTGGGTAGGAGGGATCAGCTCCTTGTGAAGGATGCAAGGCACACACCACATTCACCATGAAATCCTGACTGAAAACATGTAACTAGGATGCACCCATACGCCCCACATGATAAATATAATATAAATGGCCAAAATCTGAAGGGACGCCACGAGCAATCACTCCGCCGTGGTGAAGTCATAACATCAGTGCCTCTAATGTTATGGTTATGGTACCTCCATAACTAGGTGAAACTGGTCATGCATGTATATGGCTATAGGTATTCTAAATTAAACATAAGCAATTCAAACACATAACTTATACTACGGGAAAATATTTGGCTGCATACGGGGAATCCTAATAAGGAAAGAATGTCCATACTGAAAGGACGGGAATCCGTACCTTATGTCTAGTGAACGAAGAAGACGAACAGAGAGGAATCCTACTTCCGTATCACTAATGCTACATAAATACATGCATGAATGAGTATCTGCTTACTAATACGTAACTGATTTTATGTCATGTCTTAGCTTATTTTATATGTTCTTATCATGTTTTACTGTTTTAAGCCTTAAACTGTGTTTATCTTATATTCTTTTTACTCTGATTAAGTATTTTTGGTATTTCATGTATTATTATACTTATTGTGTAATAAATAAGTAACTTTCCAAAAATAGCAGGTTTCCTAAAATAGAAAGTTTCCAAAAATAGAAAGTTACCAAAAATAGAAAGTTTCCAAAAATAGAAAGTTTCCAAAAATAGAATTACTGCTTAAAAAAGATAAGTTTCTAAAAATAGAAAGTTTCTATAAATAGATCAGCTGCCTTAATTAAATAAATTTCATTAAATAGATTAGCTGCCTGAAATAAATAAGTTTCTAAAAATAGAAAGTTTCCATAAATAGATTAGCTGCCTTATTTAAATAAGTTTCTAAAAATAGAAAGTTTCCATAATTAGATATAAGCTGGTTAAATAAGCTAAGTATATAAGCCTAAGTGTTTTCATGATTATTTTCTAAGTCATATGATATAATGTATAGTTTATTAATTATTTCATGTAATTAAAATAAACTATAGGTTAAAATATTTAATTAAAGTATATCATATTTTTAATTAAATAAAGTTAAATACTTAGGTTAAAACATGTATTATTATTTATTAATAATATAACCTAAGTCATGTTAATTAATTAATTATAACCATGGTTTTTAAATAATTAATTAATTATAAGTCTAAAAATATAAAATACTTAGGTTAATAATTTCATGATTTTAATAATTAATATAACCTAAGTTATGTTATTAAATTAATCATGTCATGTTTATTAATTTAATTTTTAACATAAGATTATAAAAATAATAATCTTAACATACACCGTGAACCGGATCTTGACTAAGAACCATGAACCGGACATGAAATCGACACCATACCCCGAACCACTTCGGGGTTCCCCTTGTCTTGCTGCTGTCGTGGGACCCACACCAACCAACCGGGACCATATGGTCTCGGTGGTGGTTGAGTAGCCAAACCGAGACCCCCTTGGGGTTCGGTTTAGGCTGGCCAAAACAAAACACCCCTAAACCATCCTTTTTTATTTCTCCAAAAGCCATTTTCATGTTAGATCTATGTTTTAATTAGGTTTTAAAAAAAACACATCATGTTCTTAATTATTTAATAGATCAAATCAAAAAGAAAAGGGTTAAAAGAATTAACCGAATGCGTGGATCTAAACAAGGATGAACAAACACGAACAATTGCACCAAAACCAAGATTAAAGATCAAACAAACACCCCCTTGGTGTGTTTATGGGTGGCGGCCAAAAAGAAAAAGAAGGAGAAGGAAGAACTTTTTAGGTTTTTGTAAAAATATTCTGTAAAGTGAAAAATGAGTAGTAACTTTTCCCTTTACCCTTCTTTAGTGAATTTTGAGATGGGCTTGGCCCATCTCTTCCTTGTTGCCGCGGGTAGGGGGCCCCACATAGGGTACCCGTACCGTTTTCCGTGTCTCGATGTTTAATTGTTCGTTCGTGTTTATTTGTGTTCACGTTTAATGTGTTCTCGTTAAATAATTACCGTGACCTAATATATTTTTTTACGCTCGTAATAAATATATATACGTAATTAATAATAGTTCGTGATTTAATTACGTTCATGATTTCATGATCGCATGTTCGTGATTAACTATTGTCAAATAATTATTGCCTGCTCGTGCGTAGTAAATACTTATCGTGTTCTAACACGTACGTAATACGTAAAATCCTAACACGTAATCGTAATCATGCTATAATAGGAAAGTTTTAATCTAGTACGTACAATCTTAAGGGTACTATTCATGGTAAAAGCATGCGGGTTTTACAACTCTTCCCCCCTAAAAAGAATAATTCGTCCCCGAATTATAGATAAAGTAAACTGGAAAAGAAGAACATACCCGAATTCAAAATATGAAATGAGGGTAAGAAGCCCAGATAGACTCCTCCGTTTCCCAAGTGGCTTCCCGCTCGGTATGATCCCTCCATAGGATTTTGACGAATGGAATCGTCTTCCTTCTCATGACTCGTTCTTGTCTGTCAAGAACTCGTTCGGGTTCTTCTATGAAAGTGAGATCTTCACGTATCTGCTCCAGTGGATACTGAACCATGTGAAGGGGATGATATTGGTACCCTCTGAGTAAGGACACATGAAACACATTGTGCACATGCGAAAGCTGCGGAGGTAGTGCCAATCGGTAAGATACTTCACCGACTCGTTCAATGATATCAAACGATCCGATGAAACGAGGACTAAGCTTCCCTTTAATCCTGAAGCGTCTAACATCACGTGCCGGCGAAACCTTAAGGAAGACGTGATCTCCTACGTTAAAATGTATGTCCCTACGATGCTTATCGGCGTAACTTTTCTGACGTGACCGTGCTTCCTGAAGTTTCTGCTTAGCTACTGCGATCTTTTCATTGGTCATCTCTATGATTTATGGTCCTTCCAGTGTTCGCTCGCCAACCTGATCCCAGCAGATTGGGGCGCGACACTTTCTGCCATACAACATCTCGAAAGGAGCACACTTGATACTTGCGTGCCAACTGTTGTTGTATGCAAAATCCACCAAACAGATGTAATCGTCCCAATCACCCGTCCATTCCAACGCACATGACCTCAACATATCTTCCAATGTCTGAATGGTTCGTTCCGACTGTCCGTCCGTTTGAGGGTGAAAAGTTATGCTAAGCTTAAGTTGTGTACCCCAAGCTTTCTGCAGACTCTTCCAAAAGCACGAAGTGAATCGAGGATCTCTGTCTGAGACGATGCTGGATGGTGCACCATGGAGTCTCATGATCTCTCTTCTATACTTATCGGCGAGTTTACTTACCGGATCTTCCTTGCGGATCGGTAAGAAATGAGCTGATTTGGTAAGTCGATCTACGATAACCCAAATTGCATCGTGCTTCCTCTTGGTAGGCGGAAGACCAGTAACAAAATCCATGGTGATTTTGTCCCACTTCCACTTTGGAATATCTAACGGTTGAAGGAGACCACCAGAACGCTGATGCTCGATCTTAACCTGCTGGCAGGTAAGACATTTGGAGACGTAAGTGGCCACATCCTGTTTCATACCACTCCACCAAATATACTGCTTGATGTCATGGTACATCTTAGTCGAACCAGGATGTATAGAGAATGGGGAGCTATGAGCTTCAGCTAACAAGGCTTCCCGGAGTTCTTGGTTATCCGGAACACAAAGTCTCGTGCCCTGCCATACGATACAATCTGCATCTACTCTGAATTCTGTCTGTTTCTCCAAATTCTATACTATCGCCCAGATTTCTCCGTCATCCTTCTGAGCTTCCTTGATCTTAAAGAGTAACTCGGGTTCTACTCTAAGATTAGCCCAGTAACCGTGTTGTCCTCGTACCATGATCTCGATGTCAAGTCGCTCCAAGTCTCTTATGATTTCCTCTTTGATTTTAATGCCGTTGATCATTCCGGACTTCCTGCTAAGAGCATCTGCTACTACATTTGCCTTTCCGGGATGATACTGTAGATTAATGTCATAATCCTTCAACAGCTCTAACCATCTCCTCTGCCTCATGTTCAATTCACGTTGAGTGAAGATATATTTCAAGCTCTTGTGGTCCGTGAAAATGTCACATGATTCTCCATACAAGTAGTGCCTCCATATCTTCAATGCAAACACAACTGCTGCAAGTTCCAAGTCATGCGTGGGGTAATTTTCTTCATAAGGCTTAAGCTGATGTGAAGCGTACGCGATCACTTTCCCATGTTGCATGAGAACACAGCCAAGTCCCTTCCCCGATGCATCACTGTAGATTTGAAATCCACCCGTACCAGATGGGAGAGTAAGAATAGGTGTAGATACTAGCTTCTGCTTCAGGTCTTCAAAGCTCTTCTCTCGTTCTTCAGTCCAGACGAATTTCTCCCCTTTCTGTATCAGCTTGGTCAATGGTAGTGCTAAGCGGGAAAAGTTCTCCACGAACCTACGGTAATAGCCAGCTAAGCCTAAGAAACTACGGACTTCCGTCGCTGATGTCGGCCTTGGCCACTTAGTAATGGCCTCAACCTTCGCTGGATCCATAGTGATTCCTTCTGCTGATACAATGTGACCTAAGAATGCCACCTTGTCTAACCAGAACTCACACTTGGAGAATTTAGCATACAACTGCTTCTGGCGAAGAATCTGTAGTATTGTACGAAGATGGTCTTCGTGTTCCTCCTTGGAATTTGAGAAAATCAGGATGTCATCGATGAAGACAATGACGAACTTGTCCAGAAATTCATGGAAGATTCTGTTCATCAAATCCATGAACACTGCTGGAGCATTTGTCAGGCCAAATGGCATAACTACAAACTCGTAGTGGCCATAGCGGGTACGAAAGGCAGTCTTAGCGATGTCCTGCTCCTTGACCCGTAGCTGATGATAGCCTGACCTAAGATCAATCTTGGAGAAGTGTTTGGCCCCTTGGAGTTGGTCAAATAGATCGTCAATACGTGGCAGTGGATATCTATTCCGGATAGTAATCTTGTTGAGCTCGCGATAGTCTATGCAAAGACGCATACTGCCGTCCTTCTTCTTAACAAACAAGACCGGTGCGCCCCATGGAGATGCGCTCGGTCGAATGAAACCTCGTTCAAGAAGTTCTTGCAGTTGATCCTTCAGCTCCTTCAGCTCTATGGGAGCCATGCTATAAGGAGCCTTGGAGATTGGTTCAGCTCCTGGAATAAGCTCGATACTGAATTCCACTTCTCATGCAGGTGGTATGCCCGGAAGTTCTGCTGGAAAAACATCTTGGAATTCCGACACTATAGGTTGATCCTGAATTGATGGGGATTCAACATCCATGTCGTGAACCGTAGCTAGATAACCCTCACAACCATGTGACAGTAGTGCACGCGCTTGCAGGGTAGATATGATTTGTACAGACCGTCCGGGTATGAACCCGTTATGAATGTACTCTAGTGCATTAACATCACCGAAGATAACTCGATATGAATGGCAGTCTATGGTAGCATGATGCTTGGATAGCCAATCCATGCCCAAAATCATGTCAAAGTCATTCATGTCTAGCGGAAGTGCGTCAACAGGTCGAGCCTTATTGTCAAATTCTAGGGGAAGACTCTTATATACATGGGTGATTAATACAGAGTCCCTCAAAGGCGTGGAAATAATAAGCCTATTTTCTAGTGGCATGGGGGGCATCCTAATGTTCTTAGCATAAGCAGTAGAAATAACCGAGTGAGTAGCACCCGTATCGAAAAAAACACATGCAGCTTGACCATACATATACAAGATTCCAGTGATGGTACCTGTAGACTTGTTGGCCTGGTCTCGAGATGTCGTGTAGACACGCCCGGTGGTAGGAGGCGGCTTGGAATCAGCATGTCCTGATGTACCCTCCATCTCGCCCTTACGGCAATCCTTCATGATATGGTCAGGAAGACCACACTTGAAGCATGCGTTAGTGTTACGGCGACATGGCCCTGGGTGCCTACGGTGGCAAGTAGAGCAAAGAGGATGAGTAAATCCTCCAGCAGGTGCTCTGGCTGGCTGGGAACCTGATAAAACATTTTACATAAGACATGATAATTGGGTACAAAGGATAATGCGGATAATCGTAAGATTGAATACCAGTGATAGCTGGACGGCTAGGCTGTGAACCTCTCTGGTTCTGGTCCCTACCGTTTCCATGGTTCCTGGTAGAAGTTTTGCTAAAGTGTCAGAATATGAGTTATAACATGAAATCATAAGGAAATGCGTAAGTATTAGGACCTGCTGCTGTTGGAGTGTCCAGCGTTGTTACGGTAATTATCATTACCACCACGCCTATCCGTAGCAGAACGGTCGTTAGTCTGACCGTTTCCCTTGGGCTGATGAGGCTGCTGTTGAGTAGCCGGCTTAGACCGGTCCCCAGTTTTCTGCCTGGAAGATACATTTAAAGAGATGAATAATTGACATATATGGAAAGAATACGGATTGATCACCGCTTGAATACGAATGTTTACCTCTTGTTGGGTCTCTCAGCTTCCCCGAACTCATCTCTCTCCTGCAGCATCTCCAGCTTACGTGTTGCATCGGCCACTTGTGCTACCGTATCCAACGGAGCACCTGATAAGTTATTGGCGATCCTTGGATTAAGAGCCCAACGAAAATGTAGTGCTTACTCTTTAGTGGTGCCTGCAGCTGTCCTCAGGACACCAGCGTAACAGAGAAAGCGCTGCATGAAGTCATTGCTGTCTTCGTCAGGTCGCTGTCTAATGCTATAGTATTCCCTCATGAGCCGATTCCTTCCTTCCATGGGAAAAATGTTAGGCGGGGGAGGATAGTCGTCATTCTGATGAAGGACGTCTTGCATTTCTGCATCAACAGCTGCAAACAATGCTCAGAGATTGTCTGTGTTTGCCATCTGACAGTATAACATAAAAAATATGATTAAACAGATCAAAACATAATATATATATATATATATATATATACATGAAAAAAAAAATTATACCAAAATTTCAAGAGAAAAATTTTATGCAAGAAAATTTTGTGTATGAATGCATGATGCAGTTTTATGAAAACTTTTGTATGCTCGAGAGTGAACGCCTATGGTCAGTTCACCCAAAAACAAAAAGACATGGCGAGGGGACGCCTATGGGTCGGTCCCAAATTTAAAAGTTTCGATAAAAACACATGCGACTAAATAGGGCCAGTCCTGTACCAACCATTACTTAGTCATAAATCTGCGACAATGACATATACATGTATGCGTAAAAATGATGAATGCATGAAAACAACTGTCAGTTCTAGGAAGACCATAGTGACTACCCACTAATCACAGGTCATATTTGAGAGCCTACAGGTCGAAGCCTTGGCTCTGATACCATAATTGTAACACCCCATTTTGATAATGGAAATGTCACACGTAATTATGGCGTGTCATCAAAGCATACAAGGAAAAATGTCTAAACATTACATGACCATAAAAGGAAAATACCGGAATCAAACATCAGTAGTCCAAAAGTAAAGCTCATCACACACAAACATAAGTATAGTAATGGAAAGGACTAAACAATGTCCATAGCAAATGTATCAAAGGAAAGATAATGCATAAAGTAAGGAAAGGCTAGAAAGCTTCCAGTCCATATGCACGTATGCTTAAAGTCTACGAGCGTCCCTGAGTACCTGTCGTTTTGGGAACATAGAAAAGGAAAACGGCTGAGCAATACGTTCAGTGCACGGATGTACAATAAAGCATGAATAGGATAAGCATATAACATATAACAGCGGAAGAAACTAAGTCCCGAGTAACCTGGTTAAGTCTTGATAAAACTGGTTTTATAGTTTGAAAAGCCTTATGTTTATCTTGTAAAAACCGTTTATCATATTTTACCATTAGCCAATATAGGTCATGAAAATCCATCGTGCATGAATACTTGGAGGGGTGACCTCATCATGCAAATTAAAGGGGCTGCCTCTAATTTAATATACTGGTTTTGGGTAGGAGGGATCAGCTCCTTGTGAAGGATGCAAGGCACACACCACATTCACCATGAAATCCTGACTGAAAACATGTAACTAGGATGCACCCATACGCCCCACATGATAAATATAATATAAATGGCCAAAAGCTGAAGGGACGCCACGAGCAATCACTCCGTCGTGGTGAAGTCATAACATCAGTGCCTCTAATGTTATGGTTATGGTACTTCCATAACTAGGTGAAACAGGTCATGCATGTATATGGCTATAGGTATTCTAAATTAATCATAAGCAATTCAAACACATAACTTATAATACGGGAAAACATTTGGCTGCATACGGGGAATCCTAATAAGGAAAGAATGTCCATACTGAAAGGACGGGAATTCGTACCTTATGTCCAGTGAACGAAGAAGACGAACAGAGAGGAATCCTACTTCCGTATCACTAATGCTACATAAATACATGCAAGAATGAGTATCTGCTTACTAATACGTAACTGATTTTATGTCATGTCTTAGCTTATTTTATATGTTCTTATCATGTTTTACTGTTTTAAGCCTTAAACTGTGTTTATCTTATATTTTGTTTACTCTGATTAAGTATTTCTGGTATTTCATGTATTATTATACTTACTGTGTAATAAATAAGTAACTTTCCAAAAATAGCAGGTTTCCTAAAATAGAAAGTTTCCAAAAATAGAAATTTTTCAAAAATAGAAAGTTACAAAAAATAGAAAGTTTCCAAAAGTAGAAAGTTTCCAAAAATAGAATTACTGCTTAAAATAGATAAGTCTCTAAAAATATAAAGTTTCTATAAATAGATCAGCTTCCTTAATTAAATAAGTTTCATTAAATAGATTAGCTGCCTGAAATAAATAAGTTTCTAAAAATAGAAAGTTTCTATAAATAGATTAGTTGCCTTGTTTAAATAAGTTTCTAAAAATAGAAAGTTTCCATATTTAGATATAATCTGGTTAAATAAGCTAAGTATATAAGCCTAAGTGTTTTCATGATTATTTTCTAAGTCATATGATATAATGTATAGTTTATTAATTATTTCATGTAATTAAAATAAACTATAGGTTAAAATATTTTAATTAAAGTATATCATATTTTTAATTAAATAAAGTTAAATACTTAAGTTAAAACATGTATTATTATTTATTAATAATATAACCTAAGTCATGTTAATTAATTAATTATAACCATGGTTTTTAAATAATTAATTAATTATAAGTCTAAAAATATAAATACTTAGGTTAATAATTTCATGATTTTAATAATTAATATAACCTAAGCCATGTTATTAAATTAATCATGTCATGTTTATTAATTTAATTTTTAACATAAGATTATAAAAATAATAATCTTAACATACACCGTGAACCAGATCTTGACTAAGAACCATGAACCGGACATGAAATCGACACCATACCCCGAACCACTTCGGGGTTCCCCTTGTCTTGCTGCTGCCGTGGGACCCACACCAACCAAGCGGGACCATATGGTCTCGGTGGTGGTCGAGTAGCCAAACCGAGACCCCCTTGGGGTTCGGTTTAGGCGCCGGCCAAAACAAAACACCCCTAAACCATCCTTTTTTATTTCTCCAAAAGCCATTTTCATGTTAGATCTATGTTTTATTTAGGTTTTAAAAAAAAACACATCATGTTCTTAATTATTTAATAGATCAAATAAAAAAGAAAAGGGTTAAAAGAATTTACCGAATGCGTGGATCTAAACAAGGATGAACAAACACGAACACTTGCACCAAAACCAAGATTAAAGATCAAACAAACACCCCCTTGGTGTGTTTATGGGTGGCGGCCAAAAAGAAAAAGAAGGAGAAGGAAGAACTTTTTAGGTTTTTGTAAAAATCTTCTGTAAAGTGAAAAATGAGTAGTAACTTTTCCCTTTACCCTTCTTTAGTGAATTTTGAGATGGGCTTGGCCCATCTCTTCCTTGTTGTCGCGGGTAGGGGGCCCCACATGAGGTACCCGTACCATTTTCCGTGTCTCGATGTTTAATTGTTCGTTCGTGTTTATTTGTGTTCACGTTTAATGTGTTCTCGTTAAATAATTACCGTGACCTAATATATTTATTTACGCTCGTAATAAATATATATACGTAATTAATAATAGTTCGTGATTTAATTACGTTCATGATTTCATGATCGCATGTTCGTGATTAATTATTGTCAAATAATTATTGCGTGCTCGTGCGTAGTAAATACTTATCGTGTTCTAACACGCGCGTAATACGTAAAATCCTAACACGTAATCGTAATCATGCTATAATAGGAAAGTTTTAATCTAGTACGTACGATCTTAAGGGTACTATTCATGGTAAAAGCATGCGGGTTTTACACGAATAGTTTGGTGGTTAAAGGTTACTAGTTACTTTGCAGCTAAAAGGAAAATGTTTCAAATCTACCAAACGGCTTAACAGATGAAAGTTGTCCTAAATTTTTGCATACCTGGTCAACTCAAGTTATTTATATAGATTTGTAGAAATAAAAAAAGTGTGCTGGCTCGTTTTCACCCATACTAAAATGTTGCGTTTACGAGACCGGTTTTAACTATTATATACCCGGATCGGCCCATATTGCCACCTCTTAGTTATGTGATGACCCTAATACTATCTTTAAAACATGGTGGATCTAACTAGCCAGAGGCGAAGACAACAGACAACTCAGATGAAGAATCAAAACTGCTCGTGAGCTGTTCTTTGCACTACTAGAAAACAGGGCTTCACCGACGGATTTACCGACTGGACAAAATCCGTCAGTAATAACTTACCGAATTACCGACTGATTACTGATGTACCGTGTTAGTGACGGATTCCTGACAAAAGAGTGACACATTTCCGACGCACAAAATTCAGTCATTGATCCGTCACTATTTCCTGACAGAACTGTGACTGATAGTGACGAGATGAGATACTAAAGGTATCCCGTCGGTAATCAGTAATTATTTGCTGACGGAGTATGGATTGTTGGTAATTTGTCACCAGTCCATCTATATCACTGACGGATTACCAACGGAAGTTATTTATAGTATTTTTGCGTTTAATTCTTTTATCAAGATACATATAATTTTCTTTACATATGTGCATTTAAATACATAAAACATATATGTGAAGCCTAACCAAACATTTCCCTCAAGAAATGTCACCGGAGAAAGTGTGCTTCATTTATTTGGTATCGAAACTACTATTAAGGTTTGTTACGCTTTCGAAACCACTTTGTGTCGACTTAGACTAACAAAGAATTAAATCATGTGAATTACATTATACATAGATAAACGTCCAAACATTAAAGCATACGAATTGCATTACAAATCGATAAAAGTTTAAACACTAAAACATATGAATTACATTAGGAATCGACAAAAAAATTTGAACATTGAAGCAAACGAATTACATTCCAAATGGTAAGTTGATAAGGCTAAATGAAAAATGAAATTGTGTATAATGCAGTTCGTTTTTCTCAGTTCTTGCTAATTTAAAGTCCTAACAATATCGGGTTTTTAACTGTTTTTGGTTGTTAATATTTTTTTGGATATTCTATTTGCTAATTCAAACAATGACTTATACAATTGAAAAATATTATCTACTTATATGTAAAACATCGTGCAATTACCAAGTTTTTATTCAAGTAAATTCAAAATGTAAATTTTACAACTAAAAGTACTGAAAATGTAAATTCTATGAAAATTGAATGATCAAAGTGTAAATCTAACAAGTACAAGGACTGAAATGGTAAAACAGTTAACTATGAGGATCAAATATGTAAACTATGTAACAAACTAACCAATTTTCAACTAATTCCAAAACTTGCTAACTGAATTTTAACAAAATTCAAACTTAAAGGACCTAATTATTGAAAACCCTAAAAACTATCAAGTTTAGCCAAGTTTAAAACCATTTTAATACACTAGGGACTAAAGTGCAATTTCTGAAAATTTTTAAGCAAAAACGGGTTCTTAACACAAATAAGCTTGTTTGAGCTTATTTCTCAACCAAAATCAATCAAACCAATTGCAAAATGCTTAGAATCTCAAATAAGCTAGACCTGTAAGAGGAAATTGGCTAAAAATGACTAATAAGCTGATAAGCACTTTCCAATAAGCACTTAATAAGCCCTACAAGAATCTAGACATGCACAACTAGATTTTTGTACTGAAACTGATTAATGAGCTTAAAACATGAACATGAAATCAAGTCTTATCAAAAATCATCCATTAATAAGCTTGGAAATTGAATTAAGCTGAATTTGGCTTATGTTGACCAAGCGTTGACCAAGTTTTTTTTCAAAAAGCTGAAAATCTCAAAAATCAACCACCAACTCTAACTAATTGATTTTGTAAAAGAAAATTGCCAAGTTTATGAAAAGAATTAAGAAATATGAAAAAGCAGTTTTGATTTATAGAAACTTGCTTTTGCTTATCAGTTTGGAATTTTGCTTATTTCTATTTGCTTACTGAAAACTGTACAAAAAGCTTATAGACTTTGAAACTTCATATATTGACCTACAAATGAGAACTGATTTGGTAAAATTTCATCAAGAAACCAACAAATGCAAGGCAATTGAAATTGATAACTTTTTTAGAACAAAACTGACTGAAATAGACCCAAACTTTTTATATTGCCATTTGCCTTTTTGACCTTAAACTTGACTTGAAAATGGTACAAAACCTCTTATAATGACCTTGTGACTGGAAATGAACAAGATTATGCAATTTCATTCACTTGATTATCAAACACCAAGTTGTTGATCCCAAACTTAGATCGATTAAGCTTGTGTATACGAGATTGGATCAAGTAATACACGTAGAGAAACTTTGTTGTATTTGAACAAACTAAGTGTTATGCGGAATTTAACACTTAGAACAAAGAAAAAACAAAGTAAACCAAACTTTCACTTTGATTAATAATATCAATGAATGATTACAATGAAAGTGTTATGAGATATGTAGAAGAGGTGTGTGAAAAAGATGTGTCTTATGTCTAACCCTAAGGCCTCCTTTTATAGGTTTAAGGAGCCTTGTACAAAAAGCTAAAATCAACTATTTTAGGAAGAGACACAAGATAAACATACTTAAATAACTTATTGACTAAATCTTTTATAACTTTAAGAATATATTCTGAATTCTTATCTTCATATTTTGTCCACCAGCTTAAAGAATTCATCATTGGCAGATTTAGTCCTTGTCTTTGTGTTACGATTCTTCTTGTCAGCTTCTTGATAATTCTTATCAACGTCTCATCTGTCAACGCCTCGTTTACTCTTGTCAGCGTCCAAGTTCCTCTTGTCAGCGTCTAGGAACTTGGTCAATTTTATTCCCAACAATCCTCCCCTAAACTTGATATCTACTCTAGTAATCAAGTTTCTGAATAAAATAAAACATAGAGAGAGGATTCTTACAAACATACTTATCCCTGAATTTGAGTAATAATAAATCTCAAAAATTCAATCACTCAAATAACTTGTATAGTCAGCCTTCACTTGGTCTTAATCATCTTCAACACCTGTAGAGTCTTTGGAGCTTTCTTTATTACTTTTGTCACTCAAATTCGATTGATCCTCCCTTTTTTAAGACTCCTCTCCAAGATCAATACACAAGGACGGAACCAAGAACATCCTCCTTGCATCAGCTTCCAAAATAACAAGTCTATCAGTTCAAAACAGTGATCCTTAGCAATTTGTACCAATTCTGTATTATGCTTTTACAAGCTAATACAGATTTTCGTCAATTCCATTAATGTCAAAAAGTTTCATACTGTCCTCATCCACATTCGGGAAATGAATCCTCAATGTTGATTCATAGGACATGGGGATGGACTTACTGATGATAAGACTGACTTGACCTGCATTAAGGCTAGTGCCAATAGTCTCAGCCATCTCCATAACACTATACACCCTTGTGAAAGTGATCTCTGCTGCTACTAGATGTCAGTCACTAGGAAAAACATCTCAATGATCATTAGGCTTCCAGATATCAAAAAAATTTGAAAAATGAAAGCGTGATGAAACGTTTTGGGTCTATAAATCAGTTTAGAAATGACACCAGCTGAAATGAAATAGCATAAAATAGACTTGATAATGTAGAAAACTTTAGTTAGAACATAGACAAAGGTAATAATCCTAAGGAAATTAACTAGACTCTAATAAGCAAGAGTGACAAACACTGTTCATGCATACACTCATGAAAAATCATGATAGACACACATGAAATCTAGAGTCCTTTGTTCACAAATGCCCCAAAGAGAAAGTTAACTCATATAAAACCTTTGCAACTCCCCAAGTAAGCCCAAAAAAAATATCTACCCCAAGTCACCCATACGACCACACCCAATTCTAGGTCAAAAGTCTTGGCAGCATGAATGTTTAAATAAAAACGTGAATGCTACAGTGCCTCGAGGTTTAGAAACTCCAACAATTCCATAAGGAAAAGTCTTCACTATTTCTAACCCCCACTCACCAGTGGACACAATCTAGAATTGTGATAAGAGTGCTCTAAGAGTACCCAAATACCTAGAGGTTTACCTCCCCTTAACAGAAGCATACAAATCATTATATTTGAAGAAGCAAAATTTTATCTCAAGATAGGAATGTAAACACTCCAACCATCATAAATAAAAGTTTGCAATTCTGTATCCATCCAAATATAGCTCCACATTCCTGCATAGTTAGACAAAAACCACAAAAACACACACCAACAGAGGCTACCCTATCCCATGATAATGGGTAGAGACAACATGTCAATGGATAAAAATAATATCAGTGGAAAGACCAACAATGCATGTTCCTTGAGCACCCACTATCCCAATATCCTTGATCATTAACCTGCTTTTGGATAGGCTGCTCAAAAAGAAAACAAATTAGTTTTCTTTGGAGATCCAAGCCTTGTCAGACTTGGATCTGTCTAGTTGTTCAACTAGAGTGAACTTATTCTTTACCACAAATCCCTGTTCATCCCTTTGGGACCTAATCACCCAATTTGTTCCAATGAGTTTAGTAATGACCTTCTCAAGATATTTAAATCTATTGCAACTCATTGAAATACCATTAAAATTGGAGTTTTGCTCTTGTTTAGGTTTCCATGTTAAGTGGGATGATGCTTCAGACCCTTGACACTTATTAACCAAGTATCTTTGTTTATATGGTCTAAAATAAGGTCTCATACCAAACTTGGAGCTGTCAGCGCTGCATTTGTTCCTGTCAGCGTTGAATTTGTTCCTGTCAGCGCTGAATTTGTTCTTGTCAGCGCTGAATTTGTTCTTGTCAGCGCCCAGATTAGGGTTTGCTACAGGAACATACTGTCTGTTTGACCAAGTGTTGGTCTTTTGAAAGGGCCTTTGTCCATGGGTATTAGCTGCCTTAGAGAAGAAAGGAGCTGGTCTAGTAGCATGTGGTCTAGTGTGGACAAAAGGTCTATGGTTGGCATTGGATGACCTATTGTCAACGAATGAATTGTATTCACTCACACAATTATTTGCCAAATGTGAGAAGCTCCCACATGAGTAACAAGCCTTTTTGGACACAAACTTAGGCTTAGACTGATAAAACCTTGTCCCATTAACACTTGCTTGGCTTTTGAGTGACCTAGGTTTCCTATACATTTCAGCATATTTAACACTAGGTTGTTTCTTAATTGGGGAGCCAAGATTAACAGCTTTTCCAGTGATGGGATTGGTCACAATGATAGGTTTAGATACTACTGGACTCTCAATAGGTGTAGGCACATATGGACTCTCACTAAGCATCCCACCCTTAACAAACAAAGTGGGGTTGGCCTTCTTCTACTCTTCTAAATCTGTTAGTTTCTGCTTGTACTCCTCTACTGGGGTAAGAACTCTAGGTGGAGGAATAAATTCCTCTTCTTGGAGTTCTGGAATACCAGTCCAAGACAAGTCCTTTCTTTGGACACCATAGAAGTCCCCAGCAGGTGGTGGAACGGCAACATATTCTTTCAACCCAATCCCAGACATATCCTTAGAATCCCTTTGTTTATTAACACATTCTCCTAGGGTTTGTGAGGCTTTATCAAATCTCTGAATTTTAAGGTCTACATTATCCTTATTTTTGATAGCCTCATCTAACTTAGCCATTAGTTCACTATTGACCCTATTCATGATATCTTTAATATCATTACTTTGATTTAACTCATGTTTTAAGATATTTATTTTATCTTTTAAATCAAACTCCATTTTCTTATACTCAGAAACAGTCTTTTCAGTTTGAACAAGTGCCACTTGATAATTAGATAACGTGCATCTTACGTCTGAAAGATCTGATTTTAATTTTAAAATCTCTTTATTAAGTTTTTCAGTATTTATCCTACAAGAAGAGTCATCACATACCTCATTATCAGAATTGGAACTTGTGGAACTTGAAGTAGACGTGGCCTTAACTGAAAACATCATCAAATTCTTCTTCACCTTCTTCCTTAGCCTGGTTCACCTTACAATATTGGATCTCGTTCTTCAAATCAAAGTTTCTCAACAAGCTCTGATACCACTTGTTGATCCCAAACTTAGATCGATTAAGCTTGTGTATACGAGATTGGATCAAGTAATACACGTAGAGAAACTTTGTTGTATTTGAACAAACTAAGTGTTATGCGGAATTTAACACTTAGAACAAAGAACAAAACAAAGTAAACCAAACTTTCACTTTGATTAATAATATCAATGAATGATTACAATGAAAGTGTTATGAGATATGTAGAAGAGGTGTGTGAAAAAGATGTGTCTTATGTCTAACCCTAAGGCCTCCTTTTATAGGTTTAAGGAGCCTTGTACAAAAAGCTAAGATCAACTATTTTAGGAAGAGACACAAGATAAACATACTTAAATAACTTATTGACTAAATCTTTTATAACTTTAAGAATATATTCTGAATTCTTATCTTCATATTTTGTCCATCAGCTTGAAGAATTCATCATTGGCAGATTTAGTCCTTGTCTTTGTGTTACGATTCTTCTTGCCAGCGTCTTGATAATTCTTATCAACGTCTCATCTGTCAACGCCTCGTTTACTCTTGTCAGCGTCCAAGTTCCTCTTGTCAGCGTCTAGGAACTTGGTCAATTTTATTCCCAACAATCCTCCCCTAAACTTGATATCTACTCTAGTAATCAAGTTTCTGAATAAAATAAAACATAGAGAGAGGATTCTTACAAACATACTTATCCCTGAATTTGAGTAATAATAAATCTCAAAAAATCAATCACTCAAATCACTTGTATAGTCAGCCTTCACTTGGTCTTAATCATCTTCAACACCTGTAGAGTCTTTGGAGCTTTCTTTATTACTTTTGTCACTCAAATTCGATTGATTTTTTTTAGGAAGAGACACAAGATAAACATACTTAAATAACTTATTGACTAAATCTTTTATGGAATTGATGGCAGTCTGCATAAGATAAACATACTTAGTACAAATTGTCAGATTAAGCTTGCAAAAGCAAAATGCAGACTTAGTACAAATTGTCAGCTCCCAAGGCCTTGAACTCAAGCAATTGAGGGAGAGGATTGTTGTTTTGGAAAGTGATCGTACTAGGAGGGGTATGGAGGAGTCTTCCAAAGGGGAGGAAGATCAAAGAAATCTGAGTGATAAGGGCAGCCAGGATGGTCAATCCATGGATGTTGCTGAAGCCCTTACAACTTTGAAGGAACAAACAGGTTTTGACACGTCCTTAATCTCTCCCACCAATCTAAATTTATCATTTATAGCTATGTTGAGAGAGGTTACACAAGGCGCTGAGGGAAAATATTTGAGCGTTGACAAGGCAAATTTGGACGCTGATAGAAGTATTTTGGGCGCTGACAGGATAAATTTGGGCGTTGACAGACCTGCTTATGAAGGTGATGTATCCCAGTCATCATCTATCATCAAGGAAGTTTCTACTCAGGTATTACCATCTACCTTACCAACCATTGCACCATCAGATAAGGGTAAGGGTAAAATGGTAGAAGAGATTGTTCCAAAGGATGCAGCCCAGGTTGAATTTGATAAAAGATTGGCTGAACAAATAATGGAACAAGATGAAAAGGAGAAGTCTCCATTTGTTGTGACTTCAGAAGAAGAAAGTGATGGAGCTAGCTCAGACTCAAGTGTGATGATTATAGAACCTGAAAGGCTTGAGTATGGAGATGAGTTGGCCAAAGAGAAGCTGAGAGAATTGAAATTGCAGGTTGACTTTGACATGCAAGAGGTGGTTCAAATGTACAATTCTTGGGAAGAAAGCTGCATGGATAATCCAGACTTGACCATTTCAGATCAAATATGGGGTTTGGAGCTTCTTCTTAGAGTTCAGAAGGATTGTAAGGTGATTTTGAAGCACAAGGCAAGCAATATTCTCTCAGAGTTGAAAATGGATAGAAGGGAGCTCTATTTTATGTTGCTCAAATGTCATGGAGTTGGATGGACATATCAGAAGTTGAAGGCTTTGACATTTGATGAGTTGGAAAACAGGGCTTATCCCATTTGGGTGAGAGTGCAGGAAGCAAACACTCTCAGACTTCTTTCAGATGAAAGAAAGGAGCAACTTGCAGAGGAAATGGAAATCAAGAAAGCTATGATGATTCCCAGGCCAGTGAAGAAGGGAAGTAAATTTGAGTTTCCAAAAGATATGGATCCACTATATCCAAGTGAAGCAGTTATAAGAAAGAGCCTCAAGCTCTCCCCATTAGAAGCTTCAGATATGGTGCAAGTGTTACCATTAGATTCCAGGAATCCTATTGTGAGCTATGAAGAAGATGAATGTGGATTCTGGAAGATTGGCAGATTTGGAAAGGAGGTACACACTTTTACCACTCTCATATCTTTATTTGCAAGTTGTGATAGAGAAGACTTGGTGGATCTTTGGAGGTTGCTAGAGACCAAGTATGAGGCTGAAGCACCTACTTCAGCTGATGGAATAAAACTTTGGACCACATTCAAAAGAATGTGTGGGACAAAAGAAGAAGATCCTGCAATTTGGAAGGATCTTGAAGATGACCTAAGTGGTCTTCAATGGAGGTTATATTCAGCTGCTGGTGTATACCATTTGTGTTCTACAAAGTTTGCTGAGTATCTACTTGTGGATGCTCAGTATTTCATATCCAAGGCTGTTTTGGAAAAGATGAAGGACACTCAGCTGGAAATAGATTATTCAAGTGACGTGGCAAAAGATTTGATCAGATTTATTCATTACCAATATGAAAAGGTTTGTCAGACTCCTCCAAGTTCTTAATGCTTATTCAGAAACTTGATCATAAGAGTGGATATCAAGTTTAGGGGAGGATTGTTGGGAATAAATTAAGGCCAGATCACTTGAGCGCTGACAAGAACAATTCAAACGTTGACAAGAGCAAAGCAAGCGCTGACAGCTCAAGCGTTGACAAGTTAAAGTCAAGCGTTGACACATTGAAGACAAGCACTGATGGAAGATATAATCTACAAGTTTATTATATTCTAGAATACTTCTAGTAAGGATAGAAACGACAGTGTATTTTCTATGTTTATCTTTACCTAGAATAGCTGATACGTAGCTTATTGTACAAGGCTTCTTAAGTCTATAAAAGAAGGCCTTTAGGTTAAGTTTTGATATATAAGTTTTATATAAGTTCTCATTCATAAACATCTTTCATTGTAAGCAAGTTCGACATTGATAATCAAAGTGAAAGTTTGTTTACATCTTGTGTGTTCTTATTTAAGTGTTAAATTCCGCATAACACTTAGATTCATAAAGCATATACAAAGGTTTCTCGACGTGTTATACTAGATCTAATCTCGTATACACAAAGCTAATCGATCTAAGTTTGGGATCAACACAAGTAATACCAAACACTACTTAAACTGATCTTGTTGGAATTTTGTGAAGAATTTTTAAGTTCCAGTCTAAGCTGAGTGAAAAGCTATAGCAGACCAAATTTAGTAACCAAAATGAGATGTGTGAAAGCTATATGCAAGTAATGAAAGCAACTAGAACTCAAATAATGAAGTAAGGCTAAAAATGTCTAAAATAAGCTATCAGCTAGATCAAATATCAAATCAATAAGCAGAAAAGCAACACTTAAGCTACAAACAAGTCTAAAATCAAACCACAACCAGGCTAACAAGTTTTATCATACATTCATCAAAGATTTAAGCTAGGAATGAATCATGCATTTGACAATTCAGTGGAACCAAAACAAGAGGCGTTTACACCTTGTGAAGTATCCTTTGGGCAGTAGAGGAGTGCTGAACTCTCTAGTCTAGTGCTAACCACCACCTTAGCACTAGATTCACCTATCTACAATCAACAAAACAGCTACACATCAACAAGAATCATCAAAATGGCCTGAATTCATCACTTATGCTATGAACTTGAACTGAAATCAATCAAACAACTTCAATCTTCCTTCAAAGTCAGTTATGATCAAGATTTGATCATAACAAACTCAAATCAACAACAAGAGTATCAATGGAAGCATGATATGAACAGTAAAGATGATGAGAAGAATTGGCGGGAAAAGTAGAATTTGAATTTTATTAATGGAGATTTGTTACAAAGCTGTTAAAAGGTTACTAACTAACTAACTAACTCAAGAGTGTGTCAAACTCTTGAGTAGTTTAGCTAAAAAGGAGAAATGGTGAAAGGAAAAAGTAAATGTGTGTGTTTTCACACTTACAACTACACTACAAGAAATGAAAACTAAGCAGGCTATTTATAGACTTGAGAAGAAGATCAGTTGGGGTTGGTGACGTGTTGGGACCAATCCCAGGTCTCCACGTGTCATAATTCTGCTGAATTGATTTTGCAGGTATGAACTTGAATTGGGGTTTCTTTGTTGAGTTTATTTCATGTTAATTGATCATGACCAATGGATTCGTCTCTAAAAAATAAGCAGGTTTGATGTTTATAGCATTCCATGAAATCCACTCTAGCTTCAACCCGATCCTGGAAAATTATTTAAATGAAGAAGACGACATGTGCCAAGTCCTTATTAGCTGAAATGTGTGCACACGGATCACACTGTTGTGATTTGTTAATAAATGAAGGCGGCGCCTAGTGGGTAATAAATGTTGTGATGTGGCAATCCAGGTTCTTATTTCTTTGGCTTTTCATTGGTCAATAGCTATTCACATGGATCACTCTTGTATCAACTTTCCAAAATAGGCAGAAATAGTCCCTAGACTTTGGCAGATTGTATCTTTGAGCTTGTAACTTCATTTCTTTGGCCTTTTTAGTCCTTCAACTTTCATTCTTGAACAAAATTGGTCCTTTGACTGAGTTGACTTGAGAGTTGACCAAGTTTGACTATGATCTTGACTTTTACAATATTTACACTTTGGTCCTTCATCTTTGGCAGATTGTCAAGATAGGTCCTTGCACTTCAAATTCTTGTCACTTTTGATCTTTCTTTGTCTTTTTCATCAAATTAAGCTTGATTAATCCTTGTTTGCTTGAAAATGCATCCTTTTACCTACACAAGTGTACACAAACACAAACATACCACATAACACTGTTTTTACAAGATAAATTGGTATTTTGCTTCATGTTTTAGGGTTATTTGTTGATAAATTGATATGAGTTTAAGCTCATATCAAATCCCCTACACATGAACATTGTCATGTCCTCATGCAATTCTATATATTTTAAAGCACAAATTTACATTCTCCTCATTATTAATCCACCTTGGCCATATGGAATGCATCTACACTACTCTAAACTACATGATGCATGATTTTGACTTTCAACAATGCAATGAACAAAATACAATTCTATCTATATATTTTTGGTTTTTCTTGAAATGGTTTAGATGGAAATAACTTATAAAGAATTCAATGGCTTTGATTAGGGCTTGGGTACCATGGATATTTATCACCCTCAAGTTTCACTTTCCCCATACCAAGCTTAAAAATGGGATCATTGTATTCACAAGTAAAAAGTGCATCAACTTATTCATGACAATTAAATGTGGAACCGGTTATTATTTGAGCAAATTGCTTGTGGGAAAATTTGTCATTTATTCAAGTGTGAAGTATAAGTGCAAAATCCAAAAATAAGGAAGCACGGTTTTAATCCTAAGTAATCATCTCATCCATTAGTTGAAAAACCGCTCACAATTAATACAAGTCCGTTTCAAGAGTAATAAGTAATTCGCCTTATGTGTAAAATCCTCATGTCATGCTTTCATAAGTAGCTACACACTCGCTAAGGAAAGAAAAATAAAACTCACGCAATAATTTACATCCGCCATCTTTTTGAGACTTTGGATCTTCAACCCCGCAACCCGTCAAGGTAATATTGGATTGGAGCAATCTATTGAATCCCCGCAACCCGTCAAGGTAATATTGGAACTCAATAGTCACTATAATTAACACCACACTGCCCCTCTTGGGAGTCTTGTATTATTATTTTTTTTCTTTTTTCTTTTTCTAGCCACTCATTTTTTTTTGTAAGCCGCTCTTATTTTTCTTTATTCCTCACAAAGAAATTTGAAAAGAATAAAAGGAAAAACACCCGCTAAATATTGAGCATGACATAAGTCTAGTACACATAAAACGTTCTAACTTATAATCTTAAGACGTACTTATACCAACCATGAATGATTAGACAAAAATGCATAAGAGATTACAAACCAATTAAAACCGTTCTTGATTATTTATTAACAATTATATACATGCGAAGAAATTAGAGGTAAAGAAGAGAAGGGTTTAGCTACAAGTAATTATCATGAGGTTTATCTAGCCCTTTTACACTTGCTTCAACTCTATCATCTCCCATTCTCCACAAATTTAAAATCTCAAATAATGAGATTGGTGGATGCTTAGCCTAATAGACCAATGAAGGACTACATGGTTAAGGATACTAGCTAGAGAATGCTAAGATAAGCAAACTCGGGTTGAGTCAAAATATCCATGGCGGGCCTAATATGTCAAAGAAGTCTAAATTTGTTAAAACCATGTTTTATTATATTTTTTTTTCTTTTTCCAACTTTTGAAGAAAAATAAAAGACGAAATATATACAATGCAAATGTGTTATGCAAATGAAAAATGTATGATGCAAAAATTATGAATGCATATTTTTGGTGGCCAAAGTAGATAAAAAATTTGAAAAATGTTTGAAAAATAAATTTTCCATATTATCATGCAAGACAATGACAAGTTCTAGGTAAGGTCACTTCGATAGAAGACCCCCCTACATTTAAGCTAAACATTGTCCTCAATGTTTAAGATCATGGAAGTATAAAGACTTCCCCTACACTTATGACAATGAATAGACTTTGCTTAACCAAGTTAAGGAAATGACAACTATTAGTGAAATCATGTTTAAGCACAAGGTGTCAATGAAAAATCACTATAGTACCGAAGTGAACCGGATACAAGGGCCTCCTCCATAAGCTCCAAAGCATGAAATGAGTGAGCAACCCTACAAACAATCATGAAGACAAAAGAAGGTCTCCCCTACACTTATCTCCAAGTCTATACCTTTATTTCTAACCTACAACACTCTAAACCTAGTTATACGATGCTTGAGTTAATGAGTCTCTAGCTCGACTCGTCCCACACTTAAAAGTGTCTAAAACCTATCATGGAGAAGAAAAGTTTTGCCCTTTTTAAGAAAAATCTCCATGATGAGGTAAATCAAGTTTTCATTTATCAAAACTCCATAAATATCCCCCAGGATCAAATACATAATTACCATCCCACTTATAACACAATTCAACAACTAGCTTCCCAAGCAATGGTGAAAAGAGTGAGGTGTTGTTCTCCAAAATGGTTTCCCATATGTTCTTCCCAAGGTGATAGTGTAAAGCTCTCAAATCTTTCACAAGTTTTCCTTTTGTTGCATCAGGCGGAGACTGAGATGGTTTAGCAAGCTCTATGCCAGGATCAAAAATCCGTTCCTTGATGGGAAAACAACAAGTGTTGGTTGCCTTAGAAGATTATCCTTTGTAGTTCACATGGTGAGAGAAAGGTTGTGGAGGCATGAGTAACGACAAGCTCTTAGAGGAAACCATCATGACTTGTTTTCCTTTATCACTTGAAAGGTTGCAGGGGGCAAGGAAAAAGGTAAAGGATCTTCATTCAATAGAGATTCTAAATAGAGTATGTCCCCCTCCTCATCAAGATAACCAAGAGTGTACTCAAAAGATATATCCTCCGCTAAAAACTCATCACTCTCATCCATTATAGAATCCGCCTCATCACCATAAACATCATAGATTGGTCTATCAAAAATTGGTGATCCCTCAAAACCAAAGGAAGTATGATCATCAACAAATGGAGAGTCACAAGTAGAAAGCTCATCATCACTATAATCATCATATGTTGGTGAATCACAAAGAAAAGATTCTCCATCACTAAAGTCCTCATGAATATGATTATCATTGTGGAAAAGTGGAGTGTCATATGGGGTTTCACTAAAGTTTAGCTCTTGATGTTCATGAAATTCCAAATATGAAGTAACGGAAGCAATGGTCTCAATATGTGTTAAATCATAATCTCCACTTGAGCAAGCTTCATAAAAGTACTCATCACAAACTTCATCAAGAAGATCATCTTGTGTTTCCTCCTCATGCACAACATCAATATGTTTTACCGCTTCGGGCTCATTAGACTTTTTAGACAACTTCCACATGTTAAACACAACTCTCTCATCTCCTACCCGCATTGTAAGTTCTCCTTCCGCCACATCGATTAAAGTACGACCCGTTCTCAAAAATGGCCTACCAACAATCAAAGGCACTCTAGGATCCATATCATAATCAACCACCACAAAATCCGCGGGAAATGTAAATCTATCAACCCCCACAAAAACATCCTCCGCAATTCCCACCGGATAAGCTATAGTACGGTTAGCCAACTCAAGAGTCATCTTAGTAGGAGTGAGCTCGGGAAGTGAAAGTTTCTTCCAAACCGATAATGGCATGAGGTTTATGCTTGCTCCTAAATCCGCTAAAGCCATACAATTTTCCACCCCCGGGAAATTGCAAGGAATCAAAAACCTCCCCGGATCTCCAAGCTTAGTAGGCAACTTCTTAAGCAAAACCGCGGAGCAATTTTCATTCAAGGAAGCATTAGGCAAATCCACCAATCTCTCCTTGTTAGAAAGTAAGTCCTTAATCATCTTAGCAAACTTAGGCATATTGGCTAAAGCTTCCGCAAAGGAGATATTGATGTTAAGTTGCTTGAACATCCTCAAAAAGTTAGAAACTTGGATATCATCCTTGTTCTTAAGCTTGTCTTTTCTCAATCTTGAGGGATAAGGAAGACTTGGTTTTGGTTGTGGTTGAGTAGTTGATGAAGGATTTTCCTTATTGAGTGTTTCATGAGTAGGTGTTGAAATGGGAGAAATGGGAGCATTTTGAGGTGGTGAAGTAGAAGTAGAAGGCTTGTCACAAGTAGGAACAAAAGTGGGTGAAACAATAGGAGGTTTAGGAGGTGAAGGATCCTTTGTTGTCTTTCCACTTCTTGTTGTAATAGCATTGACATTTGCCCTTGGATTTGTTTGTGTGTTGGAAGGTAAAGCCCCTTGTGGTCTTTGATTATACATAATTTGGTTTTGAAGAAGAGCAAATTTCTTGTTATTTTCCTCTTGATTATCTTTCAATTGTTTCTCAAAAGAAGTAAACTTTTGAAGCATCAAATCCATAGGGTTAATTTGCACATTTCCTTGATAAAAACCTTGTTGTGGGAAAGATTGAAGTGGTGGATTAAACCCTTGGTTTGGTGGATAGAAGTTATTTCCTTGAGGTTGAAAATGATTGGGTGCCTTGTAGTTATTTCCTTGGTAAGGTGGTCTTTGCCCTTGATTCCTTGGTAAAATTTGAGGAGGATTTTGTTGAACTTGGGTGGGTGGTTGGGGTGGGAATCCCGGTGGAGTAAGGTAGTTTTGGGACTTGTAAGAAAGATTATTTGGATTGATATTTGGCTTGAAGTGTTCACGATGTTCTTCTTGGTAAGCATAACATTCCCCTTGATAACCTTGCACCTTATCACATTGTTCATAGGAATGGGGACCTCCACAAGTTACACAAGAAAGAGTAATGGCATTCACATCATTTGAAGAATTGTTCAATGAAATGCTCTTAAGAGCTTGAAGCATTTCTTGTTGTACCTTAAAATTCCTCTCACTATCTCTCTCCATCTTTTGAATGATCTCTTGTTGATACTTGAGGAATTGGTTATCACAAGGTGCTTGAGAATTGTTTTGGATAACATGAACCCTTTCTTCAAATTGATTGTTTGTTTGAACCATTGCTTTAGTCTCAATGATGTCCAAGGCCTCTTGCATGGATTTAAGAAGAATATTCCCTCCCGCGGAAGCATTGAGTGAATCTTGGTGATGAGGTTTAAGGCCATCATAGAAGGTATTGATTTGGTGAACATCATACAATCCATGGTTAGGGCATCGCCTCAATAACTCGCTATACTCTTCCCAAGCATCACTAAAGGATTGACTAGGTTTTTGTTGAAAGCCTATAATTAAGTTCCTCAAGGCCATGGTCTTAGATGGAGGAAAGAACTTGTTCAAAAAATTAATGGTGAACACATCCCATATGGTGATACTATCGGATGGTTGGGTGTCTAACCAATGCTTAGCTTGTCCCTCAAGTGAAAATGACACTAACATCAACTTAATAGCATCATGTGGAACTCCATTGTGCTTAATGGTATTGCAAAGAGAAAGGAATCTCTTAAGGTGATCATGAGGATCATCATTCTTGTTACCATAGAAAGGTGATTGTGAAACCATAGTAATCATAGACGTTTTTAGCTCAAATGTATTTGCGGGAATGTCGGGAATCCTAATAGCACTAGCATATCCATGAACATTGGTTTGCATACGTTCCATCAAAGAACAATTATCAACAGCCATGGCTTCTTGTGGTGGAGGAGTCAAAGCACGATTCTCGTGATCGGCTTGATGGACGGTGGTGGGCTTACTCTTTCTCTTTTTCTTCCTTTTCGGAGGAAGAGGTTGTACACCAATCGGTATTTGTGCACGCCCGCGAGTGAGCATGCAACTCAATACAAGGAATGAGAGAGAATCTCTCGTGTGACTTTGAAGAGAAAAGGATTATCCTCTTCGAGTTTCAATATTAAATATCCACAAGAAAATAACAATATATGTATGTACTACTTGGGTGCAAGACCCCCAATGAAGCCTTCCTTCTTAGAATACTCACAAGTGAACGGGAGGTTAGGTGGCGCGAAGCACTTAAGTACCTATTGACCCTTAGATGGCATTTTATAGCACATCGCCTTTCTATTCACTTAAATGTTCGTATTCTTCGAATTGTTGCTTATTGAGAGTATTTATCTATTCTTGCTTTATTTTGTTTGATCGATACGCGTGTCAAGGACCGGAACGCCCCTCAACACGGTGTATTGCCTTGGCAATACTTATGGAGAATATGTATATTGGTTGTTCTTATACGTATACTTACTTATAATAATATATGGAAAATATTATTGTATTTTTAAGAGAAAATACTATATGTACATAAAAACCGAGAGAATCCAATAATATATATTTTTGGGTGCAATCTCTTAGGAAAAAGATTGCTTTTTGGATTTTTTTAATTTGTTTGGTCAATTCTTTAGGAAAAGAATTGTTTTGTTAATTTTTTAGTTTTTATATATTTTTATATTTTTGATTTTTTATTTGTTTTTTATTTATGATACGTAAAAGTAACGTTCACAAGGTGAACGGATCCCAAAAGCCAATGAAAACCGTCAATCGATAGTCTCTCGTAAAGTCAAAGAACCGGCAGCGGCGCCATTTGAAATTGTGTATAATGCAGTTCGTTTTTCTCAGTTCTTGCTAATTGAAAGTCCTAACAATATCGGGTTTTTAACTGTTTTTGGTTGTTAATATTTTTTTGGATATTCTATTTGCTAATTCAAACAATGACTTGCAAAATTGAAAAATATTATCTACTTATATGTAAAACATCGTGCAATTACCAAGTTTTTATTCAAGTAAATTCAATATGTAAATTTTACAACTAAAAGGACTGAAAATGTAAATTCTATGAAAATTGAATGATGAAAGTGTAAATCTAACAAGTACAAGGACTGAAATGGTAAAACAGTTGACTATGAGGATCAAATATGTAAACTATGTAACAAACTAACCAATTTTCAACTAATTCCAAAACTTGCTAACTGAATTTTAACAAAATTCAAACTTAAAGGACCTAATTATTGAAAACCCTAAAAACTATCAAGTTTAGCCAAGTTTAAAACCATTTTAATACACTAGGGACTAAAGTGCAATTTCTGAAATTTTTTAAGCAAAAACGGGTTCTTAACACAAATAAGCTCGTTTGAGCTAATTTCTCAACCAAAATCAATCAAACCAATTGCAAAATGCTTAGAATCTCAAATAAGCTAGACCTGTAAGAGGAAATTGGCTAAAAATGACTAATAAGCTGATAAGCACTTTCCAATAAGCACTTAATAAGCCCTACAAGAATCTAGACATGCACAACTAGATTTTTGTACTGAAACTGATTAATGAGCTTAAAACATGAACGGGAAATCAAGTCTTATCAAAAATCATCCATTAATAAGCTTGGAAATTGAATTAAGCTGAATTTGGCTTATGTTGACCAAGCGTTGACCAAGTTTTTTTTCAAAAAGCTGAAAATCTCAAAAATCAACCACCAACTCTAACTAATTGATTTTGTAAAAGAAAATTGCCAAGTTTATGAAAATAATTAAGAAATATGAAAAAGCAGTTTTGATTTACAGAAACTTGCTTTTGCTTATCAGTTTGGAATTTTGCTTATTTCTATTTGCTTACTGAAAACTGTACAAAAAGCTTATAGACTTTGAAACTTCATATATTGACCTACAAATGAGAACTGATTTGGTAAAATTTCATCAAGAAACCAACAAATGCAAGGCAATTGAAATTGATAACTTTTTTAGAACAAAACTGACTGAAATAGACCCAAACTTTTTATATTGCCATTTGCCTTTTTGGCCTTAAACTTGACTTGAAAATGGTACAAAACATTTTATAATGACCTTGTGACTGGAAATGAACAAGATTATGCAATTTCATTCACTTGATTATCAAACACCAAGTAATACCAAACACTACTTAAACTGATCTTGTTGGAATTTTGTGAAGACTTTTTAAGTTCCAGTCTAAGCTGAGTGAAAAGCTATAGCAGACCAAATTTAGTAACCAAAATGAGATGTGTGAAAGCTATATGCAAGTAATGAAAGCAACTAGAACTCAAATAATGAAGTAAGGCTAAAAATGTCTGAAATAAGCTATTAGCTAGATCAAATATCAAATCAATAAGCAGAAAAGCAACACTTAAGCTACAAACAAGTCTAAAATCAAACCACAACCAGGCTAACAAGTTTTATCATACATTCATCAAAGATTTAAGCTAGGATTGAATCATGCATTTGACAATTCAGTAGAACCAAAACAAGAGGCGTTTGCACCTTGTGAAGTATCCTTTGGGCAGTAGAGGAGTGCTGAACTCTCTAGTCTAGTGCTAACCACCACCTTAGCACTAGATTCACCTATCTACAATCAACAAAACAGCTACACATCAACAAGAATCATCAAAATGGCCTGAATTCATCACTTATGCTATGAACTTGAACTGAAATCAATCAAACAGCTTCAATCTTCCTTCAAAGTCAGTTATGATCAAGATTTGATCATAACAAACTCAATTCAGCAACAAGAGTATCAATGGAAGCAGGATATGAACAGTAAAGATGATGAGAAGAATTGGCGGGAAAAGTAGAATTTGAATTTTATTAATGGAGATTTCTTACAAAGCTGTTAAAAGGTTACTAACTAACTAACTAACTCAAGAGTGTGTCAAACTCTTGAGTAGTTTAGCTAAAAAGGAGAAATGGTGAAAGGAAAAAGTAAATGTGTGTGTTTTCACACTTACAACTACACTACAAGAAATGAAAACTAAGCAGGCTATTTATAGACTTGAGAAGAAGATCAGTTGGGGTTGGTGACGTGTTGGGACCAATCCCAGGTTGTTAGAAATACGTTTTAACGTATATTAGAAGTATCGGTCGCTCCACAATATGATTTATGTTGTAATAGCTCGTAGTTAGTAATTAGTTGTTACTTGCTTATTAACTTAAGTAAGAACCGGTCCATGGGCTTGTCATGGACCGGCCCAAGTCCACTTATGACTTGGAACTATAAATACCCCTTTCCACTAAGGAAAGGGGTTGGTTGTTATCATTTCTAAGTTTCCACTTAATAAAATTCACATAGTTTCTCTCACTTTCTCTCTCTAACTTTCTCTCTCTAGAAATTAACAAACCCCTTCATAGATTCATTGATTATCAATATTCTACATTTGGTATCAAGAGCTATGGGGTGATTTAAGGTAGTGATTTGTGTGGTTTTTTAGTTTTTGATTGTATTAGTGTTCTTTTAGAAAAATCATCTTGATTCTTGGTGTTTTTTGGTGTTTTTGTGATTGGGATTAGTGGATAAGTATTAGTTGTTACTTATTTTAGTCGAAAGCACAAAACTTTTTGGGTTATTTGGTCAAAATCGGGGCTTAATCTCACTTTTTTTTACGGTTCGACTGTTCATCAAGGAAGTTTCTGTTCATTCAGCAAAAGTTCCGGATCAAGAAGTTCCGGATCAGGGAGTTCCGGATCAAGAAGTTCCGGATCAAGGAGTTCCGAGTCAAGAAGTTCCGAATCAAGAAACTTCCGAACCAAGAAGTTCCGGATCAAGAAACTTCCGAACCAAGAACTTCCGAGTCAAGAAGTTCCGGATCAAGCTAAAGTTCCGAACCAAGAACTTCCGAGTCAAGAAGTTCCGGATCAAGCCAAAAGTTCCGGATCAATAACTTCCGAACCAAGAAGTTCCGAATCAAGGTAATCTTCCGAATCAACCAAAAGTTCCGAATCAAGGTAATCTTCCGAATCAACAAAAAGTTCCGAATCAAGGTAATCTTCCGAATCAAACTTCCGAATCAACAAAAAGTTCCGAATCAAGGGTGATTTTGCTTGTTTTTTCGACGATTTTTTAGAGGATTTAATCTTGGTTTCATACAACAAAAACACAACACAATTCACAAGCTTTACTTCACTGCTCGATCAACCGATAATCTCTGTTTCTTTGAAGAAAAACAAAATGAATCCAAATTCAGTAATGCCTCAGATGACATCTCTTACGGATATATCAATCATAACGGGAACTGATAGCCGTCCACCGATGCTTATTAAAGAGGTGTTTGAGGCATGGCAAGGTCGAATGATGCAATATCTAAAGGGGAAACCTACATACGGAAGGCTGATGGTCAAATCGATTTTAAATGGTCCACTCGATTATGGTACCATTACGGTTGACAACGTGACTAGACCACGAGAATTTGAAGAACTCACTCCAGCCCAACAACTTGTTGCAGATGCAGATGAAAAAGCTCTTCAAACAATTCTCCAAGCTCTTCCCCATGACATCTATAGGACGGTGAGTCAGTATACGGTGGCAAAGGATCTATGGGAACGTCTTAAGGTGTTGTTACAAGGCACGTCTCTCACCAAACAAGAAAGGGAGTGTCAGCTGTATGATTTGTTTGATAGATTCACCTACAACCCAGGGGAAACACTCCACGATTATTACTTCAGATTCACCACACTCATGAATGATCTGAATGTATACAATCTTGTGATTGCACCATTCCAGGTTAACACCAAATTCTTGAATACTCTACCTCAAGCTGAATGGGGTGAGTATATTACCGATGTGAAGTTAACCCGGGATTTGCATAAGTGCAACTTAGATCAAATCTATGCCTTCCTTCAGCAGCATGAGAAGCATGTGATTATGCACCGTTCTCCTCGTGGTATGCACCCAGATTCTTTAGCATTGATGGCAAATCAACCAAGCTTGTCTCACAACAACACACCCTATATCTTGGGACATCAAGCTTATCATCAATCACCTTACATGACACCAGCCTTTCCCCAATACTCGATTCTACCACAACCACCCACCTCACATCAGCAACAATATCGGTTCAATGCACCCTCACCACAGTATGCTTCACAACCTCATCCAGCAAATGTTGCACATTATGCTCAGCCATCATATTCTTCTTATCAAGAGAATGCAACATATCCAACAAGCTACCCTGATCAAATGAGTCTTCCTTATACTGATTATGCAGCTCATCCAGATCAAGCACTATATTGTGATGATGAGGAAGTCCCAGTTCCTGTATTCCAACAAGGAGCTGACCCAGTTGAAGTGCTAACTACTATGTCTGCTTATCTCACAAGAACTTTAAGCAAACGAGGATTCAGAGGATCAGCTCCTACCAACAATCAGTTGAGGAATTCATCCAATTCTCGCCAACAAGCTACAATTGAGAATGGCAGAGTAATGGTTCAGCCAATTCAGCCATATCAGGGGAGAACTTCCACATCAACCAATGTTCGCACCGCCAATCCTGCTCCTGCTCCAATGGTCAACAACCCTCCACGGGCTAATACGGGCAAGTTGAGAATGATTACATGCTATAACTGCAAGGAAGAGGGTCATATGTCCAGGGATTGTAAGAAACCCAAGAGGAGAAGGGATGGACAGTGGTTTGCAGAAAAGATCTATCTGGTAAATGCTCAGGCGCAAGGAAGGGAACTTGATGAAGAGGAGCTTGCATTTCTTGCTGACCCAGGGATTGCTGAACAAGACGTTGTCACTACGCAAAATGCAGCTTACCAAGCCGATGATCTTGATGCGTATGATTCCGACTGTGATGACTTTCAAACTGCAAAGGCTGCTTTCATGGCAACTTTCTCCAGCTTAGGGCCAGATAAGAAATCTGAGGTACTTATTAATAACACTGATAATGCCACTGATGCTAGTATTCAACCACATCAAGTTGGGCAAGAGAGTGCTGATTCGAATGAATCTTCGGTGGTGAGTTGTTCAAATGAGGAGACAAACAATGATAGCAATATCAATGTGAGTCCCCAGATTTTGAGTGAATCACAACCAGGATCCATTTCGCATACGCCTACTCATGCTCAACAAGATTTGGTCATGGTTCCTGCTACATTACTTAGCCAAATGAATGCTGCACTCTTAGAAACCTTAGCCAAGAATAAGAATTTGTCTGATGAGCTTGCCTTAAGCAATGAGAAAGTACAAACTTTGGAATTAGTGCCTTCGTCTAGTGTTCTCACAAATCTCGAATATGATCACTTTAGAAACAAACAAATGGGTCATTTGCAAGAAATCGAAAACTTAAGAGCAAATCTGTCTAGTGAACTTAGAGAAAAGGAGTTAGTGGTCACTAATTTTCAAAAACTTCAAACTGATTTTGAATTACTCGAATCTAAGAAGACTGAAATGGAGATTAATGCTACTAATAAGATTAGAAGTCTAGACTACTTGCTGTTAAGACAATACGCTGCTTCACAACTAGTTCACTTATTTGATGCTTCGTTTAAAGAGTTTAACTTATCACGTCTAAAAGGCCTTCCCCCTAATCCACGATATGCAAAACAAGCTTTAAGACATAGTCCTAGACTTTATAATGCAACTCAATTAGGATTGGCTTTAGACCCGATTGTTTTTCCCCATGATCGAACAAGTAAGGATCTAGTTGATGAGGATCGGTCATACAATTCAGCAAAATATCCCGATTGTGATTATTTTAAAATGAATAAGGAGCTTGCTAAAACTGATTTTAGAGTTCGCTTCCATATGGATAAGGATCTCATTACAGCACCAACCTACATGATAGAGGAAGAAAGCCCTAGTACATTTCCTACACTTGTCAACATGGAAGGTCCTAAGGAAATTCCAAAGAATCTTCCACCTGTTAGCACTGTATGGTTAAACTTGCAAGAGATTAACCGATACTTTACTAACTTTGACAAGGTCATCTTGGAATGTACGACTTCAAATGGCTTAAATGCCGGAGAATGGGCTTTCGAACACATGAACGAGGTGTTTAAAACTGAGATCAATCCGTTTGTCGAAAGTCTAAAAAGAAGTTTTGCATCTCTTAAGGAAAATCTTCAGTTTGAAATTGGTGAAGTTCAAAAAGTGTTTTATGAAATGGACACCGCTTACGAACTGCAACTAATTGAAAAGGAAAAGATTTCAACCGAATATGACCGATTCTTGTCCGAAGTAATCTCGTGTGATGTGCTTACTATTGTAAATGTTAAATATTCGAATGAGCTTACATCCGCTATGATGAATTGTGATGCTGTGAATATTTGTGAGGATATTTGTGATGATGTTTGTGATATTTCTGTAAATGTTGCTGAAACTATAAATGAGGTAGATAGTCATTCTTGTCACGAATCTAACGCTGAGTTTTTAAAGCTACAAGATTCTTATAATTTACTTTCTCAACGCTTTAATCAACTAGAACAACATTGTATATCTTTAGAATTAAAACAACAAGCTCAAAATGAAAATCTTTTGATATCAAATGTTTGTGAAAATGGTGTTGAGACAAGTGACAAGATGATTGCAATTGTTAAGACATTAGAGGAAGAAATCATGAGATTGAAGAGAGAGATATCATCAAAGGAAACATTAAGAATGGAACTAGAGGCCGCAGAGTCTAAAAACCAGGTCTTAGAAATTAGACTATCAACTGTTCTAGGGGAGATGGATCGGACAAGGCAGGGACTATCCGCTCTTTATGGTTCACTAGAAGATCGATTCGCTTTTAATGCGACACAGCAACAATATTATATTGAACAACTGAACCAAAAGTGCGAAGAAATCTCTGACTTGAACATCCTGCTCATAGACAAAAATATGGTTTTGGCTGAGTTAAAGGAGACACTTCTTCTCACCCGACAAGAAGTAGTTGATAACTTAGCTACCGACTCTGCACCGTCCACTAGTGCTCCAACAACCAAGAAAGTAGTGCTTTATAAGAATCCGCTTCATAAGAAAAACCCGGTTGTATACGATGATTATATGAGAAATGCCATTAAGCATGTCGATCTTCTTAGGGATATTTTAGACGATCTTTATGCCTTAGATCCCTCAAGTAGCGACTATTATTCGGCTCATGAATATGTTAAGCGAGTTCAATATTGCTTGGCTTATTTGCAATACATAGGTACACCAGGTTCTGCACTACTTAATAATAGGCCCATTGCTGTCACTCCATTTAATAAGACTCCAGGAGCGAAACCGTCATTGGCACAATCAAGTAAGACATCTTTAAAATCTGCTGCTAATGTTCCCAATTTGCCTTCTACAGGATTAAAAGCAACTACTAAGGCTAAAGGATCGCCACTCAAGAAAGATAAGATCAAGCCCGCCACTAGTAGTGCCACAAAGAAGAAAGTAGAAGTCCACACTAGGAATGCTAGTTCAGTTTTAAATAAAATGAATCATGTTAAGACTAAAAGCTCTGCGCCTGTGCAGCAGCCTAAACCATTCGTGAATTCTGATTTAAATTGTTGGAATTGTAATGAATGTATGTTTTCCGAGCGTCATGATTTGTGTCTGATTGATCACGTTAATGAAATGAATGCTATTAAGAATGGTCTTGAATGGAAGCCAACGGGTAGAACTCGTGCCCAAGTTGGCTGGCAATGGCGTCCCACTGGTAGGACCTTTACACTAGATGGTAAAATGTGCCCTTTAACTAGGAATGCAACCATTGAGGTTAGGTCTGAGCGTCCTTTAGTTAGGAACACTCGCACTCAAGTATGGAAACAGCGCCCTTTAATTAGGTCAGCCCCCACTATAGTGCCTATCAGTGTAGAAATACCTCAGGACTTGAGCCAATTAGAATCTACACCACCAATTAAGAAGAAGAAGGCTAGGAAATCTAAGAAACCTAGAGTTAGCAAATCTAAGATTATTAAATCTGTACCTGCTAATAACAAGGAACACTCAGATTCCGATACCTCTACATTGTCGTTGTGTGGTGATATTTTCAGGTGGTCCAAATCATCCTGTGGTATTTGGACTCCGGTTGTTCAAAACATATGACCGGAAATCGCTCGATGCTCCGAAATTTCGTCAGCAAGTTTCTTGGTACGGTTAAATTTGGGAATGATCATATAGCAAAGATTATGGGGTATGGTGAATATCAGATTGGAAACGTGACGATTTCTAGGGTATACTATGTTGAAGGTCTTGGTCATAACTTATTCTCAGTAGGACAGTTTTGTGATTCCAACCTTGAGGTTGCTTTTCGACAACACACTTGTTTCATCCGCAACTTGGAAGGAAAAGATTTGTTGAAGGGATCTCGTGGTGCAAATCTATATACCTTGTCCTTACAAGACATGATGGCCGCTTCTCCAGTATGTCTTCTCTCTAAAGCTTCTAAGACCAAGTCATGGTTATGGCATCGCAGATTATCTCATCTTAATTTTGATGCTATTAATCATCTGGCTAAAAACGAGTTAGTTCGTGGTCTTCCCAAGCTTAAATTTCACAAGGACCATTTATGTTCCGCGTGTTCAAGGGGGAAAAGCACCAAGAAATCTTACAAACCCAAAGCTGAAGACACCAATCAAGAAAAACTTCATCTTTTGCATATGGATCTTTGTGGGCCGATGAGAACTGAAAGTGTGAGCGGTAAGAAATTCATTCTGGTAATTGTGGATGATTTCTCAAGGTTTACATGGGTGAGATTTTTACGTACAAAGGATGAAGCACCGAAGGCTATCATTACTTTTCTGAAGTTCATCCAGGTACGTTTGAATACCACTGTCCGCCGTATCCGTACAGACAATGGTACAGAGTTCGTCAACCAGACTCTTCGTGATTATTATGAAGGAGTTGGTATATCACATGAAACATCCGCTGCACGCACTCCACAACAAAACGGTGTCGTTGAAAGACGGAATCGTACACTTATGAAAGCTGCTAGGACCATGCTTATTTATGCGAACGCTCCATTGTTCTTGTGGGCAGAGGCTATTTCTACTGCATGTTTTACCCAAAACCGTTCTATCATTCGGAAACGCCATGGAAAAACACCTTATGAGCTTCTACATGACCGCAAACCCGATGTTTCATTTTTCCATGTGTTTGGTGCTTTGTGTTATCCAAACATCAATAGTGAGAACTTGGGTAAGCTTCAACCAAAAGCCGACATAGGTATTTTCATTGGTTACTCACCGTCCAAAAGAGCATACCGAATCTATAACCGTCGTCTTGGCAAGATTGTAGAAACTATGGACGCTGATTTCGACGAGCTGACAGCGATGGCTTCTGAGCAACACAGCTCTGAACCCGCGCTTCATGAGATGGGACCCGGTGCTATAAGTTCCGGATTAGTTCCCAACAATCCTACTTCTACATCATTTTTACCACCATCAAGGCCCGAGTGGGATAAACTGTTTCAACCGTTGTTTGATGAATTCTTCGATCCCCCGACTGATGAAGTTCCAGTACCTGTAGTAATTGCTCCAATACCTGAAGTGGTTGCTCAAGTTAATGAACCTTTATCTAATGCATCTACAATTCAAGTTGAACCTGATGCACCTTCACCAAGTGATTCACAAACTACACCTGAATCATCACCCCTACTTGTGCCTAATGATGTAGAAGAGGATTCTACTGATCACGACCTGGAATATGCTCACTTGCAAGAGCTTCCTTTCTTTGGTGTAGCGATCCCTGAAAACCCTTCAGCCGCGTCTACCTCAGAAGAAGCTCCATCTATTGTTCACTCCAGACCACCTAGGATTGAAAACCATAGCACTAAATGGACAAAAGATCACCCAATTAGGAATGTTATTGGAGATCTAGATCGACCAGTCTCTACACGCCATCAACTACAAGAGAGTGCACTATATTGTTACTTTGATGCATTTCTCTCTGAAGTTGAACCCAAAAATTGGCAGCAGGCTATGACCCAATCATCTTGGATTGAAGCTATGCAGGAGGAACTCAATGAATTCAAACGACTAGAAGTATGGGAATTGGTTCCTCGCCCTGACAAGGTTAACATCCTTACTTTGTTATGGGTTTATAAGGTTAAACTTGATGAGATGGGTTCGGTATTGAAGAATAAAGCAAGATTGGTCGCTAGAGGATATAAACAAGCCTTGGGTATAGACTTTGAGGAATCTTTTGCTCCTGTGGCTAGATTGGAGGCGATTAGACTATTCCTTGCGTTTGCTGCTCATATGAACATGATCGTCTATCAAATGGATGTGAAGACGGCATTTTTGAACGGTGAACTAAGGGAAGAGGTTTATGTTAGTCAACCGGATGGGTTCGTCAGCACGGAGTCTCCTAACCATGTGTACAAGCTTAAGAAGGCTCTCTATGGGTTGAAACAAGCTCCACGCGCGTGGTATGATCTCCTGTCAACATATCTCATGTCGGAAGGCTTCTCCAAAGGCAAAGTGGACCCCACTCTATTTACTCTCAAGGACGGCAACGACATGCTTCTGGTACAAATTTATGTTGATGATATAATTTTTGCTGCCACTAACATAGAATTGTCTAAACAATTTGAGAAGATAATGTCCACACGCTTTCAGATGTCGATGATGGGAAAAATCTCATTTTTCTTAGGATTACAGATTTCTCAGAATCCCAGAGGCATCTTTATAAATCAATCCAAATATGCTCTAGAATCACTTAAGAAATATAACTTTGAAAATTGTGACCCCGTAGACACTCCAATGGTGGAGAAATCCAAGTTAGATGAAGATAGGGATGGGATTATTGTTGATCCGAAACTTTACCGTGGAATGATTGGCACCCTTCTCTATCTGACTGCTAGCAGGCCTGATTTGCAATTTGCTGTATGCATGTGTGCCCGGTATCAGGCTCGGCCTACCGAAAAGCACTTACATGTTGTGAAAAGGATCTTTCGGTATCTAAAAGGAACACTTCATCGTGGTCTATGGTATCCGAAAGATTCCTCGATTGCTTTAATATCATACGCAGATGCCGATCATGCTGGATGTCAAGATACGAGGCGTAGCACTTCTGGATCTGTGCAACTCCTTGGAGATAGATTAATCAGTTGGTCTTCAAAAAGGCAGAAAAGCGCTGCAATATCAAGCACGGAGGCTGAATACATCGCCATGTCCGGTTGTTGTGCTCAAGTCCTTTGGATGAGATCACAATTAACTGACTACGGTCTTGGATTTAACAAAATCCCGATGTATTGTGACAACAAGAGCGCCATTGCCCTTTGCTGCAACTATGTTCAACACTCCCGGGCCAAGCACATAGACATTCGCTACCATTTCATTAAGGAGCAGGTGGAGAACGGAGTGATCGAGCTGTATTTTGTCACTACTGAGTATCAGCTGGCGGATATGTTCACCAAAGCCTTAGATCGAGGACGAATCGAGTTTTTGATCGACAAGCTTGACATGAAATCATTCACTCCAGCGACTCTCAAAGAGTTGGCAGAAGAATCAGCTGAATAGTCGTGGTAAACTATTCAGAGTATCCTTTGGTTGTGATCATGTATATTATCGTAAATATATAAACCACAAAAGAAAATACAAAAATATAAAACCAAGAAAAACCACAAAAAAAAAAAAATATAAAACCAAGAAAAACCATAAAAAATATAAAACCAAGAAAAACCACAAAAAAAAAAAAAAAAAAAATATAAAACCAAGAAAAACCATAAAAAATATAAAACCAACAAAAACCATAAAAAATATAAAACCTAGAAAAACCATAAAAAGTATAAAATCAAGAAAAACCAAAAATATTTTTTTTAAAAAAAACGGGCATGTCTTTTAGTACGGTAATATTTACGGCCTTAGAAATGTCGATCAATATTGACACGGTGCCATAAATAGAGTCCGTATAAAAGTTGTACATTTTTTAAAACATGCCCATTATGGCTTGTAGTTATTTCAGACTGCAACCCGGTTTTCATATTAAAGTCACGTATTTCCTTGGAAAACGTTGGCTCAGAACGGGAATTAATTTTCTCGGGCGTGATTTACAAGCCAAATCATGCAAAGGGATCAAGTTTACTTTATAACTTGGTCTGACACGAATTTGTGTACGTCTCAGTGCATAAATTTGTTAAAATAAGAGAAATCTTATTAAAACCACGAATCAAAATTTTTCAAGAGATAAATTGGAAATGCTTTCATCACTATTTGACTCTTTAAAACAATGACTACAGCTCTTTAAATAGAAAACGGGTCATCGTTTAAGGGGGAGAAAATAGTAAAATCATCTTCGTCATCAAAATTGATCTTCAAAAGTGATTGTGAAAATTAAGGGTTTCATGGTAATTGAGTGGTTTCGCTTTAGAAAACGATTTGTGATTGTTCTAAATGATAGGCATGACTTTTAGATTTTGAGGATATGCTAATAGATGCGTTTGCTAAGATTGTGTGTAAGCTAAACAAGGGATAAGTACAATGAAAAATATAGACAACAAGGAAAAAGAAAGATAAATAGAGGGACTTAAAGTGTTAGTTGTTTAAACTTGTCAAAATTTTTGACCTAGTCAACAAATAAACCCCGCCCCCTATTTTCTAAATCACTGTTATCATACTCATTTGCCGCCATTGTTGCACACACACTCAAGAACTCAACTCATTCGCTTAATCCATCTAGCTTCTTGTTCATTCATCTAATTAAGGTATAAACATCAACATTTACACGTCTAATTCACTCCATTCATCATATAATTCTGTTCAATTAATCAATCTAATCAGATTTAGGGGTATTCCTAAATTAGGGTTAATTTACAAAGGATTTATGGTGGGTTTTGTTAGGAATAGATTAAATGATGTTTATATTGCCTTAGTTTGCCTTAAAAACTCACAAACGCGCTAGAATAAACATCTGAGTTTAGTTTGTAAAAGTTCCGGATGAACGTGGCTGAAAACTTACGAATGAAGGATTTCTTCTGAAAAACTTCCGAATGAGGAAGTTCCGAATGAAGGACTTCCGAATGAGGAAGTTCCGAATGAAGAACTTCCGAATGAAGGAAGTTCCGAATGAAGAACTTCCGAATGAGGAAGTTCCGAATGAAGGACTTCCGAATGAGGAAGTTCCGAATGAAGAACTTCCGAATGAAGGAAGTTCCGAATGAAGAACTTCCGAATGAAGGAAGTTCCGAATGAAGAACTTCCGAATGAAGGAAGTTCCGAATGAAGAACTTCCGAATGAAGGAAGTTCCGAATGAAGAACTTCCGGATGAAGGAAGTTCCGAATGAAGAACTTCCGGATGAAGGAAGTTCCGAATGAAGAACTTCCGAACGAAGGAAGTTCCGAATGAAGAACTTCCGGATGAAGAAGTTCCGAATGAGAAGAAGTTCCGAATGAAGAATGTTCCGGATGAAAATGTTCCGAATGAGGAAAAGTTCCGGATGAGTTGTTTGATTGTTATTCTTTGCATGCTATCTATGTACTTGTTGTTTTATCTTATGAAATGTGTTATGCTTAGAAGTAAGAATGATATATATCTATCTGTTTTTGTGCATCAACCTTTCATGTCTTATCTTAAGCAGATAAAATGACTAATCCAACAGTACAAGCTATCCAAGAATCTAGGGAAGCCGATATTGCTAAAGCTCGAACCCTTAAGTTTATACCCAACAACTATAGGCTAAAGCAAGTTTCTAAATCCACTCACCATGGTTTTAAGGTCGCCATAGCCATTCTTGATAACTCTCACTTTAAGAACGCCCTTAGGAATACAGCCTCGGTGCCTTATGAGTATATGTTCGAATTTTGGGCAACCAAGGAAATCACTTCGAACAAGATCACCTTCACCATCGACAACAAGCAGCAGACACTCACCGTTTCAGACTTCCGAAAGATACTTGGTATACGGGATACACCCAAGGGCATGTCATTCTCAAGGGATCCCAATAAAGATGAACTCGCGGAATTATTTGACGCACTTGGATGTCCGGAAATACGAGTTGCATCTGAGTTTACTACTGCTAAGGTAGGACAACCCTGGAGAGCTTTGATGGGTATTCTCAGTAAATGCCTTACACCAAAAACGAGTGGACATGATGCTTTGCGAAGTCCGATAATGAACCTCTTCTATGGCATGTACAAAGCTGCGAACTCAGATTATGCTTTGTTGATATGGGAAGAATTCACCTTTCAACTCTTCCACAACAAGAAGCTGAAGACAAACTTCTTTCCTTATCCTCGGTTTATTAAGCTCATCATAAATTACTTTATGAAGCTTGATGCTACTATTGATAGGCGTGCAGGAGGTCGCTATCACACTGAAGAAGCTGATGATACTGTAGATCTGAGGCATGAAGGACCGTCTACTGGTGTGATTCCGGGTCCTGTTCCTGATTACCTTCTGTCAGACAAAATCAAAGGTTCTGCTGATTACAAGCTACTGCAGCTAGAAATCCAAAGACTGAAAGTAAACCTTCAAACTGGAGAAGACTCATCCACAACGGTTAAGAGTAAAGGTAAACGCAAACAACCAGCAGCGTTGCCTGAACCCGAACCCAAGAAGAAGAAGACAGAAGGTAAGAAGGGAAAGGGTAAGGACTTGATGCGTCTACGTGACGAAGAAGATGTTGTTGATCCTACTCTTGATAAAACCGAACAAAAAATGATGAAGATTGCTATTAAAAGGAGTAGGAAAGATACAGGCGGTAGTGGTTCAGGGGCAAGGGTAGATATTGAGGATGAGTACGTGGAACCAGATGATGTTGATGAATTTGGGTCACCTGAAAACTACTCTACTTCGAAGGAGCCATCAATCCCTATTTCAACAAGTGTGGAAAAGGAACCTGTTGCTTCTACAATCATGGTGACAACTCAACCTTTGGCAACTCTACCTCCACCAATCCAACCCTTAACAACCCGACCAACCCGACCGGCTTCCACACCATTTCTTCCACCACCCATAATCCCTACCCTTAGTACAGCAGTTACAACCGAGCCTATTCCATCAACATCTGCAACATCTGCAACATCTGCAATGGCAGCAATAGTATTGGGCGAGATGTTGGATAAACATACGGATGCTCACAAGAGAGAAATGAATGAACTTCGCCAAGAGTTAAATAGAAGAGCTCAAAGTGAAGAAGCATCAAGGAAAGCTCAAGAAGAGTTGATTGCCAAGTTCGCTGCAGACTTGGAAGCTACACGTAAAGCTCATGCAGAGGAAATTGCTCAGGTTAAGCAGGCTGAGGCTAATAAACATGCTGCACGCATTACCAGACTTCAAGCAATGAGGGATAAATATAAGGAACAAAAAGAAGCACTTGAAGCATCTGTGAAAGAAAGAGTGCAAGAATCCGTTGAATCCTTAATGCCTAAGCTTCGTGACGAGTTGAAGACACTTGCTGCTGACAATTTGATGGTCAAATCATCCAACCCTTCAGAAGCCGCCTATAAGATTGCTTATGACCTGACGGATTTTGAATTGAAGAAGATCCTTAAGGCTCGAATGGTGGAACTTGGGTCGCATGATGATGATAGATTATTCAAAATGTTTGGAAGTGTGGTACCATATCACATCTTACCTGAGGAAGAAAGGGAAGAGAGTGAAGAAGAGGGTACGGGTGAAGAAGAGGAAGAAGAAGAAGAAGAAGGTGAAAAGGAGAAAGACGATGACGAAGGTGGTGATGATGATGAGAATGATGAGGATGATGACGAAGATGATGAGGATGATGATGGCGATGATGGTGGTGATGAGAATCAGGAGAGTGCAAGGGGTAGTAACGGGGATGACAATCAGGATGATGATGGGGGTGAACAACCAAAGGGAGACAAGGTTACCAGCTCCAAGAAGACTGCTACAAAGACTGGAACCAAGTCCACAAAAGATGCAGCACAGAAGGACAAATCGACATCCTCGGAATCAAGACGAACTAAGTGGCGCCACGATGTGAATGCCACTACAGCGTCTTCGGCTCCCGGTATCTCTATCGCTGTATCTTTACCTGTTACAACTAACCCCATTAGTTCTGCTGTTGTTCCTCCTGTGATTGCAGAATCAGTGACAGAACCCGAAGCTGCACAACACTCCCCAGTTCAGGACACTGCCGAAATGCCTGAAACTGAACCAGTAGATGTTCGCACTTCCACTCCTCAACAACAGGTTCAACAATCTACGGTTCCTGAACCAAGCATTCGTGCCTGGGAAGACACGTTGGTGATAGACGAGTCTGCACCACCACAAGCTTGGATCACGGCAGCAGCTCAATATGATCCGATCACAGATGCTGACAAAGATGTGCTGTATCTGCGTATCCGAAGTCCGATTGACTTATGTGCATTTCTTGCTCATGAGTATAAGACTTCGGTTACTCCATCCTTGGTCAAGAAAGCGATGAAAGATAAGAGACTGCGTGCCAAAACCCGATTACCCCGAATGGAGTTCGAGTATTATGCCGATGAGATCATAAAGGCTTTGAAAACCGTTCAAAGGCCAGGACTTCATGAATCAGAAAGAGCTCCACCTCCAATGGATCCTGCTCAAGATAATCAGATTGCTCTTGACTTCTTCGTCACCAACGATCTTGAGTATCTACTGAAGGGGTCATCAAAGTACGCAACATCCCTGACTTTGCTGAAAGCTGCCAACTGGGGGACAATACCCTTCATCGAGGAAAAGGTAAATCGACTCTGGGTCCCAAAAATGAATCGTAACTATGATATGTATGCTGTCATAGGTGCATCTCATTGGGACGAACGAGTCCGAAGGGCGTACAGGGGTTGCTGCTTGGTCAATTCTGGAAGCAATGTTCGATCTGACATCCGTATCTCCAGCATCTTAGGAATGAAAACTGAAGCCAAGAACGGCTACTATCATGTGACGGAGATTCGTTTGAAAAGGGAGGATGACAGGGAATACAAAATCCAGCAAGGAGACTTTTCCATCATTCGCCTTGAGGATATCGAGGACATGCTGCTTCTAATGACCAGAGATCAACTTACACACATTCCTCGTGAAGACCTGATTGCTTTGAATACAGCACTTCGTATGTTCACACGAAGCGTTGTCATCAAGTCACGAGTTGAGGATCTTCAGTTGGGAGTCGAAAGCTATCAGAGGAAGCTCAATTTAACTCGCCCTGTGAATCAAGTGCTACCTCAACATGTAGAAAGATGTCCCTACACCGGCATTTCTGTCCCGAATTCTGGCATTTTCTACTTGAACAGTCGAGGATTGATGAAGTTTATGAGGGTGGGGGAGCTCCACAAGTATAGCGATGGCACTCTTATACAAGTCAGAGATAAGTTGGAGCATCTGAACTCGGGTGGGACTTTGCCAGAGATGACGGAGGATTGGCATCCGGGTTACCGGCAGATGGCAAAGTATGTGATCAAAAAGATCGATCAAAAGCTCCGTGAACGTAGATTGATGAGGAGCTTGGAAAGATTCGTGGGTGGAAGACCGTATTTAGTGCACCACAAGCTACTGCAACGATCCATCTGATGGGTCGTACATCTCAGGTCACTTTATATTGGTTTTCAATTGTGAATATGTATATTTGTGAATAATGTGCTTGAATGGCTTGTTGTAGTGATAAGGTATGATAATTTTTCAAGAATTTCTCACGAGATTCTAAATCTTTCAAAATATGTCATACCAAAGCACTACAACTATCCCTTATTAAATTAAGGGGGAGCAATAACTTGTTCTATGGCCAAACATCAATTTCATTTTTACCCAAAGACCGGTTAATCCATTCAATATCCCAAATATTAATGGTTAACATTTTGGATAAGGGGAGAAAATGGGATTAAGGAGACGTAAGTGATACTTGGCTAAAAGATGAAAAAGACTTAATGATAATACAACTTAATATGTGTTAAGCACGTGTTAAGGGGGAGCGTTTTTGATGATCAAAACACCTAAGGTACAAAACTTTTGATTTTAATATCACAAGTACCTTAGGTGATTTTCAATGATGTTTTCATGGTGGCAATTCCTTCCCAAAACACGCTTAATTCACGACGGATGTGGTGACAAAAGGGTGGTAGGAATAGGTTTAGTCCAATGATTCATCAGAGCCGATGGAATCTTCCCAAGGACAATTCCCTAGTTAGAATTAGAAGTCCTAGGAAAGATGGAGAAAGAATGTGAACGTAGCTGAATGCCGACCAAGTACTTAAGCTAGCACTGGAACAATCACAACAAGGTGCTAGTGATGACGTATTGGTAAGCATTGAAGGGGTTGAAGAATGAAAAAGAAATGTAAAGATAAAGGGTGTAAAGAAAGAAGCCCTCCTTACAACTTTAGGCAGAAACCGGGTCAATACATATGCTATTGAGGTCATTTTTGCTAATGATTCTCGGTATTGAAGAAAGACATCATGGACCCAGTGATGCAATGCACAACCCTTCCCCAGCTAACTCAAATATCTCTCAAAAGGTATTTGTTTTAATCACACGGAGTTCAACACGTTATCTATTGGTTTATTCACTCCGAATAAACTGGTATTGAAAAGGTGGCACTCCTCTCCAGCCATCGCTCACTAAATCAAAACGCACAATCGAGTCTAGAGCCAAGAGATCATCAAAAGTCTCATTAGGACACTTTCCATTTATTCCTTGCTTTCTCACACACTGTGAAAAGTAAGAGATTTTCATGAGTCCTACGCAATATTCTTGTAATATTGCCAGAACATCCGAGTAATATGTAAGTATTACAATGAAGATGGAAATCCTGCTTGAGCCAACATCAAACAAGCTCATGGTAGGTTACACGTGCGGTTCTTTTAGAACCAATCTTGTGAAAAACTGGAAGGTAACAGTGGTTTAATTCTTAATTGAACTTAAACTCGTTCCAGGCCTCTTCGCATTATCATATGATCTTGCCAGAACACTCAGAGTGACTCTTTATTGACCACAGTGACGAGTGGAAATCCTTCTAGTGTCAACATCAAACAGCACTTGGTAGGTAACGTGCAAGGTTCTTTATGAATTGAGCTCGTGACAACTGGAAAGCAACGATGGTGAAAATCTTAATTGAAATTCACTTGTTCCAGGTTTCATGAATTGACGGCTTTTAATCACAAGGATAATTTATCCAAGTGATTCACTCTTTATGTTCGCAGTCAGCTTTGGACGGTCGAATAAAGAGAACGGGTTTACCCGCGAAATCCTGTCAGGAAGTTACTTAATTGAAACTATCCGTCACGGGTACGATATCTAATATCGTCCAACGGTCTTCACCGACCGGAGGTAAAATGCTACCGAATTAAGAATAAAATGTTCAAAGCCATTTTATTCGTGTCGTTGCTGTGTACCTGCTAAAGACGGTGGCGTTGCTGAGTACCTGTTGAAGACGGTGGCGTTGCTGAGTACCAGTGAAGACGGTGGTGTTGCGGTGTACCTGTAAAAGTCGTTCCCACATGCTTATGTCTTTTGCAACAAAAATTCAAGAAAGTACAAGATGAAGTCTTCCGCTGTATCCAACTCTGAAGCTTTCAAGAATCCAACAAAAAGACGTAAGTGTGTGGAACATGAAGTCACGAGGAGGCAAAGTTCACAAGAAAGGCAAAGATCGCACGTGAAAGGCCAAAGAACAATGCTCTCAAGTCAAAGCCAAAAAGATCAAATCAACATATTCACAACAAAAGAAAGAAAAGAAGAAAAGACTACGAGCTAAAGAACGAAGACTTAGTATAGTATGCTAGGTTTAGAACTTTGTAACGTGGAGTGACCTCCCTTAGGGGGAGATTGTTAGAAATACGTTTTAACGTATATTAGAAGTATCGGTCGCTCCACAATATGATTTATGTTGTAATAGCTCGTAGTTAGTAATTAGTTGTTACTTGCTTATTAACTTAAGTAAGAACCGGTCCATGGGCTTGTCATGGACCGGCCCAAGTCCACTTATGACTTGGAACTATAAATACCCCTTTCCACTAAGGAAAGGGGTTGGTTGTTATCATTTCTAAGTTTCCACTTAATAAAATTCACATAGTTTCTCTCACTTTCTCTCTCTAACTTTCTCTCTCTAGAAATTAACAAACCCCTTCATAGATTCATTGATTATCAATATTCTACACAGGTCTCCACGTGTCATAATTCTGCTGAATTGATTTTGCAGGTATGAACTTGAATTGGGGTTTCTTTGTTGAGTTGATTTCATGTTAATTGATCATGACCAATGGATTCGTCTCTAAAAAATAAGCAGGTTTGATGTTTATAGCATTCCATGAAATCCACTCTAGCTTCAACCCGATCCTGGCAAATTATTTAAATGAAGAAGACGACACGTGTCAAGTCCTTATTAGCTGAAATGTGTGCACACGGATCACACTGTTGTGATTTGTTAATAAATGAAGGCGGCGCCTAGTGGGTAATAAATGCTGTGATGTGGCAATCCAGGTTCTTATTTCTTTGGCTTTTCATTGGTCAATAGCTATTCACATGGATCACTCTTGTATCAACTTTCCAAAATAGGCAGAAATAGTCCCTAGACTTTGGCAGATTGTATCTTTGAGCTTGTAACTTGATTTCTTTGGCATTTTTAGTCCTTCAACTTTCATTCTTGAACAAAATTGGTCCTTTGACTGAGTTGACTTAAGAGTTGACCAAATTTGACTATGATCTTGACTTTTACAATATTTACACTTTGGTCCTTCATATTTGGCAGATTGTCAAGATAGGTCCTTGCACTTCAAAGTCTTGTCACTTTTGATCCTTCTTTGTCTTTTTCATCAAATTAAGCTTGATTAATCCTTGTTTGCTTGAAAATGCATCCTTTTACCTACACAAGTGTACACAAACACAAACATACCACATAACACTGTTTTTACAAGATAAATTGGTATTTTGCTTCATGTTTTAGGGTTATTTGTTGATAAATTGATATGAGTTTAAGCTCATATCAAATCTACCTCAAACTAAGTTTTCCCATGTCATTGTAAACCTTGTGAAGTAGCGGGGTTGAATTAAGTGTTTGTTGTTCCGGATGCATATACATTTATAATGTTGCCTCGAGTACCTTTATATTTCCGAGTAAAAGCTTGCATCTTAAGCACTCTACATTTTATATTTCCGAGTAAAATCTTGTACCTTTATATTTCTGAACAAGGTTGTTTAAGGATCGGTTTAAAGAAGGTTACAAGGAAATAGTAAAAATCACCCAAAACCCTAAATTGGGTTTAGGTGTAGTCGAACCAAACAAAGGATCAAACACGACGGGGACCAAATGCCTCAAAGGGGCGTCCTTTTCATCCATTGCAGCGGGAAGAGATTTGGGTTATTGATACTGAGTATGTGTATATACTTGTGCATTGTAATACGAATGACATATGAAATATATACTGATTTATTTCCTATCTATAGGTTTGTTGAAAATCCACGTGTTGTTCGTTCCATATCATTGATACGAACCGGATCGATAATAGAGATAAAAGGATAGATAGATATGTTAATGGGATAACCCGACCCCCCAATGGCTTATATTAGTGAGACAAACCGACTCCCCAATTGATTAATAAAACCAATACTTCATATTCATAAAACATAATCAAATAACAGCCCTATTGCCTCTATATATAAAAGAAGGATAACTTGTTCAATAAGAAAATACAATAAAAGGTAAGTAAATAAACTAATTATATAATTACTATTAATAAGAACTCCAGGATCGTATCAATACTCCCGCCCCCAAAAAACACCTTGTCCTCAAGGTGTTGGTATCTTGCCTGATGTGATTCCGGGATCCCACGTTCTTCGTTTTATCCCCTTTGTGCTCTTCAAGAGCAAGCAGTAGGCTTGGTATATGCTTTTGAGCTTTCTTGTGCATACTTGTAATTCTTCATGTAAATCTGACATTGACCTTGACCTTTCAAATCCAGTGCCAAGCAAGGTACCTAGCTTTGTAGGTTTTCTGGTTCGGACATGTGCCACCACAAACTTATTCTAAAACAGACTTGACTTGATCTTTCTGTTAGAAATCCGTTGATTTAGTTGGACCCCTAAATAATCTGTACCATCTTGTTTCTTTTCCACGGCCTCTGAATCTGACCCAAGACAAACTTCTCCACCATATTTTTCTGTTGTGGCATGTTGTGTTGGAAACCTTACAATTGCCTCATCAAAACATTGAACCACCAAGTGTTCTTCAGGTGTTGATTCATCAGCACAATCTTTAGTGATAAATATTTGTGATGTAGCATTCGATGTTATATCTTTGGATGCCTCCTGAGCTCTTTTAAAATCACGCCACTTCTCCCATACTTCAACCTCTTTAGCGCAACCTATTCATATCGCGTACTTCTTCAATAGATATATCATCTCTTCATATCTACGGATTGATTCTTCATGTCTACAGGCTAGTTCAGCTTATACTTTTCCATCATAGCCTGCCATGAGTCCACTAATACTCAAAATCAAAAGAAGATTTGACCTTTTATATCAATAGTTTGGTGAATAGTGTTTTCTGGTGGTGAATAGTGATTCGGATTAATAGTGTTCTAATAAACAGTTTTTTTTTTCTTTTTTTTTTTTTTTTGAAACCCTAGAATCAAAACAGCTCTTATATCAATTGATACGAACCGGATCGATAAAAGAGATAAAAGGATAGATAGATTATATTAATGGGATAACCCGACCCCCTAGTGGCTTATATTAGTGAGATAAACCGACTCCCCAATTGATTAATAAAACCAATACTTCATATTCATAAAACCTATCCCATACTAGGCTCGTAATCGGTTCATAAGTCCCAAGTATAGAACTCACTCAAAAAGCTAGCTTGTTTGGGGAGGGGACACTTGGATATTATAAACCATCAACCATTCCCATACTTGGCCGATGTAGGATCATAACATTACCCCACCCTTTGAAGAACCAACGTCCTCGTTGGTCACGGCTATGTTGGTCACGGTTGGCACCCCTTTTGAGTCAAAGCCACCACTCCGAGCTCATTGGTCACGGATATGTTGGTCACGGTTGGTACCCCTTTGGGTCCAAGCCACCACTCCGAGTGTTGGAACCTCGAAAGGTAGGGCTAGCTCCGATACCAATTGATACGAACTGGATCGATAATAGAGATAAAATGATAGATTATATTAATGGGATAACCCGACCCCCCCAATGGCTTATATTAGTGAGATAAACCGAATCCCCAATTGATTAATAAAACCAATACTTTATATTTATAAAACATAATCAAATAATAGCCCTAATATCCTCTATATATAATAGAAGTATAACTTTTTCAATAAGAAAATACAATAAAAGGTAAGTCAATAAAGTAATTATATAATTAGTATTACTAAGAACTCCAGGATCGTATCAATCATCTATGTTGAAAAGCTCCTTTCATGGATCCTGGAATGCCTGGACAGATGTTGATCAATAATCCCATGATGTATTATGGACGCGTTTCAAGGTTTTAGCTTACTACATCGTATAAGTTTAAATAATAAATGAATGAAGTGTTTTGATGTGTATATGGTATAAACTTGAAAAGTGCTACATGTGTACAACTTTTATCGATGGAATCCTTGCATCAATGAAGAGGTTCATGGTGTGTGGGAGGTATAGCTAAGAAAGAATTTTCGTGACTTTATGAGCGAGGTTCAGAAGTATGCCAAGATAAGGTATACGAATGCCGAAGGAGATGCTTTTGATGGAGAAAATTACTCTGTACTCACATCTTATGGCCCAGTATGGATAAGAGATGATCATTGGCGGAATTTGATCAAAATATGACGGACCTCAATGGCGAGAGAAGTCAAGGAAGGCATCACAAAACAGGAACACGAAAAAAGATGGATCAGTGGGGAAGCATACATGTGGGTCAATTACAATGACTCAACATAGGATAAATAAGGTAAACATTTAAAATAAAGCTTTCTTATACTATGCATTGATTATCGCATTTCTTATCGATTCTCAATTACGATACTTTTTGCAGGAAAAGGAAACAGGTGGCCCGGTTAGTTTTCAAGTTCTTTTTGAAGATACACATTCACAAAAGGGTGTGTACATTAACCAGAAGGCACAAAAGCTCGCGGTATGTTTCTTTGTTCATTAGTATTAAATTCAATGTTTTAGTTTGCTCTTATATTTAGTCTTATGTGAGTTGCTCACTTGTTTTTGCTATTTGATATTTACATATCCGTTGTTTTGTTCTGTTAACTATAGTAGGTTGTTTTTATGTTCGTCTAATTTTTTTTATATATTTATACATAAAGCTTACAAGGATAAATTTTTGGCAAAGCATGGTCCTGATAAGACTACTCATCCGGCAGGTGATATGGATATTTGGAATGAGTGTGACGAAGAGAAAATAAAGAAGAGAACGTTTGGTACTAGTTCGTTATCCTCAGATCCCCATTTTATGGTGACAGGTTTGCCTTCCACTCGATCTTCCTGCAATCCTCATCCTCATTGTCGAGGTTCAACATCCGAGGTTTGTAATTTTAATAGTTGTAAAGTAAATGAGTTGGTTTAGGCAGAAAACAAGTCATATGGAGTAAACATGTAGGTTTGGGTTGTTTGTATGCTTATGTTGTATTTAAATTACAGGTAGTTCGGTTGGGAGAAAAGACGGAGCTACAAAAACAAGAGCATATTACTCGTGAAAGCGATCTAAGGAAGGAATTTGAGGACCGTGAAGAGGCAATAAATAAACAAAGAGAGGAGGATCGTCGTGAATGGAAAGAAAGCATCAAAGAGTTGAAAAACATTATGCTTGGAAAATCATCACATCCCTTTTTACCCAGTAACTCTTGAATATTTCTGGTAGGATATCGAATATTATCATCCTAGACATTTTGTTTCTTTGAAGTTTTAAATCGAATGCTTTATCGATATTTTGTGGATTTTCGTATGAATTTGAATGAATGTAACAAATTATTCTCTTATCTGCAACTATCTACAACTTTTTTTCTCGGTAAATATGTCATCAATATTGGTAGGTAATGCTAGTCGGGAATCTGTCGGCAATATTCGTTGGTGGTATAATCATCAATAACTTTTGTTTGTAGGGTATTTGTAACACTCTCAGATTCTCGACCTAAAAATCAGTCATTCATATTTCAAATCAGTCGGTAATTCCAACTAGTAAGATTATCGACGTTGATATTACCAACAACAAATTTCTGACAGTAACCTGTGATGGCCTTCACCGATTCTGACAGGACTGGCCGTCGATGTAGCCCGATTTTCTAGTAGTGTTTCCCCTAAAGGAAATAAGTAGCAATATGACTTTAATATGTTGATCTTCTGGTAAGTAAGCTCTTTCTTCGTAAGTACTGCATTTAATGCCACCTATGTCGATACATATATTAGCTTTGAAGAATTCCCACACCATTCACCCATCACCAGTCAGTCGCTAAAGTTCAGCTTCATATAAAACCATAGCTTATGATTTTCTTCAAAAATTATTGAACTAAAAATCGGTTGGAGCCCTTCAATAAAGAGACTCTCCAAAGATAGGCGTATGCCAATTAATACAACGAGCACACGGTATTCTTTAGTAAAAGGCTGTAGTAATTTCGACTACAACCTGGTCACTAGATGCGGAAACTATGATCTAAGAAGTCATCGACAGAAAAAGAACACACAAGGTACGAATCCCTAATCTTTCCGATTAGTTTATTGATAAAGAATGCGTTGTGAATCCTATCCCCCCTCACCTCCTTTTATAGAGATGAGGGGGAACCGACTATTACATAGACACAGGTCGGGTTAGGCTGCGATACAACCAACCGACCTTTATTGCTATAGGCTACTTAGGAATCTCGAAACATATCCCCTAGACACGACTTAGGCTAATCAAGACTAAATACATAACAATTTCCACCTTAGGCTTATATTAGCCTATCCCAATACTCAGCAACTCCAAGCAGTGTTGTAACTTGCGTCCAGGTACCACCTTCATCAAGGCATCCGCAGCATTGTGTTCAGTACCCACCTTCAAAACTTTATCCGTCTTTGCTTCCAAGACTCATCTGATAAAGTGATAACGCACATTGATGTGCTTTGTCCTATCATGAAAAACATGATTCCGCGATAAATGAATCGCGCACTGATTATCACAATTAACTGCAATAGTGTTAAGCTTCACGCCTAACTCTTCCAAGAATCCCCTTAGCCAAATAGCTCCTTTCACAACCTCCGTAAGTGTCATATACTCCGCTTTAGTTGTCCACAAAACCTCCTTGTGCTGCAACTTAGCTTCCCAGCTCCTCGCACATCCATGTATCAGCAACCCGTACCCTATGATTAATCTACCCATGACAGTGATCGATCTACCCATGGTGTAGTCAAAATCCACAAAAACTTGTATGTATGTCTGTAATCCACGATCAAACGTATCCAACATACCCACCCCTGCAGATGCTATGTCAAGTCTCGTGCAGACCATCTGATACTCCTGGCTTCCAACTGCATATATATATGACCACTTACTATTCTTTTTCACATCACAATCCCCTAATAGACTATCCTCCAACGACAGTATGGAGTGTCCCTTCAACAAAGTTTGTACTAACTTTCCGTTGTAAAACCTGGACTGTGACACCCTCAGAGTATTACCAATCTGATTCCTGATGATCTTAATACCAAGTATATCTCCCTTTGCTTTAACTAGCAAACCCTTGGTAAGCGAGATCTCAGCCTTGCATCCGCAAGAAAATACCATACAATCTATATAGAGAAATAGATGTATGAACATACTTGGTGTATACTCCCAGTAATAACCGTATCTGTCGTCACTGCTTTTCCTACAATCGTTGTTGAGCACATACACATCTAATAGAGTATCAATTTCTTCTTTCAATCCAGCCATCCACTTGGAAAGAACCTCACAAGCAACTGTATCATTGAAAGTCAATGACTCATGTGCATAAATCTTCTCCACTGCAGCAACTGCAAAAGCAGCCTCATTACTGTCTTCTCTATACTTGAATGGTTCCCGTGCTAAGTGTTGCTCCCTATCACATGCTTGATGATAGTATATCAAATCTTGAGTTTGTATTTTCTTTGGAACAACTACATGACCAACATTCCCCTGAGGTTCCACCTCAAGTGCTTGATCCTCCCGATATTCCACCTCAAACTCAACTCCTTGCAACACCTGCAATGAACTTCTACATACACCAGAACCAATGAAAGTTTTCTTGTATTGCCCACTTTCATTGAAACCCATATTCCCGTAAAGCACTCCCTTTGAAGTAACGTCATCTAATCTCCAAAGTTGATCAACATTCATACCTTTACGGTATCCCAGGAATATGCACTTGAACTTAACCGGTCCAAGAATCCCTTGCTCAATACTAGCAAGCCAACCAAAAACCCCAAACATATCTATAGTCTTCTTGAATCCAATCGCTGCTGATGGTGACCTATTATCTAGATATGTAGACATGGTTGTATCCTCTGTCCAAAAAACCTTGGACAGACCAGACTTAATCAGAAAACAACGTACCTTATCCAAGAGTGTCACGTTTGTCTTCTCAACCAACCCATTATGCTGCTGTAACCCTGCAACATCCAAATGTTTAGCGACCCCACTCTTCATACATGGTCGTGTAGAATTCTGATTACAAGAATAAAGAACATCACCTGTCTTGATCTTCCACCCAGTCTGAAGTTTTCCTAACTGCTTCCTACCCTTCATTGTCTTCCCGGTCATAGCCTGACCGTTCAGGGTATATACGCAATTAGCCCTTCTTGTTCCTGATAGTACCACCAGTGAACCCTTAATAACCTTGATCTTGCCCGACTGCATCTTCACGGTAAAACCCTCTTTTTCAAGAGTGCCCAGCGATATCAAGTTTCGTCTTAATTCCGGAACATACCTGACGTTGTTCAACATGAAACCTGTTCCATCCCTCATTCGTACTCGAACCTTACCTTTCCCCCGTACACGACATTCCCTGCCATCACCTAGCAGTACATTACCACCGTCATACTCCTTAAAATCAACCAAGTAATGACTCTTGTGTGTCATATGGTATGAGCCCCCTGAATCCATGATCTAGTCCAAAAGTTCATCAACACTCATAGTCATCATAACATCAGCATTGTCATACCCATCAGCTCCAGAACGGATACTTGATCTTCATTCCTGACAAAACCTTGAGATTTCTTGTGATTATACCTGGGACAATCCCTCTTCAAATGATCATCAGACTGACATATATAACACCTGAGTTTGTTGCTACTTCCTTGTGACCTTGACCACGAACTATTTTCACCCTACTCCATGTCTCTCTGATTAGATCTCTCCCTCACATACAACCCTTCACCACCATCACCCTTTGCTTCCGTCATCTTCTGAAGTTACCTAGAATTAAGTGTTACGAGCACGTCTTCTAGCTTCAAAGTATCCCGACCATATAGCAAAGTCTCCATGAGATTATCGTAAGACGATGGTAAAGATGTGAGTAATAATAATGCGTGATCCTCATCTGATATAGCAGTATCTATAGCCGCTAAGTCACCTACGAGCTTGTAAAACTCATCAATATGTTCAGACCGACTCTTACCTTGATGCATTTGAAAAGTATATAACTTTTTCTTCAAGTACAAACTATTAGCTAAAGACTTTGTCATGTATAAAGTCTCTAAGTTTTTCCAAATCCCCGCTGCAGTCGTCTCCTTGGTGATCTCCCGTAGTACCCGATCATCCAAACACAAGATCAATGCGATGTAAGCCTTTTTTTGAATAACGTTATCGCAAGCCACTATTGCGGTGGCGGGTAATTCTTCCAATGCTGCATCTAGTTCCAGATGCTCCAGCAAAGCCTTCATCCTTACTTGCCATAACCCAAAGTCATTCTTCCCATCGAATTTCTCGATGTCAAATTTGCTCAGCGTCATCTTATTTTAACCCTTTGCTAACCGCTTAACCTTTTGTTATTTTACCTACACAAAAACACGATCTAGCAAAGTATCCCGTGTGTAAAACACCCTTGATTTATCGATATAACCCTAAGATAAAAATCTTATAAATCGATCAAACCAAGTAACCCTTCAAAAGAAAACCCTTTCTTACTCAAGTATCAACTGAACCTTGGAAATTAACCTATCCAATAAATCGACAATCCTTGAATCAAGAAAGTACCCGACGCCTTTTGAAGTAACCCTTGTCGTACTTTTAATTTTGTAAAACCGATCTCTAATAACCTAAGAAATATTGCAACCTCGACAAGTCTTGAACGCTCTTTATCCTTTGTTGATTTGCTAAACCTTGTGAAAAACCTCACAATCACAAACCAACAAAGCCCCTTCGGTAATTCGCTAAACCTTGTGATATAATAACCCTCACAATCACGAATTATGAAGTAACCTTGTGTAAAATCCCTACAAAGTATTAACCTTTTTGTTTTGTCAAAAACAAAAATTTAAAAGCAATCTTTATAAATCTGGCTCAATTACCTTAAGACCAAATTAAATAAAAAAACTTTTATCCTTTGGCCCAAAATAACTGGCCCAAATAATATGCTTTGTAGTATGTGTGTTTAATAAAAACACCGACCTTCTTCTTTCTCCCACTTCTCTCTGCCACAATCTAAAGATAAACAAAAACAAAAACCACCTATCGATCTCCAGTGACGAAGAAACCAAGAAGAAAAAAAAAACAACCGGCTTTATCATAGATCCCTGTCAATCTTCAACCCAGAAAATTGACAACTCTTTTTCGTTGAATAAATCCTGCTGCTACCTTTGATCGATCCTAGTTACCAGAAGAGACCCTCGACCTGAGCTCTTATACCACTTGTAGTAATTTCGACTACAACCTGGTCACTAGATGTGGAAACTACGATCTAAGAAGTCATCAACAGAAAAAGAACACACAAGGTACGAATCCCTAATCTTCTCGATTAGTTTATTGATAAAGAATACGTTGTGAATCCTATCCCCCCCCCACCTCCTTTTATAGAGATGAGGGGGAACCGACTATTACATAGACACAGGTCGGGTTGGGCTGCGATACAACCAACCGACCTTTATTGCTATAGGCTACTTAGGAATCTCGAAACCTATCCCCTAGACACGACTTAGGCTAATCAAGACTAAATACATAACAAAGGCAAAAGAATAGTTCACTTTGTGCTCATTGCTTGGTTGTGTGCCTTTTACCCATTTTTAGCTTGTTCACTATATACAACCTTCCACATTCTGAGCTTCCACTACTCAAACGATGTGGGATAAACCCAACTTCTATACTTTACACCCCTCATTTCCACACTTCAACTAATAATACAGTACCTTAAAATTATTTCATTTCTAATTTACAATTTGAGTTTCCATTAAGACTTCACAGCATTTTACAAAAATATTTTGGATACGTGTGTAAGCGATAAAATGTTAATGCATCATTACTATTTCAAGAGGAAATGCAAATCGTTATAGTCAATTTCTAAGTTTAGATTACATATAATGCCTTAATTAAGAACTTTACTAGAATAAGCACTTTTTGTGACAAAACAAGCAATGATTCTTTGACAATAAGTGCAATGGATTTTTTCCCGCGATCAACAATAGTCAAAGATACTAATGACATTTTCAGGTGGAACGCGGTTTAATATCTGATGATGTAACTCAGTTCATAAAGATGATGTACCTTTTTTATTGTTTTTTTTACTATTTTTTGCATAACAAACTCATACACCCACTGAGTCCGCAACCACTTGGTTGATAGAGCTAAACAAAAGGCATGTTAATGCATCATTACTGTTCAGTCAATTTAGGGAATTCCTTTCCAAGGATCGACTCTTTCGCATCAATAATTACTCACAAAAGAGTGCTTTAAAGGTCCATTTTCTATTAGAACCCACAAACATATATGCAAGACACCTTTCTTGTTCTGTTTATCATGCTTAAATATCTTAGTGTACCATTCTTATGCTAGACGCTTTTGGCATGTGTTTTAATCATCGCTGCCTTGCCTTTCTGTTGGTGACAACAAGCACAATATACACAATATATGCACGTTTATGATTCACGTTAAGAGTCCCAAAATTCAAGCATTTGTTTTCAACTTATAATCCTTAGTTCAAAAATCCAGTTATTCTTTAGCAAAAAGCAAAAGAATAATGCGCTTTGTGCTCATTGCTTAGCAGCGTGCCTTATACCTTGGGCAACTTGTTCTTTATATACACAGTTCCTCCCTCTCAACTTCTACTACCCGAGCGATGTGGGATAAAACCAACACCCACTTGTCTCTGAACAAAGTAAATCAGACTTGCAAAAGAAAAAAAGATTCAATTGCATAATATTATGCCTAGTTGCCTACTTAAACGAATACGGTTTTCATAGCTTCCTTGGCTTTAATTCAAATAGAACTTTTTCCAGAAACAACTATGTTTAGCACATCGTCCATTCACCATGTGTCACAAACAGTTTGGATTAAGTAACTTTCCATTATCCAGTCACCAACTATTAAAAACGATATTCTTTGTGTTAGCTGACGACTCAATTGTGATATACTAAATTTATCGGACAGATGCAAAGTTTAATTAAGGGGAGTGGGTTTATCTTAAACTTCGTCCATATTGACAACAATCGCTACCACGAAGGCGTAATGAAAAATTGGCACCATAATATTATGGGTCGTTCCTCGAATTGGAAAGGTTGCTTATAAACTTCAACTACGCGACACGCCTTCTATTCATCCCGTTTTTCATGTGTCTCAACTAAAAATGGCGAGTGGGTTAGATGGTGAAAAATCAAACTTACCTTATGTACTCACCGGAGATATGGAGCTTATTCTTACACTTGAACAAGTGAAGGGATCGGTGGAGGTGCTTTTGAAGCTGAAAACGAGGTATTAATTAAGTGGAAGGTTTTGCCTGGTTATGAATCAACTTGGGAACCATTTCTGACCATTAAGAAACAATTTTCTGAGTTCCACCTTGAGCACAAGGTGGCTGTTTGGGAGGGGAGTATTGGCAAGAATCGGTTTAATGAAGTTTATCAAACGCATGAGAGGAATAACTACAATGGTGAGACTACAAGTTAATCAAGTTGGAGGGGTTTAAGTATTTTTATTTTGGTCCTGGAATTTATAAGCCGCCTTATTAAAAATTCTTGTCTTACAAGTTAGTCGTAGTCTATAAATAAGGTTTTTGGGGTCTTAAGTCGATTATGAATTTGGTGGGTCGATCCTAGGGAAAACTTACTTGTCTTCCTGAGTAATCAGTTTTTTAATAAGTGTCTTGTGTTAAACTTTGCTATGATCAATTAAAGTGTTTGGTTTAACCATTGATTTTGATCTCTAGTCTTATCACAAACACAATCATATATCTCCCTCGTATGTTTCCATACATGTATTGAATACAACTTTGAAAGACTAATGTATCCAACAAGTTTTGCCGAATCCAACTATAACCTATTTTTTTCTTTCAAGTTTTATACGGGCATTAATGAAACTGCACTCATCCCAAACCGTCCGCCTTTCATACAAACCCTGCCAAGTCTGTTATTGACCAACAAAGATTTACAATCTTTCACATGAACTCATTTACTAGTATAGACCAACTCATTTTGTCTACTTGTAATTTTTACACAAAGTTAGTGGACACGACGTACTTGGGAGCCTAGGACAAACAATCTTGTGGTTTAGCAGTTTCAAAGGTGCTCTTAGTTGGTGTGTCATTCAACTTGGGTAGTTGCATAGGTTATCAAGTGTCTAGAACACACGCTCAAGTATCATAGTATCATATGATCAACTATGCCCAATTTAAGTTTGACAAATACATTTAATCAGATGGTTCACTGCAAATCTATCCAAAATTCAAATGTTGGCGGAAGAGAGAGTTAGCGATATCTAGTTGGATGCGAAGATTCATTTTTGTTCGAGCTGAGTTTGAATTATCTGATCTTTCATGTCGTTGCCTATGCTGGCTAGAGTTTAGTTGTCATTAATTCAAAATGGAAGAGAAATGCTTGGCAGGTTACGGTGGTTAAAATATTGTTGTGTGGTAGTGTATTCGCGTCTATGTTATAAATATATTACCTATATTCATTCCAAATACGATATATATTATGTTTCTGATACGACCCACTAGGGTAGTATCGCGATAAGGCACTACTATTGCGTGTGTTGGCTCCGTAAGAAAGAGACGAGAAGACTTAGAGATATTTCTTTAACACAAAACTATGACTTTCATTGATAAACCATTCGGTATATATAACCGAAAAACCTAGCTTGGAAAACAAGCCAAACACAATACATTCCTATTATGACTCAAATGCAATATTTTTATAATTTGACACAATTAATAACATAAATATAGATAGATAATAATCTCGGGTGTAACATTCCCCACTCCTTCAAATTCAGCTTGTATCAAAGTGATGTCTTGAAAAACTCGTGATGCCGGGATCCCATAACCTTCTTTGAATTGCGGCCTCTTCTGAATTGCAACTCAATGAATGTAGCACTTGTCGTATCAACATTCGCTCTTGGCCTCTTAGCAAAAACTCACTTCCACTTGTTATATCAAAATTCACATTCACCTTGTCAATCCTAATCATGCCGCTTTTACGGTCGTAGGTACCCTTCCTCCTGCGACCAACACTTTTTTCCTCTTGTGTCTTCCGCTTCCTTGGACATAACACAACACATTTCTATCGCCTACCGCTTCCCATGGCATATTACTCTTCACTCCTTCAAAAACCACCTTGCCCTCAAAGTGATATGAGAAATTTATCAATTCTAAATCCGTCATCCATTCCCGCGTAGCCTCATTACAACTCAGTGAAAATGTACCCACTACTTCTAAACCCTTTCACGGGTCACTAGCTAAACCTTCATGGACAATTGCTTTTGATACGAATTCTGGTGCAATCGTAGGTGAAACTTGTAATGTTGTAGAAGAATCAGACACCTTATTTTCAAGGGTACGCTCTTTCTCTACAGTTGTCTCAAGGCGAGTCTCTACTATATTAGCTAACTAGAAGGCTTCTCCTAATGTTGTTGTCTTCGAGTACGACCACAATATTTCTAGCAGTAGCTTCAATTTAAGTCTGGAAATATAAAATGAGGCAAGCAAACTTTCAGCCATACCCGTTACTCGACTTATAAGATCCTTAAACTCACCTTGATATTCGACTACCATACCCATTTGCAAGAGTCTAGATAAAGCGTCTTTCGCGGCCCGATCGCTGCCTCGTTTCCATGAACAATAACTCGAAAAAAAAATAAAAAAAATTGGTGGGGGTGTTTGATTGGATCCCAAGATCAAATCTCAATGAAAGCACCAATTGATACGACGCTCTCGGGTAGTATCGGGATATGGCACCACTATAGCGTGTGTTGGCTCCATAAGAGATGAGAAGACTTAGAGATATTTCTTTGACACAAAGCTATGACTTTCACTGATAAACCATTCAGTATATATAACCGAATAACGTAGCTTGGAAAACAAGTCAAACACAATATATTCCTATTATGACTCAAACACAATATTTTCCTAATTCGACACAATTAATAACATAAATATAGATAAATAACAATCTCGGGTGTAACAGTATCGTTTTGTAACGTTTATTGTTGCATTTTTTTTATTGTAATGGTATTTTTGCGTGTCTCGTGAAATTGAGCTTTTTATGTAACAAGTAAATTTGGTTCTAGTATTTCTGTTTACATTTTGACATGTTTAAACAAAATAGAAAACTAGGTAACAACACACAACTGTACATAGTTTAGGAAAATCACCTCACTAGCTGATTGTAAAGTTACTCATTGATAATGAACTTGGTTTTGGTGTTCTTTTTGTATTGTTGTCGAATAAAACTTAAATCACAACACGGCAATGATCGATCCAGTGCTCACACAGTTATTGACGAGTCTTAGATGAAACCAACTTTGAGAGCCTAGTCTTGAAGGCAGGCATCCAAGCGTGTTCTGTTAAAGACGTCTTTAGACTTCGTCCTTACAAAGCTAACAAGTTCTAGTTTGAAGGTTTTGGCCTACAACATCTAGCAAACTGACAATCATGTTGTTTTGGTTCTCGTTCAAGATATTATGGAACACAAAGTCATGTTGTTATCAATTAGGTACAAACACATTTAAGTTAATGTTGGTTGAAGAGGAAAATCCATTATTTGAGAGAAATAAAGGAAACCCAAAAGCTTTTGCTGATATCCCACATCACCTAGGAAAGAAACTTCTAACTTGTTTAGATAGACCCTTTGGAAACACAACCTTCACCCAGCTCAATAATGCGAGCTTGTGACTCAAAGTAGGTTGGACCTTGATCGAGCTAAGTCTTGTTGGGTCAAGTTGTTGCAATATCTTTTCTTGCCAGTTTCAACTAAATAGTTGGACATTGTGGTTTGAGTGAATGCTTGGACTTCCTGGTTCCTAGTGAGAAGGGTGCTAGGCTGGTTTCACAGAGCTGCGAATATTTTTCGCTCTCGACAGTGGAAGGATAACGAGTCACACTCAAAAAGAACAAGAAATCTGGTTTGGTTATCCCCTAGAATCCCAAACCAACAAATATCATCTTATAATTTTCTAAGTCCTCTTTAACAACTTAAGAACAGCAAACACTTTCTTCTTGTCATTGGTGCAAAATAAGTCTAGCCATATATTGTTTTAACATAATGCTAATGTTGGATTATATAATATCGCATATCATGTTTATGTTGTTTAAGAATCTTTGTGAGCACCTACTAATACACCCATGCATTTATTGACTACAAAACGATAAGGGATATTGAAATACAAAACTTTATTAACCTGCTATGTCGAAATGGAACCGACCTGCAGTGGTAAAGCAACAACAACTCTTTTACCCGTATGTTGTCTTCATCATACGACCCAGACAAAACACTTGTTAAAGAGTCTAGCACGGGAAGATATTCCCTGTCCTTAAAAGTTGTTTACTTGCTCGATTCGCTACGAGCCTCTTATGTAACGGACCCCAGGATTGATGCAGACTCTGTGTTGTTTTCGTTAGCGTACGAGTCCAACACAATGTTAATGGCGAAGCAGAAAAAAACTTTAGATGGAAAGATCAAAAACTCAGCAGCTTATTTATTTTGTGGTGTATGAATCTTATGTGAATTTCATGCTACCTTGAGGCTACTATTTTCTTCAAATATATAGTTAAAGAAAACATACATAAAACCTCCCATGATCTTGTTCATGCCCTAAAAATTTGGATTATGGACTAATGGTTGCATCAGAGTGTGCCATCCAAATCACCCCATTATCCTTCTTTCTCTCATTGACCATTTCAATTTCACATACAAAATCTGTTGGTAGTTGTTGCATCAACAACTTATACCACGAGCTACCCTGATTGTACAATGTGTCTCAACATAGATCACTTGTACATTATGTTTTAACATACGAAAACTTGCCAAGCTTATACTAAAGTTTCAACAATCCCCCACCAGGTTGGAAAGTTTTCTACTACTCTCATAGGTTGTGTTACAAAGGTGTCATTACGATTAAACCCCGTTAACTCAAAGTATGCAAAGTGAAATTGATTTAATGGTGTCCGAAGATTAAACCACGAACCTAAAGATATAATGGTGTCCAAAGATTAAACCAAAAATCTCGTGACTTCACCAGCACACTTCTACACACTTCCCATGGTAACCATTGCATTCTCAAACTGAGCGCGAATATGGCCATGCGCTTAAATCCTGTTTCATAACCCTCTAAGAGAGAAACCATAACTCTCCATTCAAGGCGGCACCACCTCTAGGTTATATAGGCGAAGCTTCTCTAACGTCTTCATTGCTAAGACGCCTCTCAAGCTTTGTTAAGAGTATTTTCTCATCCTATTCTCGGCAACGCCATGCTATCTTGGCTATACACGAGTCTATTAATTGATAGCATCTTCTATCTATTAGTGATTTCGTTATTACCTATTAAACTCGAAAGGTAGGAGCACTACATTCAAGTTGGGTTTCCATCACTAACTGATTCACATGTGATTTCAGACTCATGCCTCTAGCATCTCTCAGTAAGTCTCTCGTCAGAGACTTATAGGAGAATATTCGATAAGCTACTACAATGCTTATCGATCTCATCACATACACTCACCAAATCTCTCGTCAGAGACTTAGTAGTGTCAAACTCAAGTTTCTAGTTTACTTGAAAAACATTTCATAATGGCCATTCTCAAATATATATACTAATTCCATCACGACGGAATCTGTAGGTATTGAATCTCTAATAATCGTTACCTTTTATATTGCCACAACTAGACAACTGGTTCACCTTCCTTCATGAAGTTGATACCACAACTTGTTTCTCATATGTTTAAAATACCATTTACTTTGGAGCACATAATTCATCTCACTAGGTTGTATCTCTTTATCCTTGAGGCTTCAACTGCCCAAACCCTCACATATGTTATTTTGTTTGGCTCAAACAAGTGTAGCACACATAAGCCACCATTTGGCATATATCTCGTGTTTCACTCAAATGACTTCAAACGATTTACGTAAAAACTGACTATATGGTCTCTAGCAAAAACATTTCAGTACATATGAAACACCACTTCATGAAACCAAAAGTTTTTGTTTTGAATAATACTCTATTAATCTTTGTCCATTTTCTTCAAATATAAAGTAAATAAATGAATTCGATTAGTAACAAAACACCTTTAATTTGAACATTGATTGAACATTTTTTTTCAAACAGAACAATTATTAATAAATTGCTAGCCACAATGCTAATGTTATAATTTGCTAGATTACAAGTTATTTGAAAACTCTTCGTGACAACTTTTAACAAAGTTTATGCTTAAACTTTATTCTAATAAATTGCCTATACTTGAAGTCTTTGTTTCAGTCACACATTATGTCACCTTGTTTCACATAATACACTCCATGTAATGTTTCACAGATTTCATTATTTGGTATACGCGTAACTCATCAAACACGAAACTTCTTATTTTTCATAAGATTAATTTCACTCCATGTTTTTTTGCTATACACGGATACGAGGGACAAACAATACCTACTAGTATCATGTGCTAAAGCTATTGAACCAGAATGTTCACAAATCACAATACAAGTTCCATGGTTTAACCCCCCACGGTACTCATCAATGCATGTATTAAACATTATTTACATATATCTAAACAGTCTCTCTCTCCAGGATGTGAGGAAACTAAACAAAGAAAAGTAATCTACCACTTTTGAATGTGTCAACTCATTATCTTGACATAAGTGCATATTTAAATCACATTGCATTTATTGATACTTAAACAAATATGTCTCATAAGCGAATTTGGAAAATCGTTTCATAATACCGTATAAAACGATATAAACACCTTTTAAGATTGTTGGATCATATAATATCGCATATCATGTTTATGTTGTTTAAGAATCTTTGTGAGCACCTACTAATACACCCATGCATTTATCGACTACAATACGATAAGGGATATTGAAAATACAAAACTTTATTAACCTGCTATGTCGAAATGGAACCGACTTGCAGTGGTAAAGCAACAACAACTCTTTTACCCGTATGTTGTCTTCATCATACGACCCGGATAAAACACCTGTTAAAGAGTCTAGCACGGGAAGATATTCCCTGTCCTTAAAAGGTCTTTACGTGCTCGATTCGCTACGAGCCTCTTACGTAATGGACCCCAGGATTGATGCAGACTCTGTGTTGTTTTCGTTAGCGTACGAGTCCAACACAATGTCAATGGTGAAGTAGAAAAAAACTTTAGATGGCAAGATCAAAAACTCAGCAGCTTATTTACTTTGTGGTGTATGAATCTTATGTGAATTTCATGCTACCTTGAGGCTACTGTTTTCTTCAAATATATAGTTGAAGTAAGCATACATAAAACCTCCCATGATCTTGGTCATGCCCTAAAGATTTGGATTATGGACTAATGGTTGCATCAGAGTGTGCCATCCAAATCACCCCATTATCCTTCTTTTTCTCATTGACCATTTCAATTTCACATACAAAATCCGTTGGTAGTTGTTGCATCAACAACTTATACCACGAGCTACCCTGGTTGTACAATGTGTCTCAACATAGATCACTTGTACATTATGTTTTAAATACGAAAACTTGCCAAGCTTATACTAAAGTTTCAACAGCTAATACCAATATATTAAAACCCTATCGAGTTATGACTCAGAAGTAATTCTAGGAAAAGAAAAAACTTTGAACCAAATAGCTTTAACTCTTTAAGTTTATTAAAAAAATAAGAAAGATGCTTAAGAGGCCTAAGGCGAGATTGTTGTAACCCTAAGCTTATATATAGGCTTTTTATTACTTCTTGGTTGGATGTTTGACTGAAATGGATCGAATACATGTATAAGATTCACTACAAAGCGTGATTATTTTAGGAGATATGGGAAAGGCTTTGAAGCAAGTGTTGACCACTGCACTAACAAAACACGCACATGAACACACAAACATGGATATAGTTTACATATAAAAAGAGCATAAATGTACCCATTTGCAGTAATAACCAAGCCATGTATTTTTACCTACTGAATAATGAATTCGATCACCTTCACTTGTAAAGAGAGTTGTTGATAGGTTTAGGTATTTTGTTTTTTTGGTAAAAGTTATATAATACCGTCGTATTTATCTAAATATACCGAATTTAAACACTTACTAATTTATCGCTTGACTTTAACAATGACCTTTCAAATATGTTCCATCTTGACCAATATATTAACTTGTTACCGACACGCTGATGCGGTATTATCCACGTACTTAATTTTTCTCATTAACATTGTAAAGTTAATTAGTTAATTACGAGTAATTAATTAAGGGTAAAAGCTATATAATATTGTACTTATTTCAATGTATCGACTTTAAACATTTACTAATTTATGGGTGGGTATATTAGTAGTCCACGATGGATTTTATTAATGACATGAATTATTAAGTTAAATTAATTAATAACGTGGAATTATAGCTCGTAATATTGTTTAAAAAAACAAAAAAGTTTATTGGTAAAGTCACGCTATAAATTAATTAGTCTTTAAAGTCGCTATATTTGAATATATACGAATGTATTGTATAGTTTTATCTTAAGAATTATTGGAATACATACATTATATCATGCCTACGCACATACGTTTGGTATCAATTTTCATCTTTTTTTTACGTATTCCTACCCCACTTGTAGTAAATATATAAAAAAAAACTCATACTTTTGATTCTACAAAAAAGTAGATGATATCATACCAAATTTGATTATAATCAAATACTTTTAATTTTAGCCATTGAGGTAAAAGAGAAAACCTTACTAAAAAAAGGTAAAAGGAAAAACCAATTTATGAAAGTTTGTACGTTTTTATCGATGTTCTTAGTTATATAAACGTTACTCCTAATCAAATTTAATTAAATACTAGTAATGTTTTATAGACTGTTATATATGTTTTTCGGGGTTACTCCTAAGACTACTAGTTTTTTACTGGTAGGTCGTGACTATTCGTGAGTCTTTTGAGATACTTTCTTCGAACATTATAAAAATATGCATGTAATAAGGTTTGAACCTATGATATACCATGACGACATTAGGTTAAAACTAATTTAAATTTTGAAGTGAAGTATTTTCTTACAGAATGTCACTTGAAGGATTTGTGAATGCTTTCTAACAAACAATTTCATTCATTTTCACAAATACAAATCCAAGCATTTTATAAAGACCCAAACAAGTCGATTTAAATGACGTATGGCGTTTACACAAAGAAAAAGAAACGACAGAAACCCATTACAACTCCAAATGATACATAATACTAGGTTTCTTTCTTATTTAATACGTACGCACATATATAAAACACAACACAAAACATGACAATTATGTGCTTGTTCGGGTTATAGTTTAATATCGTGCTCAGCAGTTGCAAGAATCACACTTGCAACTTGATCCACACTTGCATCCATATCCGCCTTCTGCGAAGAAGTTGGTCTCTGACCCTTCAGTAAAGCTGCATATTTACAAGCAAAACAATTTTTGGTGACTAGAAAAAATACTAAACCGAAATCAGTTAGTCAAAACTCAAATAAATACGTTTATAGACACATTAATTGACATAGGGATATCAACTTATATATGTGTCAAAGAAAATAAAAACACGTACGTCATACTGGGTGCAACACCGTCGATGATCATCATGGTTGTGGTCGATGTCTCAACGTCGTATCTGACAAAAAAAGCTTTAGAAAATCAAAACATTTAAGAAATACCAAATATGGAATTGGGAAACAACATTAGAAAACTTACGAGTTGCAGTTGCAGTTTGAGCCACATGAGCAGCTTGATCCGCAGTTGCACTTTCCACTTGACATGTTTTTAAGGTTTTGAAGTTAATATAAGAAATATGAAAGCTGCTTTGTTGAATTCTTAATAGGTTGTGGTGATTTAATTGTGTGATTATTGGTTGCTATTTATAGAATTGTGATTGGAGTTGTGTGTGGCTTTGTTATTAATATTTTATTAATTGTCTATATAAGAGTAGTTGCTTGGTTGTTGGCTTGATCAATTAGATTTGTGAAGGCATGAAACTTGCTTCTAATTTGATATTCACAAACAAATTGACATTCAATAGAATATATACATTATTATCTGTTTTTTTTAAACATTTGGGAACATTTGCATATCCGACCCCCGTCTTAAACTAGTGTCACTACAACAACAAAAAATCCCTTCTCAGACGATAGAATCGTTTCTAAAATACAAAGGTCATCGTCCTTAGAAATCCTGGTGACGACAAATCGTTTCTAGGAATTCATCTTAACTATTGTTGCAAATAAAAGCATGAACTAAACGGTATAAAGCATATATGCTCGGCTGGGCATATAAGGGTTCTACCAATCAAAACACAATTGTCATGCAGTTTTACTGATATCGGGCCACAAAGCAACGGGTCTAATAGCTATGTATGTAGAACTCGATATTCGATGGCCACCCAATTTTTAGTCGATGGCATTTCTTATTTTTTTCATACATATTATACTATATGTTCTATTTTTTTGAATTTACAATCCTTGTTGTTAAATTGTATTTCCTCTCGTCATAGCTAGAACAATAGTATCGCTAACATGTAATTTAGTCCACGCCAACCTCCTGAAAAGGGAGGGCTTTACCTGGTTTGAGTCTGTGTGGCGGTGGGCTCAAACCCCGTGGATTAGTCGGCCAATGAGTCAGAAATCACGGTTACCAAAAAAAAAAAAAACATGTAATTTAGTCAAGAGCTGGTTCTCAACAATCTGTTACGAAAACTATCAAATGCCAAAAGTTGACATCCACAAAATGAAAAGGTAAAGAGGAAATCATGCGTCTTTCTACCAAGATTAAAGAGTATCACAAGTTCATAACATAATGCTTGTATCAAAAAGCTTTTGTGAAGGAGCTAGAATTTGAGGATCCTGATCTAGATTGAGAACAATGCCAACCCAACCTTGGTTTACTCGGCGTAAAATAACCAAAAGAAACCTATGTAGATGTTTTTTATATCTGTTTTTTATTTTAATTCTACATTTACTTAATTATATTTTAAAGTGTAATCAAGATACTTTATATAAGCTATAGTATCCCATTAGGCCTAAACGTGTGGAGCCAATCTTTAGTATGCAACCGTACTAAACTTGCATGTCCCAGCTTGAGCGCGTTCAATTGTTGAATTTGGTAAAATGGATTATACGTGTCAAGAAGGTTGTTCTAGCTATTCAAACCACCTTGTGGTGCTGCTACTGAGAGTCTTTTTGGCAATGATTTCGATGTTGGAGGCTGTTGGTTACACCTTCTTTTGGACGCTTTTACTTTGCGAAAAAGAGAGCCCAGATTTTCTCTAATAAACTGCTTATTCTCACTTTGGTTTGCTATCATTACTCTTCTTGGCGATGTGGGACAAAAGGAAACCCAGCTGGCTTATTATACCCAAAGTCCCAAACCAACATATATCATCTCATAATTTGCTAAACTTCAACAAGTTAACAACATCTCAATCTCTCTTTCATACAAATACAAGGTTTAAGCACTGAAAATCCAGTAAAAATATTAAGTAGACACAAGATTAAACTATTAATTGGTGACCAGCCTAGCGGTAGTGCGACGCCTAGGCGAGTGTGGAGACCCCCAATAGCAAGCTATTTCATTGGGTCTTCCCCCTCCAAAAATCAGATTGCTCACATATCAAATGTTAAACTAATAACAACAGATACTACACGTGATCTTAGCCAAAAGGCCGAGAAAGCAGGTATGATTATTCTCATCTTGGTCTGCTGTTTTTATACGCCAAGCCATCTTCATAACATCAATGTGGGACAAATGGAAATCTGGTTTGGTAATTCCCCAAAGCCCCAAACCAACAAATATCATCTCATAATTTGCAAAATTCCAACTCTTTAAAAACTTAAGAACAGCAAACACTTCGTCTGTCATTGGTGCAAAATAAGTCCAGCGATATATTTTTTTAACATAATGCTAATACCAGTATATTAAAACCCTATCGAGTTACGACTCAAAAATAATTCTAGCAAGAGAAAAAACTTTGAACCAAATAGCTTTAACTCTTTAAGTTTATTAAAAAATAAGAAAGCTGCTTAAGAGGCCTAGGCCTTACTGCTCAAGCTTACCTATTAGGCTTTAGTCTCATCAGTAACAAGAGATTGCTGTAACCATAAGCATAAGCTTATATATATGATTTTTATTACTTCTTGGCTCGATGTTTGACTGAATTGGATCGAATACATGTATAAGATTCACTACAAAGCGTGATCATTTTAGGAGATTTCATTTTAGGAGATATGGGAAAGGTAGGAATGTAGGATCTTTTTTGGAAGTTGTCGTTTGACTGTGCTAAAAGTTATGTTTAATGTTTGTTTCAATATTGTAGGATGAAGCTGATGGGTCAAACGACTATAAGAATTATCACCATGGCTCACTTAACACAACCAAACAACTTACTGCAGACTTAAAGAACTATGATATAGTGTTCCACATTGGAGATATTTGTTATGTCAATGGATACCTCTCACAATAGGATCAATTTACCTTATATGGTAGCTAGGTATGTTTTTTCAGGATCATAGAATGAGACAGGCTATTTGCGTAGTTGTAATAATGAGATAGTCTGATGTTTGAGTATTAAGCGAATTATGTTTACGTTAAATACATTAGAATCTTATAGCAAATACAAGTGACAATACTTAGTTCCAAAATGAAAATCCAAACGCTAATCTTAGATGAAGCATCACATAGGATAAAATACCTTTGCGCGAACCACAAAATTCTTGGTGTTAAATATGTCTTTCTTTTGTCAAATATCTGATAAGTCCATGTTTTTCAGTGGTAATCATGAGCGTGACTGGCCTAACTCTGGATCTTTTTTTGAGAACAGCGACTCAGTAGGAGAATGTGGTGTTTCTGCTGAAACTATGTTTTACGTTGCTGCTGAGAACCGGGCAACATTCTGGTAGCTATATTCACATCAACCCACTCTCTTTTATTAATTTTTTTAATTTTCAATAGATATATAACCTTTCATAAAAACTGCATCCGTGTTGCAGGTACTCTACAGACTATGTGATGTTTAGATTTTGTATTGCTGAAACAGAACATGATTGGAGAGAGGGAACCGAACAGTATAAGTTCATTGAGCACTGTGGTTTATCTTCCTTTCTCATTGTGTACTCGGGTACTCGTCAACTTCATTTTATGTTATGGAAGGAGCTTTTGAGGAATCGATGGAGAAAGACAGCCTTCAAAAGATCTGGCAAAAGTACAAAGATGATATAGCGATTTATGGTCATGCACACAATTATGAAAGAACCATTTATGAGGTAACTCTTGTATACAATTTCTTAAGTGAAGTGTATGTAATGTTTATAAAGTTTCACAATAACAATGATAACTTTAATGAAAAGTCATGGTTGGAAAAAGTTACTCTTTAAAAGAAGTTCGGAAGTCCTTTTTATATATCTTGGAAGGGTATTTTACGGTTTTACACATTCAGATAATAAATTCATTTCTTTGATTCAGAATGTCTGCACAAGTAACGAGAAACATGCATACAAGGGAAGCTTGAACGGGACAATTCATGTAGTGGCGGGAGGTGGAGGAGCAATACTTAAAGATTTCGCCAACATCAAAACTACTTGGAGTCTAGTGAAAGATGTTGATTATGGGTTTCTGAAACTCACGTCGTCTGACCCCTCTAACCTTTTGTTTGAATACAAGAAGAGCAGCAGTGGTAAAGTTTACAACTCCTTCACGATTTCTAGAGATTACAAAGATATATTGGCCTGCACAGCTGATAGTTGCCCAACCACATCCCTGACATATTAGGTTCATACTTATGTTTCCATGAATATTTGACCTCAAGTTACTACTGGTTTATTTAATTGATTCAGTTTTTTAAGTGTACAAATCTCAGTTGGCCTCTATTCTCTTGAATACTATTTTAAAAGAATTCCAGAACCAAGAACCTAAGCGAACATACTTTGTCAGGACCGAGTTCTGCATATAGACCTTTCTAATTGTTTCCAATTAAAGAACAAATTCTCACTATAGCATTATTTAAAAAAAATAAGTATCGTAGTGTGAGGTTAAAACGCATATTGTTTTTTTGACATGTTAAAAAAGCTACTCGTGCTTGCCTGGACTGTTTATTACACTCCTTGCCCGTTTTGTGAGCTATATATTCTCTCCTAATTAACACCAACTATTTCCACTTGTTGCTACATACTTCCTTGCTATGAAGTTTCCAGCAACTTAAATCACGAAGCTGGAAATTAGATAGTTTAACCTTGAAAGTGAAATGCCTCTGGTACATTGACTTTGTAGGTCAAATAGACTCATTTTCATCTTTATGATTAACATAAAATATGCCACGAACTGATCTAACTCTCGCAAAACCAAAATTTTAGCTGTATTAGTTATGTGCCCTTGTTTCTCTTACAAGATCCAGAGGGGATGAGGATAGTCTTGTCATGTGAACTGCTCAAGCAGCAGCTACTGGGAGCATAATAGGATAGTTAGCCATAAAACTGAAATGTTCATCAAGCTTAAAAAGTCACATTTTGCTTATAAAACTGACTGGAAAAGTTGTTGCTAATAAAAACAACCAAAGGAATGTTAACAACTTATCATTGACCAAGTATTAACAAGCCAAAACCCATAAACATATCCAAGATTGCAGAAAATAAACTTTGAACTATATATTGGAGGGGTGCGCCAAGCCAAGGCAGTAGTTTTTTTTTTTTTTTTTTTTTTTTTTTTTTGAACGGCGGAATTGTATAAAACTAGCGAGAAGCTAGAAAATAAAAAGGTTACAATGTACTGTTACAAGCATTTCTTGGATCAAGGCAGCAAGCTACTGTGGTAGGTTCTTCCCCCATAAAAAATTAGATTAATATCGAGTGAGCCGATGGCTCACATATCAGATATTGAACTGATAAGAACAGATACTACACTTGATCTTAGCCGAAAGGCCGAGAAAGGTATGCTTATTCAACTATCAGGCCTTTGGTTTTATACACAACCCCTCGTTGTGTTTACCCACTAAGGCGATGTGGGATGGATACAAAGGGCATTCTTAATTTCTTAGGACCCTAGATCAGTAGATCTCAAGCATTACTAATTTCTGTTATGTGATAACTATGGTCTATAAAACTGTGTAAACAAAATGTAAATAGTTTCGCGAAGTGGCAGGCTTACTAGTTGATATGTGGCGTATTTCCTTCAAATATTGATAGTTTATTTAGCTAATCATATACAGCTTGTAAGAAGATGCTACATTCATTATAGCTACGCCTAGATTTCTAGACCATTTCTGCTTTGATCACCAATCCCATCGTAAAATCTAACTCAAGCAGTTGCAGCAGAAGCCATTGTCCCATTGCTAAAGAGTGGTGGAATATTACTATAATATCCTTCTTCTTCCTCATCTTCGTCTCCGTCAATATCCCATAGAAAACTAGCATATGCTGCATGAACATGGCTGAAAAAAAATCCTCAGTTAGATTTGAACGCTTAAGTTTTCTGATAAAACAAGAATTAACAAACCACCATTAACAGCACTCACCTATCTTCAGAAGCAACCTGGACTGCTCTTTCAAAGTAACTTGTTGCTCTGTCTTTATCGTGATGAAGCTCCCATAATAATTTTGCATATTGTGACATTATTTCTCCGTCGTTAGGATCCACTAAGATAGCCCGCGAGTAGTATTCTTCTGCTTCTTCAAGATCTTGCTTCGACTGCAAACGAACAAGAAATAAAGGGTTATAATTTGTACTAAAAAGGAGTATCAAACTTGTGTAGTTAAGGCATGTCTTAGTGGGTGTTTGGTTTAGCTTATATAATGTAAGCCCATTTCGGCTTATATAACACAAGCCCCAATTTTATTATATCATATCAAACTTAGATACGCCCATAAGTCTCCAAATAAGCCACAAAATTGAGGCTTATGTAATAGGCTTACAACAAACAGTTAGTGTGCAGGTTATGCAGCAATTAACTTCAATCGCAATTAACTAAACCTAAATTGTTAGGACTCATGACAAGATCTAAACGAGATCTAAATGAGTGTCAACAGGATATGCACATATGACATAATTTTTCGAATGCTTATACTAATTAAATTTCGCGAAAGATACCTGGTATAGATACCGCGCATAATTCCCTAGAAACAACGCATTTCCGGGATTCTCAACCACCATCTTCTTATAATGCTCCTCTGCATCATGGTTATCACCACCACCACCACCACCACCACCACCTCCTTCACCACGGCCAACATGAGAAACATTTCGACCACCACCACCCGAACCAAACCCTGCATCAACTCCAAGCCCTTTCGCAAGATACAGTTGCGAGCCACTCTCTCCTATATGATCATCTTTTATCGCCAAATTCCCATACCCCATTTGCTTGTTCAAGCTCAAAACCTTGTTTTCGATATTAAAACCACTAAATTCATCTTCTTCTATCTCCTCCTCCTCGTCATCACTTGTTTCATCACCATCAGACTTAAACCTAGAATTATGGTACGAGAAAGATGGTATTGTTTCCAGCATGGTACTATGAAGCCTAGAATGTTTCTTGGGGGGTGCATGTGCATGAAAGAAACTAAACTCATCATCATTGGAAGTAGTACTACCATGCATGGAGCTTATCAAGCTGTCTAAATTCCCCTCAGATTGCGCCCTTCGGATACCGTTGTTTCCGAAAGAAGGCGACATAGGAGACGAGGTGCATGAGATTGTGGTGAAATGGTGAGATTTGTAGATAGGTGAGGATTTGAATACATGGTGATTAAGGATGGGGTGATCATGGTGGTGAGTAATATTGTTAGGGGATTCAGATGAGATTGATGAAATCAAGGATCCAAGAAGTGGTGTTGATGAGCTTCTGAGCATCATCTTTTGTTGTTTCTTTGATATGTTTTTTTTTTCCAAACACTTGTTGTTCTTCTGTTTTTGTTTCTGCAGATTTGTGTTCTGTGGACAAGAAATAAAGTTTCACATATGATGATAGATCTTGGATTCTTGGGAATTTGTCAATACATTAACATGAATGTACATATTTGTCCTTGTGGCAATTCTATTTTAGACATATTTGAAAAAGGTAAATTATCTCATAATGCATGCATTTTAACTTGACATTATTGTTTAAAAAAAAAAAAAACTTGACATTATTTCTAGTTTCATCTAATCATCTTTTCTTTTTTTTCTTATTAAATACCTAAACTTTTGAATTTCGTCTTTTTTATATATTTTGCTTATGTAAAATAATCATTTATTCGATATTGTTAACAAAATTATTATCAACTTTAAAAGTAAAATGGTAATAAGATACACACAAAAAAAAAACTTCTAAAAGTTTTGTATAAATAAGAAATAAAAGATGACCAAGCAAACCAGAAAAAATAATAAGTTAAATGCATTAGCAACTAATTCAACAAAAATTAACACATTTTTGTCATTGATCTTTAATTTGTTAGATAGTTTTTTGGAAAAATATATTGGTGTGATGCTCAACTCCAATACGAAATTACTATCTTCGAATTTCGATATGTTTTTAAACAAACTACATGTATGTATGTTGCTACAACTATTAAGAAACTTAAAACCATTTATACAAGGCATTGAGGAATTGTAGATAATAATTTAAAAATACAAATGTAAAGAAAAGAACCATACCTTTCTCTTGAGTAACACAGAGATAAAGAATCCTTTGTAGCAAAAAGATAGAATAAGAAAAATTGCCAAATACTTTTACTAAGTTTAATTCATGATTCTCTTAAAAGATGACTATGAAATTGTTCAAAAAAAAAAAAGACTGAAAAAACAAAAAAGTTATAAAAAATCCCAAAATTTGATAGTAAAAATTGCTTGAATTCGATAGCCAATTTGTATAGTATGATTATTATTACAATGTCAAATAAATACCAATAATGCAATGGGGTCATGGACTTTATGGTCAAGGGTACAACCACATTTCACATGTGATATCTTTCTACGGTGGGAAATGGTTCGAGGAAGCATCCAACGTTGGTCATAAAGATCTTTTTTGGTTGGTGAATGTTTCATTTTTTTCCTTTGCCCATGAGCATGATGATTATTACACCGTCCAAAACGTATACCGCGGTTGGTTGGACTTATCAGCATGCTTGCAAACAAAACACACTTGTCACGAAATTTCAATGGTATCGAGCTACAAAACAATGAATCTAATAGGTCCATTTTTACCATTTGATATTAATATGAAATGATACTTAAAAGTTAAAACTTAAAAAACCTTGTAGCAATTAAATAGAATCTACATATAATAGTCTAGTTACTATTCTATCAATTACTTGAGATTGGTTTATGGAGGATACATCAAGATTTTATTTAGACATTTGGTTTATTTTGTTTCCAATGTGGGATTTACTATGCACCAAACACAAACACAAGTAAGATCCAACACATTTCTTTTTACACTAGACGATTATCCGCACATAACGGTAAAATTGTCTGAAGGCAGAAAACTAACTATACGACCTATCGTGGTAAGATCAAGTTGTAATTGAAAAGTGTCATAACATGTGATAATTCAATTTAAGATAGATAAAATCCGTTTATTTGTACAAATTCGTCCACCTATCGATTGTTTCATTGATAACCTTAGTGGTTGTTCAATGATATAATATGATGTTATGTTATGTGTAGTTTGTATTTTGTTTTTGTGTAGGTGATGTAGATATTTTTGAATGTAGAATGTTATTTTTACTATAGGCAAGTACTCGTACCAGTTTAACCGCTTGAACCTGTAACCTAGTGAACCGGCGATTAAACTTTGTTTAAAAATATAAAGTTTTAAAACATTGTCGTGCAACTTCAAATTACATTAAAACTCCAAAATAATACCTAGTATTTGTATTAAACATAGAGATTATAATGTACTAACCTGATACACCAAATTAAAGATGAATTACCATAAGTTATGGTACATTAAGAAAAAAGATAATGTTTTGGAAAAAAAAGAATAGCATAAATGTTTTAAAAAGACGTTGAGTTTGAAGTTAACAAGATATTTATACCCGCGCGCTGCCGTGGGAGATATTAACGTTAATAAAGTTCTTTCTTGTATTCATAAAATACTGATATATTGAGTTTGATGTTGAAACTAAAATGACTCGTTGTTAAACCACATAAGGGCGATAATCATAGAAACATAAACGGAGTCATTTAAGTTGGCATGCATTTTGAAAAAAAAAGAGTTCTATGGCCTAAATGAACCAAGATTCTTGCTGATCAAAACCTACATAAATGATAGTAACCAACAATGTAACTATCTTGAACTTGTTGAATAATATTATTCTCTTAATCATCTTGATTACATTAACCGAATATATAGACAATACAATAGGGCAACTAGGTTAGGCCCAACATCAACAAACATACAGGCCTAATAACTAATACTACGAACAGCCCCCCGCAGTCGGAGCAGGAGATGGGCGAACGCTCAGACTGGAGCGAAAATCATCAAAGGGCGCATACGAAAGACCTTTAGTGAAGATGTCCGCAAACTGATAACGTGAAGGAACATGCAACACACGAACATGACCTGCAACAACCTCATCAAGAACAAAATGGATATCTATCTCTATATGCTTCGTGCGTTGATGTTGCACGGGATTAGATGAGAGATATACAACACTAACATTTTCACGATACACCAACATGGCAGTCTCTAAGGGTGAATGAAGCTCACGCAGTAAATTACGTAACCAAGCAACCTCAGCAACAACATTAACAACACCACGATACTCAGCTTCTGCACTAGAGCGAGAGAGAGTGACTTGACGTTTAGAAGACCAAGACAATAAGTTGTTGCCAAGAAAAACACAATATCCATAAGTAGAACGACGTGTGGTAGGGCAACCAGCCCAATCAGCATTTGTATAACCAACCAAAGAGCCAGATGATGTGGAGTATAACTGCAGACCATAATCAAGTGTCCCACAAACATAACGCAAGATCCGTTTGAGAGCCGCAAGATGAGGCTCACAAGGGTCATGCATATATAAACAAATTTGTTGCACGGCATAAGACAAGTCAGGACGAGTGAATGTAAGATACTGAAGAGCACCCGCAAGAAACCTATAAAGAGTTGGGTCAGAAACAATGACACCATTTGCACCAAGCTTACGCTCTGTATCAACAGGCGTGCGACAAGGATGACAATTGAGCATACCAGCGCGCTCCAAAACCTCCAAGGCATACTTTCGCTGATGTAAGAACATACCTTTTGTATCACGTAAGACAGAAATACCCAAAAAGTAGTTTAAAGAACCAAGGTCAGTCATGGAAAACTCCTGATGCAGAGAAGAGATAACCTGCTGCAAAAGTGTTGTAGAAGAGGTTGTCAAAATAATATCATCAACATAAATCAATAAGTATGCCCTATCTGAACCCTGTTGAAGTATAAAGCGTGAAGAATCAGATCGACTATGAGTAAAACAAACTCTGGTAGCATAACTAGTAAACCGCTGAAACCAGGACCGGGGAGCCTGCTTAAGACCATATAAAGACTTCTTCAAAATACATACATGATCGGGATGTTGTGGATCACGAAAACCAGGAGGCTGATGCATATAAACAGTCTCTGAAAGCTGACCATGTAGAAAGGCATTCTTGACATCAAGCTGATGAACTGGCCAATTTCGAGATGCCGCTAAACTGAGTACAGTGCGAATGGTAGCTGGTTTGACAACCGGGCTAAAAGTCTCATCACAATCCACACCAATTTGTTGACTGCGACCATTAGCAACAAGGCGAGCCTTGTATCTGCTAAGGGGTCCATCTGCAAAATACTTATGCTTGAACAACCACATGGAACGAACAATGTTCGTGTCAGGTGGTCGCGACACAAGAGTCTAAGTTCCATTTTTAATAAGTGCATTATATTCATCATTCATAGCAATTTGCCAGTTTGGATCATTAAAAGCTGCAGTATAAGACTTTGGTACAGGAAAGATAGCAGAAACATGACACTTATATTTTGGATTAGGTTTAGAAATACCTAATTGAGACCGTGTGACCATGGAATGAGACGACGCATTATTTGGTTGGGAAGTAGTGGTCGCGGCAGAAGCTGGGGCAATAGGTTGGATATTGGGCTGGGATTGAGTGTTGTTAGGGGTTAGTGTCGATGTGTCGGCTGAGGCTGGTATAAAAGATTGGGTCGAGGGAGAAGGTAAAGGTGAAGTGGGGTCATTGGGCGCAGTAGGTGTGGGTATGGATTGAGCAATAATGGGAGGAGTATCCGACTCATCATCATCTAGAAACGTATATGATGGGGTGGCGTTAGGTGTAACGGAGCCATAAGGAAAGATAGTTTCATCAAAGGTGACGTTGCGAGAAATGATGATCTTATTTGTGGCAAGGTCGAGACACCGGTATCCGCGATGATTCGATGGATAACCAAGGAAAATACACGGAGTAGCTCGGGGTCCAAGTTTATGGGAGGTATCGATGTGGGGGTAGCAAAGACAACCAAAAACGCGTAAAAACGTGTAATTGGGTTTAGTATGGTAAAGGCGAGCATGAGGGGTTTCATTATTGATGGTGGAGGATGGTAATATGTTAAGAAGGTGAGTAGCGATATAAAGGGCCTCGACCCAAAAGTGAGGTGGTAAATGTGCGTGAAAAAGTAGTGTGCGTATTTGGTTATTGATGGTGCGGATCATTTGCTCAGATTTTCCATTTTGTTTAAATGCTCGGGGACAAGAGAAACGAATATGGATGTCGTTTTTGTCAAAGAGGTGTTGAAGTGCATGGTTATCGAACTCACCGCCATGGTCACACTGGAAGGCTTTAATTTCAACTTTAAATTGAGTTTTAACAAAAGAACGAAATTGAGCAAATTTACTAAATGTGTCAGATTTGTTTCGTAATGGATAAACCTATACGTAATGAGAAAAATGATCTAAAAAGAAAACATAATATTTTATTCCACTAATGCTCGACAAAGGAGAAGTCCACAAGTCTGAGTGAACAATATCAAAAGGAGAGTGAACAATAGACTTAGTACTTACAAATGGAAGTCACACATGTTTGCCAAGTTGACAAGCATGACAAAGAATGGGAGACTTCGTTTTATTACACAAAATACTATTATTAGACAAAAGAGACCGTAACACTTTACTTACAGGATGACCTAGTCGTTGGTGCCACATGTGTTGACTTGTAATGAAAGCTTGTGGAGAAGTGGTAGGCTTGGTGACCGGATAAAGATCTCCGGTACTGTCACAACGGAGAAGGATCTGACGAGTCAAATAATCCTTCACAGAAAAACCAAATTCATCAAATTCAATTGAACACTTGTTATCACGAGTAAATTTTCTAACGGAAATTAAGTTTTTAACAATATGAGGTGTAACAAGGACATGATTTAGGTGTAAGGGTCGGTAAGGATTCAACAAAGTGTTATGGCCCGTATTGATGACGGGTATGGAGGTACCGTCACCAATAAAGACAGATGGATAAATGCATTCATTAGAAATAGAACTTAAAATATTTGCATTAGAAGTAGGATGTAAAGACGCACCTGAATCCATGTTCCAGCCGGCATCTTCGAAATTTTCCAATGTCAAAGTACTAAATGCCTCTGGAAGTTTAGTAGCTTGACTCCCACTTGTTCCCAAATACGCAGCATGTTGAGATTGTTGTCCACTCGAGCCAACTTGAGCAACATGGGCCTGAAGTTGTTGTCCAAGTGGAAGGCCTGACCCACTAGACCCACGTATACCATTATGAGGTTTGTTTAAAAGTTGTTTATGAGCCTGGAACAATTGTTGATAAGCATGTAATAGTTGTGCATGGCTAAGCTGTTGACCAATATTATTATTGGCCTTGAAGTATTCAATCAACTTTGTTTCCCAGGCCCTGGTGTAATGTTAACCGAATGCACAAACTTGCAACGATCAGCATATGGACAAAACCCACGTGAAAAATTACGACAAATACTCGTTGAAGTGGAGTTTATGGGACGAGAAACATTACCCGGCGAACGAGTGGAAGCCGTGTTGTCCATAAGAACTATTGGGGATGAGGTGGATATTCGAGACGAGGATGAAGTCGCCTGCTTGCGGTTGATGCGTGACTCGGCTAAAGACACCATTGAGCGGATGGTATCTAGGTCCGGGAAAGGAACCCAGTTAAGTATCACGTGCGCGACTTGATCATATTTTTCATTAAGACCGTTGATTGCATACGTGACAATATCCTCTTCGGTTATGGTTGACTCGAGGTGTGATACACCGAACCCAACGTCATTTATTTTACCCTAATTTACGAATATTTTTGAAATTTTTAAGAAATAGGTTTAAGTTGAAACCAATAAATGAGGCTTAATTTTTATGTTTGACGATTTAAGAAGAACCGATAACGACTACGATACCGACGGATGCCCAAAATTTACATTTTATTATCGATTGATCGATATTTGAGTTTTTCGAAGTTTTTATTTTTATTACGTTTTAAGTCGAGTCGGAACCATATGAATATTCGTTTTGTGTGCGTTTTAACCTTTGGAAAGTTACTTTTACAAACCCCGACTCCCGCAAAATTTCAAAACCGACTAGTGAGTCGATTCCCGCTCTTTATTAGTGTCGTTTAAACTTTAGGCCAAAATATTAGCCAAGTTGTCAAAAGAAACCCTCCCACCTTTTTACAAAATACATAAACACAAAAACACACACAAACACACACTCAAAAATCAAATCCTCCCCCCCCCCTCTCTCTTTGAAACCGACGGACAAACACCACCCCACCACCATCACCATTTTTCTTGGATTTTTGAAGAAATTAAACAAAGTCTCACTCTTGAATCTTATTGTAAGTGTTTTAATCTAATAAAAACACACATGCATCAACTTCATTTTTCCAAAAATTAAATCTTATGAACAAATGAGTTTTGATTAATTTTTCTTGAATGCATGTTTGATTAAAGTGTTTATAAACATGAGGTATCAATTAAATTAACTAGAATCAAAGTTTTGATTGGTGTTTTTGTTCTTGAAACCCACGGCCCAAATGAGTGTGTTTGGTTTCTTTGATTTTGATCTTTATTTGTTGTGGGTACATGTTTGTAGTGATGTTGTTGATGTTTTTGAGTGGTTGAATCACATTGCATGTGTGCTTTATCAAATGGGTTTTTGTGATGATTTTTCATTCAAGTGATTAAGGATAGTTAGGATGTTTTGGATTGATTAATTGATGTTGAAATAGGTCTAGGACGTAAGGAAAAGTGTTGGAATGATGATTGTTAAGGTTTTGAAAGAGTTATTTTTAGGACAGCAGGTTTAGAGGATGTTTTCGTGGTTTTAGTTTTTTGTACATGTCCTAAGATTAGGATGTAGTTGTAAGGCTCGTCTCAAGCTTTCTTTCGGTATAAAGAAGAGCTTTTAACTCCAAACGAGTAAAAAGTTATGCTAGTTTGAATTTTCGTGTACCGGGAGATGAGTATCGACACAATACGAAATTGTTGTCGATATTTGGTCAAATCTCGGGGACTATAAGTTGAGTTTTAAAAATTATTAGAGGATGTTCTCAGGGTATAAACTTATCATTTTGAGTCTATTTTCATTATCAAGAGTCGAATTTGTAAACGGGAATGCTTAAGAAGGTCAAAATGGTTTTACAACGCGAAGGTGCAAAACTGTCCGAAATTTTGAGTTTAGTAATGTGACGAGCAGTGCGTCTTAGAAGTGAGAAATTTTTATCAAATTTGATATGGGCTTTATACAGGTTGTAAATGATTTTTACACATTTTCTCATAATTTTTGGTGATGTCTAAGTATAGGAAAACAACCCGTACATTTGGTATGTACCGGCAGAATTGTAAAATGAGTAATAGTTTAAACAAAGTATAAAAGTGGACGTGTCTAGTAAATATCACTTGTTTGGATTTTGGGCGTGAGTTTATGTGAACTTTGAGTGTTCTTAATTTTTTATATACAGTACTTGATGGTACTTGAAGTAGTTGATTCATTACGTGTTTATTCGTTAGGTGTTGTATTTGATTTCCCTGGACATCCTCGTCGTCGACGATTGTCTTCGTCTACGTCTAGCTAGTACTACTATCGTTACTACTTAAGGTGAGTCTATAGCCTCGCTCTTTACTTATTTCAAATGTTTTTACCCGCGAGGGGATACATTCTATTTAATAGAAAATAAACATAAGTCATGAATGATTGTTGGACCCGAATGTTGCCTTGAATTATGTTGAGTACCTAGTTTCAAAAGTCCCTAAATTCGTGAATTATTAACTATTTTCTTGCCCTTGTGTGGGTTGGAGATAGCCGCTTATACAATTGATAGTACTATGGGATTGACGACCCTATCCGAGACGAGAGCTAGTACGCTGAGTACCCTCTGCGGACGGATAACTTGTGATAAGAAATAAGGTATAAATGCAACTGATGCCTTTAGACGGGGCCCTGGTTTCACTTAAATCATGCCGGTCTATGTACGCGGGTGATTGAGATAACAGATTAGTGTCACGAGCTTAAACACAATTATTAGCTATTGCTAAAAGATAGTATCCTTAAATAATAGATTGTGAGTACGACAATGCTACTGAATGGTCATGATTGGTTTTAATACTTATGTTCAACTTATGATTTGATAAACCTATAGATTCGCTCAACCGTTGTGTTGACGATATTAAGCATGTGTTTCAGGTATCCAAGATTGATAGCAGCGGAGCATGCATGGAGGGAGTTGGTGCTTTATTGGTCTAAAATATTGGATTTCCTTCCCTTTTTATCAATTATTTATTGTCATGTTTTGGTCAAAATATTGTTGTGATTTGGTTGAGATTTTTGGGGACATGTAACGCTACGCTGATGAAAACATCATTTTTTGGTTGGAAATGTTTTAGACTATGGTTGTAAATATTCTTTTTGCTTATTTTAAACGTCTCTTTTGAGGTCGTTATCTATGATTGTGTGTGATGTGCTATGAAATAACGCCTAAAGTGGTATTCTGCTGCGTGGTAATTTGGGGGTCTTATAGATTGGTAATCAGAGCCACAACTTATAGAGAACTAGGTCGATTTAAAAAAAACCTAAACTATAACTTTTGGTGTGTCGTAAAAAGTTTTAAAGCATGCAACTACTCCGCATGGCCCCGGTAAGATTTCTTTAGCATTAATTTATATTTTAGATGTATCCCTCAAAACTAATATGAGTTCCCTAGTATTTAGTAAGTATATACTATGATAATATATTGAGATATATCTTTGTTTACGTTTAGTACTTATCATCGTAGTTTTGTAAGCAATTGCGTGAATATCATATAGGTTGCATGTAATTGGCATACGGGCTACATTGCATTACATGGCAACACTGCGTGGTGATCCTATGTGTATGTGGGAATGATTGTATGTATAGGTATGTATATAACTATGGTATTTAAAGGCATTTCACGTGAAGCAATGGTCCTTGCGTGATTATCGTACATTTTATAATGCGATTTTGTTCATAATTTGGCCTCAACGCCAAGCATCGATCTTGATAATTAATTTATTGTTCGAATAACCGAGTGTGAACCTCGTTTGATACTCTAGATACGTAAATAATGCTTCGTAACATATTGTATATCGACTAGATTGATCCCGATTGTCGTTATCGCACCGTGATGTGTCATTTTGGGACATCTTCTTTTTGGAACGTAAATTACATACGTACTATTTTATTTCCCTCATTCCTATGGGTTTGATATATTAGTTCGCGTAACTATAACATAGCCGAAGTATAATCAACGATGCGTACATCGTAGCGACAAATCATATGTGTATATTATAAAACGTGGTTGAGGCGTATCGCCATTTAATCGTTTTTATCATCCTACTCGAATTTAAAGATGTGTTTTAAGGATAGACTAGCATTGTGACCAAGCGAGATAGCTTGAAGTTTGGTTGGTTTGTGCTAATTTTATTGTGTAGGATTTTGAGACCACGAGAAGCCGATATCAACGCTTATAGCGTTGACATATGTGTTCTCGTTCCGTTTATTTCATTGTGTTTTGTTGTTTCGTTATTTTGAATTTAATATTTTACATGACGAGGTCCGACACTTGTGCCAGCTAAATAAGCATTGAATTTTGTTAACCGAATGATTTAAACATAAAGCGTCCTACATATTAAATATATGGTGAATGAAACTTTTGGATAAGAATGACGTATGATGCGTCTTGTAACAAGTAAAATTCGTGTAGTGAATAAAGGGATAAAGTGAAATTATTTTTCTTTCAACATTGGTTGGTAAATCATAATAAGTAATTTATATTACTCGTAAAATCCTTGTTTTCATATATTAATAATTTGATACTAGAAGCTTGTGATGGATTTGTCAAGAATTTATTTAATTTAATTTGAAATAGGAGTTATTAATAAATATTAACGATATGACTATTGAGTATATGTAGCTTTGGGCTTGGTATGAATTAATTTTGGGTCAATATAGCAAACTTTTAGCGTATTTTGTAATATAGAACATGAGTAGAAGAATTGGTCATGTATTTTGGAGCTAGAGACTTTGAAAATTTTGTTTTATTTTAAACATAAGGTCAAGTTATATTTACGAATGCATTGGTATAAACTGGAACTCGTCACTTGTTGTAGTGAATAAACTGGGATAAAATCCAAATATACAATTTAAGTGAGAAATTCTAACGGTTGAAATAAACTTTTAAATACTGATGGAACGTCATTTTATTCTGTTGCGAGATATGTTAATTTTAAAATCGTTTGATAATGGGCTAAGGATTAAAAGTTGAATTTTCTATATTTTAGAATTATTTGAAATAAGCATTTTGATTATTTATTTTATTATTATCGAGATTCAAGTCTCGACTAAAATACGTAATTTATCCGAGATAATACTACGTGAAACCTCTTTATCATTTGAGTCGAATTGCGTGAATATGATTTAACAAATCAGTTTTAAGGAAAACATATGTATAATAAAAAGTCAAAGGTTGATTTTTAAGAGTTAGTTGGACTAGTTTGAGTCATGTTGGATACTTGTATATACGTAATATGACAAGTCGTAATATTAATAACGTAAAACTTTGAAAATTCTTACTATGTACGTTTTTGGTACTTAAGATATGAATATTAATGAGATTTTGACACAAGTATGGATATTTTCAAAACTAATGATTTTACCAATTATGATAATCGAGTCACTGAATCCACTAATGTAGTAATTTCCTGGAGATGGTAACTTTCTAGAAATAAAAACTTTGTAAAGTTGAAAATGAGGGATATGATGTTTTAAACGGTGTAACATAAATTAAATGTGCAAATGTTCACTTTTACAATGTACAAGGTAACATTCATTAGAAACAAAAATGGGTTACACAACACATGCATACTTGTATTATTTTATTAAGACATAATGTTTTGAGTCACGATGGTTCGATCGTACGACATCCCTTCTTTGATTTTGCGAGTCTATATCTGAACTTGAGTAGTCCTTTGATTTTTCGTTTTAATATTGTCCATGGTATGAGCCATTATTTATTCTTGAATTGCTGCTTCGCTAGTACTTGATAATGAGGGTATGTCACCCCGGTGTATTTTTGTCCTTTTCATGGACCCCGTAACTTTTCTCCTTTCGGTTATTGGAACCAAAAATTTAGTGGAATGTGTGTGTAACTCGAGACGATGGGAATTATGATCCTTGTCCTATTTTTGGCGCTCGTGATGATGTTCGATGTCCACTTAATGATTCGATAAGATTGTTGTTGTTTTCTCGAAACTCTTGTCATGTCTTCGAAGTATTTTCATTTCTAATGTAGTTAATTTCCGTTGGAAAATATATTGCTCGTTTATCTAAATTGATCTCATTGATTTTTGATTTTTACTACTCGTTATGCTTGCAATGATCTTTAATCTAGAACCACCTTACCGTTATTTTGCGAACAATCTGTTTCGAAAATATGCATGAGTGTGCGAAATGTTTCGTTGAACCAAATGCAAATGGCGTCGATTTATTTATCTATTTATTCTTCTCATAAAAAGGAAAAGTAAAAGTATGTTTTCAAAGTGGATGAAAAATGTTTAATGTGTTCCTTGAAACGATAGTAACAATATTTTTCCATTTTAAATTTCATTTCAAATGATTTTTTTATTATTTTGAAGACTAGGTCAGAAACTTTCATAGTCATATTTGGTGTGTAATAATAATGTTCGTGTCGTCACTAGATCCTCAATTATGTACAGCTTAGCTAACTATGCATAATTCTGGAAGAGTCTTGTTTTGTTGGTTGTTGTTGCTTGATCCTTAATTATGCATGATCTAGCTAATTATGCATAGTTTAGGAAGAGCACTATCGTGTCAAATCAATTGGTCATCCTAAAACTTGTAGTGTTTTGATAAATGTTTGGAGGAGAACGCTTTTAAAAATGGTGGATCCTTATGCAAGTAATCGTATTCTCTTTGATTCCTAAAGGAATTTTTTTTAATTTTTTGTGTGTTTCTTTGAAACCTTTTCTTTTGTTTGGCATTGACTTAGTAAGTCACCGTGACCGAGTAACTATGGAAAATGGTTTTATGTGTTGTATGTAACGTGCGAATTCCATCAGAATCACTAGGGTGTTAATGAAGTACCAAAGGGGCTCATACCAACACTAAGAAGAAATTTAAACAAAAATAGAAGACTACCAAAATAGAGGAAATCCGAGTTCGAGTAACTCTAAGGGAAATGAAGAAGACTTCTCCTACATCAAATGTATCGTACTTTATTTATTTTCTTTTCTCGTTCTTTTGATATGTCAACGACACACGATAAACTGTTGAAGTTTACCAACGGTGCATCGGTAGTTGGAAGACAATTCCATTTGTCGTCTTCGTTTATTCGAGTGAGGAATCCTCTCTGCTTAGCTCGATTTTCTTTTACCGTCGATGGTTAAACGACGAATAGACATAGTTGATGTTTTTGTAGTAAACCCTTGCCTTTTATGTGTTTATGTGGTATGTGATCTAGTCGAGTGATCGTAAGTTGTGATAACTTGAGACGACACTGCCCAATGACATCCGATCATGGATAACACGTACCATGTAATATCTTTTTAACTATGAACGATGATGCTTATTGAGATTTTGACCACGCTTGGAACTGAAGTAAGATGGTGTTCTTGTAATATTTTTTTTTGGGTATGGATCCGCGTGTGAGCACCATACGATGACATATGTATGTATTTCCTTTCTTTATGGATATGCATCCATAGCTAGCAAGCTCGTGAACCTTCTTTAACTTGCAATTTTATTTTGACTGGACTCATCCGAGAATCATGTCAAATATTCTTATTTTATCATGGCTTGGCTGATTAGCAAGCATGAATTAACTTGATTGAACTTATTTACTTGGCATGGTTTGGCTATTTTGCAAACATGTCGTGATGCGGCTGTATGTGCTTCATAATGGCTTTTGTGTTTGATTGGATTGTGATGTTTTCGAGAGAGTTATGCATACATCGAATGATTTTTGTATCGATGAATTCGTTTTTGACGAAATAGGGTTGTATGTGCGTGATATTGCAATAAGGTTATTTTGTACGACTAGTATTAATTACTTCGTATCGTATATTCTGAACGTTTTCGATGGGGTTATGCGTGGCCCGTGTGATTTTTCTTTATGATTAATTGTTTTTATGAGACTGATGGACTAAGTGAAAGGACGATTCGAACGTTGGAAGACATGCTACGAGCATGTGTGTTTGACTTGGTAGTTGTTGAGATCGACACTTGCCGTTGGTAGTATCCTTGTACAACAACAATTACCATGCTAGTACTAAAGCTGCACCATTCGAATTGTTGGGTGGAGGAAAGTGTAGATCACCAGTTAGATGGAGTGAAGTAAGGAAAAGTCAGTTGAATGGACCTAAAATGATTCAAGAGAATACGGAAAGGATTGTGTAGATTAAGGGTCATTTGTTAACAGCGAGAAGCCGTGAGAAGAAATATATTGATAATCGTAGGAAGCAGTGGGAAATTGAAGTTTGAGACATGGTAATGTTAAAGGCATCGTCGTGGAAAGGTGTGATTCGTTTTGGAAAATAAGAGAAGTGGGGCCAAAGGTATGTTGGACCAGTTGCCTACCAGTTGGAGCTGTCGGATGAACTTTGTGAAAATGATAATACTCTTCATGTGTCGAATTTGAAGAATTGTGTGGCGGATGACGGTTTAGTTACCCCAGTGAATGAAACCCCAGGACGACAAGTTGCATGTCATAGAAGAACCAATAGAGATAATGGATCGAGAGGTTAAGAGATTAAAGCAAGGTAGAATACTCATTGTGAAGGTGTGATGGAACACGAGACGTGAACCGAAGTCCACGTCGGAACGAGAAGAACTCTTTAGGAAGAAGTACCCTCATCTTTCTAGTAGTACGAAATGCGAGTATAAGAACCGGAGAGCGTCGGGACGTCGCTCCCTTAAGGAGGGGAGAATGTGATACACCGAACCCAAATTCATTTATTTTACCCTAATTTACAAATATTTTTAAATTTTTAAGAAATTTCGTTTGTTATATATTTGACGGTATAAGTTGAAACCAATAAATGAGGCTTAATTTTTATGTTTGACGATTTAAGAAGAACTGATAACGACTACGATACCGACGGATGCCCAAAATTTACATTTTATTATCGATTGATTGATATTTGAGTTTTTCGAAGTTTTCATTTTTATTACATTTTAAGTCGAGTCAGAACTATATGAATATTCGTTTTGTGTGCGTTTAACCTTTTGAAAGTAATTTTTACAAACCCTGACTCCCGCAAAATTTCAAAACCGACTAGTGAGTCGATTCCCGCTCTTTATTAGTGTCGTTTAAACTTTAGGCCAAAAGATTAGCCAAATTGTCAAAAGAAACCCTCCCACCTTTTTACAAAATACATAAACACAAAAACACACACACAAGCACACACTCAAAAATCAAATCCTCCCCCCTCTCTCTTTGAAACTGACGGACAAACACCACCCCACCATCATCACCATTTTTCTTGGATTTTTTGAAGAAATTAAACAAAGTCCCACTCTTGTAATCTTATTGTAAGTGTTTTAATCCAATAAAAACACACATGCATCAACTTGATTTTTCCAAAAATTAAATCTTATGAACAAATGAGTTTTGCTTAATTTTTCTTGAATGCATGTTTGATTAAAGTGTTTATAAACATGGAGTATCAATTAAATTAACTAGAATCAAAGTTTTGATTGGTGTTTTTGTTCTTGAAACCCACGGCCCAAATGAGTGTGTTTGGTTTCTTTGATTTTGATCTTTATTTGTTGTGGGTACATGTTTGTAGTGATGTTGTTGATGTTTTTGAGTGGTTTAATCACATTGCATGTGTGATTTATCAAATGGGTTTTTGTGATGATTGTTCATTCAAGTGATTAATGATAGTTATGATGTTTTAGATTGATTAATTGATGTTGGAATAGGTCTAGGATGTAAGGAAAAGTGTTGGAATGATGATTGTTAAGGTTTTGAAAGAGGTATTTTTAGGACAACAGGTTTAGAGGATGTTTTCGTGGTTTTAGATTTTTATACAGGCCTTAAGATTAGGATTCAGTTGTAGGGCTCGTCTCAAGCTTTCTTTCGGTATAAAGAAGAGATTTTAACTCCAAACGAGTCAAAAGTTACGCTAGTTTGAATTTTCGTGTACCGGGAGATGAGTATCGACACAATACGAAATTGTTGTCGATATTAGGTCAAATCTCGGGGACTATAAGTTGAGTTTAAAAATGATTAGAGGCTGTTCTCAGGGGTATAAACTTAGCACTTTGAGTCTATTTTCATAATCAAGAGTCGAATTTGTAAACGGGAATGCTTAAGAAGGTCAAAATGGTTTTACAACACGAAGGTGCAAAACTGTCCGAAATTTTGAGTTTAGTAATGTGACGAGCAGTGGGTCTTAGAAGTGAGAACTTTATCTAAAATATGATATGGGCTTTATACAGGTTGTAAATGATTGTTACAAATTTTCTCATAATTTTTGGTGATGTCTAAGTATAGGAAAATAACCCGTACATTTGGTATGTACCGGCAGAATTATAAAATGAGTAATAGTTTTAATAAAGTATAAAAGTGGACGTGTCTAGTAAATATCACTTGTTTGGATTTTTTGCGTGAGTTTATGTGAACTTTGAGTGTTCTTAATTTTTTTTATATACAGTACTTACTGGTACTTGAAGCAGTTGATTCATTACGTGTTTATTCGTTAGGTGTTGTATTTGATTTTCCGGGGCATCCTCATCGTCGGTGATCGTCCTCGTCTACGTCTTGCTAGTACTACTATAGTTACTACTTAAGGTGATTCTATAGCCTCGCTCTTTACTTATTTCAAATGTTTTTACCCGCGAGGGGGATACATGCTATTTCAATGAAAATGAACATAAGTCATGAATGATTGTTGGACCCGAATGTTGCCTTGAATTGTGTTGAGTATGTAGGTATACGATTTATTAGGATTAAGCATGTTGTGGTTTAACTATTGAGATGGATGGAAAAGAAGAACTTAGAGAGAGAAAGGTAGAGAGAGAAAGGAGATAGATGAGAAGAAAGATGGAATGTGATAAATGGTTAAGTGTTCAACCCCTCCTAACATGCTAGGAGGGGGTTTATATAGCCCACCCTACATGTGGGCTATATGAGCTATATTGGATCACGAGCCTAATACTTGAGTATATCATTGGAGTGATCGATCCTTTCTAAATACGTAAAAAGGTATTTCCAACAATCTCCCCCAAAGGGAGTCACTCCAAGTTACAATGTCCTAAATAGTCTATAGCTCGTGATCTATGCTAATAATGATGTGACCGAGACTTTCCTTGGAAAAACGTATTTCCAACAATTTCCCCCAAGGGAGGTCACACCATTTTACAAAATCTTAAGCCTAGCATACTATGCTTGAGTCTTCGATCTTGTTCCTGTGAATATGCTGATGATATCTTTGACTTTAGTCTTGAGCATGTTCTCTTGCCTTGACCTTGTGCATTCATCACTTGTGATATTTGCCTTTTCGTGACTTCATGATCCACATACTTATACTTTTATAAATTCTTGAAAGCTTCAGAGTTTGATACAGCGGAAGACTTGACTTTTAGACTTTCTTGAATTTGTTGAAGTATTAAGTGTAGAAAGCATAAGCATGTGTTGACGAATTCTTATGGATTGAAGACCGCAATGCCACCTTCTTGTTACGCTGCATAAGACAGTTAGCAACAAAACATATACACGGATGAAATGGCCTTGAACATTTCATTCTAATTCGGTAGCATTTTACCGCCGGTCGGTGAAGACCGTTGGACGATATTAAATATCGTACTTGTGGCAGGTAGTTTCAATTAAGAACCTCCTTGACAAGATTTCGCGGGTAAACCCGTTCTTTTTATTCGACCGTCCAAAGCTGACTGCGAACATAAAGAGTGAATCATTTGGATAATAATATCCGCATGATTTGAAGCCGTCAATTCATGTTCCAGGAACAAGTGAAATTCAATTAAGAACCGCACCATCGTTGCTTTCCAGTTGTCACGAGCTTGATTCGTATAGAATCTTGCAAGTTACCTACCAAGTGCTGTTTGAGGTTAACACTAGAAGGATTTCCACTCATCACTGTGAACACTAAGGTATCACTCTGAGTGTTCTAGCAAGATCACTAAGATATTGCTTAGAGGCCTGGAACGTGTTTAAATTCATTTAAGAATTAAACCACTGTTGCTTTCCAGTTATCACAAGTTTTATTCATAAAGAATGGCACAAGTCACCTACCATGAACTTTTTGATATTCGCTCAAGAGGGATTTCCATCTTCATTGTAAATACTTTCGTATTACTCGGATGTTCAGGCAAGATCATGAAGATTTTGCGTACGACTCTTAAGATCTTTCTTACTTTTCACAGTGTGTGAAGAAGCAAGGAATTATGAAAGTGTGTCCTAATGAGATATTTGATGATCTCAAATGGCTCTAGACTCGATCGTGCATTTTGGATTTTTAGTGATCGGAGGCTGGAGAGGAGTGCCACCATTTCAATACCAATTTATTCAGAGTGAATAAATCAATAGATAATGTGTTGTCTCCGTGTGATTAAAACAAATATCTTTTAAGAGATATCTGAGTTATCCGGGATGGGTTGTGCCTTGCATCAATGGGTCCATGATATCTGTCTTCAATATCAAGAATCATTAAACAATGATCTTAATAGCATATGTATTGACCCGGTTTCTGCCTAAGTTGTAAGGAGGGCTTCTTTATTTACACCCTTTATCTTTACAATTCTTTTTCATTCTTCAACCCCTTCAATGCTTACCAATACGTCATCACTAGCACCTTGTTGTGATTGTTCCAGTGCTAACTTAAGTACTTGGTCGGCATTCAGCTACGTTCACAATATTTCTCCATCTTTCCTAAGGACTACTATTTTTAGCTATGGAATGTCCTTGGGAATATTCCTCCGGTTCTAGAGGAATCATTGTACTTTAACCTATCCTACCATCCTTATGTCACCACAATCTTCATCGTCGTGAAATAAATGGGTTGCGGGTAAGTATAGATCACCATGAAATCCATTTTGAAGTACAAATCCATTTTGCTCCCCCTTAACATATGCCACGATATTCGAAAACATTTCGCACATGTCGGGATGAGCTATCACGTTAAGTCAAACCATTTGTGATTAATCATTTCCCATATTAAATCACATTCTCTCCCCCATATTAAAAATATTAACCCAATCGATGTTTTTAATATCAATTGATTTAATAGCATTTTAAGAAAATTTGGGAAGAAAGATGCAAATCCAATTATCTTCATGAATTACACAAGCTCCCCCTCAAATTAATGAGAGTGTACTTGAAACGTAAATTAAATACCTTTTAAACACAAGTGTAAGGTACTTATCACATGCAAAGATCATATATGATAATGTATTCACAAGATTAGCAATTTACGAGGTTGGACTTGAATGATGGAGAACATCATATGAAAGAATCACATGGTTCTTGTTCACGAATGTTGGTCGCCTCATCATGTCTGAAGTTATCTCTTGACATCATGTGTACGATTGATATCGTTGTCTTGACACCAATATGTGAACTTGGCACTTTCGGCATCAAAGATTCTGAATGCTGGACAATTGCTCCCCCTCAATTGTTGACCCATGTTCTATTGAAAGAGCTGTAGTCGCCGTCTGAGTAGTCGCATCGTCGAGTATGTAGATATCAATTGTAAATTGCTACGGTTGGTGGAGATGATAACTTCATAAAAAACAAGATTTCTCTTGTTTTAACAAATAAATGCACTGACACGTACATATATTCGTGTTAGATTGTGTTATTACGTAAACATAATCCCTTACATGGTTATAAAGTAAACCATGCCCGAGAAAATTAATTCCCGTTGTTGAGTCAAAGCTTCCCGGTGAAATGCTTGACTTGAGTATGAAAATCGGGTTACTATCTGAAATAATAGCAAGCCATAATTGAGCATGTTTTAAAAGACATTTGAACTTCTGCTCGAACTTTATTTACAACCACGTGTCATTATTGAATGACATTTCTAGGTTCGTAAATATTATCGATTCCAGAAGACATGCTCTTTTTATGAAAACATTTTTGAACACACAATTTTGAATGATTTAGAAAAACCTTTTGATAAATTCTTGAAAAATTGTGTTCAAAGTTTTGAAGACCAATTACTTGAGCTTAAGATGTTGAATATCTTACAAAACGAGCTCAAGTCCGAGAAGTTGTAAACTTCCCGTTGTGAGGATAAGTTTATCATCGGCGATAAACTTTCCTTTTAACTGAAGAATGAGTCCTAAGTTGACATTTACTTAGAATTCGTTTTCATGAGCTTGAAAAACTTTGAATGTTTTAACGTAAAGCTCATGACCGAGAAAGGTGAATTTCTCGTTATGAAGAAAAGTTCTCTTATTTAAAAGATACACTTTCCTTTATGAGCTTAAAACTTGGAATGTTTTAATACAAGCTCATGACCCAGAAAATTTAATTTCCCGTTACGAGGATAAGCTATCTTTAAAGATAAGCTCTCCTAAAATAGAGGTCTGAGTTACAGTATGATATTTAACTGTAAGTCATAGTGCATGAGCTTAAAAACTTCGAATGTTTTTAATATAAACTCATGCCCGAGAAAAATTAATTTCTCGTTGTAAGGATAAGTTTATCATCGGCGATAAACTTTCCTTTCTTTGAGGTCCGGCGCATAATCTGAAATATAATTATACGCCATTGTGCATGAGCTTAAAAACTTCGAATGTTTTTAATATAAGCTCATGCCCGAGAAAAATTAATTTATCGTTGTGAGGATAAGTTTATCATCGGCGATAAACTTTCCTTTATTTGAAGAACGGGTCAATGTCTGACATTTAACAATGAACCATATTACACGAGCTTAAAACCGTTGAATAGTTTTAAAGTAAGCTCGTGTCTGAGAAAATTTAATTTCTCGTTTTTGAGGATAAGTTTATCATCAGTGATAAACTTTCCTTTATTTGAAGATTGGGTCATCATCTGATATTTAATGAAGAGCCTTATACACGAGCTCAAAACCTTTGAATGGTTTTAGGATAAGCTCGTGTCCAAGAAAACTTAATTTCTTGTTAAGAGGGTAAGTTATCGTTGCGTAGACAAACTTCCCTGTCTCTGAAGTCCGGGTCATCGTCTGTCATTTAACGAGGAGCCAAATACACAAGCTTAAAACCTTTGAATAGTTTTAAATTTAGCTCGTGACCGAGAAAAATTAATTTCTCGTTTTGAGGATAAGTTATCGTTGACAAGATAAACTTCCCTTTCTTTGAAGTTCGGGTCACAGACTGTTATTTGACTATGAGCCATTGTGCATGAGCTTAAAAACTTGGAATGTTTTTAATATAAGCTCATGCCCGAGAAAAATTAATTTCTCGTTGTTAGGATAAGTTTATCATCGGCGATAAACTTTCCTTTCTTTGATGAACGAGTTACCATCTGTGATGTGACTATAAGTCCTTTGTTAAGATTAACCATGAATCCCCTAAGACACTTGTTTCTCCGATATCTGCTTCTTCAGCAACCAAACTCTAAGAGTATCCTTAGTTGAACGGTATACAATGATTGGACCGCTTCGTTCTTTTGGAACATCAACTTTGGTACCTGCATTCTCATTAGGAATTTGCATGCTTTGATATGGGTTAGCGATATCTATCTTAGAAGCAAGTGGGGAATCACAGTTGGCCTTACTTGTGCCAGAGGTGACCTGAGGAGATAATTCACTTGTCTTGGTTGGCAAACGTTTCCTTTTATAGAAAACCTTAAGTTCAAGCTTAAGTGATGTATCATCCTTATCAATTTCCTCCCTAGTAGTCTTAGTAGAATTAGAGACTATCCTAGTTAAAGGGCACTCGTTTCCTACAAGAGTGAAAGTTCTACCAGTGGGGCGCCACATTTTACCAATGGGTTTGATTTTTGCCACCCACTGGGATTTAAGTCTAGCACGAGAGTTCACCTCATTAAGTAATTTCTTGATACAAGAATCATGATTGGCTTTAAAGACACATTTCTTACATGTTTTACAAGTAGCATATTTAATGTCCGAGTAAGATCTAAAATTCCTAGATGATTGATTGATGCTCCTAGGATGTGACATGCTACGGTTAGAAGTGTTGGGTAAACTAGGAGGCATCTGACTAGGTTTGAAATTCCTATCTCTTACTTGTGTCTTTTGCTTAGTTTCCCTTAGACCAAACTTGTGGTGAACGTCATTTGAACTAGTTTGAGACGTGTTCTTTGGACTATGTCTAGGGAGACTAGAGGCAATCATGTGATTAGGTCTTGCAAAAGCTGATGTAGTCACATTAGGCCTAGTTGGTGGAGTGACTGTTCTAGAAATATGAACCATATCAATTTGGGAGGCAAACCGTGGTCTCAAGGATTGTGGTCGCTCGGATCTAAATGCAGTCGGTTATCTAACGGACTGAATTTGAGGCGGTTTCCCCAAGATTGATGGTTTTTCAAGCTTAGTGTCCACACTAGTTCCTTTAGTTTTCCTCAACTCGTTTTTCAGAGCTGCTATTGCAAAAACCTTTTCCTGAACTTGAGCCTTTAAAGTCTCATTCTCTTTGAGCAATTCATCTTGGGATGCCAACTTAGATTCAAGCAACTTAATTTGTTTCAAAAGATTATCCTTTTCAGCTTTAGAATCTAGAACTGTTTGATCCAATTTTCGTTCAAGAACAACGTTTGATTTTTCAAGTTTTTTAAAATATGTTTCAAATTTATCCGTTTTCTTCGAAAATCCAATTTTGGCATCCTCAAGCTCTTTTGATTGCTGAGCTAAAATCGTTTCAAGCTCTTAAATCCTAGAAGCAGAATTGGTTAAAGTAGCAGTCATAAAGCACATATCATGATCCTTAGCATTCTGATCATTTTCTCCCTCATTATGACTCACATTGGATGAATCCGAAGTGGTATTGCTATCACTCTTTTCCATCCCATGTTTGGCATAGATAGGGTCGGAATGCTCAACATGCTTTAAATCATCATTAGATACAGTATTCAATTGTACCCCAACTATTGGCTCTTCGTCATGCATGCTTGAATCATGTTGTCGTGATGCAATGACGCTGCTATCATTGTTAACCGAGGTGGTCTCCTTTGAGTCATCCGTAAGACCATTTGTTTTCTCTGGCATCTGCATCGGATTTTCTTGTATTCCACTATCATGCTCTTGTTGAAGTTGTGAACTTTCATAAATTAAAAGTGTAATTGATTTCATGAAATGGAGCAATCTATCACTGAAGTCTTTAACCTTGATTTGTGTGTCTTCAAGGAATGACTGGCAGATCGTTGAAGCTTCAACCTTGGCAGGATCAAATTGAAAGAAACTCGAAAAATGTTGCTTTAGAACTTGAAGTGAATGCGAGGATTCAATTTGATTAATGTCTTCTTTGTTGATCTGCTCTAGTAGTTGGTTAAATTTGAGGAGCATTTGGTGGACGAAAATGGTACGATCTTGACCGAAGAGTGTCACAAATCCTCTTCCTTCTTTAAGTAGAGAAATGTTCGATAGATGGGACCGAAGTAGTCGAAATAAAGTCATTCTACTTTCTCTAGCTTTAACTTTTATTTGATGCGAATCTCCCTCGAGAACTGTCGAATTCCACGATTTCATTTGAAATTCGAAGAAAAATGACGGTAAGTATTTTGAAGAAAAATAAATATAATCCCCTAAGTGTGAATACTCGAGAACTTAAAATCTCTTGAATACGAAACAATGATGATCAAATAAGAGACACGTCTTTTTGACACGTCACTTAGGCAAATTTATTCCTAAACAACTTAATATCAAATTTTAGTCCAAAATAAAATAATAAAACAAATTTAACAAAAAAATTTGGATAAAATTATTAAGTTACTCCGCCATCCCACTCACCTAAAAAATTTGACACCAAAATTTTGACACAAAAATTTGACACAAGTGGGAGTAAAATTGGACAGACACGTCTTAAATACCCACAAACTACTCAAATTGTGTAAATAATGTGAGAAGTAACACAATACTCAAACGTGTATATCCCCACAAAATATTGATCTAAAAAAACAGAGTATTTTAAGGAATTTAAATAGCCTTTTTTACTCCTTCAATGACTGAAACGTGTAAAGTTAATGTGTTTAAAACATTTAGAACTTTGAATTATGAGATAGAAAGCACAACCAATCACCTAACGTGGCCCAGGATATTCACTATATTGCCACGTTTTGCTTAAGCTAAACGTGTATCAACTTCCTTACACGTTATACCAACCAAGCACCTAAGTGGATGTATATAATGACTAATCTTACCCTAATTTTTAGCCATAACTTTCTCTAACCCAAAAAAATCTCACCATTCTCAAAAACTACGCCTCACTAATTTCTCTCAGTCATCACTCACCATCAACTTCCTTCCCAAAACTCAATCAACTCCAATCTAAACCTAATTTCTCTTTCTCAAAATATCCGCCCCCTTTTATTTATCCGTGTTTCCAATGCATACCATCTAACTTACCTGCAATCTCAGTTACCAAATAATCATTTTCCCAAAACTCAATCAAATCCAAACTAAGCAAATCTTGTCTCAATCTCACGAATCAACAATCATGAAGACCACAAGATATTTATGGCTTCAAGATCTCTGAATGAGATCTCGGGTAGGTATCTTTGTTATGTTTTCTGTGTGTGCTAGATCGGTCGACGATGTTTTAAAAACATAGAACAGAGATCTTGATTAAAACAAAAGTTTTAAAACTAGTCAAGTTTAAGTCCTGTTGGTTTGGTCAAGTTTAATTCGTTGTTGATTAAAACGAGTGTTTGATTGAGAATTGGTCAGAGAGTCAAGTTTTAAAAACAAAAGTTTGGTCAGAGAGTGTTTGATTGGTCAGAGAGAATTGATTAAAATGACTGTTTTTAAAAAGTTTGGTGTCCGAGAGTCAGAGTACAGTTTGTTTTAGTCAAGTTTCTGGATGGTTGAGAATTGGTCGAGTCTTGTTGTTGCGGTTTCGAGTATTAGAGTCGTGTTGTGTTCGATGGAGTCGAGGGTGAGGGAGTTGGTTTATGTGGAGGGTGTTGTGAATCAGTCTGTGTTGGTCTTGAGTCCGTTTTTGAGTCAGTCGATTTTCGAGTCTTGTTTTTTGGTCTTGAGTCTTGGTTTTTTGTGGAGGGTCAGTTTTGGTCTTGAGTTTTTTCGAGTGTTTGTGATGAGGGTGTGTCGAGTCTTGAGTTTGAGTTTGATTCTTGTTGGTCGAGAGATAGTTTGAGTTCGAGAGGTGAGGGAGTCGAGGGTTAGGATGAGGGATTGTTTGTTGTGTTTGGGTCCTAGGTTTGTGAGGGTGTGTACGAGTCCTGACTGTTTGGTCAAATGGTTGAGTCCAAGTTTAGATTCAAGTCATCGCAATAATTAAAAGAAGTCATCGCAATATCCAAACTTTTCATCACAATATACACTACACATCCCATCGCAATACCTAACATACAACCCATCGCAATATGTATCATCTTCATCGCAATATTAACCAACTATGCCATCGCAATATCAACACACCATCGGAATGCGGACAGAGTTTCGTCTCAATGTTCCTTAAACCCGTCGCAATCCACGATCACAAAGTACGATCGGAATCCACGTCGGAATAAGGTATCGGAATAAGTGATCGCAAAGTAAAACCCTAGGGTTATTGTGATCGAAATGTACAAACCTGGTTCTTACGATCCGGATACTGAACTTGGCAATCTTTTCAGAATATCAAAATATTACACCCGATTGGACAAAAATATGATAGGAACAATGAAAGCTGATAACCAGATACAGTTACAAGAGGACAATAGAAATACAGATGGAGACAAAAGATTGACAATACTGATAACTTAAAAAAAATAACTTTGAGAACTTTAAGAACAAGAAAAATAAATTTGAGACCTTTAAGGAAAAATTTTAGAATTTAACAACCATTTTGTCCATGATAACTTAAATTTAAAGAAAAAATAGACGAGATAGAAAAAAAAATTTGGAAAGAAGAAAATTTACCACCAAATCAATAGATAAAAACACGCCAATCCGAAGAATCAACCAAAGCTCTTGATACCAATTGTAGGTCTACGATTTCTTAGGATTAAGCATGTTGTGGTTTAACTATTGAGATGGATGGAAAAAAAGAACTTAGAGAGAGAAAGGTAGAGAGAGAAAGGAAAGATATGAGAAAAAAGATGGAATGTGATAAATGGTTAAGTGTTCAACCCCTCCTAACATGCTAGGAGGGGGTTTATAGAGCCCACCCTACATGTGGGCTATATGGGCTATATTGGATCACGAGCCCAATACTTGAGTATATCGTTGGAGTGACCGATCCTTTCTAAATACATAAAAAAGTATTTCCAACAGAGTACCTAGTTGCAAAAGTCCCTAATGTAAGGAATTTTGTGCAAATTCTTTTAAGCAATTAATGTTCGTTTTCCTCGACTCACTCGAATTGATCTCAAATTAACGTGGATTACTTGTTTTTGGTGACTAAAACTTTTTGGTATTTAAATCTAATTAAAAACTACTTGATGAAAAAGCTAATTTAATTAACTATTGAAACTATTTAAACAATTTTGAAAACTATTTTAAACTAATTTAAAAATCTAATTTAATCTAATTTAAATAAAACTATTATGAAACTTAAATATATAACTTGAAATCTAAATTTTAAAACTAAATTTTAAAAACAATTAATTAAAGAAATTAAAATATATTTTTTTTATCTTTTTTAAATTTTTTATTTAAACTATGTAAAAGAAAATTTATGAAAACTTTTTATATAAAATTAATCAAACTAAAAACTTGTATAAAACTTTTTAATTAAAATTTAACAAACTTAAAACTTGTATTTAAATAAATAACTAGAAACTGCCAGCTAAGATTTAGAAACCTATATTTATTAATAGACGCGTAAAGAAACACAAGAAAGGTCCTAGCTAAGTTTGAAGGGCTGTTGGCTGTTAAGCTAGGGGTTAGGGGTTCGAGTCCCTTGACAGACGAATTTGCTATTATTTTTTTTTACTTTTTGGAACTTTTGAAATCTCAGACCAATTGTGTCTGAGATTTTGAGCAGAAAATATTAGTAAAAACAACAAACCAAATAAGTTTAACAAAAAAACCAAATAAGCAGTTACAAACCTTAAAATAAGCAAATATAACTAGCATAAGAGAATAACCAAAATAAGCTAATAAATTTGAAAAGCAAAATCAAATAAGCCAATAACCACTACTTAAAACATTACACTACTAATCTAATATTCAATAAATTAAAATAACAGTAACTAAAAACCGAATGAACCAGTATACGCAGAACCAAACTTATCTAAATTTAACATAATCAAATAAACTAAATAAGCTAAGTAAACTAACTAAAATAAGCAGATCCAAAAAACTCTAATCTTAACACGAGCAGATTAGTTAAATCCGAACTAGCAAAGCAGATAGATAATCTAAAGCATATAATAAAAAAACAAAAGAAGATTTATAAAGCAGATTAAAGCAAATGTGAAAATCTATAATCAAAATAAACAGACCAATACTAACAATACTCCCAACACAAGCAGATTAAAATAAACAGCAATCCGAACATAAGCAGATAAAATATTTAACTAAAACTTAACAATAAAATAAAAAGAACACAAACCTAGTGACGATTTCCTTTGGTATAAGGGAAGTGCTGAACCCCCTTAAGACCGAATCGAACACCACCGTTTTTACCCAATCATCATCATCACCAATAATAGTGAACCAAACAGCTACTCGAACAGTACTTTTTTAAACTTCCCAGTGGGGAAATTATTTATCACTTTTACTTCATTTTAATTAATCCAAAGTTTAGAATAAATATAAATTGCAAGTAACTTTAAATGAGACAAAGACACGAATTAAAACTGAAAGTAAACTTTTCATTAGTAATTAAAAAATAAATACAATACTTTTGAAAAGAAAATTACAAGATTTAAATCTAATCTAATTTTTTGCAGAAATTAAATAAAATAAAAAGTGCACCCTTTAAATTACAGCAATGATGGGGTTTTTATAGGAAAACCCTATAAAACCTTCTTGTGAACTTGGAGGGCACGTTCTTCAATCTTGGTCGTTTAACCCTTCATTTCTTTCTTCTCTTTCTTCACTTCATCAATCTACGGCTGAAACACACTAAAGGGCACATGGATCGTCATCCTGGATAGGATTTGTGTTACTTGTGTTTGTTGAAAGATGATGTGGAGTGTGTTTATTGGAGGATTGGTGTTGGTGATTGGTTTAGACTAATCAAAACCAAGGAAGGGAGCCACGTCTGATTTGATATGAGGACCATGTTGGAAATTTAGTGCAATTGTGGGAACGGGTAATACTTGTAAATGGGTTTGGAGGTACGGAGTGTACACCCATTAAGTCCCTTACCTCCCTGGACTCAATATAGTGGTTGTGATATCAGTAGGAAGCTGCTCCTGGTCAGGAAGTTGCTTCTGGTCAGGAAGTTGCTCCTGGTCAGGAAGCTGCTCCTGGTCAGGAAGCTGCTCCTGGTTAGGACGTTGCTCCTGGTGATGCACAAAGTCTTTGTAACCTCTTTGACCAGTTAATGAGGTTTGAATATTGACTTGATGACCAGATTTCTGGTCATGTAACCACTATGATTTATGAAGGTTATTATGAGATTAATAGGCCGATTAATGCTCTTAATACCTTTGACTAGGAGTTACATTCCTTAAAGGAATAGGATCACTATAAATAGTGATCATATTTTGCATGATGAAATACAGAAACAAGAAACATATAAACGCACAGAGTTCTTGATTTGTGCCTAAAACAAGAACTAACTCTTGGTTTTATCCCAAGGAGGTATTCGTGTTAACCCAGGCATAGGGTCGAATAATCTTCTTTGGAAAGTGATTACACGACTCCAAGAGATATCCGGTAACCATTCATTGGTACGTAGTTAGGCTATTGATTATCTTCACCCTGTTGGAACGAAGTAAACCCCAACAATCAAAGAAGATTATTTTGTGATAATCAATGGCGGCGGCAATGAAGCATATGGTGGCTAACTTCTCCAAACTGGACAAGTTTGAAGGGGTTGATTTTAGGAGATGGCAGAAGAAGATGCACTTTCTTCTTTCCACCATGAACGTGGTGTACGTGCTGACCACTCCCATTCCTGATGGTGGTGATGATGCTACTTTTGAGGAACTGAGGAAAAGGAGCAAATGGGAGAATGATGATTATGTGTGTCGCGGCATAATTCTCAATGGTATGTCTGATTCTTTATTTGATATTTACCAAAATGTTGAATCTGCTAAAGAACTATGGGATTCCTTGGAAGCCAAATATATGGCTGAGGATGCATCAAGTAAGAAGTTCCTTGTGAGTGATTTCACAAATTACAAAATGACTGATTCAAGACCAGTCATGGAACAATACAATGAACTTCTTGGAATACTTGGCAGATTTACACAACATAAAATGAACATGGATGAGACCATTCAGGTCTCGTGTGTCATTGACAAACTACCTCCTTCTTGGAAAGATTTCAAGCACACCTTGAAACATAAGAACGAGGAGTTAACTCTTGTTGAGTTGGGCAGTCATTTGCGCATGGAGGAATCCCTCAGGGTGCATGAAAGTGATAAGCCAAAGAGCAACAATGTTGCTGGTTCATCTGTTGTCAATATGGTGGAGCATAAAAACTCCACCAGGTACAATGACAACACGGGCAAACGTAAGCATCATGATAACACCAAACCTAATCCTAACAAGAAGTCATCAGTGGCTTGTTGGAAGTGTGGGAAACTTGGACACTTCAAAAGGGATTGCAAAGGTGTTAGCATTGGCAACCAAGCTAATGGATCAGGCACAAAAGGTCAGAATATGTTTAATGAATATCTCCAGATTTATTATGTTACATATGTATCTGAAGCTTACTTTGTGCAGGATGATGATGTTGCGTGGTGGGTTGACTCTGGAGCAACAATACATGTGTGTAAAGATAGATGCTGGTTCAAGACTTATGAGTCAATGAATGATGGATCTATTCTTCACATGGGAAATGAGTCAACAGCCCTAGTGCATGGACGTGGTTGTGTAGATCTCAAATTTAGTTCTGGAAAGATTGTTTCTTTGTTTAATGTTTTGCATGTTCCTAATATTAGGAAGAACTTGGTTTCTAGTAGTGTTTTGAATAATTGTGGTTATAAACAAGTGATTGAATCTAATAAATTTGTTTTAGCTAAACATGGTGTGTTTATTGGTTTTGGCTATTTGAGTAATCAAATGTTCAGGCTTAATATTGATTCTAGTATAAATGTTGATTCTGTCCTGATGACTACCACTAAACTGAATGATTCATCACTATGGCATGCTAGACTAGGCCATGTCCACTATAAGAGGATGCAAGATATGTCTAAGGATGGGTTAATTCCAGCTTTTGACATGGACACTGATAAGTGTCAGACTTGTATGCTGAACAAAATTACTAAGAAACCATTTCAGGATGTAAAACGTGTAACTACAGTTTTGGAGCTAATCTATAGTGACCTATGTGATTTGCATGCTACTCCCTCATTAGGGAATAAGAAATACTTGGTAACATTTATTGATGATGCTTCAAGGTTTTGTTATGTCTATTTGTTACATACTAAGGATGAAGCATTAGATAAATTTAAAGTATTTAAAACTGAAGTTGAATTACAACAAGGAGTCCAAATCAAAAGATTTAGGACTGATAGGGGAGGTGAGTACATGAATACTCAGTATTTTCAGTCTGTTGGAATAATCCATGAAACAAATGCCCCCTATACTCCACAACAAAATGGTATATCAGAAAGAAAAAATAGAGTACTAAAAGAGATGGTTAACTCCATGTTGTCCTACTCAGGACTGAGTCAAGGGTTTTGGGGAGAAGCTATGTTAACAGCTTGCTATTTATTAAATAGGGTTCCCAACAAAAGGAACAGAATTACCCCTTATGAACTCTGGACTAAAAGGAAACCAAACTTGAACTATCTCAAAGTTTGGGGTTGTAGGGCTGTTGTAAGACTCCCTGATCCAAAGGTGAAAACCTTGGGTGAAAGAGGCATTGAATGCATCTTTGTTGGATATACTGAGCATTCCAAGGCTTATAGGTTCTATGTTATTGAACCTAATGATTCAGTTTCAATAAACTCAATCATTGAATCAAGGGATGCTAACTTTGATGAGACTAGGTTCTCATCAGTCCCTAGATCAAGCCTTAGGACTCCTATAGGAGCTGAGGACACTGGTGTTTCAGTGGAACCTGAAAGGGTCACTGATGAGGTTGTGGTTCAGCAACCTGAGCCTGAGCTTAGAAGAAGCACAAGGCATAGGACTCCAAAGAATTTTGGGCCTGAGTTTCAACTATACTTAGTTGAAGGAACAAGGGATGAGGTCTCTGATCAATACTCCTATTGCTTTAATGTTGAGGATGATCCCAAAACATTTGATGAAGCAATGAAGTCCCAGGATGTTGCTTTCTGGAAAGAAGCAATAAATGATGAGATGGACTCCATCATGGGCAACAACACTTGGGTGTTGGTTGATCTACCTCCTGGTTGTCATCCACTTGGTAACAAATGGATTTTCAAAAGGAAAATGAAGGTAGATGGAACTGTTGAAAAGTTCAAGGCAAGGTTAGTCATTCAGGGCTTTAAACAAAAGTCAGGGATAGACTATTTTGATACTTATGCTCCAGTAGCACGTATCAGTACCATAAGAATGCTGATTGCTCTAGCAAGTATTCACAATCTGATTATTCATCAGATGGATGTGAAGACAACATTCTTGAATGGTGACTTGGATGAGGAGGTTTATATGAACCAACCTCAGGGCTTCATCATGCCTGGTCATGAAGGTAAGGTGTGTAAACTGATTAAGTCCTTATATGGACTGAAGCAGGCACCTAAGCAATGGCACCAGAAAGTTGATGAAGTGGTTTTGTCTAATGGTTATTCACTTAACCAAGCTGACAAATGTGTATATAGCAAATTTGATGAATCTGGTAAAGGAGTCATCATTTGCCTATATGTTGATGACATGTTAATCTTTGGTACTGACCAAGCTAAGGTTGATCAGACAAAGAATTTTTTGTCATCAAAGTTCTCCATGAAAGACATGGGGAGGCTGATGTTATCATTGGCATAAGGATTAAACATGAAAGTGATGGTATTGTAATTTCTCAGTCTCATTACATTGAGAAGGTGCTGAAGAAATTCAATCACTTTGATTGTACTCCAGTGAGTACACCTATGGATACAAGTGAGAAACTGATGCCTAACAATGGTCAGGCTGTCTCCCAGCTTGAGTATTCTAGGGTGATTGGTTGCTTGATGTATGCCATGACTAGTACTAGGCCTGACATTGCATTTGCTGTGGGTAAACTGAGTAGGTATACTAGTAATCCTGGTACTCAGCATTGGCAAGCAATTCAGAGGGTACTGAAGTATTTGAAAGGAACAATGGATTATTGTTTGTCTTATATTGGATATCCTTCAGTGTTGGAAGGTTACACTGATGCAAGTTGGATCAGCAATACTGAGGATAATTCATCCACAAGTGGCTGGGTATTCCTTCTTGGTGGTGGTGCAATTTCTTGGGCATCCAAGAAGCAAACTTACATTACTGGTTCAACAATGGAATCTGAATTTGTGGCTCTAGCAGCTGCTGGTAAAGAGGCTGAATGGTTGAGAAACTTGCTTCTTGAGATTCCATTGTGGGTCAAACCTATGGCACCCATTTCTATACGTTATGATAGTGCAGCTACATTGGCTAAGGCATATAGCCAGATGTACAATGGCAAGTCTAGACACCTAGGTGTTAGACATAGCATGATTCGTGAGTTGATCACGAATGGGGTGATTTCAATAGAGTTTGTGAGGTCTCAACAAAACTTAGCTGATCACTTGACGAAGGGATTGGCTAGAGACTTGGTTATAAAGTCTGGTAAAGGGATGGGTTTAAAAGTCCACTCTAGTCACTGAATGCTAGGACACCCAACTCCCTCCTGAGGAAACTTGGGAGCTGAGTTCAATGTGGAATGCTGAACATTCAGGAGACTGAAGCACATGTATATCATCCCAAGGATGTGCTTGTACCTGCTGAAAGGAGGTTGAAGTTATAAACTTCTTAATGGTTAATTTCTTTGAAAAAGTGCTTAAGCAGGAGCATGAACTAAAGAGGAACCACCTATGTAAATGTTGAGGTTTCGCCGCCTCAAGGAGCATGGACTTTGGCTCTTACAACATTTATGAATTGGATATGGACACATGGCTTGTATGGTGTCAGGAGTGTTTTAAGTGTTTGAAAACTTGGGTGTATGTTATCTTCAGGTGTTCAAAGTAGTTGAAGGGTTCAATTCTTAGAATACCCTGATTCTCGAATATTTGGAGTGATGTACTAAGATGGAAATTCAATCCTCAGGACATTTTCATTTATGCACTGGTTTTGCTAAAGTTGATTTTCATGCAAAAAGGAATTGTACTAAATTGGGGAGGATTGTTGGAAATTTAGTGCAATTGTGGGAACGGGTAATACTTGTAAATGGGTTTGGAGGTACGGAGTGTACACCCATTAAGTCCCTTACCTCCCTGGACTCAATATAGTGGTTGTGATATCAGTAGGAAGCTGCTCCTGGTCAGGAAGTTGCTTCTGGTCAGGAAGTTGCTCCTGGTCAGGAAGCTGCTCCTGGTCAGGAAGCTGCTCCTGGTTAGGACGTTGCTCCTGGTGATGCACAAAGTCTTTGTAACCTCTTTGACCAGTTAATGAGGGTTGAATATTGACTTGATGACCAGATTTCTGGTCATGTAACCACTATGCTTTATGAAGGTTATTATGAGATTAATAGGCCGATTAATGCTCTTAATACCTTTAACTAGGAGTTACATTCCTTAAAGGAATAGGATCACTATAAATAGTGATCATATTTTGCATGATGAAATACAGAAACAAGAAACATATAAACGCACAGAGTTCTTGATTTGTGCCTAAAACAAGAACTAACTCTTGGTTTTATCCCAAGGAGGTATTCGTGTTAACCCAGGCATAGGGTCGAATAATCTTCTTTAGAAAGTGATTACACGACTCCAAGAGATATCCGGTAACCATTCATTGGTACGTAGTTAGGTTATTGATTATCTTCACCCTGTTGGAACGAAGTAAACCCCAACAGACCACCCCTTGGTGTCTTCTCCGATTCTTGGGGGAATTAATCCCAAATCGTGTGAATCACACGGATGAATTAAAACCCCCAAAAATTCTGGTGTATTTTGCTTAGGGTAAATTATGGTTTTGGGTAAAGTAAATAATGGTGGCTGTGTATTGAGAGAGAGAAGAATAAACAGTGAGTGGAAAGTTTATCTAGGTTGTAAAGAAAAAATGTGAGAGGGTAAAGGACGTGTGTGGTTGTGAGTAATGGCTATTAATGTGGGTGGGTAAATAGAAATCGTTTATTTAATAAACGTGTTTGTGGGATTTTTACCAAGTAAATCGTTTGTTGTGTTGACCAAAGAATTTGACTAGTTCTTGTATCCTCAGTCCAAGTTTATTCATCAAAATGGGCTTTGGCCCAATTAATCATTCTCCTTCCGTTTTTTTGTTATTTAGCAAAATGGGCTTGATGGGATTTTGTTAATAATCAAGAAACATTTAGCTTCCAAATGGGCTTTTGAGCCCGTTAACCCAAATACGGGACCCACAAGCCCATTAAACTCCATAAAAGATTAATTCCACTAAAAACGAGCTCGATTTCGGCTTCGTTGGTCATTTCTTCAAAATCGTGTTGATTTTGCCGTTTTTCGTGAACTTCGGCACACTTTTGGTCTTTTGACTTTGTCTTCGTCTCTTTCTTGGACTTTTCTTCAACATTTGACCGTGAAATCCCGTGTTTTCTTTCCTTTTGACCATTTGTACCTATTTCACACAAAAACACAAAACCACGCATAATTCCGACTTTTACGATATTAAACACATGATTAGGTCTTGTTTTTCCTTGATTTTAGTGGCAAAAGGATAAGTGTTTACACACTTATTAAATCCCCTACACTTGACCATTGCAATGACCCCATGCAATGCATAGTTTTAAAGCATTAAGTTATATTTTTCTCATTATTAATCCATCTCGGCCTTTATTACTATTACTACTACTACGATGGAAAGATGAAAATTTAAAAGGAGACAAAAGTTATAATGATTTATTAACTTGGAATCTATTTGATGGAAGAAACTCGTAAAGAAGTCTAAGACTTAGATTAGGGCTTTGATGCATGAATATTAATCACCCTCAAGTTTCACGTTCCCCATACCAAGCTTAAAAACGAGATCATTGTTTACCATAAGTCCTCAAGTTAAAACCACTTATATAAGACAATTGTGTAATACTCTTTCTCCAATTCCTACATTTTATCTCTAGTATTTATTGATTGTCATTCACCCGTAGGCTCATTTGACTTATTTGATAATTATTAGTCCAAAAATGAAGGCCAAAGGGTGCAAACCCGACACTCAAAACCTAACCTCGTCCTAAAAAACGTTGTCACTAAAGTAAGCCCACATCAAGGATGATTTAACACGATTTGGGGAATAAATTCCCGGACCCAAAATTTGGCCAATAGTACTACTTATTAATTATTCCTCCAAAGTCATGTAGACTTTATGTGGAGTTTAGCAAGTTCACATCATATACCCTTAAGCTCTTTAAGATGTAAAAATGATCCTCATCTATTGTCCACACCCTAAGGCTCCTTGAACGATAAACGAGGGAATTGATTTTTGATCAATTTTTATTCAACACTTACCATGCCATACACCCTAAGGCTCTAATGACAAGGTTTGTGCTACATGCCCCACACCCTAAGGCTCCTTGAGGTCATGTTTTAATCTTATTCTTTCTTATTTATGATATATATAGTAGGCCAAATTCCGTGGTCCCATGGTCTGAATACCTCCTACTTAGTGGTTATGAGCCACCTTAGTCGGAAGTACACAACGCTGGCACCCTCAATGTGTTCATGCTTTAATTACAAGGAGAATAAAGATTTGGCTAAGAGTTAAGATATCGAATCGACACCGCAAAAATCCTCATTTATTAAGCAATTAAATATACAAGCGGGAAGAAAGAGCCACAAAAACTCATATAAGGAAGAAGTAACCCTTAAACTTATTATCAACTCTATCATCTCTCGTTCTCCATAATTTAAAATTTCAAGGAATGAGACTCGTGGATGCTTAGCCTAATAAACCATTTAAGGTCCATATGGTTAAGGATACTAGCTAGAGTAAACTTGGATAAGTAAACTCGGGTTGAGTCAAAATATTCACGACGAGCCTAATATATCAAAGACATCTAAACTTGTTAAAACCATTTTATTCATTTTTTTTACTTTATTCTTTAAATGGAAATTATTTATACGATGCAATGACAAAAGGAAAGAAAATAAATGAAAATACTACTAGGCCAAAATAGATCAAAAATTTGAAAAACGTTGAAATTTTTTTAAATTTTCCGGTTAAATGGGGTCAAATTCATGGAAAAGCCTACTAAAATTTCGATAGAAATCCCCCTACACTTAATATAAATATTGTCCTCAATGTTTAAGCATGTGGGAGAATAAACTCCCCTACACTTAGGACATTGAGTACGTTGTTTAAAATCGAGCTAAGGAAGAGACAACTAAAGTGATTACATTTATTTGTGTTTTGTTTATATACAAGATTGAATCACAATAGCAAAAACTTATCAAAGGAACCGGGTACACGGGAACACGGGAACACGGGTCGCGTCAAAAGTACCAAAAGTGGATCATTAAGCACATGTCCCTGCACAACATCACAACACACAAACAACCTACTTGGCTCACCCTACACTTATTGGTGAAAATGGGTGAAGGTGAAAAAGGGTGGAAAGGATGGAAAAGGTAAAAAATTTAACCTAGTTATACGATGCTTGATTTATTTATCACGAGTCTCTAGCTCGACTCGATTTCCCGAATGTCATCATTCAAATGGGAAAATCATGGGAAAACCGAGATTTCCAAGGGAGGAAAATCTCTCCATGATAAAGGGGTGAAACAAAGTCATATAAGGCATACCCCATGAAAATCCACCCGGGTCAAACACATAATTTCCATCACAAAAGGAAATAAACCCCGAGGTGGTAAAATCACGCAAGTCAAAGAAGAGTGGGGTATCCTTAGGCAACGATCTCTTAAATGAAAGGGTAGTATGGTGATATGGAAATGAAAGCAAGAAAGTCTCTATTCCGGGATCAAACACCGATTCCTTAACGGGAAAATAGTAAGAGGTGTTGACATTTAAGCTCAAAATATCATCAAAATCCAAAGTGGGAAAGTCATCCTCTTCCAAAGTCGATGTGAAAACATAAGTATCATCGGAATCATAGGAAAACTCATCCTCATGAGGAAAATAGGTATTTAGAAAGTTATCTAAATCCTCCTCAAATGGAATAACCTCTAAATTAGGAATGATCTCTAAGAGTGGAGGATCCTCCTCAAAAGTCATGACTTCTAAAATTGGAGTATAAAAGTCAAAAGGAGTCTCCATGGAAGAATCACTCATAGAGATATGAGGTGCATTAAGATCATGGGGTGGGTCATCAAAGTTAATGAGATCACTTAAAGAAGTGTCATCATCGTACGTATCAAAGATTGGTTGATCAAAAATGGGTGGGTCAAAAGATAGGTCGTCTAAACCGAAGATAGTGTGATCACTTGAAGAAGTGTCATCACTATAGGTGTCATAAATAGGAGTTTCAAAAATTTGAGGCTCTAAGGGAAGGGATGAATTTATCACAAAATCATTTTGAGTAGACTTTTCAATTCTAAAAGGATTAACAAAAATCTCTTCATTATCATAATTAAGAACATCAATCATATTGACCGACTCTTTTCCATTTGATTTTGTTGTGATTTTTCCCATTTTAAAAACTTGTTTTTCATCCCTAACCCTAAGAATTAACTCCTCTTCGGCCACATCAACTAAGGCTCTTCCGGATCGTAAGAATAGTCTACCAAGTATTAACGGAATACGAGGATCCATCTCATAGTCGACGATGACAAAGTCCACGGGAATACGAACTCGAACAAAAACGTCTTCGGCAATACCAAAGGGGTATGCGAGAGTTTGATTAGCTAACTCGAGAGTCATGCGAGTCGGTACAAGGTCGTGTAATGATAATTGTTTCCAAACCGAGAGTGACATAAGGTTGATGCTAGCGCCGAGATCCGCTAAAGCCATACAATCATCAATTTGTGGAAATGATCAAGGTAACACAAATCGTCCGGGATCTCCTAGCTTGTCGGGAAGCTCTTTGAGAAGAATCGCGGAACAATTCTCATTTAAACGGGTGTTAACGAGCTCAACCATTTTTTCTTTCTTATTAAGCAAATCTTTAAACATTTTCACAAATTTTGGCATTTGAGCAAGTGCTTCAATAAGGCTAATGTTAACATTGACGTTGGAAATCATTTTCAAAAAGTTGGAGACATGAACGTCATCTTTGGTGAGCACTTTAGCCTTGTCTAACCTAGAGGGATAAGGGATATTAGGCTTAGACTTTGAAGGTTGAGAAGGAGAAGGACTCGCTTCTTGAACAACCGTAGGGATAGGCTCTTTAGGTAATGGAGAACTAGTACTAGGAGTGGTAGTGGGAGGAATCACCGAAGGGGGAGTAGGATTACTTATTATGACCTCCAGGCCTTGTCTCTCCTTTATGGGCGAAGAGATGGAAGATCCCACTAAAGTGTCTCCACGTCGAGTATTGATAGCAGTCACATTAGCACGAGGGTTAATCTCGGTATTGGAAGGTAAGGCTCCTTGGGGTCTAAGGGCTTGAATCATTGTCAAAAATCTCTTATCGGTCGATTCTTGCATCTCTCTCATAATTCTCTCATGGTCGGTCAATTTTTGTAGAACCAAGTCCATTTGAGGATTATGCATATTCATTTGATTATACCTTGATTAGGAAAACCTTGATTAGGAAAACATTGGTTTTGATATTGAGGTTGAAAACCATTGCTATTATGAAAACCTTGGTTATTATTTAGAAACCCTTGATTTTGACCATTAAAATTCCCTTGATTTGCATTCCCTTGAAAATTACCCATTTGAGGACCTTGGTTCCTATTTTAGTGTTGGTTATTTTGGGCGGGTGGGGGTGGTCTTTGTGGTGCTACAAAACCGGGGAAGCCAAATAATTAGTACTTTTATAAGACAAATGGTTAACATCAACATTTGGTTTAAATGGAACCCTTTCATTAGCATTAAAAGCACAAACTTGTTGTTGTTGATTATTGTAAACCTTGTCACAATTGAAATATGAATGTGGTCCACTACAAGTCTCACACGTTTCACTAGTCTCTTTCAAGGCATTAACTTGACCATTGAAGGCTTGGGTTTGTAAAGCAATTGATTCAACAAGCGAAGTAAGTTTATCGATTCTCTTGTCGTTCTCAATAGAACTAGCACTTGCCATAGTGGCCTTAACACTCTTGGTTTGTACTTTTGCCTTATTTTCAATTATGGCCCAAGCCTCGTTCATTGATTTCACAAGAATATTGCCCCCCGCGGCACTATTAAGTGAGTCTTGGTCATTAAAAATTAAACCATAGTAAAACGTATTAATTTGATGCACTTTAGTGAAACCGTGTTGTTGACATTTTCTTAAAAGCTCTTTAAATCGATCCCAAGACTCACTAAACGTTTCCCCATATTGTTGTTCAAAGGTGATGATCTCATTCCTTAAAGAAGTGGTCCGTGATGGTGGGAAAAAGTAGTTAATGAACTTGGTCTCTAAATCAATCCATGTTGTAATACTTTGGGGTGGTTCCTTATCAAGCCAAATCCGGGCTTGTCCCTCGAGGGAAAAAGGAAAGAGTTGTAAACGAATAGCCTCTTGTGGCACCCCATTGTATTTCACCGTATTAGCCAATTGTATGAAACGTTTGATATGAGCGTGTGGGTCATCATTAGTACGGCCTAAAAATGGCGTAGCGGAAACCATTTGAATAAAACCCGTTTTAAGTTCAAAATGATTTGCTCCAATATCCGGCACCACAATCGCGTCATCGTTTCCTTCAACGTGAAATTGGAGAATCTCAATTATTGGTCGATTATCCGTTGCCATCGTATTGTCGAAAGCTCGATTCTCGGGATCGGCTTGAATGACGATCTTTTTGTTTTTCTTCTTCTTCTTGGAAGAATTAGAAGTATTTGGTACACCAATCGGTATGCATGTACGCGCGCGAGTGCGCATACAATTAAAACTTTGGAATGAGGTAGGTGACCTCGGTCGACTTTGAGAGGAAAAGGATTTTCCCTCTCGAGGTGCAATATTAAAAAGCTACAAAAATATATACTTAAGTACTACTTGAGTTGGCAAACCAATAATCGGTCGTCCCTCTCAATATACACACAAGCAAGGGGGGAAACGAGGTGGCACAAAGCACTTAAAAACCTTTTTCCTTAGACGGCCTTTTATAGCGCGTCGCCTTATACCCACCTTATAGTTTGTATATATCGAGTTCAAACGTCTTACTAGTATTTATCTATTTTGCCTTTTTATTTCGTTATGGATTCGAATACAATAGTTAGGTGATGAAATCCCAACTAAGGCCTTATTTGTAGGTAAATTAATTGTGCTACGTAATATAATATAGTAAATGAAAAATCTTTTTGTATTCTTTAGAAAAATATATATTCACAATAAAAATCGAAAGAAATCGAACTAAAAAAAATAACACTAATACGTAATATTTTTGGTGTAATACTTTTAGGAAAAAGTATTACTTTTGGATTTTTTAATTTTTTGGTGCAAATCTTAGGAAAGAATTTGCTTTTGATGATTTTTTATTTTTTTTTTGTATTTTTATCTTTTTGATTTTTTTGTGTTTTTGATTTTGTTGCAAGAAAGTAACGTTCAAAAAGAACGGATCCCAAAATCCAAACGTCTCACGAAATTTTCAATCGTAACGAGCGAAGCGGCAGCGACGCCATTTTAATGTAAGGAATTTTGTGCAAATTCTTTTAAGAAATTAATGTTCGTTTTCCTCGACTCACTCGAATTGATCTCAAATTAACGTGGATTACTTGTTTTTGGTGACTAAAACTTGTTGGTATTTAAATCTAATTAAAAACTACTTGATGAAAAAGCTAATTTAATTAACTATTGAAACTATTTAAACAGTTTTGAAAACTATTTTAAAGTAATTTAAAAATCTAATTTAATCTAATTTAAATAAAACAATTATGAAACTTAAATATATAACTTGAAATTTAAATTTTAAAACTAAATTTTAAAAACAATTAATTAAAGAAATTAAAATATATTTTTTATCTTTTTAAATTTTTTTATTTAAACTATGTAAAAGAAAATTTATGAAAACTTTTTATATAAAATTAATTAAACTAAAAACTTGTATAAAACTTTTTAATTAAAATTTAACAAACTTAAAACTTGTATTTAAATAAATAACTAAAAACTGCCAGCTAAGATTTAGAAACCTATATTAATTAATAGACGCGTAAAGAAACACAAGAAAGGTCCTAGCTGAGTTTGAAGGGCTGTTGGCTGTTAAGCTAGGGGTCAAGGGTTCGAGTCCCCTGACAGACGAATTTGCTATTATTTTTTTTTTTGACTTTTTGGAACTTTTGGAATCTCAGACCAATTGTGTCTGAGATTTCGAGCAGAAAATATTAGTAAAAACAACAAACCAAATAAGTTTAACAAAAAAAAACAAATAAGCAGTTACAAACCTTAAAATAAGCAAATATAACTAGCATAAGAGAATAACCAAAATAAGCTAATAAATCTGAAAAGCAAAATCAAATAAGCCAATAACCACTACTTAAAACATTACACTACTAATCTAATATTTAATAAATTAAAATAACAGTAACTAAAAACCGAATGAACCAGTATACGCAGAACCAAACTTATCTAAATTTAACACAATCAAATAAACTAAATAAGCTAAACAAACTAACTAAAATAAGCAGATCCAACGAACTCTAATCTTAACACGAGCATATTAGTTAAACCCGAACTAGCAAAGCAGATAGATAATCTAAAGCATATAATAAAAAAAACAAAAGCAGATTTATAAAGCAAATTAAAGCAAATGTGAAAATCTATAATCAAAATAAACAGACCAATACTAACAATACTCCCAACACAAGCAGATTAAAATAAACAGCAATCCGAACATAAGCAGATAAAATATTTAACTAAAACTTAACAATAAAATAAAAAGAACACAAACCTAGTGACGATTTCCTTTGAGTAGAAGGGAAGTGCTGAACCCCCTTAAGACCGAATCGAACACCACCGTTTTTACCCAATCATCATCATCACTAATAACAGTGAACCAAACAGCTACTCGAACAGTACTTTTTTAAACTTCCCAGTGGGGAAATTATTTATCACTTTTATTTCATTTTAATTAATCCAAAGTTTAGAATAAATATAAATTGCAAGTAACTTTAAATGAGACAAAGACACAAATTAAAACTAAAAGTAAACTTTTCATTAATAATTAAAAATTAAATACAATACTTTTGAAAAGAAAATTACAAGATTTAAATCTAATCTAATTTTTTGTAGAAATAAAAAAAATAAAAAGTGCACCCTTTAAATTACAGCAATGATGGGGTTTTTATAGGAAAACCCTAGAAAACTTTCTTGTGAACTTGGAGGGCACGTTCTTCAATCTTGGCCATTTAACCCTTCATTTCTTTCTTCTCTTTCTTCACTTCATCAATCTACGGCTGAAACACACTAAAGGGCACATGGATCGCCAGCCTGGATAGGATTTGTATTACTTATGTTTGTTGAAAGATGATGTGGAGTGTGTTTATTGGAGGATTGGTGTTGGTGATTGGTTTAGACCAATCAAAACCAAGGAAGGGAGCCACGTCTGATTTGATATGAGGACCACCCCTTGGTGTCTTCTCCGATTCTTGGGGGAATTAATCCCAAATCGTGTGAATCACACGGATGAATTAAAACCCCCAAAAATTATGGTGTATTTTGCTTAGGGTAAATTATGGTTTTGGGTAAAGTAAATAATGGTGGCTGTGTATTGAGAGAGAGAAGAATAAACAGTGAGTGGAAAGTTTATCTAGGCTGTAACGAAAAAATGTGAGAGGGTAAAGGACGTGTGTGGTTGTGAGTAATGGCTATTAATGTGGGTGGGTAAATAGAAATCGTTTATTTAATAAACGTGTTTGTGGGATTTTTACCAAGTAAATCGTTTGTTGTGTTGACCAAAGAATTTGACTAGTTCTTGTATCCTCAGTCCAAGTTTATTCATCAAAATGGGCTTTGGCCCAATTAATCATTCTCCTTCTGTTTTTTTGTTATTTAACAAAAAGGGCTTGATGGGCTTTTGTTAATAATCAAGAAACATTTAGCTTCCAAATGGGCTTTTGAGCCCATTAACCCAAATGCGGGACCCACAAGCCCATTAAACTCCATAATAGATTAATTCCACTAAAAACGAGCTCGATTTCTGCTTCGTTGGTCATTTCTTCAAAATCGTGTTGATTTTGCCGGTTTTCGTGAACTTCGGCACACTTTTGGTCTTTTGACTTTGTCTTCGTCTCTTTCTTGGACTTTTCTTCAATATTTGACCGTGAAATCTCGTGTTTTCTTTCCTTTTGATCATTTGTACCTATTTCACACTAAAACACAAAACCACGCGTAATTCCGACTTTTACGATATTAAACACATGATTAGGTCTTGTTTTCCTTGATTTTAGTGGCAAAAGGATAAGTGTTTACACACTTATTAGTCCCTAAATTCGTGAACTATTAACTATTGTCTTGCCCTTGTGTGGGTTGGAGATAGCCGCTTATACAATTGATAGTACTATGAGGTTGACGACCCTATCCGAGACGAGAGCTAGTATGTTGAGTACCCTCTACGGACGGATAACTTGTGATAAGAAATAAGGTATAATTGCAACTGATGCCTTTAGAAGGGGCCCTGGTTTCACTTAAATCATGCCCGTCTATGTACATGGGTGATTGAGTTAACGGATTAGTGTCACGAGCTTAAACATAATTATTAGCTATTGCTAAAGATAATATCCTTGAATAATAGATTGTGAGTACGACAATGCTACTGAATGGTCATGATTGGTTTTAATACTTATGTTCAACTTATGATTTGATAAACCTATAGATTCTCTCAACCGTTGTGTTGACGATTTTAAGCATGTGTTTCAGGTATTCAAGATTGATAGCAGCGGAGCATGCATGGAGGGAGTTGGTGCTTTATTGGTCTAAAATATTAGATTCCCTTCCCTTTTTATCAATTATTTATTGTCATGTCTTGGTCAAAATATTGTTGTGATTTGGTTGAGATCTTTGGGGACAAGTAACGCTACTCTGATGAAAACATCATTTTTGGGTTGGAAATGTTTTTGAAAATGGTTGTAAATATTCTTTTTGCTTATTTTAAACGTCTATTTTGAGGTCGTTATCTATGATATGTGTGATGTGCTATGAAATAACGCCCAAAGTGGTATTCCGCTGCGTGGTAATTTAGGGGTGTTATACGAGGTTGCTTAATCGAGTAGCAATGTAGTCGATCTTACGGAAGTATGCGTCAACGGTTTGATCACCAATGTCAAGGGTGCGAAATTCCCCAACGAGTTCGACATTTTTAGTCCGTTTATTGTCTTTAAAGATCTTCCCCAAAGCTTCCCACGCGTCCTTGGCTGTCTTGGGTTTGGATTTCAATACTCGTTCTAGTAATGAATCAGATAAGGTTATGTAGATCCACGATTGCACAATCGAGTCTACGGTAAGCCACTCATCAGTTGGTGGAGTTTCTGTTGTGGTAGTGCTTGTGGAGGGAGCAGTGCTTGTGGAGGCAGGGGTTTGTATAAACTTGAGGGCTTGAAGACCACGAAGCTGAATAACAAAAAGGTCTTGCCAGTTAGAATAGTTTAGCTTGTCAAGGTCGAGCTTAACGACCATAAGGTTTTTGAATGAAGTAACTGCATGAATTTTGGCATATTTAGATGTGATTGGGTTGCATCAGTAACCATATTGCTGTATGATTGGTTTGAAGATTTGTTAGTGGTGTTTTGTATGAGTAAACAGTGACGGCTTAATTAATTTGAGAGGATTTGAAAGTGACGGAAAATATTGGGTGATTAGGGTTTTGGGATTATTCTTGGTATAGCTCTGATACCATGTTGAATAATATTATTCCCTTAATCATCTTGATTACATTAACCGAATATATAGACAATACAATATGGCAACTAGGTTAGGCCCAACATCAACAAACATACGGGCCTAATAACTAATACTACGAACAGAGCTGACAACATATTGTGATTAAAAATACTTAAAGCATTTAAACATATGTAACTATCTTATCAATCTAAATAGCCATCATGGTCAAAGATTTCTTTGGGTAAGGCAAGCTGTTAATTGTTGTTGCTTGGCCCTAACTTGGATGAAGAATGAATAATCCTATATGAAATCAAACCCGGTGACACTGAAAACACCGTATGTTTGAGATTTTAGGTGAAACAGTGATCCCACAATCATTGGCAATAGTAAGAGTACTTTCTGAAGCTCCTCCAAACGTGCAAGCTCTCATTTATAGTTTTTTTAGTTAAATTCCATCTCATAAAAACAAAATATTCTACACTAAGAATTAGTAGGCCTAAGGGGTATTTGTTTTAGCCTTAATTTGTGGCTTACTATTAAATCTAGTTTGTACCATAGCAGTTCATCACCAACCTTCCCTATAAAAATTTAGATTACTGTTTGTCAAATAACAAACTATCAATAGTATATTCATCAAATTTCTCCTATCAACCTTTTTTTCTCTTATTTTAAAGACATAAACCATAAGCTATTTGGAAAAGCAACCAATGGTTGGAATTACTGTTTGTTTTCCAATTATAAGCATACTCACATAAGCAATTTGAAATGTTAAAAATTTCAAAAATAGGGTATGGGTATGCTTGTTTGATTGAGTACTAAGTTTGATGATTACGGTTCAATGCGACAGATACATTGTTTTGAGGCCGTTTAGGATTGAGTACTAAACACCCCCCTTTTCATCTCCACCTGTGTGAACCATTCGCAAATGCAAGAGAAACAATTAAGGATGAAATTACCTCGACCACAGATATGCTACTTAGGTGTAACAGACCACGGGTTTAGTTTTCGTTGTGCTAAACTTAAACGCAACTGACCCATATGTTGCAAAATGTTCAAGGCTGCTGAATCTCCACTCTCTGTTGCCAATTCAAACTCTTACAATGACATGCACATATATTTTATTTCTTTAAGTAACGTAGAAAAACACAGTTTATCAATTTTATAAACTAATTAATCATCTAACAAATGATTTTAGGCGTTCAGTAGTTGATTACTTGATATAAGAAGCCTCCAAACAACTCTCCCTCATTCAACTAACTGCAAAATCCACATGACATATATTTCACGTCTAGTATGTAACTTTAAGGGAGAATATATGTCCTACGACTTGTTTTATGAACAAGAATTTATACCGCAATTCTATATTACGATATCTAACCATAACTTTAGGCTTAAATTTTTTGTTATTTTGAAACAAAAATACCATAGCATACTACTAAACAAATATAGCATATATTATTAGTTAATTAACATTAAATGTAGATGAAAAATTAAAATTCACTAACGCAACATATAAAGACTACTTAACAATTGCATCTCATTTTTGCATATTAACTGTATGTTAACAAAAAAAAGGACAAAATATGTAAAGTAAAGAGTATGACGTACTTATAGTTTAGTTTATCCCACCTCTATTTAGCTATCATAGAAGCCAATTGTTAAACTCATTATTCAACTATAATGAGCTGAGTACTAACAGTAATGAGTTTATATTCAGCTAGGCAAAGGCAGTTGTTCAAACATTAAGTAAAAAATGTCCAATATAAATCAATTGAGCATTACTTGGAGAATCCTATCAAACTGATTTAATATGAGGCTAGACAATATCTCAATAATAATAATGTTTAGACAAATAAAGAGGAATATGGATAACCAATCATGACAAATAGCAAATAGACCACACTTACACTAATACTACAGAATATGCATAACCAATGTAAATACTATATTATACCTTGATTGAACGAACATAGCAACTTGCAACTAATTATATTGTGGTAGAAAGGAACATTCTGGACAGTTTGTGAAAACTCCTTTTCCAAGCATCGATCTCATTTTCTAAGATTTAGAGTTGAAATCCATTTTCTTGTTCTAGAGAGCACAAGTTGCTAGCCTTGATCATCCACTTTCTGTGGAACGAAAATAATCCAATGAATAAACGATAGTATTATCAAACTTAATGAATTATTTCAGAACCAAAAGAAGCATACCACATTTTGGGACATAAAAGTGCATTATTGGAGCCAGACATATATGAAATTACCTCATTTTGGCTGCAATGAGTGCAGAGATCTCGGGATCACGAAGATCACCAATTGACAGTGATATTCAAGAACAACCAAATCATAGATCCATATAGATCTTGTCAAGGAGCCATGATATCATTGATACACATAAACACCAGATCTTAAAAGATATAGACACAATAGAAAAAATTACACGAGCCTCCCAAGCAGCCTCCACGGGTCACTTCACACAATCCGTCCTTCTTTTTCATAACCTGCTATAATTTCAATCCAAGAACAAATAGATTGATTTTATATGAACTTAATTCGCAAAACACACATAAAAATAGGTGCACATTGATCGCTACAACACGTTTGAATTGAGAATAAACATAAACAGATCTATTATAAATGAATCAAAACGAAATAAGGTTGATTATTAAAAAACATATCAAATTAAAATAGTTGGACTATCTCATCTAAATCAAAATCATAAAAAGACCAATAATTGCAAATTAACTCCCTTTTTTTATGGTTTACATTCTGATATTGATTATTAACATCAAACAAAAACCCCAGCATCGTCATATTCCCACCACGAAACCACGACATAAAGAGCAGATAATGGGGAGTGGGTTTGTGAGATTAGGGTTAAAGATATATGATCAAAAATAAAATCAATTAAATCCCCTAGAATAAGGGTGAAGGTGATAAGGTTGTATGTGAGGAGTAAAAGCAAACATACCGATCAATCAAATCACCACAGATCGCAAACATCATACAACTTCAAATACACATATCTAGATCACCCGCAAAGAAAACAGCCACCTAACCTGGCCGACGTCGCCTGCCGACCATCAACGTCGCACACCATGAACGACGGAAACGAAGAAGGTTGTGGCCTGTGGGTATGTGGTATGAACCACAAAGAATAAATACCTAAATCACATGAGATGAGATATCATAAACCAACGCGTGATGATCTGTTGGCGGCTGCCACTTTTAGAGAGAGAGAAAGATGGAGGCCGTGTATTTCATTTTTAAGGTTTAGAGAGAGATAAAGATGGAGGCTGCGACATTTCTGTGAGTGTTTTTAGTTATATCATTGAAGTTTAAAAAAGTCAGAACTTAAAAAATGGAAATATAGGAAAAAGATTCCTATATTGCCTAAAATAAGTGTACTTAAAAAAGTCCTAAACCCTTTATATATAGTAGGGATATAAATCGTTTTTGTGGTTTTAATGTGATAACTATAACTATTTAGGTAATTAAATTTACTAGAGGCTAATAAAATTTTATATTTGGTTAAAATATAAAATGTGAAGTGCATACTCGTTCAGCTAATATGTTTTCGACCACGATAAAGATCGAGTCAATGGACAAAGCTCCTTGTTGGGGACCGTGATTCGTCAGGGTCTCGAGGAAACGACCCCAACAAGGTTCAGGGCAGCGCTCCGCCCCAAACTGTATATGTAGCGTTCTAAGTGGTTGTTTTCCCCTCATTTTGAATCATGTATCATTGTTGTGACTATTGAGATTCAATAATTGCGACTGTTGGTTTTGTAACCAACTTTAGCGGCGTTTAACTGTCAAAATGTATATATGTATGTTAACATATACACATTAGTCTAAAAAACATACGAAAATCATATAGTTTTACTTTGTTTCTACTTAATATTTTTTTCTTAAAAACTAAGTGTTCCTCTTGAATAATCCTAATAAACATTTTGCGATACCTTGACAATTAAGGATTGAAATACTTTATTCGAAAAATGATCAGACACTATTTGATAAGATACCCAAGATTATCATCACACCATAACCCAAATTTTTCTAACAAATCGTTTTATATCATGTAAACTTTTAAGACAATTTATATGAAAAAACAATTTTATTGTAGAAACAAGAATTCAGATGGTATACGGTGAGCAGAAACCACACCACCATTCAAAAAACCACAAAAACCGGTGAATCGGTTTAAAGAAAAAAGAAAAATCGTAAAATGAGGTGCAATTGTGGTTTTATCCGTAAAATCAAAGCACAAAATTCGCACAGCATTGCACGTGGTTATTTTAAAACCACGACAATTAGTTATGTAATATGCGTTATAAGGCTTCTAGTGATGTACATTTGCTCATGGTTATCATCTCTTTTTATTCGCTCATGATGATGTGCATTCGGCTACTGTTGTTAAAGAAGCTTTGGATGAGTTTAGACAAGTCTCATGCCTTATTTCTATTCTTACTAAAAGCACTATTATTTCTACAATGTTCTTAGGGTCCGTTTGGTTTGAAGGCCGGTTTTACTTTAGGTGTGGGTTTCTAAAGTGGGTGGTTTAGGTTAAAAAGAAAATATATGTGAGTGGTTGAATGGTTATGTTAGTAGTTGTTTGTTTCATGTTGGGTTGGGATTAAAATTTAAAATTTATATTTTTATTAAAAATTAAAATGGAAGAAAAAAAAATTATATAAATAATTATGGCAAATAATGTGTGGCTGCATTTGTTCAAACGAAATTCAACATAGAAAAGTCAAATGTGTCAGGGGTTTTCATATAAAGAGGGCATTAAGGGTAAGATTTATGCAGTCCTTTATTTTAAGGGATAAGTCCTTGTTTAATATACTTTACACTTATACCAAACACTATATTGTGACTTAACCCTAAATATTTGAAGTAAAATCAAGCAAACAAACTTAATTAAGTTGGTTATTTTCCTTGTCCTAAAGGAAGAAAGCTTTTAGTTAAATAATTAGGTGTTGTATTGGTTTCCACTCATCTCATTATTCAGGATAAACATGAGCTTTTTGATAAAGTCAAGAGTAGATTTAGGGACTGGAAAAATAAGTCCCTCTCTGTTGTGGGTATGTTGCAACTTGTGCAAACTGTTCTCTTTCTTCAATGTATGTTTATTGGGCCTCAAATTTTATCCTTCCTTCTCAGATTATGCTTGCTATTGAGCAGCTTATGAGAGGCTTCTTATGGAGTCAAGAGAATACGTCTAGAGGGAAATCTAAAGTTGATTGGAAGGTTGTTTGTTTTCCTATGAAGGAGGGTGTTTTTATGTGTGTCGCCTATATGACTTTAACAAGGCGCTTATCACTAATCATATTTGGAGTATTATCACTCTTAAGGAGTCGTTATACGTCTAATGGCTTCATGCTTATAAATTAAGAAGGCGTAAATTTTTGGATAATCCGCCCCGTGGTAATATGTCATGACTCATGAGGAAGATTCTCCATATTTGTTCCCTTGTTTGTTAGTTTATATGGTATTGTCTAGAGGTTGGAACCATGTCGTAGGCTTGGTTCGACCGTTGGTGTAAGATTAGCCCCTCCCAAAAATTGTTTCTTCTCGTGATATTAGAGCGGGGTTCGATCATTCGTCTAAATTTGTAGATATTCTGGTTAAAGGGAGTTGGAAATGGCTAACTGAATGGTATCTTAAGTACCCATTGCTTACTACTATTCCTAACCCTTGTCTCTAATTGTATAGATTGATTGACTTGGAAGTCCCTGAATGATATGTATAATGAGTTCTTTGTGGCCTCGGTTTGGGATATATTCGTCCCAGAGATGCTAGTGTTGATTTGAAGATGTGGTGTGGTTCTCTTATTGCAACCCTCACTGTTGGGTCAAAAAGTTGATGTGGCAGAAACTCAAAACGAAGAAAACATGAAGGCATTAGTTTCAACGCTGACACATTGTGTCTAGGCGCTGACAAGTGTTAATGAAACGCTGACGGAAGTCAAACGCTGCTGGAAATCTATTTAGGATAAGTATTCAGAATATTATTTATGAATATTCTGCATTAGTTTATTTAAATAGAAGATATGCATGTTTATTTGATATTATCTCTTGTGAAACCCTAATCCTTACACTATAAAAGGAACCAAGGGTTATTAGGTTTTTCATATCTTTCATTCACAATGTAAACCTAAAGCGTGCGTCGACTAGGTGTAGGATTAAATGTATACACACCTAGTGGTTGTTGATTATTAATATAATGAGCAACCCCTTTGATTAATTCTTGTGTTATTGTGCCTAAACACCTTGTTTAATGATTATGGTTCTATTCCGCTTTGATTATCTAATCATATGAACTATGATCATTCCTAGCAGCCTAAAGATCGAGGAACTTAGGTTTCCACAGTTGGTATCAGAGCCTCGTGGCTCGTGATGCTAGGACCAACAAGGTATTCGTGCTTTGAGAAGAAAAGAAAAATCCGTCTAGGGTTTTTCTGGGCGATTTTGTGTGCGCAGCAGTATTCAGAAGACCATAACTTTTTATTGAACCGTTGGATCGTCACGAAATTTTGTGTGTGTGTTCTACACACATATAACTATATATCCACCGGAGGGATTGTCTAGATCTATCCCCAAGAAAATGTTATTCAGTCTTCAAGTTGACAATAGAAAAGGGTTTTTCTAACAAACCCTAATTCTGAAAAAGTAATTGTTTGTTGTCTCTACTTGCTTTGGTGAGTCGATCCATGGATTGATGATGAACCCTTGTAGAGATATATGTTCCATGAATGCTACTCGATGTCTTTGTTTATGTTTATGGCTGCTACAATCGTTGGTTTAGGGTTTTTCTACAAACCCTAGATCTATGATCTCATGTTCGTTATGCATTCATAAACTGGTATGAAAATTTAGTATTGGTACTAATTGAAGAACATTTTATGGAATCAGTCGTATGGTTTAGATGCATTCGGTGATCATTGCTGTTGCCAAAAGAATGTACAAAGCAGAATGATGGCTCATTAATATATGATAACAGCAGGTATTTTTTATGATTTAACTTTTGCAAAGATGACCGTGGTTGTTATACATGATCTAAAACGTATAATGAGGATATGGGATGTTCAAACGTGAAGAGATCATAACAGGTATGGATAACATGGATAAGGAATAAGTCGTGGATTTTGAGAGGTTATCTTTCAAAAATCGTGAGTTATGCCTTGTTTATGGAAGTTATATTTGCTCTTTATCTCAAATATAAATTAGTTCCTGATTTCATGGGATATGAAAGCATATCATGTGAAGAATTCCTAGACGTGGGTAATATCCTATTTTATAGGATTAATTAATTTAGTACGAGGTTTTTCTTCAGACAGTAACAGTGACGTGGATATTTGCACCAAAGCAGTAATATTTTTATTACTGCCAAAAATCTTCGAAGTATATTATATGATTTGACTTATCACATGGGTTTTCTATGGTAAGAAATTTTTAAAGATACGTCACTGTTTGAAGATGGTTAGCTGTTGATGTTTGTTACTCAAACGCTGACAAAGAATAGCGCTGACATGAGTTGTCTGATATATATTGTTCAAAACGCTGATAAGTATTGTCCGATATTGGACAATACATCTAGTAAAGAAGTTGGACAAAGGAGAATATTGGACGACAAAGGAATTACTGCTGTTTGGAAAATTGGTAGATTTTGGCACATAAAATGAGGTATTTACACACGAAGGTACATGGGATCTCTGTTTTTATACAGAATATCAATTTGATATTTATGGCTCGGATATTTTTAAAAGGAATCAATGATTTTAACGAAAGTTAGCAACAATTCATGAAGAATTTGATTGATATTAGATTATGTAATCGGGGTAGCCTTGTGAAAGAGTTATCCGTACTTGTACTTTTACATATGGTATGAAGCTGTTTCATTAAAATTCATCATGAAGAGGTGTTGGCTTAAGGGGTAGAATTCTTAAGGTAAGTTTGATGTTCGAAGAAGATTTTCACGAGTTTATGTTCTATCATATCTTTAAAGTAAACAGCTACTGACTTTGATGATAACTTGTTTGTGCTTTTAATGGTTGGTGACGAAGACTTATCATATCTAGCAAAATAGGATTGCTATCACTTGAAGGAGTTACATTATCGTGCTCAGTGTCTCACAAAGGATGAGGATTTTGACAATGGGATCGAGGTCTACTTATATTTCAGTATCATAGAAGTTCGACGTCACGTGGATAGTATAAGACATGGAACATAGGTTTGGGTTACTCTACTTCTACATCAAGATTACTTTATTTATTTTTCTTCAAAATCATTACACAGAGCCTAGATTTGGAGAATCTTCGATTTCATACATTGTTTCCTTCCCTATTGATGTGACAAAAGGGGAAGACATACATGCTACACTTGAGGGAAGCAATTTGAAGATGATGTACCACTTACAAGAGATACACAAAGAGTTTTGCCGACATCAACTAGGGGAAGATTGTTGGGTCAAAAAGTTGATGTGGCAGAAACTCAAAACAAAGAAAACATGAAGGCATTTGTTTCAACGCTGACACATTGTGTCTAGGCGCTAACAAGTGTTAATGAAACGCTGACAGAAGTCAAACGCTGTTGGAAATATATTTAGGATAAGTATTCAGAATATTATTTATGAATATTTTGTATTAGTTTATTTAAATAGAAGATATGCATGTTTATTTTATCTCTTATAAAACCCTAATCCTTACACTATAAAAGGAACCAAGGGTTATTAGATTTTTCATATCGTTCATTCACAATGTGAACCTAAAGTGTGTGTCGACTAGGTGTGGGATTAAATGTATACACACATAGTGGTTGTTGATTATTAATATAATGAGCAACCCCTTTGATTAATTCTTGTGTTATTGTGCCGAAACACCTTGTTTAATGATTATGGGTCTACTCCGCTTTGATTATCTAATCATATAAACAAAGACTTTAAGATACCTGATGAGAAGTTTATTGATTATAGGACACCTAGGCATAATGACATTGATAATGTAAATCTTAATGGAATTTGGATGAACAACAATTTGTCATGTCTATATGTTAAGGCTTCAGTAGATGAGAGTAATCTATGGCACAGAAGGTTAGGACACATAAACTTTATAAACATAAACAGACTTGTGAGACATGGTTTAGTTGATGGTTTTCCTGAAAAGGCTTTTCACAATGATCATTCTTGTGTTGCATGTCTTAAAGGCAAACAACACAAAGTCTCATTTAAATCTAAACTTGTGCACTTTAGTTCTAAACCACTTCATTTGTTACATATGGACTTATTTGGTCCAACTAATATAGAAATTTTGAATGGTAAATCCTTTTGTTTTGTCATAACTAATGATTTTTCTAGATTTACTTGGACTTTCTTTTTGGCCTTAAAAAGTGAAACTGCCACAGGTTTGATTAACTTTATTACCCAAGTTGAAAAGAAAACATGGAATGAGGTTAAAATACTTAGAAGTAATAATGGTGGTGAGTTTAGAAATAAATTGTTAGATGACTTCTGTGTCAATAAAGGGATTACTAGGCAGTTTAGCATAGCTAGGACCCCACAACAGAATAGGGTGGCTGAAAGGAAGAACAGAACACTCATAGAAGCAGCTAGGACAAAGTTGGTTGATGTTTATTTTCCCATTGCTTTTTGGGCTGAGGCTGTGAATACAGCCTGCTATGTTTAGAATAGGGCATTGATCAACAAAATCCACAATAAGACACCTTATGAGCTATTTTGGAATAGGAAACCTAATATTGGTTTTCTTATACCCTATAGATGTCATGTAGTGATCTTAGATACTAGTGATGCCTTAGGAAAGTTTAGTGCTAAAGGTGATGAAGGCTATTTTATGGGCTATTCAGTGCAGAGTAAAGGATATAGGGTTTACATTAAGAAAGAAAAACGTATACTTGAAAAGGTACATGTTAAGTTTTTAGAGAGTAAACCTAGTGATCTTGAGAGTGGACCAAATTGGTTCTTTGATTTAGAACCTTTATCTAGAACCTTGAATTATATGCCTGTTACTAATCTAGACATTGTGAAAGAGGATTCAAATGTTGTGGAAGAACCTATTGTTGAAATTGCAGGTAAACAGGTTAACAAGGAAGAAGGATCACATGCAATCAAATCAGGTCCCATTCTTAAGTATGTTACCATTCCTATATGGACTGATGGATTTGCTGCTGCTGCTGCTGGAAATGAGAAAGATGGTCCACAAGAAAAGCCAATTGATGAAAACATGCATGAATCTTCAAGCGCTGATAAAGGCAAATCCAACGCTGACAGGCCAAATTCAGGCGTTGATAGCTCAAACGCTGACAGGCCAAATTTAGGCGTTGACAACCCATTTGACCATTTTTTTCTCTTCAAATACTTTTGAACAAGGTGAACCTTATATAGTTCATGAAGAGGTTCATTCTGGTGATGATAGAGGAGGCTATGAAGATGATATTGGCAACATGGAGACTGAGATTGAAGACAACACACTCATTGAAGGAGGAACACTTACATCTACTATCAAGAATCATCCTCCTTCTCTAATCATTGGTGATGTGTTATCTCCTGTTCAAACAAGAAGGTCTCATTAGAATCAAGGAGGTTTTATTGCCAATATCCACAAGAAGGTTGATACCCCTCTTGTATAGGCATGTTTGTTTGCTTGTTTTCTATAACAACATGAACCCAAGAAGATTTTTGATGCTCTCAAAGAACCAAGTTGGGTGGAAGCAATGTAGGATGAGCTTCACCAATTTGCAATTCAAGATGTTTGAGAGTTAGTGGATTATCCAAGGTATGTCAGACCTATTGGGACAAGATGGGTTCTTATAAACAAAAAGGATGAAAGAGGGATTGTGATCAGAAACAAGGCACGTTTAGTTGCTCAAGATTATACACAAGAGGAAGGGATAGACTATGAAGAGGTTTTTGCACCTGTTGCAAGGATTGAAGCAATAAGGATTTTCCTAGCCTATGCTTCTTGCATGGGCTTCACAGTTTATCAAATGGATGTGAAAAGTTCTTTTCTTTATGGCACAATTGTAGAGGAGGTTTATGTAATGCAGCCTCCTGGTTTTGAATATTCAAAACATCCAGGCAAAGAGTATAGGGTTAAGAAAGCAATGTATGGCCTCCATCAAGCCCCAAGAGCATGGTAGGGAACATTGTCCACCTATCTGGTGGAAAATGGATTTAAAAGGGGCTCCATAGACCAGACATTATATACCAAGAAAATTGGTAAGGACTTTTTACTTGTTCAGGTCTATGTGGATGATATTATCTTTGGTTCATCAAGTCCAAAGATGAGTGAAGACTTTCCCAAGCTCATGACAGACAAATTCAAGATGAGTGCAATGGGAGAGATGAACTTCTTTCTAGGTTTACAAGTCTAACAGAAAGAAGATGGTATCTTTATCTCTCAAGACAAGTATGTAGCAGAAATCTTGAAGAAGTTTGGCTTTTCTCCACATGAAAAACGGGCTAGCACACCCATGGATAGGGAACACCCTTGGGGAAATATTAGAGATGGAAAAGAAGTGGATGTGAGGCATTATATGTCAATGATTGGATCATGTATCTTACAGCTTCTAGACCTGGCATCATGTTTGTTGTGTGTGCATGTGCACGCCATCAGGTGACTCCCAAAGAGTGTCATCTTCATGCTGTCAAAAGGATCTTTAGATACCTTAGGTGTTATCCCACCTTGGGATTATGGTATCCAAAGGATTCTCCATTGGAGCTTATTGGTTATTCAGACAGTGATTATGGAGGTGACAAGTTTGATAGAAAATCCACAACTGGCGGATGCCAATTTCTTGGGAGTAGATTGATATCTTGGCAATGCAAGAAACAAACAGTGGTGGCCAACTCTACAAATGAAGCAGAATATGTAGCTGCAGCTGCTTGTTGTGGACAAGTTCTATGGATTCAGAAACAACTGTTGGATTATGGGTATAATTTTATGCATACCAAGATTTTTGTAGACAATAACAGTACATTATGCATTATTAAGAATCTTGTACATCATTCTAAAACAAAACACATAGAAATTAGACATCATTTTATAAGAGATTGTTTTGAAAAAGGTTTAATACACCCAGATAGGGTTGACACAGAAGAAAATGTGGCAGATTTGTTAACTAAACCTTTTGATGTTGGGAGGTTTCAATACTTGGTAACAAGTATTGGAATGATCAATCTTACCTAAAATGTGTTTTTGATCTTATTGTAAAAGTATGTACAAGATATGCACTATTATTGGTCTTTGTACAAAATTAGGTTTTCCACTTTATTTATCTAACGCTGACAAAGTTATTTTAACGCTGATAAGTGTTAAAATGGACGCTGACAGCAATATGTTAGTTTTGTGGTTTTTGATCTTATTATACAGGCATTATGAGCATTGTACAAATGGATACAAAGTTGCTTATGGATATTTGGAGCTTACTAGGCGTGTGTTCAAGTTTATGGATGATGGTTGGAATGTTTACATTCCTATCTTGACATAAATTTTTATTGCATATTTTATTTTTGGCAACTTGTATATCATAGTTTATGGTGAGGTTTAGGAAACCTTTAGGATTTTTGAGTATTCTTATAATGCTCTTATCACAATTCTAGATTGTGTCCACTGGTGAGTACGAGTTAGTTTTCTAAATCGTGAGGCATTGTAGCATGCAAAGTTGATATCCTTTGCACGCTGGCAAGACTTTTGACCTAGAATTGGATTTGGTCGGTTGGGAGACTTGAGTACGTAAACTTTAAGAACATAAACAGACTTGTGAGACATGGTTTAGTTGATGGTTTGCCTGAAAAGGCTTTTCACAATGATCATTCTTGTGTTGCATGTCTTAAAGGCAAACAACACAAAGTCTCATTTAAGTCTAAACTTGTGCACTTTTGTTCTAAACCACTTCACTTGTTACATATGGACTTATTTGGTCCAACTAATATAGAAAGTTTGAATGGTAAATCCTTTTGTTTTGTCATAAGTAATGATTTTTCTAGATTTACTTGGACTTTCTTTTTGGCCTTATAAAGTGAAACTGCCACAGTTTTGATTAACTTTATTACCCAAGTTGAAAAGAAAAGATGGAATGAGGTTAAAATACTTAGAAGTGATAATGGTGGTGAGTTTAGAAATAAATTATTAGATGACTTTTGTGTCAATAAAGGGATTACTAGGCAGTTTAGTATAGCTAGGACCCCACAACAGAATGAGGTGGCTAAAAGGAAGAATAGAACACTTATAGAAGCAGCTAGGACAATGTTGGTTGATGCTCATTTTCTCATTGCTTTTTGGGCTGAGGCTGTAAATACAGCCTGCTATGTTTAGAATAGGGCATTGATAAAGAAAATCCACAATAAGGCACCTTATGAGCTATTTTGGAATAGGAAACCTAATATTGGTTTTCTTATACCCTTTGGATGTCATGTAGTGATCTTAGATACTAGTGATGCCTTAGGAAATTTTAGTGCTAAAGGTGATGAAAAAAGGCTATTTTATGGGCTATTCAGTGCGGAGTAAAGGATATAGGGTTTACATTAAGAAAGAAAAACGTATACTTGAAAAGGTACATGTTAAGTTTTTAGAGAGTAAAACTAGTGATCCTGAGAGTGGACCAAATTGGTTCTTTGATTTAGAACCTTTATCTAGAACCTTGAATTATATGCCTGTTACTAATCCAGACATTGTGAAAGAGGATTCAAATGTTATGGAAGAACCTATTGTTGAAATTATAGGTAAACAGGTTAACAAGGAAGAAGGATCACATGCAATCAAATCAGGTCCCATTCTTAAGTATGTTACCATTCCTATATGGACTGATGGATTTGCTGCTGATAGGTGTGTAAACACCCATCCTTTTTACCACTTCACTACAATAATAACTGAGCCAAAACGTGTATTTTATGTCGTAAATGTCGGAATTATGCGTGATTTGTGTTTTTGTTGTGATTTAGGACGAAAATGTGAAAAGGGGAGAAAACACGGGCATTCACGGGCTTTTATCGAAGAAAAAGACTAAAGACGAAGTCAAGAAATCAAGAGTGCAAAAAGAACGGAAGTGCAAGACCAATTCTGAAGATTTATCGAAGAAAAAGTCAAAAGACGGAAGTCTACTAAAAGCCGAAGAACTCAAGTCTAAATTAATGAAGAATTACAAGACGAGTTTAAAGAAATCCCGAGACAAAGTCATTAAAGTCAAAGAATTAAGAAGATTAAGGACTTAATGATGCAATTAAAGAAAGAAGAAAGAGGGGAGGAAGCTTCCTAAGCACCTCCCTAATCCTCCTATAAACAGATGATTAGGATTTCATTTTCATTTTGTTGGCTAGAGTGACACTAGTTCTTCCACCATTTTAATTACTTGTTCTTTAATTACATGTCATTTAATACATTGTCTTGCACCTTAAATTCATTTAATTTCAAGTAAGTTTCCTTTTAATTATTGTCAATCTTTACTTTTATTGTCAATCTTCTATCTTCCTTTCTTGTTTGATCTTAATCTTTATGCTTTATTGTTTATGTTCATGTTCTTGAGTTTTATTTTATTTAATTAAGTGGGTTTTGATTATTTTGATTATTATTGTTAGTTTAATTGTTTTGGATTGTTAGTTTATGATAAGTAGATGTTATTTGGTTAGTTTGATTTAATCTTTTGGTTGATTTGGGTTAGATTGGTTTAGATTCGTGTTTCTTTTTGTTCCTTGTTCTTCGCTGCCTGTTACTGTTTCCAGGTTTGTTCCGAATCAAGACTTTATTCCGAATCAAGGTTTGTTTTTTGGTTATTCCGGATCAAGCTATTCGTTCCGAATCAAGGTTTAGTTCAGGAAGTTTCGAATCAGTGAAGTTCCAAATCAGTGGAAGTTCTGAATCAGCAAAGTTATTCCGAATAAAGGACTTATTCCGGATAAAGTGACATATTCCGGATCAAGGTCTTTCATTCGGAATATTTGATATTCCGGATCAGCTGTTCATTCGGAACATTCCGAACGAAGGAGTTTTTGGTAAATATTCTGAATCAACTTTCTTCTGGATCAAGGAGTGTTCATTCGGAACATTCCGAACGAAGGATCTTGAGGATTTGTTCCGGATCAAGGGAAGTTTATTCCGAATAATAAATATTCCGGATCAAGGATTCATTCGGAACATTCTGAACGAAGGGAGGAGTTATTCCGATTAAGCAACATTCTGAATCAAGCTATTTGTTCCGAATCAAAGGCGTTCATTCGGAATAGTGAATATTCCGGATAAGTGACATATTCCGGATGAACCATTATTCCGAGTGAAGCAAACATTCCGGATCAAGGGTTTTGGTAAACAGTCCGAGTGAAGAACAATTATTCCGAACGAAGGTGACATTCCGAACGAATGATTATTCCGAACGAAGGTTTATTCCGGATGAGCTGTTTTCAGGTTTTTTTTAGTTTCTGTTTTTAATTTTTTATTTTTAAGCTTTACTTTTCCTGCCTTTTTACTTAGTCGCACTTTTAGTTTATTTGCCTTATATTTATTTTTGCCTTAGTTTAAGTTTTAGTAGCATTTTAAGTTTACCTTTAGGTTAGATTTAAGTTTGTGTTATTTACTTTAATTGCCTTTTATATTTTCGTCACGCTTTTAAATTCTTGTCATTTATTTTAAATTAGATTTAGATTTATTTTACCTGCTCTTTATTTTAGTTGTTTTGCACCTTTTAATTTTACTACAACGACAACTTTTGTTTCACCAAAGAACGACTGAGTCGCATAGTTAACCAATAATCAATTCGAATACACCACTACTTCGAACTTTAATTTCATACGGGCAAAAGCCCAATTATCAAATGGCGCCGCTGCTGGCTCTTTTCGTAAAGATTAACGGTTTTCTGTGAGAGACGCGTTGCTTTTTGGGATCCGTTCATTCGTGAGCGTTATTTTCTTGCACAAAAATTTTCAAAAAAACCATAAAAATTAAAAATTGTTAAAAATCCATAAAAATTTAAAAATTTCAAAAATCCAAAAAGATTTTATTTTTATTGTGTATATATATTCTCTTTGTGTTTGGTTTCTTTTTCTTTTGCTTTCGCAGGTGTATGCGTACTAGATCTTCTAATTATCAAGAGCCCGAGACTCCTGAAGATTTAGATATGGCAGGTGTGAACAACAACAATAATCCACCGCACCTCAATAATAACAACAACAATGTTCTTCCACAGCCCGATCTTCGGACAATGGAGGAGATTTTTCAACCCACCATGTTTGGACGAGGAGGACCGATTGCACCGATGCAAATCACGGCTCCGGAGTTTTCGTTGAAGCATCACATGATACAGCAAGTGCAAACTAATCCTTTTAGAGGAATGCCTGATGATGATGCCAACAAACACCTCGACAAATTCATTACTATCACTCAAAGCATGAAGTTGCCCGGTGCCACAATGGATGTTCTTCGCCTTCAACTCTTTCCACATACTTTATCACACCACGCCGAGAAATGGTTTGATCGTCTCCCGAAGAATTCCATTCATACTTGGGATGACATGACTCAACGCTTTTTGTCGCGCTACTTTCCACCATCCATGGTCACGAGCCTTCGCAATCAAATCAGCGGTTTCATGCAAGAACTTGATGAATCTCTCTTTGATGCTTGGGAAAGATATAATGTTTTGATCGATCGTTGTCCAAACCACAACATGCTCCCTGTGACCTTAATTGATACTTTCTACAACCGTTTGACTTTTCGTGATCGTGATACGATTAATGCAACCGCCGGTGGCACATTTATGAAAATAAGACCCGAGGAGTGTAGAGAGCTTATTGAAAACATGACTACTCATCATAAAAATTGGTATTCCTTTGCTTCTTCAAGGAACAACCCGAGAGTCAATGTTTCTTCTACTTCAGCAAACCCCGACATGACCGAATTCACCCGCATGATGGCCGAAATGAACAAAAATATCTTGCTTCTCGCTACAAACCAACAACAAGTTAAAGCGGTAGCCAATCCTTGTGAAACATGCGGCGGTCCTCACTCATACACTGATTGTCCTTCTACTCAAGGCAATCCGGAAAATGTGTATGCGGCTTACGGTAATTATTCACCGGAAAATTACCAAGCCTGACCTCAAGGGGATCGAAATTTACTGAGTTACCGGTCAAACAACTACCATTCACCCGGTTTTTCTCCTCAAAACCAAAACCCCAACAACAACTACAATAGAAGCAACCAAATCCCACCTAGAGCTTCTAATCCTTATCATCCACCCGCTCAACAAGCCCCACCCATTAATCAAGATGTTGAAGCATTAATGAGAACCCAAGGTGAGCAAATCAAGAATCTACAGAGCCAAATTATCAATTTGAAAGGGGATATCACTAAGCAAGGGAATGACATTAGATCCGAGCTTCAAGATAATATTCAATCCTCCTTCAGCAATCAAACGAATGACTTGAAGAATATGCTGGCTAGTTTCTTACCCACCACTCAACCCTCTTCTTCGAGTTCTCTACCTTCAAACACCGTCACCAATCCGCTAGCGAATGTGAGTGCTATTACTACCCGTACTGGAGTTACTATAGTAGGAACACCTATCCCGCCCCCATCATCTACACCTCCTCCACCACCATTTATCCATACTACTCCCACACCTAGTATTAGTTCACCATTACCGTCTCCGCCTCGTCATGACGAAGTACCTAAGAAGGACCCTTTAACATCTCAACCTTCACCGTCTACACCTCCACCACCCAAACCCAAAATTCCTTATCCATCTCGCTTAGGCAAGGCCAAAATGCACACCAAGGATGACATTCAAGTGTCAAACTATTTGAAGAAAGTTTCGGAAATGACCGTCACTTTTCCCCTTGTTGAAGCTCTAGCACAAATTCCTAAATTTGTTAAGATGTTTAAGGAATTGCTTAATAAGAAGGAGAAGATGGCCGAGTTTGTTAATACTCGATTGAATGAAAATTGTTCTGCCGTCCTTCTTAAAGAACTTCCGGAAAAACTTGGAGATCCCGGTCGTTTTGTGCTTCCTTGTACTTTTAACCAAACCGACAAATTTACTGCCTTAGCCGATCTCGGGGCAAGTATAAATTTGATGCCTTTAAGTGTTTGGAAAAAGTTATCATTGCCCGACCTTACACCCACCAAAATGAATCTTGAGCTAGCCAATCGCACTCTCGCTTACCCCGTTGGTATTGCCGAAGATGTGTTCATTAAAGTTGGCACATTCACTTTTCCGGTCGACTTCGTCGTTGTTGATTATGAAATGGACCCTCGTATTCCGTTAATACTTGGGCGCCCATTTTTGAGAACCGGTAGAGCTTTAATTGATGTAGATAAATGTGAGCTCATCTTAAGAGTCGGGGATGATGCACAAGTTTTTGAAATGGGGAAACTTACAAGCAAATCCTTTGGAAGAGAATCCGCGAATATGATTAATGTGCTTGATGATTTTGTCGTCTACAACAATCCTCTATTCGAATCTTGCAATGATAATCCACCTTTTCAAGATGATGTGGATGATTCTCTTTCCAATTTGTAACCTTCACCCATATATGATTCTCCACCGATCTTTGATGCTTATGATGATGATTCTAGCTTCGATGGAGATGATTATGATGACTTTACTTCCGAGTATCCCGACATGCCCACTTATGATGATTTTGATGAGGCCGATACTCTTTCGAGTGATTCTTCTCATGATGAAGATCCTCCGCCAACCATGCTTAATCCTACTTTGGATGATTACTCATTTGAGGAAGACTTCTCTACTTTTCTCAATACCTACTTCCCTCATGAGAGTGATGCTCTTCCTTTAGACTTTGATGATTATGGTCTTGATCCTACTTTGGATTTGAAGAAAATTCTTTCAAAAGAGAAGCAACCGGACGACACCAACATCCGCAGCACATATGATTTAACACCTCTTTGTCCACCTTCTGAGGACGAGGTTGTGCATTTTCTTCGCGGATCATCTTCAAATTCTGCTGAGCCTGAGTGCTATTTTCCCCTAAAGGAAAAGGTGTTCGACCCCGGTATCGTTATTCTTCAGCCATCTCAGTATCCATCTGATGAAATAAAAGGAAACGTCTTTGGAACTTTTGAAGATATGCTTGCACCTCTTCACCCTTGCTCCCACCGTGCTCCATCTTTGCTTAAGGGAACCTTGCCTATTCTTCTTTGGCTTGCCTTGTTCGCCTTAAGCTTGTGATATTTGATGGACGAAAACTATGTCTTTGATCCCGGTGGATATGTTTCATGCTTCTTCCTATGCTAATCAAGGTCGAGTCAGGCTCACGACTCAGTAATCAAAAATCAAGCGCTTCTTGGGAGGCAACCCATGTATCTATCTTTAGCTATCTATATCCTAAGTGTAGGGGAGACCCGTTGGTGTTTGCTCTCCCCTCTCTTCTTCTATTCAGGGATTCGAGCGCTCAATGATCCACTCTTGATGATTTTTGACGACCCGTGATTCCGTGTTTCCGTCTTCCCGGTTCTATCCTAAACTCTTTTCGATTCACTATTTTATATTTTCCAATATTAAAATAGGAATCTCTTTAGTTGTCTTTTCCTTAGCGAGATTTAAACAAAGTGCACAATGTCCTAAGTGTAGGGGAGTTTACTCCCACATGCTTAAACATTGAGGACAATGTTTATATTAAGTGTAGGGGGACTTCTATCGAAGTTAAGTGGCCTTTTCCTTGTATTTGTCCTCATTTTAAGCGGAAAATCAATTTTTCGACATTTTTCAAAATTTTTGATCTATTTTGGCCTATTAGTTTTTCCCTTTGTATAGTTATTTTCTTTCTTTGTAGAATAAATTTTAATAAAGTGGTTTTAATTTTCAAACGTTGTGAATCTTTTGACTCAACCCGAGTTTACTTATCTAAGTTTACTCTATCTAGTATCCTTAACGTGTTTAAGTCAAGTTTTGCTAGGATTTTATTTAGGGAGCTTTAAAACGCAAAAGTCTTAACTCTCACGGGTTAAGAACAAGAACTTTTCGCAAGTTCCTATAATTGATCCTAGAGAGTCGTTTATCAAGGTAACTTCAAAACGCGATTTCTAAACTTGAAAAAGTCTAAGAATTTGCAAGATCCTATAGATGACTCAAAAACCCAAAACGTTGATTTAATAGGCTAAGCATCCACGAGTCTCATTCCTTGAGATTTTAAATTGTGGAGAACGAGAGATGATAGAGTCAATTATAAGTTTGGTATTCTTTCGTGAATTTATGTGAGTTAATTATAAGCCTATTCTCCCATCGCTTGCTAATAAATTTATCTGCAATAAATAAGGTTGTACGATTTGAAAAGTTACTTAGCTTCTAGACCAAGATCGTTTAAAAGTTGCTCGGTATGGATTAGAGTTCATAGCCAAGGCATAACCTATTGAAGCGGGGTGGGAAGATTGGCGAGTCCGAAAAGGCGCTAACAAGGCATGAGGGCTACATTTGTTGCTAAAGATCCAAAGTGATGTGAAGAATCATTTATCAAAGATCAATATGAAGGATCGAGACAAACGACGAAAAGCAAATACTCCCGTAAAGATCATGGAGAAGTCTATCCAAAAGGCCCTAACAAGGTATGAGGATAAATAGATCCAAGTCCAAAAAGGAGGCGGATCGTTGTATATCAAAATCCCAAGTAAAGATTGGAGAAAAATGAAGAAGTCGTGGTCCAAATATGAAGAATCTCTCAAAACTTCAAGTGAAGAAATTCCTATTATAAAGAGAAGACCATTATTTCATGAACATCTCTCAAGATTTGAAGTATGAAGTCGCTGCCAAATATCGGTCCGAGAAAGGTCTCAAATCGCGAAGCGAGTTATGCCAAAATATGAACTTTATGAGGTCCCAAGAAGCAATTTTAAAAGATTTTGTCCTTTAGCTAACTATTGATTAAATCGTCCCACTTTATTTTCAGCCTAAATAACTATCGAAATAAGTCAACAATGCATCCTCGTGATCATTCAAGACAACAATAAAATATAAGAGATACACCTAGGAATAAGGGAGTCTAAGTGAATAATTGTCCCACTTGAGTTCGTGTTAGTTTTCTAACTTATAATAACAATGATCTCGTTTTTAAGCTTGGTTTGTAGAATGTGAAAACTTGAGGATGATGATCATTCTTGACATTTCCAAAACCCTAAGGTATGTCTTTGATTTCTTTACTTACTTTCTTTGAGTGTTTATAATTTTCTATCTCTTTAATAAAGGCCAATGTGGATTGATTGTGATGAAAAGTGAAATCGTGCTTTGTAACTAATGCATTGCATGAGGACATTGCAATGGTCAAGTGTAGGGGATTTGATAGGTGTGTAAACACCCATCCTTTTTACCACTTAACTACAATAATAACAGAGCCAAAACGTGTATTTTATGTCGTAAATGTCGGAATTATGCGTGGTTTGTGTTTTTGTTGTGATTTAGGACGAAAATATGAAAAGGGGAGAAAACACGGGCATTCACGGGCTTTTATCGAAGAAAAAGACAAAAGACGAAGTCAAGAAATCAAGAGTGCAAAAAGAACGGAAGTCCAAGACCAATTCTGAAGATTTATCGAAGAAAAGGTCAAAAAAAGGAAGTTTACTAAAAGCCGAAGAATTCAAGTCTAAATTAATGAAGAATTACAAGACGAGTTTAAAGAAATCCCGAGACAAAGTCATTAAAGTCAAAGAATTAAGAAGATTAAGGACTTAATGATGCAATTAAAGAAAGAAGAAAGAGGGGAGGAAGCTTCCTAAGCACCTCCCTAATCCTCCTATAAATAGATGATTAGGATTTCATTTTCATTTTGTTGGTTAGAGTTACACTAGTTCTTCCACCATTTTAATTACTTGTTCTTTAATTACATGTCATTTAATACATTGTCTTGCACCTTAAATTCATTTAATTTCAAGTAAGTTTCCTTTTAATTATTGTCAATCTTTACTTTTATTGTCAATCTTCTATCTTCCTTTCTTGTTTGATCTTAATCTTTATGCTTTATTGTTAATGTTCATGTTCATGAGTTTTATTTGATTTAATTAAGTGGGTTTTGATTATTTTGATTATTATTGTTAGTTTGATTGTTTTGGATTGTTAGTTTATGATTAGTAGATGTTATTTGGTTAGTTTGATTTAATCTTTTGGTTGATTTGGGTTAGATTGGTTTAGATTCGTGTTTCTTTTTGTTCCTTGTTCTTCGCTGCCTGTTACTGTTTCCAGGTTTATTCCGAATCAAGACTTTATTCCGAATCAAGGTTTGTTTTTTGGTTATTCCGGATCAAGCTATATTCGTTCCGAATAAAGGTTTAGTTCAGGAAGTTCCGAATCAGTGAAGTTCCGAATCAGTGGAAGTTCCGAATAAGCAAAGTTATTCCGAAAAAGGACTTATTCCGGTTAAAGTGACATATTCCGGATCAAGGTCTTTCATTCAGAATATTTGATATTCCGGATCAGCTGTTCATTCGGAACATTCCGAACGAAGGAGTTTTTGGTAAATATTCCGAATCAACTTTCTTCCGGATCAAGGAGTGTTCATTCGGAACATTCCGAACGAAGGATCTTGAGGATTTGTTCATGATCAGTGGAAGTTCCGAACCAAGAAGATATTCCGGATCAAGGGAATTTTATTCGGAATAATAAATATTCCGGATCAAGGATTCATTCCGAACATTCCGAACGAAGGGAGGAGTTATTCTGATTAAGCAACATTCCGAATCAAGCTATTTGTTCCGAATCAAAGGCGTTCATTCGGAATAGTGAATATTCCGGATAAGTGACATATTCCGGATGAACCATTATTCCGAGTGAAGCAAACATTCCGGATCAAGGGTTTTGGTAATTATTCCGAGTGAAGAACAATTATTCCGAACGAAGGTGACATTCCGAACGAATGATTATTCCGAACGAAGGTTTATTCCGGATGAGCTATTTTCAGGTTCTTTTTAGTTTCTATTTTTAACTTTTTATTTTTAAGCTTTACTTTTCCCGCCTTTTTACTTAGTCGCACTTTTAGTTTATTTTCCTTAGATTTATTTTTGCCTTAGTTTAAGTTTTAGTAGCATTTTAAGTTTACCTTTAGGTTGGATTTAAGTTTGCGCTATTTACTTTAATTGCCTTTTAATTTTTCGTCACGCTTTTAAATTCTTGTCATTTATTTTAAATTAGATTTAGATTTAAATTACCTGCTTTTACTTTAAAGTTTTTGCACTTATTAATCACTACAACGACGCAACTATTTGTTTCACCCAAGAACGACTGAGTCGCATAGTTAACCATTTTTTCAATTCGAGGAGACCACCACAACGAACTTTAATTTTTATACTAGGCAAAAACCAGTTATCAGCTACTGCTGCTAGAAATGAGAAAGATGGTCCACAAGAAAAGCCAATTGATGAAAACATGCATGAATCTTCAAGCACTGATAAAGGCAAATCCAACGTTGACAGGCCAAATTCAGGCATTGAAAGCTCAAACGCTGACAGGCCAAATTTAGACGTTGACAACCCATTTGACCATTTTTTTCTCTTCAAATACTTTTGAACAAGGTGATCCTTCTATTGTTCATGAAGTGGTTCATTCTGGTGATGATGGAGGAGGATATGAAGATGATATTGGCAACATGGAGTCTGAGATTGAAGACAACACACTCATTGAAGGAGGAACACTTACATCTACTATCAAGAATCATCCTCCTTCTCTAATCATTGATGATGTGTTATCTCCTATTCAAACAAGAAGGTCTCATTAGAATCAAGGAGGTTTTATTGCCAATATCCACAAGAAGGTTGATACCCCTCTTGTACAAGCATGTTTGTTTGCTTGTTTTCTGTCACAACATGAACCCAAGAAGATTTTTGATGCTCTCAAAGAACCAAGTTGGGTGGAAGCAGTGTAGGATGAGCTTCACCAATTTGTTATTCAAGATGTTTGGGAGTTAGTGGACTGTCCTAGGTATGTCAGATCTATTAGGATAAGATAGGTTCTTAGAAACAAGAAGGATGAAAGAGGAATTGTGATCAGAAACAAGGCACGTTTAGTTTCTCAAGGATATACACAAGAGGAAGGGATAGACTATGAAGAGGTTTTTGCACCTGTTGCAAGGATTGAAGCAATAAGGATTTCCTATCCTATGCTTCTTGCATGGGCTTCACAGTTTATCAAATGGATGTGAAAAGTGCTTTTCTTTATGGCATAATTGCAGAGGAGGTTTATGTAATGCAGCCTCCTAGGTTTGAAGATTCAAAACATCCAGACAAAGAGTATAGGGTTAAGAAAGCAATGTATGGCCTCCATCAAGCCCCAAGAGAATGGTAGGTGATAACTCGATTTTACTCAGGTTGAAAAGATTTGTGTTCGTTGATGTGTTCTAATCGAATTGATCTAGGTTTTCTATGTGACTCAGTTTTATTTTGGTGAAAAAGAATATTTTTGGTTGGTTTTTAATTAAAATGTGCAAAACTTAAGAGTAAATGTCGTTAAAGTAAAGGGTAAGTATTTAAAGAACGTGAAAAATAAATCTAAATCTAAATAAAACAAGGTGCGCAAAATTTAAAAACGTGACGGAAAGTAAATTAATTAAAATGATTAAAAATTAAAGCGTGATAAGAATTAAAAATGAACAAGTATTAAAAACGTAAACTAAAAATTAAACAAGAGAAAACATGAAAAATATCCTCCAATCGGAATATATTCCGATTGAACCAATCGGAATATCAAACACCTTCCAATCGGAATGTTCAACTTACCTGATCGGAATATAAATGATGCTGGTCGGAATGCTTATCGGAACTCCAATCGGAATATCTGTCACTTGTTACGATCGGAATAACCAATATGCACCTCAATCGGAATATGGCAAAGGAAACCTCCAATCGGAATATCTGTCACTTGTTACAATCGGAATAACCTATTACCTTACTACGATCGGAATACCAAGACACCCTTCAATCGGAATGATAAACCCTTTTCAGATTGAACCAATCTGAATGTAAAACCCCTTTCCGATTGGATCCCAATCGGAATACAGAAAGGAAAACTAAAAATAAGCTAAGAAAATAAGCTATAATCCTAATAAGCACTAGACGAAAAACTTAGCTAAAACCGTGTAAAAATAAGCTATAAAACTGAAAGTTGAAAACTTTTAAGACACGAAAAAGATAAACTTTAAGAAAAAAAACAACTTTTATATAAAAATAACTTTTATAAAGACTATATAAACTTGAAAATAAATCAAATAAGCTATGAAAATAAATGGTTTAAAACAATCAAAAGCATAAAAATCAAACCTTTAAACGAATCACAAGATAAAAACGCGTGTAAATCAAAGAAAGGTAGAAGAAGATTAACAAGATAAAGTAAAGGTGCGAGTAATTAAAGAAACACTTACTTGAAATTAAAGATAATTAAAGGTGCAAAACATGTATTTAAATGTGCAAGTAATTAAAGGTGCATAAAATAAAGTGGAAGAATGGTTTGTCAAGCCACCAACCATGGAAGAACTAATTGTCACGATTAGTCAACAACAACTAAATGAATGAATAAGAGGGGTTTATATAGGTGATTAGGGAGTGGTTAGGGGAAGCTTCCTCCCTCCTTCCTTTCTTGTTAATTGCACCATCAAGTCCTTCCTTCTTAATCTTTTTGTTAATCTTGGAATGTGATGACTTTTGGCTCGGGATTTCTTTGGACTCGTCTTTTAATTCTTCGATAAATAAGACTTGAGTTCCTCGGCTTTAAGCAAACTTCCGTCTTTTGACTTTATCTTCGATAAATCTTCAGAATTGGTCTTGGACTTCCGTTCTTTATCCTCTCTTGACTCCTTGACATCGTCTTTCATCCTTTTCTTCAATAAAAGTCCGTAAATACCCGTGAATTCCCGTGTTTTCTCCACTTTTCACCTTTTCGTCCTAAAACATAACAAAAACACAAACCACGCATAATTCCGACATAAAAGACATAAAATACACGTTTTGGTCCGGTTTTTATTGTAATTAAGTGGTAGAAAAGATGGGTGTTTACACACCTATCAAATCCCCTACACTTGACCATTGCAATGTCCTCATGCAATGCATTAGTTACAAAGCACGCTTACACTTTTCATCATAATCAATCCATATTGGCCTTTATTAAAGAGATAGAAAATTGTAAAAATGCAAAGCAAAGAAATTAAAAGCATACCTTGGGTTTTGAAAATGTCATGAATAATCATCATCCTCAACTTTTCACTTTCTCCAAACCAAGATTAAAAACGAGATCATTGTTATTATAAGTTAGTAAACTAACACGAACTCATGTGGGCCAATTATTCACTTAGACTCCCTTATTCCTATGTGTATCTCTTATATTTTATTGTCGTCTTGAATGATCACGAAGATGCATTGTTTGACTTATTTCGATAATTATTTAGTCTGAAAATAAAGTGCACGATTTAATCAATAGTTAGCTAAAGGACCAAATCTTTTAAAACTGCTTCTCGGGACCTCATAAAGTTCATATCTTGGCATAACTCGCTTCGCGATTTGAGACCTTTCTCGGACCGATATTTGGCAGCGACTTCATACTTCAAATCTTGAGAGACGTTCATGAAATAATGGTTTTCTCTTCATAATAGAATTTCTTCACTGAAGTTTTGAGAGATTCATACTTGGACCACGACTTCTTCATTTTTCTCTAATCTTTATTTTGGATTTTGATATACAACGATCCGCCTCCTTTTATGACTTGGATCTATTTATCCTCATACCTTGTTAGGGTCTTTTCGGATACACTTCTCCATGACTTTTGGGGAGTTTTGCTTTACGTCGTGTGTCTCGATCCTTCATATTGATTTTCGATAAATGATTCTTCACATCACTTTGGATCTTTAGCAACAAAATATAGCCCTCATGCCTTGTTAGGGCCTTTTCGGACTCGCCAATCTTCGCGTCCCGCTTCAATAAGTTATGCCTTGGCTATGAACTCTAATCCATACCGAGCAACTTTTAAACGATCTGGGGCTAGAAGCTAAGTAACTTTTCAAATCGTACAACCTTATTTATTAGCAGATAAATTTATTAGCAAGCGATGGGAGAATAGGCTCATAATTAACTCACATAAATTCACGAAAGAATACCGAACTTATAATTGGCTCTATCATCTCTCGTTCTCCACAGTTTAAAATCTCAAGTAATGAGACTCGTGGATACTTAGCCTATTAAATCAAAGTTTTGGGTTTTCGAGTCGCCTATAGGATCTTGCAAATTCTTAGACTTTTTCAAGTTTAGAAATCGCATCTTAAAGTTCCCTTGATAAACGACTCTCTAGGATCAATTATAGGAACTTGCGAAAAGTTCTAGTTCTTAACCCGTGAGAGTTAAGACTTTCGCATTTTATAGCTCCCTATATAAAAGCCTAGCAAAACTTGACTTAAACACGTTAAGGATACTAGCTAGAGTAGACTCGGATTGAGTCAAAAGATTCACAACGTTTGAAAATTAAAACCACTTATTAAACATTTATTCTAACGGAGAAAGAAAATAACTATACAAAGATAACAACTAATAGGCCAAAATAGATCAAAAATTTTGAAAAATGTCGAAAAATTGATTTTCCGGTTAAAATGAGGACAAAAACAAGGAAAAGACCACTTAACTTCGATAGAAGTCCCCCCTACACTTAAGATAAACATTGTCCTCAATGTTTAAGCATGTGGGAGTAAGCTCCCCTACACTTAGGACATTGTGCACGTTGTTTAAATCTTGCTAAGGAAAAGACAACTAAAGAGATTCCTATTTTAATATTGAGAAAATATAAAATAGTGAATCGAAAAGAGTGTAGGATAGAACCAGGAAGAAGTAGAACACGGAATCACGGGTCGTCAAGAATCATCAAGAGTGGATCATTGAAGCTCGAATCCCTGATTAAGAAGTGAGGAGAGGAAATAGCAATCCAAAGGGTCCCCCTACACTTATGATAAAGAAAGTAAAAAGATAGGTGCATGGGTTGCCTCCCAAGAAGTGCTTGGTTTTTGTTAACCGAGTCGTGAGCCTGACTCGACCTTGATCATCAACGGAAGTAGCATGAAACAAATCCACCAGGATCAAAGACATAGTTTTCATCCATCAATAAGAACGAGCTTAAGGCGAACAAGGCAAGCCAAAAGAGAAATGGCAAGGTTCCCTTAAGCAGCGATGGAGCACGATGGAAGCAAAGTTGAAGTGGAGCAAGCATGTCTTCAAAATTTCCAAAGATATTTCCTTTTATTTCATCAGGTGGATACTGAGATGGCTTAAAGACTTCAATACCGGGGTCGAACACCTTTTCCTTTAGGGGAAAATAGCACTCAGGCTCAGCCGAGTGGGAAGAAGATCCGCAAAGAAGCACAACCTCGTCCTCAGAAGTGGGACAAAGAGGTGTCAAATCATAAGTGCAACGGATTTCGGTGTCAACCGGTTTCTTCTCCTTGGACAAAATGCTCTTCAAATCCAAAGTAGGATCAAGACGATAATCTTCAAAGTCCAAAGGAGGTGCATCACTCTCATGAGGGAAGTATGTGTTAAGAAATTCAGAGAAATCTTCCTCGAATGAGTAATCGTCCAAAGTAGGATCGAGTGATGGCGGAGGATCTTCATCATGTGAAGAATCGCTCGAGAGAGTATCAGCCTCATCAAAATCATCGAAAGTAGGCAGCTCGGGATACTCAGAAGTACAATCAAAATCATCCGAATCTGAGCTAGAATCATCATCATCATAAGCATCAAAGACCGGTGAAGAATCATAAATGGGAGAAGCGTCCAGAGTAGGGAGAGAATCATCCACATTATCATGAAAAAGTGGATTATCGATGCAAGAGTCGAATAGAGGATTTTCGTAGACGGTAAAGTCATCTAGCACATTAATCATATTCACTGATTCTCGGCCTCCAAAAGTTGAACTAGTAAGCTTCCCCATTTTGAAAACTTTTGCATCATCCCCGACTCGTAAGATTAACTCACCTTCGGCCACATCTACTAAAGCACGTCCGGTACTCAAGAATGGCCGACCAAGTATTAAAGGGATACGAGGGTCCATTTCATAATCAACGACAACAAAATCGACCGGGAAAGTAAATGTGCCAACTTTGATAAACACGTCTTCGGCTATACCAACGGGGTAAGCGAGAGTGCGATTTGCAAGTTCGAGAGTCATCTTCGTTGGAATGAGGTCGGGCAATGATAGTGTTTTCCAAACACTGAGTGGCATCAAATTAATACTAGCCCCGAGATCAGCAAGGGCAGTAAATTCTTCAGTTTTGTTGAACACGCAAGGCAACACAAAATGACCGGGATCTCCAAGTTTTTCCGGAAGTTCTTTAAGAATAACTGCAGAGCAGTTTTCATTTAAGCGTGTGTTGGCGAGTTCAATCAGCTTCTCCTTCTTGTTAAGCAATTCCTTAAATGCTTTAACAAATTTGGGCATGTGGACAAGTGCTTCAAGAAAGCTAATGTTGAAGTTCATTTGAGAAATCATCTTGATATAGCTAGTCACTTGAGCATCCTCCTTGTTTAGCATTTTGTTCTTGCCCAAGCGAGAAGGATAAGGGATATTAGGTTTGGGTGGTGAAGGAGCAGGTGTAGTAGGTAAAGGTTGAGATGTTGAAGGATCATTAGTGGGAACTTCATCACGTCGAGGCGGAGACGGTAATGGTGCACTAATACTAGGTGTAGGAGGAGTGGGGATACATGGTGGTGGAGGAGGTGTAGATGATGGTGGTGGGATTGGTGGTCCTACGATGGTGACTCCACTACGAGTAGTAATAGCACTCACATTGGCTCGCGGATTAGTGACGGTGTTTGAAGGTAGAGAACTCGAAGAAGAGGGTTGAGCGGCTGGCAAGAAACTAGCAAGCATATTCTTCAAATCATTGGTTTGATTACTGAAGGAGGATTGAATATCATTTCGAAGCTCGGATCTTATCTCATTTCCTTGCTTTGTGATATCTCCTTTAAGATTGATAATTTGGCTCTGCAAGTTCTTGATTTGCTCTCCTTGGGTTCTCATGATGGCCTCAACATCGGGATTAATGGGTGGGTTTTGTTGGGCGGGTGGGTGATAAGGATTAGAAGCTCTTGGTGGGATTTGGTTGCTTCTAGTGTAGTTGTTGGCGGGGTTTTGGTTGTGAGGAGAAAAACCGGGTGAAAGGTAATTGTTGGATCGGTAGCTCAGCAGATTTCTATCCCCTTGAGGTCGAGCTTGGTAATTTTCCGGCGAATAATTACCATAAGCTGCATACACATTTTCCGGATTTCCTTGTGTCGAAGGACAATCGGTGTATGAGTGAGGACCGCCGCATGTCTCACAAAGATTAGCAACTGCTTTAACTTGTTGTTGTTGTTGGTTTGAAGCGAGAAGCGTAATACTTTTGCTCATTTCAGTCATCATGCGGGTGAGTTCGGTCATCTCAGGGTTTGCTGAGGTTGAGGAAACATTGACTCTCGGGTTGTTCCTTGAAGATGCAGAGGAATCCCAGTTTTTGTGGTGAGTAGTCATGTTCTCAATTAACTCTCTACACTCCTCGGGTCTCCTTTTCATGAATGTGCCACCGGCGGCTGCATTGATCGTATCACGATCGCGAAAAGTCAATCCGTTGTAGAAAGTATCGATCAAGGTGACCGGAAGCATGTTGTGGTTTGGACAACGGTCGATCAAGACATTATATCTCTCCCATGCATCAAAAAGAGATTCATCGGGATCTTGCATGAAACCGCTGATCTGATTGCGAAGGCTTGTGACCATGGATGGTGGAAAGTAGCGCGACAAAAAGCGTTGAGTCATATCATCCCAAGTGTGAATAGAATTCTTCGGGAGACGATCAAACCATTTCTCGGCATGATGTAATAAAGTATGTGGAAAGAGTTGTAGGCGAAGTTCATCCATAGTGGCACCAGCCAACTTCATGCTCTGGGTGATTGTAATGAACTTGTCGAGGTGTTTGTTGGCATCATCATCAGGCAATCCTCTAAATGGGTTTGTTTGTACTTGCTGAATCATGTGGTGCTTCAACGAAAACTCAGGAGCATTGATTTGCATCGGCGCAATCGGTCCTCCTCGTCCAAACATTGTTGGTTGACAAAGTTCCTCCATGGTCCGAAGATCGGGCTGTGGAAGAGCATTGTTGTTATTATTATTATTGAGGTGCGGTGGTTGATTATTGTTAACACCTGCCATATCTAAATCTTCTTGAGGCTCGGGCTCTTGATAATTAGAAGATCTAGTACGCATACACCTGAAAATGCAAAAGAAAAAGAAACCAAACGCAAAGACAATATATATACACAATAAAGATAAAATCTTTTTGGGTTTTTGAAATTTTTAATTTTTATGGTTTTTTATCAATTTTTAATTTTTTTATGATTTTTTGAATTTTTATGCAAGAAAAATAACGTTTACAAGTGAACGGTTCCCAAAAAGCAACGTGTCTCTCACAGAAAACTATTGATCTTAACGAAAAGAGCCAGCAGCGGCGCCATTTGATAACTCGATTTTACTCAGGTTAAAAAGATTTGTGTTCGTTGATGTGTTCTAATCGAATTGATCTAGGTTTTCTATGTGACTCAGTTTTATTTTGGTGAAAAAGAATATTTTTGGTTGGTTTTTAATTAAAATGTGCAAAACTTAAGAGTAAATGTCGTTAAAGTAAAGGGTAAGTATTTAAAGAACGTGAAAAATAAATCTAAATCTAAATAAAAGAAGGTGCGCAAAATTTAAAAACGTGACGGAAAGTAAATTAATTAAAATGATTAAAAATTAAAGCGTGATAAGAATTAAAAATGAACAAGTATTAAAAACGTAAACTAAAAATTAAACAAGACAAAACATGAAAAATATCCTCCAATCGGAATATATTCCGATTGAACCAATCGGAATATCAAACACCTTCCAATCGGAATGTTCAACTTACCTGATCGGAATATAAATGATGCTGGTCGGAATGCTTATCGGAACTCCAATCGGAATATCTGTCACTTGTTACGATCGGAATAACCAATATGCACCTCAATCGGAATATGGCAAAGGAAACCTCCAATCGGAATATCTGTCACTTGTTACAATCGGAATAACCTATTACCTTACTACGATCGGAATACCAAGACACCCTTCAATCGGAATGATAAACCCTTTTCAGATTGAACCAATCTGAATGTAAAACCCCTTTCCGATTGGATCCCAATCGGAATACAGAAAGGAAAACTAAAAATAAGCTAAGAAAATAAGCTATAATCCTAATAAGCACTAGACGAAAAACTTAGCTAAAACCGTGTAAAAATAAGCTATAAAACTGAAAGTTGAAAACTTTTAAGACACGAAAAAGATAAACTTTAAGAAAAAAAACAACTTTTATATAAAAATAACTTTTATAAAGACTATATAAACTTGAAAATAAATCAAATAAGCTATGAAAATAAATGGTTTAAAACAATCAAAAGCATAAAAATCAAACCTTTAAACGAATCACAAGATAAAAACGCGTGTAAATCAAAGAAAGGTAGAAGAAGATTAACAAGATAAAGTAAAGGTGCGAGTAATTAAAGAAACACTTACTTGAAATTAAAGATAATTAAAGGTGCAAAACATGTATTTAAATGTGCAAGTAATTAAAGGTGCATAAAATAAAGTGGAAGAATGGTTTGTCAAGCCACCAACCATGGAAGAACTAATTGTCACGATTAGTCAACAACAACTAAATGAATGAATAAGAGGGGTTTATATAGGTGATTAGGGAGTGGTTAGGGGAAGCTTCCTCCCTCCTTCCTTTCTTGTTAATTGCACCATCAAGTCCTTCCTTCTTAATCTTTTTGTTAATCTTGGAATGTGATGACTTTTGGCTCGGGATTTCTTTGGACTCGTCTTTTAATTCTTCGATAAATAAGACTTGAGTTCCTCGGCTTTAAGCAAACTTCCGTCTTTTGACTTTATCTTCGATAAATCTTCAGAATTGGTCTTGGACTTCCGTTCTTTATCCTCTCTTGACTCCTTGACATCGTCTTTCATCCTTTTCTTCAATAAAAGTCCGTAAATACCTGTGAATTCCCGTGTTTTCTCCACTTTTCACCTTTTCGTCCTAAAACATAACAAAAACACAAACCACGCATAATTCCGACATAAAAGACATAAAATACACGTTTTGGTCCGGTTTTTATTGTAATTAAGTGGTAGAAAAGATGGGTGTTTACACACCTATCAGTAGGGAACATTGTCCACCTATCTGGTGGAAAATGGATTTAAAAGGGGCACCATAGACCAGACATTATTTACCAAGAAAATGGGTAAGGACTTTTTACTTGTTCAGGTCTATGTGGATGATATTATCTTTGGTTTATCAAGTCCAAAGATGAGTGAAGACTTTCCCAAGCTCGTGACAGACAAATTCAAGATGAGTGCAATGGGAGAGATGAACTTCTTTCTAGGTTTACAAGTCCAACAGAAAGAAGATGATATCTTTATATCTCAAGACATGTATGTAGGAGAAATCTTGAGGAAGTTTGGCTTTTCTCCACATGAAAAACGGGCTAGCACACCCATGGATAGGGAACACCCTTGGGGAAATATTGTAGATGGAAAAGAAGTGGATGTCAGGCATTATAGGTCAATGATTGGATCATTGATGTATCTTACAACTTCTAGACATGGCATCATGTTTGCTGTGTGTGCTTGTGCACGCCATCGAATGACTCCCAAAGAGTGTCTTCTTCATGCTGTCAAAAGGATCTTTAGATACCTTAGGTGCTATCCCACCTTGGGATTATGGTATCCAAAGGATTCTCCATTGGAGCTTATTGGTTATTCAGACAGTGATTATGGAGGTGACAAGTTTGATAGAAAATCCACAACTGGTGGATGCTAATTTCTTGGGAGTAGATTGATATCTTGACAATGCAAGAAACAAACAGTGGTGGCCAACTCTACAACTGAAGCAGAATATGTAGCTGCAGCTTCTTGTTGCGGACAAGTTCTATGGTGTCAGAACCAACTGTTGGATTATGGGTATAATTTTATGCATACCAAGATTTTTGTAGACAATAACAATACATTATGCATTATTAAGAATCTTGTACATCATTCTAAAACAAAACACATAGAAATTAGACATCATTTTATAAGAGATTGTTTTGAAAAAGGTTTAATACACCCAGATAGGGTTGACACAGAAGAAAATGTGGCAGATTTGTTAACTAAACCTTTTGATGCTGGGAGGTTTCAATACTTGGTAACAAGTATTGAAATGATCAATCTTACCTAAAATGTGTTTTTGAACTTATTGTAAAAGTATGTACAAGATATGCACTATTATTGGTCTTTATACAAAATTAGGTTTTCCACTTTATTTATCTAACGCTGACAAAGGTTATTTTAACGCTGATAAGTGTTAAAATAGACGCTGATAGCAATATGTTAGTTTTGTGGTTTTTGATCTAATTATACAGGCATTATGAGCATTGTACAAATGGATACAGAGTTGCTTATGGATCCTTGGAGCTTACTAGGCGTGTGTTCAAGTTTATGGATGATGGTTGGAATGTTTACATTCCTATCTTGACATAAATTTTTATTGCATATTTTATTTTAGGTAACTTGTATATCATAGTTTATGGTGAGGTTTAGGAAACCTTTAGGATTTTTGTTTATTCTTATAATGCTCTTATCACAATTCTAGATTGTGTCCACTGGTGAGTACGAGTTAGTTTTCTAAATCGTGAGGCACTGTAGCATGCAAAGTTGATATCCTTTGCATGCTGGCAAGACTTTTTGACCTAGAATTAGATTTGGTCGGTTGGAACACTTTGGTACGTTTTTATTGGGCTTACCTGGGAAGTTACAAGGAATTTATATGAGATAACTTCTTTGTTAAGAACTTTGGTTAGCAAGGGACACTTGAGGGAAATTATGTCTATCTTGCTTAAGCAAGTGTGCATGATTGGACATTGCTTGCCACCCTATCGTGATTTTCAGTCTATGAGTTATCTTCACTAGGATAAATTACTTTGTTAAGCTCATTTTTTTAATTATTTTTATTTTTGGACGCTGACACTTTTCTTTCCAAACGCTGATAAGACCAATTTTAACGCTGACGTGGCAAATTTCCAACGTTGACAAGAATATAGCCGTTGGGCGCTGATACGTTATTTTTGACCGTTGACAAACATTGGGTCCTACCCAGTTGTTATTTTTGACGAAAATATGGGGCGTAATTTTAGGAGTTGGTAACTTTTTATTAATGTTTGAGATAAGTTATATATTTTCAAGATTCATAATTACTTTTTGAATATAACTGCCTCACGTTTTGACCAATCACATATTTTCACCTCTCCTATATATTTGGCTCATTTCTTTTAAACAGAGTAACTGCTTATTCTTGTCTAACTAAATTTTCTCAAACCTTCATCTTCCATAACTTTTATCACAACTTTCTTACATCAACGGCACCTAAGTTTAAACCTACAGATTTAGAATTGGGGATCAGGAGTCAACACAACATGGTTGCTTATTTGCAAGCTGATAATGCTCTTTTTCCCTAATATACTCAGATGGTTGAGTATTTGAATGCGTCCCCATTAAGGTATGCACTTTCAAATACTCCTCTTATCCTTGTCACACACATTAAACAGTTTTGGAACACTGTCTGTTCCTCAACAGTTAATGAAGTGACTACATTGACTGCTATTGTCCATGGGGTTCCATGGGTGGTTACTGAAGCTTTGGTTCACCAAGCTTTGCATCTTAATGATGAAGATGGTATAACCACCCTACCCATTTTAGAGCTAGAACAAGGACTTCAAGCCTTGGGTTATCCTTTTCCTGAAGAAGGCCATTTAAACAAATATACAAAACAGGAATTTCTTCCCGGCTTGGAAGTACTTAATACATGTCATTCTTAAATGTTTGAGTCCCAAATGCACTGCACACAATGAAATCAACCGATCTATTGGGAGTGCCATTGTGTGTATTGCAACTGGGCAAAAGTATAACTTTTTCAAAAATGATTTTTGATGGCGTGTATCATAATAAGGGTAACAAGATGACTCTTGCTTATCCTAGGTTTTTGCAAATGGTTTTTGATTTACAAGAATACTGTAATAGTGATCATAATGATTTTTATACGATCCCTGTTCAAAAGAAAGCAATTTTTAGGAAGATGAACTCTGAACCTTATTGAGACCTACCCCTCACCCAAGCTATGCTTGCTGTTATTACAACAGCAAACCCTCTACTTCACCCAGATTCTCAACCAAACCCACAACCTCCATCACCCCAGCAAATGGAAATTGACCAAGAACAATCCAACGCTGACACTTCAAATGTTGGCGTTGACACTACATATCCAGACGCTGACACCACCTTACTACAAACCCAAACACCCCTTAACCTTCAAACAGACCCTCAATCCACTCCCTCTTCTACACCACCAGAATATAGGTTGGTAAAATCCAAAGGACTACTGGAGTGTTCTCCTCTAGTGGTCCTAGCCATGTAGCAGAGAGAACCACCACCACAAGTGTGGTTGGTGACATGGGTGAGACTGGGACTATTGGTTCTAGCTTAGATGCAGGACAAGACAATCCTAACATCATTAAGACCCCATCCATTCCCCATGAATCTACTTTGGGAGGTCAAATTCCCATTCTAGAGGAGGGAAGATTGGAACCTTACTCTAATTTAGAATTGACGGTGGTGTGCATTAGCTTGCAAAAACAAAATGCAGACCTTGTACAGATTGTCAAGTCACAAGGCCTTGAACTCAAGCAATTGAGGGAGAGGATAGTTATTTTGGAAGGTGCTACCTCTAGGCGTAGGGAGGAGGATTCTTCCAAAGGGGAGGATGAACAGGTCCATATGAGTGACAAAGGCTCACAAGAAGGAACTTCTTTTGGTGATTCTTTAGGTATTGTTGAGGCTCTTACAGATTTGAAGAGGCAACCAGGTTTTGATGCTTCATTAGTTACACCTACAAAGTTGTCTTTTACTGAAATAATGAAGCCGGTCACAGATTCAGCCACTGACAAGAGTAACTTAAGCGTTGACACTCATAGTTTGGACGTTGAGAGACATGCAGACATACTTGGTGTATCCCAACCATCAGCTATCGTTAAGGATGTCTCTACACAGGTACCACCACCTACTTTACCATACATTGGAGCAAAATACAAAGGTAAAGCAATCTTGGTGGAAGTTGAGAAGCCAAAGAAGAATGAAGCCCAGATTAAGTTTGATCAAGCTTTGGCTGCACAACTGCAAGAAAAGCATTGGGCTACTACTACAGAGATAGAAAAAGGTGGTAGTAATGATGAAAGCTCATATTCTAGTGTTATGATCATTGAAGATCTAGAGAGGCTGAAATATGGAGATGAGTTGGCTAAGGAAAGGCTTGAGGAGTTGAAAATGCAAGTTGATATGAAATGCTTGAAGTAGCTAGCATGTACTTTGCATGGGAGAATAAGGTTATAGAGAATCCAGACATGACAATTTCTGATCAAATTTAGGGTTTGGAGATTCTGTTAAGAGTTCAACATGATTGTAAGGTAATCTTAAAGTATAAGGCTAGCAAGGTTCTTTCACAGCTTAAGAGAGATAGAAAGGAGCTCTATTATATGCTTCTCAGATGTCATCAAGGGGGTTGGACATTCAAGAAATTGCAGGATTTATCTTTTGATGAATTGGAGTTTCGTACATATCATATATGGGCACGTATTCAATAGGAGAATATTATCAGACTCCTTTCTGATGAAAGAAAGGAAGAACTTGAAGAAGAAATGCAGATCCAAAAGGCTTCAATTGCACCAAGGCCAGTGAAGAAGGGACTTCCCATTGAAATCCCAGCCTTGGATAGAGTGAATCCTAGTGAAGCAGTTATTAGAAGGAGTATTAAGCTCTCACCATTGGAAGCTTCACATATTACAAAGGTATTACCTTTTGATTCAAGAAACCCTATAGTTCACTATGAAGAAGATGCAAGTGGGTTTTGGATGATCACCAGATATGGAAAGAAGGTACATACTTTTACTTCTTTCATCTCTTTGTTTGCAAGCCTGGATAGAGAAGACTTGGTAGATCTTTGGGTATTGATGAAGGCCAAGTATGAGGCTAAAGCACCTACTTCAGTGAATGGAATAAAGATTTGGTCAACATTCAAGAGAATGATTGAGCCAGATGATGCATATCCAATATGGTTGGATTTGGATGATATCAATGGACTTAAATGGCGTCTACATTCAGCAGTTGGTGTTTACCACTTGAGTACTACAAAGTTTTCAGAATATCTTCTTGTGGATGCTATATCCCATATCCAAAGAAGTTTTGAGGCAAATGGTGTGAACACAGCTGGAAATGGATTATACAAGTGATGTTGGCAAAGATTTAATTAGGTTCATTCATTATCTAATTAACAAGTGATTTGTATTTGTAAGAATCCTCCTTGTACTTAGTTTTTATTCAGAAACTTGATTACTAGAGTAGATATCAAGTTTAGGGGAGGATTGTTGGGAATAAAATGAGCCAAGACACTTAGACGCTGACAAGAGTTATTTGGACGTTGATAGGAAGAAATCAAGCGCTGACAGATCAAACGTTGACAAGAAATATTCAAGCGTTTATAAGAAGAAGTCCAAGCACTGATAGGAAAACTTAGTCAACACGTTTGTTATTTAGAAAAGATATATTCAAATATTGTATTTTCCATATTTATCTTTTCCTAATATAGTTGATAGGTTATCCATTGTACACGACCCCTTATGTTATAAAAGGAGGTCGTAGGGTTTATAGAATATACACATTATTATTCAGTATTCAACTTTCATTGTAATCAAGTTTGTTTCATCAATCAAAAGTGAAAGTTTGGTTTACTTGTTTTGCTTGCTCTTCATTCAAGTATTAATTTTGCATAGTACTTGAATTGTTCATACAACAAAGTTTCTCTAAGTGTTTAACTTGATTTAATCTCGTTAACACAAAGCTAATCGATCTAAGTTTGGGATCAACACTCACCATGCTTCTATTGTTTCGTTGGTTATTAAACGGAAACTGAAGACTCAATATACTTGTTGATACAAAAGTTGGATGATCCTTGCTAGACCCAAATTAGGATTAATTCGGGTTGGCTGGGTTCCGGCTCCTGCACCAAGTGAAATATTTGGTTGGGATCCTGCACACTAAAACAACACGCGTTAGGCTTACCATGGGAATGTATCCCACGATTAGACTCCGGCGTGAGAGTAAGTAATCGGTTAGGGTTAAAGAATCGGATGAAAGTTGAGAGTGTGTAGAATGTAATACCTTTGTGGAACCCTTGGGGGTTCCTTATATAGGAAGTGAAACCCTAATGGGCTGTCACTAATGCTTCGGCCTCAAGCAAAAGATAAGCACCATAATTAGCTTGATTGCTATCTTCTAATTATGGTGAGTGTATATCCTCTACTTTAGGGTAAATCCTAATCACAATAAGATTATGATTCTGTCTAACCATATATCAGCCGTGGGCCGGACACATGTATTCGGGCACTGTTCATTTAAGCCCATAAGCTTAAATGATATTAATCCAACCCATTAATAACGGGCCGAATGCGGGTAGTACCCGTGGGCCGGGTTCATGACCCGGCTGGGGACTATACGTCATCATGTCCCCCCAGTCTAGTTGTTACAGCCGTAGGCGTAACCTCTAGACTAATCATTGTCCTGTAGACTTTGTTGCTGCAAATACGGCCGCACTCCAAAGAAGCCGACGGGACAACTTTTAATGAATGCATTAATGGTAGTCAATAGTCGAACACACACCTGCAAAAGTGCACTAGAAAGGCCCACCCTTGAGCCACGTAAAACTATCAAGAAGTGACCCGTGGGTCCCTTCTAACGTTTCAGAAGCGTCAGAAATCTCACCCGTTAGATGGTCGTAGTGGTTTACACGTGGCGAACATCCATGCTACCTCGTAAATCGAGGAAACCCTATAAAAGGGTTGATGGGTGCTACTGTGTATACACACAGTTTATACCCTTTTCCGCCATTGTTATATTCGAGCTCATTCCTTCATACCTTCTCTTCTTATCCCACGGATTTTCTCCACCGCAGGTTAGATCATCACGCCTCTCTAATCCTTTTTATAAAACATGGTGAAGGATAATCCTATTATTACGGATGTCCTCAACGTGATGCCTGCGGAGAAATACATAGACTTTTTGTCTAAGTACTATATTCCTGAAAGCGTACATCCGACCTATCCAGGTGACGGTGAAGCTATTACGGATGCTCCGAAGGGAAAGATAGGCGTGTATACGTGTCTATTTGACTCGGCCAACTAGCGTATCCCCCTATCTAGGTTCTTAGTAGATCTGCTTCTGTACTACGACTTCCACATAACCTAACTTTACTACATAGGGGCATGTAAAATCAACCAGTTTGAGATTACCTGCTATACATGTGAGGTAACCCCGACCGTGAATCTATTTAGGGTTTTTTACTCCCCCCAACTGGTGAATGGGTGGATATCGTTCAAGAAACGATCCGGGTCCGCCCCCATGACTTATAAGAAACCCTTAGATTCCCTTAAGAATTGGTACGACCACTATTTTTTCGTAGATGAGAAAGTATTCCCTACCCCGTTTGTTCTCAAAACCAGAGCACCCGTAGACTATCCTCCCAAATCAAAGGACTATAGTAGTAAGGATTTGAAAATATTAGACACCCACCGTACAGAATTCCATAGGGGTCTGCCGGAGCACTTCCTCTGCTTAGTAGGGATCAGCCGTTATTACTATAGGAGGGAGGATAGATATCCGTGCTTTCTGACCGAGTGTAGGCAGGGTAGGTCTTCTATACTTTAGATGCGAACATGTCCTACATTACTTGTGAAATTACTAACCCGTATGTATGCAAATATCCGTAGAGATGAAGCTGTTCGGCTTATTACTCCAAGGCGATCCGAGCAAAGTTCCTCAAGGATCACGACCACTGAAAGAAGGTGAACCCCCCTTACTAGAGGCCACCGTGAACATGACCATCCCTCTGGAAGAAACAACCGAGCAGCGGTCGGATAAGGAGGAGCTCGTGATCCAGAAGTCCCCCTAGACTTCCATAATGAAGATGGTGAGGAACTGCTGTTGGAGGATGTCGTACCACACCAAGATGAAGAAGAAGAACTCACCAGTCCAGCTAACAACTGCACCGGTGAAGAAGATGAAACAATACAGGAGTCTGGATCCCCTCAGCCATCAAAGCCCAAATCTAGAAAGCGCAAGATCACCAGGAAGATGGTGAAGAACCTGGAGGCTGAGGCAGGGGCACACAACGCTCCCCCAAAGAAACTAAGGAAGGACCATCCGCAGTTCCAAGAGGGAAGCAGTGTCTCTACGGCCCCAGTTAACCCTTCGCTGCATGTGGATGATCAAATCTGGAAGGCAACCCCTGTGAATGTCGTGGCTCCTAATATCACGGAACCCGTGACTGGCACTACGTAAGCACTAATCAATACTCCACAAGATATAATCCACAAACAAAAACTAAAAAGCGTGTTCTAATAACAGGGCGAACCCGTCGATAGTAGCACAGGAGAAGAAGGTGGAAAGGGAACCCTCGCCCGTGATATCACTAAGACCTCCATCCCCTCCCGTGACTCATGAAGAGGAGCCACGTCCCGAGGGACCTGACACCAACCTTCGCCCAACTTGGAACTTGTCCAGCTTAACAAGATTAGAGGCGAAGTCTGAGTGTAGAGGATTTATGAATCACATCACTCCTCCAGCGCTGGCACAAGACTTGGACGAACTCGAGCACGAGACGCTGCTGGAGCAGTTTGATGTATCCTCCGCGCACCAGGTGACAGTTGGTGCCGCCCTATGGCGCCGCCTGGAAAAAGCTTTGGCCAACGTGAGCCGTGCTGATAGGAAGATTGCTCGCCGAGAGTAACTGGTGGAAAAGCATGAGAAGACTTTCACATCCCCGCAGGCAGCTTTAGTTGTAGCGGAGTCAACAGTCAAGGAACAAGCCCACCACGCCAATGCACGCGAGCAACGCATTGCTGAGCTGGAGGCCCTCCTAGCTGCATCCAATGAGAAGGTATATTCTTCTATTGATACTCATTTGTTCACACAAAAAACCCATATTGTCTTGTAGTAATTCCAAGTATTATTTATAGGTATCCGTAGCCGAAGCCGCCACTGAAGCCGTAACAGTACAAACCTTCACCATTGCTCAGGAACGCGACACGCTTAAGGATGAACTTACCCATGCGCAGACTACTTTGGAAGAGCGAGCTGCGGTAGCTGAGGGAGAACTGAGCAGGATGGCAACGGACTACGCCGAAATGCTGTGCCCTCCCTTGCTCACAGTCATAGCTGGGCGTAGATGGACGGTTGGCCAAGGAATGCGGCTTTCCGTGAGCAAGGTAACGGAGGCTCCTTACATGTTGCAGGCTTTTGCAGATTTTGTATCAGACGGCATTGACCGTGGTAGGAACGAGGGTTTGATGAAATCTGTGGAGCTGATAAGCAAGAAGGAAGACATTATCCAACACGCCTACCATAATCCTCTAGCTGAAGATAAGATGACCGCCTCGATGGCCGCCCTTGGGGAAATCCATCACCTATTCCTAGACGACCTGGAGTCGCTGAAGGATGCTCCCAATGAGGTGATAATGTCCAAGCTTACTGTCGATCCCATCCAACTGACCCTGCCCACCTACGAATCTGTTTCGAGGGTGATGAAAGGTGAGAAGCTTTTAGCCGAGGCGTTAGATGCTAATATGACCAGGGCACAGGGTGGCAAAGATGCTTGCGGTGAGGTTCTCCGTGCCTTGATTGCAAAAGGGAAGAGAGAGATAGGAGAGTTCTTACCCCCTGTAATGTTACATTGTAAACATTTGTGCCTTTATTTGTCCGTGTATGTACACGGCTAGAACTGACATTATTGTGATAACTCGTTTTATGTAAGTCCATGATGACCACGGTTACTTTGTGTTTTGAATTTGAAACTTGTTTATTTTCTTTAGATATCATGTACCTATATTGCATGACATGTTACGTCTTACCCAGAATAAAACCAAGTCTATATTTTACTAGATGTGCGGCGTGCGTCTTTACCATGCAAAGCACTACGTGGGTGCGGCATATGGAAACTTATTACAACGTCTTGTAAAGAAGGTGTCTAGTAAGGATACATGATCCACGTCACTGGGGTTGCATCCCTCTTATGCGACAAGTTGAATTATTAGGTTCACTTAATCCTCTTACCCCGCGTGGAGGCGAATAGTACATGTACGGTTTTGAATGAATGCATATGAATAAGAGATAGAACATTATAGCAATAACAACTAAATCTATACGATAATAATTTGCACATAGAATCTAAAAGACAAGACAATAATTTACACAAGAACGAGCCGTGGAGATAGCTAGACACCACGACATTTTATTAGAACGTTTACGATTTTTGTTTTGACAAGAATGGGAAATCCTAAAAACAAAGGGAACCTAGAAAGCATGAACAACAAAACAAAAGAGAATACATGGATCTTCATTGAAGCTAACTATAGCGAAGTGTCCATGCGAAGCCGTAGCCTTTCAAAGATAGCATCTTTTAAGATTGCAGATATTCCATGTGCGTTCCAGGTCGCGGCCATCCATGTCACGCAACTTGTACGCGCCCCGTCCTAAGGCTTCCGTAACCTCATACGGTCCTTCCCACTTGGGACCCAGCTTTCCTGTATTCTCCGCTCGACTTACCTCGTTGGCACGATAAACAAAATCTCCCGGTCGAAAGGAAACACCTTTAACCTTGGCTTCGTAATAAGCCTTCATCCGTGATTTGGACTTGGCCTCATTGATAGCCGTTATTTCTCTTTTATTCCTCCAATAAGTCCAGATTAATCCGGAGCTGCTCGTCGTTCGTGACAACATTAACCTCCGTTGTGCGGATGGTCGGCATTCCAATTTTTGCTGGTATAACAGCTTCAGTGCCGTAGGCCAGCGTAAATGGAGTGTCCCCATTGGCTATTTTAATCATAGTCCTATGTGCCCATAGAACATGTGGCAGCTCATCTACCTATTTGGCACTTCGTTCCTCCAAAGCGCCTTGATGCCTTCACCTAAGCTCCTATTTGCCCGTTCCACAAGACCATTTGTCTGCGGGTGCTTAACAGATGCGTAGCGCCGCGTGATATTCAATGCTGCGCACCAGTCCTTGAAGGGATTATCCGCGAACTGCTTCCCGTTGTCCGAGATGATTTCTCCTAGCAAGCCAAAACGACATACGATGTTTTCCCAAACAAACTTTTTAACCTGCTTGCCCGTAATGGATTTAACCGCTTTAGCTTTTATCCATCGTGTCAAGTAGTCCATTGCGACGATCAAGAACTTAACTCCCCTGCAGCCACGGGGAAAGGTCCTGCAATGTCAATCCCCCACTTACAGAATGGCCATGGGGATGTGATGGGTGTCAGTTCCTGCTGCGGATGTCGCGGTACTGGTCTGTGCACTTGGCAATCACTGCATTTACAAATCATGTCGCGTGCATCCCTATGCATAGTAGGCCAATAATATCCTGTGCATAGAGCTCGTGCCACTACAGATCAGGGAACTGCATGCATACCGCATAGCCCTTCATGTATCTCACTGATCATATAAGTAGCCTGGCGTGGCCCAACACACCGCAACAACGGCTGTAAGAAAGAGCGCTTGTAAAGAACACCTTCTCGAAGCTCAAAGTGCTGCGACTTCCTTCTGATACGCCGTGCCGCCTTTTCCTCATCTGGAAGGGTTTCGTCAGTTAAATAACTGATGATCGGGGTCATCCATGTAGGTCCATCTTCCTCAACTATAGCTGCGGCTTCCCCTTCCATTATAGACTTTTCTTTTAGTATTTCTACCAAGACTTGCTTGGATAAGTGGGCGAAACTTGTAGACGCAATCTTGCTAAGAGCGTCCACCTTCTTGTTTTCACCTCTTGGTACCTGTTTGATAGAAAACTTGCTGAAAGTAGCGATGAGCGACTTGACTTTCTCCAAGTATCGAACCATGTTGTCCTCCTTGGCTATGTAACCCCCTAGAATGTGGTTCGCGACAAGCCGTGAGTCCACGTAGGCCTTAAGGTTGCGGACTCCCATTCTAGAGGCGATTTTTAAACCCGCAATCAACGCTTCATATTCTGCCTCATTATTGGTGGCTGTGAACTCAAAGCTCAGGGCGTATGTAAACTCTATTCCTTCCGGATTCGTAAGGATGAGACCAGCTCCTGATCCGTTCGTGCACGAGGATCCGTCAATGAACAATACCCATGGTTCTGCTAGAGCTTCCTCTCGTTGTATTACTGGTCCGTCCTCATCTGGCATCTCAACCAAGAAGTCTGCCAAGATTTAGCCTTTGACCGTGGTCCTTGGTCTATAGGAGATGTTATGCTCTCCTAGCAGAATGCTCCACTTCTGTAGCCTGCCGGCCACATCTGGTTTTGAGATGATTTGTTTTATTGGTTGATCAGTAATAACCACAATTGGGTGCGCCTGAAAGTACCGGCGTAACCGTTTTGTGGCGAATACTAATGCCAAAACCAATTTCTCCATAGAGGAATAATTCAACTCCGGCCCTTGTAGTGTTCTACTTATGAAGTTGACCGGAGTTTGGACTGTGTCCCTATCCGTCATAAGTACCGCACTTATTGCTCCATGTGTAGCCGACAGATACATGATGAGCTCTTCCTTAGGTCGGGGTGCCACTAGCATGGGAAGAGCTGCGAGGTGTTGTTTAAGCTGACCAAAAGCTTCCTCAGCTTCCTTTGTCCAACAGAAATCTCCCTTCCTGATACACTTCTTGAGTGTTTTGAATAGGGGGAGTGACTTCTCCACGGATTTCGACAAGAACCTGTTTAGCCCGACCAGCTTTCCATTTAATGATTGTACCTCTTTTCGCATCTGAGGAGACGGTAACTGTATCACCGCGTCCGTGTTTTCTGGGCAAGGTTTGATCCCATTTGGATCGATCATGTATCTAAGGAACATCCCTTCAGTTTCCCCAAACGTGCATTTTTTTGGATTCAGTTTCATATTAATCATCCTCAATGTGTCAAACGTCTCTTGGACGTCACGGAGAAGTGCCTCCTCGGTATGACTTTTGATTACTAGATCGTCAACGTAGACCTCAAGGTTGTGTCCTATTTGTGAGTCGAAGGCTTTATCAACAGGTCGCTGATATGTTACCCTGGCGTTCTTCAGTCTGAATGGCATTTTTGTATGACGGTATACGCTCTAACTAGTATGGAACGTCGTCTTCTCCGCGTCCTCTTCCGCCATCTGGATCTGGTGGTATCCTTTGTATGCGTCTAAGAAGCACTTAAAGGGATATCCACATAAGTATTCCACCGTCCAATCAATCTCTGATAACGGATAGCAGTCTTGTGGACAGGCTTTGTTCAGGTCTGTGAAGTCAACACACATGCGCCAGCTCCTGTCATGCTTCTTGACCATGACCGGGTTGGATAGCCACTCATGGTAGTATACCTCGCGCATAATTCCTACATCCACTAATTTCCGTACTTTATCCAGTATTACATGGCTGCGTTCTGGTGCTTGACCACGCTTCTTTTGCTTAACGGGAGGATATCCCTGGCGGATTTGGAGTTTATGTTCTGCTATCGCACGCGGCACACCCGTCATATGCTTGGGCTCCCACGCGAATACATCCAGGTTTGCTTTCAGAAGAGAGCACATGGCCCTCTTGCCGCTATCCGAGAGCGTTCCTCCTATGGACACCTCTTGTTCCGGATAATCGGGATGGATTGCCACCTTCTAGTTGGGGGTGGTGATCCTTCCTTGGCGGGGACGGTAGGACTGGTGTTGCCACGACATGACATTCGGATGCTGGCATGATTGAGTTATAGATGGTGACAATTCCTCCTTCCAAAGGGAATTTAATCATTCTGTGAGTTGTGGAGGGTACTGCTCGTATGGCTAGGATACCTGGTCTTCCTATTATCCCATTGTATGGAGAGTGTGAGCGTATCACCATAAAGTTCATCCACACCATGGTGGAATGTTCTCCATTCCCAATGGTTACTAGCAGACGCAGCTGTCCTATTGGCCAGATGGTGTCTCCACTAAAGCCGATGAGCGGCGACGTGGCCGATACTATTTGGCTTCTTATTTCTGGTCGTAGCTGTACGAAATAGTGTTCGTATACTACTTCCGTCGATGACCCTCCGTCCACATACATACGGCGAACATTGTGTGTTCCAATGCTTACCTCAATCATGAGAGGTGCATCGGTCACGTCGCTTGTCGTAATGGGAGGGAATGAGATATTTCTGCCTCATGAAAGTTTTTGACTAATCTTCTGCTTTGTGCGGCGTTGCCAGGATTGGATCATGTATATGGTCGAAGGTTTGTCCTTTTGGGGATCCTTCTTATCATGCTTCTTGTTATCCTTTCCATCCTTCCAATCCTTGACCAAATGTTTGAGTTTGCCTGATTTGATCAGTGACTCAATGTGCTTCTTGAGCTGGATACATTCCTCCGTGCCGTGGCCCTTGTCGTTGTGGAATTCGCAGAAGCGATTTCCTTGACGACGGTCCACCAGAGTCGTCATTGGGGGAGGTCTTGGGAAGTTGGCCCCTTTGGTCAGCAGGATCTCCCGGTAGGACATCTTTAAGGGGGTGAACTTGTCCTCGGACTGTCCTCCTTTATTTTGGCTCTTGTAGTCCGAGCTCCTTCCACTGCCTTGGTTGTTTTGACCACCCGACTGTCTCCTGGACTGGTCGTTTGATCGATAGTTGTTTCCCTTTGTAGGATAGGCCGCGGCTACCGCGGTTTCTCCTTCTATAAAGTTCCTGACCCTTTCCATGAGGTCGTCATACCTCTCTGGTCACTTGTCATTGAGGCGCCTAATTAATCCTTTGTCTGTTATGGCATGCATGTAATCGGAATTTTTTAGGAGCTCTGGCATCGTTTTTGTGCGCGTGCACTCGTCATTAAAGCGTGCCGTAAAATCCTCCGTAGATTCTCCAGGCCGTTGCTTGACAGTTGCTAATGAGACCGGATCCCTATTATACTTCTTTCGCTGAGTATAATTGTTTTTGAACGCTGTGCGCAGCTCAGTGAAGTTATTAATGCTTCGGGGAGGAAGTCCCTCAAACCAATCACGGGCATTGCCAATCAAGGTTGAATTGAACATTTGGCACCATATAGGCATGGACCATCATTCGATTTTCGCCTGTGTGTCAAATATCTTTAGGTGATCGTCCAGATCACCAGACCCATCATAAGTTTTTACGCACGCCGGCATGCGACGCTTCTTATCCTCGGAGTAATTCCGTATGCGGAGAGTAAAAGGATCTTCCCTAGGATCACACCATGGTCGGGTGAGATTAGGGTCACACCATGGGCGAGAGGGATCACCTCCTTCCATCTCATGGTAGTAAGGACCACCGTAGTACCCCTCATCGTCCGATGGTGGTGGAGGAGTACGCTTAGGTCGGCGACGCTTGGGTGGATGGTCGTCCGAGTCTTCCCCTGATGGACCGGGGGAAGGGGGTGGTGCCCCACCTTTTGGTAAAGGATCCTCTCTATGAGAAGAGCTAGGAGCCTTTTTCCCGGTATTCATCCTATCCCACACACTTGCGCGACGATTGTTCCTGGTTAATTCCAGGTCCAGCCGTTCGGCTGAGTCATCAATCTATCTCCTTCTTTACGAGATTGTAGTAGTTCCTGCATAACACGATCCCCTATGTGTTCGAACACATTCCGAGGTTGAGGGGTTTCCTCAAAGAGGTTTCGTTCCTGGGGTCGTGCCCTCTTCTTCCTTTGAGTCTGAGGAGAGGTGCCGGATGCGGCCCTGCCAAAGTTGAGCCTAGATTGGAGGTTCCTACCTAGGTTTAACCTAGACGCAATTCTTGGGACGATCCTCTCGAAGTTCTGTGTGAGAACTCGAGCGAGGTCTTCCTCACTAAGTGGTTTGACTTCCACTTCTTCCTTGGTCGATGGCCTGCGTGGCTCCTTGTTAGGGGGCTTAGGCGCACTCCCTGGATCAGGGTTGTCCAAGGTCGAGGTAGGTGGTGGGGTGATAGCGGACGTGCCTATCACACCCATGGACTGAAAAACACTTCGGTTATTTGGTCAACCTGTTTGGTTGCTAGGGGACTGAGTGGGAATGAGTATCCCGTCCCCTGTGGACTTCCGATTCGTAGGATTCGTGTTCCTAGGATTTCCTTGCGGATGTCCTTTCGTCATTGAAAGATATCGAGAAGAAACTTGTTCTAGCTTAGTGTATGGGTCCCACGGATGGCGCCAACTTGTTGATACAAAAGTTGGATGATCCTTGCTAGACCCAAATTTGGCTTAATTCGGGTTGGCTGGGTTCCGGCTCCTGCACCAAGTGAAATATTTCGTTGGGATCCTGCACACTAAAACAACACGCGTTAGGCTTACCGTGGTTATGTATCCCACGATTAGACTCCGACGTAAGAGTAAGTAATCGGTTATGGTTAAAGAATCGGATGAAAGTTGAGAGTGTGTAGAATGTAATACCTTTGTGGAACCCTTGAGGGTTCCTTATATAGACAGTGAAACCCTAATGGGCTGTCACTGATGCTCCGGCCTCAAGCAAAGGATAAGCACCATAATTAGCTTGATGGCTATCTTCTAATTATGGTGAGTGTATATCCTCTACTTTAGGGTAAATCCTAATCACAATAATATTATGATTCTGTCTAACCATATACCGGTCGTGTCGGGCCGTGGGCCGCACACATGTATGCGGTCACTGTTCATTTAAGCCCATAAGCTTAAATGATATTAATCCAACCCATCAATAATGGGCCGGATATGGGTAGTACCCATGGGCCGGGTTCATGACCCGGCTGGGGACTATACGTCATCAATACTCTGAGACAATGAGATGTTAGTAGTAAGGCTGATGGGAGTGGAGCCAAACTCTCTCACCACTTCAATAAGTCGCGCATGACTTACCACCCCCCATGAACTCACTCACACGCGACTTGGTTGCTATGATCAAAACACACGGGGCAAACTCACCAGCGTGAGTTTACACCAAACCGGGTCCCACATGATTTTTTGACCGTCTGGTCATTTTTAAAAAAAATAAAATAAATTAATACCCCTTTTACTTATAAATACCAACTAAATCATCCTCATTTTTTCACACAAGCTCATCTAAACTAAAAACTCTCATCTCCATTATCACTAATCATGTCTCAAGAAAACACATCATGATCCGCCAACAAATGTCAAGGACGTCAAAATACCCAGAAATCACCACCCACTCCGGAAGGAACGTTCAACCTAGAAAACTCGTCACCCCACCAAGTGAACGCCATATGAACACCATCATTCTATCAACACCAACTGTAAAACCCGCTTTAAAAGTCCACAAACATTAATTACGTACAATCATGACTTTAATTTAAACGTTGTGTAACTATTTATTCAGATAATAAATAACAGTATTAATTCAAGTATTACGAAATTATTATTTATTCGGGAAATAAAAAATTAACGTCAGAATATATTCACGAGGATTAATTTACGAATACACGAGAACACAAGTATGACACGGAATAATTAAACGAACCTTGTGTTAAACATAAGCCTTACAAGTCGATAATGGCAAAGGCCCGACCCATTTAAAATAAACTAACAAAACATCTCTTAACCATTTTCATTTTACAAGTTAAGAAATAGAATTTTCTTAAGAAATTAGTTTAGTAGGTCTAATGTGATAGATGGTCAAATGATATGCATTATTTTTAGACTATGACCCTATGTCATAACTTTTGGCCATTCCTATCTCACTCCTTAAATAACAGATATTTATTCGAATAAATAAGGAAGGTTACTAAAAATTTAAAGGCGTTAAATGCCTTCCTCCTATTCCATGCGTATTTCACGGAAGTTTCACACAAGTTATTGTTTATATACATGTTTTGCCTATCAACACAAGTATAAAATTCTTGAACCAAAATAACAGCCGGCTTTATTTAAATTGATTTAGTGTTTCTCGAGTTTGGAGTCTCCTCTTGTTGGTTATACCGTTCGGGTTTACTGGAGGTTCTCGTCCGCGAGTGATTCTTTAGCTGTTCATATACGTCGGGTATTAGGTTCGATTGTGCCTCGTTTATTTGTGTCGTTCGTGTTCTTGTTTCGATATCGATCTCTTCACAACTAGCCTTGAGGTACAATCTTAAACCATATGTTAACACATAAATTTACACATGCACATCATTTTCATATTAGATATGTAATACTTGTATATGCTGAAATGAGATCTATGTATGTATCTATATAAGAGTCATAATCAGAATTCATCTTATGATGAATTATTAAGATACAGGTTAGAACATATTTACAATATGAGAAATGAAAATGGGATAAAGAAAGCTACATAAATGCTTATAGAATCACATATAAGAAGTTATTAGTTCATTAAGACGTAGCGAATTTCATCATATAAGCCGAACTAAAATGAGCTTTATTAATTTATCTTATTATATCACGACTTATTAAAAAAGGGCTTATCAAGTTTAAGACTTAAATAATAATTAATTATAAATTCATGACATGTTAAAGTTATTTATTAAGATGGACTTTATTAATATTTTACTTATTTAAATTATGACTTATAAAATATATTCAATAAACCTCTGCTTATATTATAGGCTTATTGATGAGATGGCATTTATACATGATCTCATCGTTCTTTTCGGGCTTTAAATGCATAAAATGTCATAAAATACCATATATATGCTTGTGTTTGTTTACTTGTGTATTTTAGGTATGGATATCGTGAAAAAGACAAAAGATCACAAGTTACAAGGAAAAACGGACACGAGAAACGAAGCCGTACAAAGAACCGGGCCCTAATCATGGAAATCTCAACAAAATACCTTGAAGACTTGAAGACAAACAAGATTGATCCTCATTTATTGAAGAAATGACACTTAAAACCCTTGTATATTAATAATTACAAGTTTGGTCCCTTAAGTTTGTCAAAATTACACAAAAGGTCCTTCAGCTTTGAAGAAATGGCAAGATTAGTCCCTCAACAAATCAAAATTGCCAATAATGATCCCTCATGGAGTCAAAGATACAATGAAGACCTTTGAAGATCAACAATATCCACAACCAGCCCTTGAATTATCCAAAAATGGCAAAAACAAACCTTGAAACACTTTTTGGAAAAGTTTGTGCCAAAAATGACAAAGTGTGAAACGTTGATACAAAGGAAATGGGCGCTGATAGAAGTTTACTCACAAATGCAAAAATAAAGAAAGAAAAAGGACCAAGGATGCCAAGTTTATAAGTTTAAACTCCTAAACACGCGCCAAACATCTTTTTCCCTAAGAAAACGGATCAAACGTGGCACTATTCATATTCTTCCACCCAGAAATTACTTTTACCAAACAAAGGGTAAAATGAAATTACCCTTACCCACACTTGATTCACACGCCTATAATCACATCCCAACCTTAAAACACTCACTCCCACTCACTAAGAGGACCCACCACCAAAACCGTTTCACCATCATGTGACAACTTCCTCACCAAGGCTTGCCACGTGTCAAGATCAACAGTTGACACTCATTGCTTCATCACAAAGCTATTTTAAACGGTTTGGATGCATTTTGGACAGCTCACACCAAGAAAACGTCTAGAAGACCAAGGGCATTATAGAGAAATCACATCTAGGGTTTATGAATAGTGTTTAGCCAGGCATTTGCCTATAAAAGGAGACCTCAACATGTGAGAGTCCCTTTGTTCCAGTTTTAGGCTATCAATCTTTGTAATTCCTTTTTAAGTAATAAAATTTTGATTTTCTGAATTTTAAGAAATCTTGTTCTTGTTTATTAAAAGTTGGTGTTGGAATAGCCTAATTCTGAGTTCCATTTATATGTTTGAAGATTTTTGAGGCAAGGTTTTAGTTGATAAAGCTTGGGTTTCAAAAATCAGAAAGTGCTTGTTTATTTGATCTCACCTTATTGTTTGTTCATCTTAGCAGCAGTGGAAGCTGGTACGTGATTTACTATTACCTCAACTCAAACAATCCAGGGCCTGGATGTAGGTCTTGGAGGTTTGCACCTTCTTCCCTTTTCATTTTCTCTTTAAGTTTCTGATTATTTGTGATTTTTGTGGATTATTGCTTGAATCTGTGTTATTGTGGGTGATTATTGTTGATTTGGCTTGGTTTGATGTTATTGAGGTGTTACTGATCTGATTTGTGGGTTGAATCTTCATAAGCCTTTGAAAGTTTGTGAAATAAAGTTTTAAAAGGGTGTTTGGGATTACTGCATAAGTTAGATTTGTGGCTTGTTAAGTGCTTGTGTGTTGTTTGCAAGTATTGGTATCTGTTTGCTGGGTGTTTTTGTTCATCTGTTTGCAGGTTTTGAGGATTTGAACACATAGATTCTTGATTAGGCTATAAAATCTTAATAACTTGGTAAAATTGGCTAGGATTTTGAGGACACCTAGATCTAAGCATAGACTAGGGCTAACAAGTGCTAAATCATAGTTAATCACACCAGGGTAGAAGGATTTGAGGCTTGAAATTGGATCAAGTGTCAAGTATATCAGCAAACTGTTTCTGCATATTGTTCATTGTTCATCAGTAACTTTTAGTGCTTTGATCTTGTTGATTTCTTTGATTCAGTGTTTGATTCTTGTTGCTTTGTGTTTATTGTTAGTTTATATAGCTTGTGTATGCATCTGGTTGAGTTTGGTTGGCTTATTCTGCTTAAATCTGCTTATTAAGTGCTTAACTGCTTATTTGCATATCTGGAGCATATCTGTGGACTGTTTAGCTTATTGTGGCTTATTGTGTGGATCATTTTGTGATTTTATTGTTGCTATTGACTCCTTGTGGTTCACTGATCACAAGGGTGCCTTTGTTTCCAATTGAATCAAACCAGAACTCTCAAATAAGCTTGGTCAATTAGTCAAAGCAGTGGGAACTCCTTTCCCCTGCTAGTTGCCACTGATAGTGCAATTTTGGTGTCAGCTTATCAATAAGCTATTATAGCTTATTCCAACCAGCAACAACTTTGTTTTTGTAATAGGTGCTCATATTTTGACCCATTTGTTCATACTGGAGCATTTGGGTGGTTGACTTTTAGGTTTGACTAGAAAACCAACTCCTTTGACTTTTACATAAGTTCATTTGTGCTTATTCTGGATTATTGGTTGTGCTTATTGGATTTTTGTTGATTGATATTGCTTATTGAGTCCATTTGAAAGCTTATGCAAGTTGAATCAGCTTCCGAGGTGCATTATTTCTCAAAAACGACTATTTTGTCGTTTTGTGGATTTTTGCTTTTCTATTTTATGGCTACTGATGAGACTGCTTTTATACATGGTCTCATCATCCAAAACGGCCTTAAAATGCATAAAATATCATAAAAAGACCAAATATATGCTCGTGTTTGTTACTTGTGTATTTTTAGGTACGGATATTGAGGAATTGGCAAAAGAACACAAGAATCAATCAAAAAACGAACACGGGAAATGAAGTCGCACAATGAACCGGGCCCAAGTTTGGATTTTGCAAAAATACCCTTGAAGAATTGAAGATTGGCAAAAATGGCCCCTCATCTTTGAAGAACTTGTTACAATTGACCCTCCATTTATCAATTGTACAAGTATGATCCTTATTTATTGAAGATATTACAAGATCAGTCCATCAAGTTTGAAGATTATGCAAAAGATACCCTTGGATAAAGTTTATAAAAGTTTTGTGCCATTTTCAGCAACTTGTCTAAAGTTGACAAGGCATAAACAAGCACTGTTGGGTATTTAAAACAAAGTGGAAGAAAAAGGATACCTTGGGGACTAATTCTGCCTAACCACCAAACATTCCCACCCAACCAACATGTGACACGTCAACCCTACCCACCCATTTACCCATAACCCTTACCCAAAACCGACCCTACCCAATCCCATTTAAACCGGTTTATTAAATAAACCCCAGTCAAAGGTCAACACCCCACCCACTAATTAATTTTCCCCCCATAACACATTTTTAAAACGTGTTTATCCCCAAAACAGATTCAAAACCTCCCTTAATCCTAACGAACCCTAATTAACCCCCAGGTCCAATTAACCATAAACCAAAGGGGAATTAGCTCAACTTGTGCAGATCCTTAATTTAACTTCCCCTCACCATAACCCACCCAACAAGACCCCTCCACGTGTCCTGTGGTCCTCTCCCCACCCTTCCCCTGCTACATCACTTTCACACAAAACCCTATGCCCCGACAATTTCAATGGTTTGATCACTCCCCTTGGTCCCCAAGGTTAATCCTACGTCCAAGAATCATTCAAACATCACCAACACCAGCTGGATCATCACATGGCACATTTTGACCCATTTTTCAGTCAAATCTCCAAGGGCAGCATTGGCATTTCAGTTAGCTAGGGTTTCACATTCTAGAATAGTCTTTTAGTAGTATTTAAAGGGATGTGAGCCTGTTCACACTCTCTTGTTCCAGTTTTTGGCAAATTCTCTTGTAATTCCTTTTTTAAAATATATAAAGTTTGGTGTTTGTTAAAATCATTGTAATTCCTTTTATGTTGTTTTAAAAAGTTTGTGTGTTGAGATTTGTGCTAAAGCTGAGTTCCATTTAAGTGTTAGAGATTGGTTTGAAAATTTTTCAAGAAGTATTTAAAAAGCTTTTAAATCTTATAAATCAAGATTTTTTTTGAAGTGAAAGTGGATAAAGATCTTTGGTTTGTGAGTTTATAGGGTTTTGAAAACGTTTTTTCAAAGTTTGGAAGAATTTTGAGAAAAGTTTTTAAGAAAGAAAGAAAAACAGAAAGAATTTAGAATATTGGATATTGCTTGTTCTTGTTTGATTTTTCTTTTTCAGGTAGTAAGCTTGTTTGTTGATCAAAGTCAGCCCCAACCCGAGTTGGGAAGGAGGTGACAAGGCTGTCACAAGGGTTTTGGATGTAAAACCCTAAGGTAAAAGTCCTTTTACCTTTGAAAAATCTCAGAAATTAAGTATTATATGATCTTGGTTTGATTTTGTGCTATATGGTGTTATAATTGTTTGATATGTGTTTTTCTATGTTGGTATGCATGTTAGAATAGCATAGGGTCAGTTTGCTTAGGTTTTGAGAGGTTTTGGTTTGTTAAAAAGTAGCTTAAGGTTTTTAAAGTAGTGTTTGGCTACAAGGTTTAGCAGGGCTTTGATCTCAATTTGTAAGTTTTAAAAGTGTTAAAAGGTTGCTTAGAGGTTGAAATAGTTAGGGTATTAGTTTGTAGTTAGTTTGGAACATATTGGAAGCTAATTGGAGTGTTTAAAAAGTAATAGGATAGCTTAAATCTGCTTATCTTCAATTTTGCTTGATTTTTCATAGTTTTGTGCTTGATTCTTTGCTTTCTGTTAAGTTATAGGGTTATCCAGGTTTGCTGATTATTTGTGCATCTTTGGTGATTGTGTATACTTATTTTGAAGTTTTGAAGTTAACTAGAAGTGCTAGTAATCTGCTCATTAACCACCAGACCTAGTCCTATTACATCAGAAACTTGCATAGGTTTTGGTGTGCATCTGTTTTGATTTGTGGTGTGTGCTAGTTGCTTGTTTTAACTTGTGCTTGACTCCTTGTGCTTAAACAAGCACAAGGGTGCCCTCTTGTTCCAAAAACATCACCAAACAAAGCACAACCAAGACCTCTTGGTTTGCAAAGTTCAAGTGTGCACTCACACTTGATTTTCAGAAACATCACCAGACCTGGGCACAAATTGTGTTCTTAATCACTTAATCTTGGGTAATTTTGGGTTTGGATTCGTATTTGTGAGCTTATAAGTCATTGGATTCAAGTTTTTAAAAGTTAAAAAGCAAAAAAAAAAATATATATCCAAAAAAGGACGTGGCCAGGACTCGAACCTGCGCCACTCCTCTCACAACACAACGCTCTTACCATCTGCCCTAGGGACTTTGACTGGTAAGAGTCTACAAAGTCAAATATATAAGGAGTGTGTGAGTTTGGCTTATTTAATAAAGCCGTGGCTTATTTATTCATTTTCAGCTTATTGATTAAGCTTTTTGGTGTCTTTTCATTTTTCCTAGGTGTTAAATAGGTTTTAGGATTTTTCTGGTTAAAAACATTATTTTTCCTTTTATTTAATTAATTTCTAGGATTTTTTCTATTTTTAATTTTAGAAAGTCTTAAAAAAATATTAAACAGTAGTAAAAAAATACAAAAAAATAGTTTTTAGGTTTTATTTAACATTTTTGAGGTTTACATGTGAAAAAGTTTTCAAAAACTTTAATTTTTGATTTTATTTGATTTTAGGGTTTTTTAGCAACTTTTAAAATTAATATAAAATTCATTAAGAGGTTTTAGAAACTTTTGTTTACATTTTCTTTCTAGTTAGAATATTTAGGATTTTTGAGAATTTTTTAGAATTTATTTGAGGACTTTTAATTTTTTAGAATATTTTAATATTATTTTATTCATTAAAATAAAAAGTTTAATTTTTATTTCTTTTTCATTTTTCATAGGTTCTATATCATTAATTAGGACTATTTCCATTTTTAGAATAATTTTTAGGCTTTTCAATTAATTTTTAGATTTAATTTAAGATTTAATAGTTTTTAATAGTTTTTAGGAGTTTAATAATAGTTTAATTTGGTTTTAAAATTTTTAAAAATAGTTTTTAGTTTAATTAAGTCATTTTTGAGGTTTACAAACTATTAAATCTTGTTTAGGGCTTTTTAATATTTAAAAGTGATTTTTAGGGCTTTAATTAGCATTAAAAAGTCATTATTAAATTAATTAAAAGGTTTTGGCAAGTTTGAATTTTTTGTAAACCCTTAGAATATTATTTGGGAGTTTTTAGTAATTTTTAGGAATTTTTAGATTAAAATTTTAAATTTTGTGTTTTTTCACGTTCTTCGTCGTAACTTTCTAGTAGTGTTTTGCCTTATTTTTCTAATTTTTTCGTCTTCGTCATTTTCTCTTCTTTTCTTCTCATTAACAATCAAAAACATAATCAATCATTCATTACACAACACACGTGCCTCCTCGAGAGAACGAACTCACCTTCTTAAGGGTCATAAGTGCTTGGTTTTCCTAAACCGACGCTTAATACTTACCGCTTTTTGTGTTGCTTTGTTTTTCCTAAAATAAAGTATATACAAAATCACTACAATCATTTTGGCGCCGCTGCCGGGGAGGCGTGTTGTGTTTTGATTGACCATTGTTGTTTTTATATATTAGCCATAAATATAATTGTATTAATAGCACTCTATTAATACGTATTATCGTTTTTCGGTTTTTGTGTGAATACTATTACTATATTGTATACGTAGAACAATAAATACACAAGTACTCCAAATACGTGAGCAATCACAACCTTGATTCGGGATTTCATCACTCGATCATTGTATTCGAATCTCAAACCAAAGAAAAAGGCAAAAATAGATAAATACTTTCGTGAAGCTTAATCTTGATAATACAAACTATAAGGTGGGTATAAGGCGGTTGTATTTCACAACCTAAAGGAAAAAGGCTCTTAAGTGCTTCGCGCCGCCTCGTTTCCTCCGCTTGCTTGTGCGTATTTGATTTTGAGAGTGAATCGAGGGTTTTGCCGCCCAAAGTATTATTACATATCATATATATTTTCTTGGTTTCATTTGATTAAACCCTCTTGAACGATTTGGTGTTCCACCATCGTTCTAAAGTCATCGAAGGCGTTCACTCCACGTGATCGTTTTCATTCCTTGAGGCCTTTTTAATCAAGAGATTTGATTAGTGAGGAGATTTGTGGACTCATTGTCTACTTAATACATTCACCAAATTCCAAAAGGTTAATACAATCAAAAACCACAACAAAAAAAAAAAAAAAAAAAAAAAAAAAAAAAATTGAAAAAACACAAAATACCAAAAAGAATCTTCTTTGCTCGCCTTCTCGTTGTACGTGACGTTTATGCAAACTCGCTCTAAAGCTAGACGTGCTCGTAAACGAAGAAACAAATCGACTACTCCTTCTAGTGAGGAGACTCCAATTGAGGAACCTATTGTAGAACAAGAAGCTATCATGGCTAATCGTACTATGATGGAGTTGCTTCAAGCACCCACCGAGGGTTTTGGAGAGGCCATTGTGATTCCCGCCATCCTTGCGGAGAACTTTGAAATCAAAACGGGTTTAATGTCTATGTTGCAAGCAAACAAGTTTCGCGGTCATGAAAAAGACAACCCACATTATCACATTAGGCAATTTAATCGTCTCACCGCGACAAGCAAGTTTAAGGATGTACCACACGATGCCATTAAGATGATGTTGTTTCCTTACTCGTTAGATGGACCCGCCAAGATATGGCTTGAGAAAGAACCGCCGAATTCGATTTTGACATGGGCCGATCTCGTGTCTAAATTTGTGAATCAATTTTTTCCACCATCTAAGACAACACATTTGAAAAACGAGATTTCACGTTTTACACAAAGACCTAATGAAAGTTTTTCAATGGCTTGGGAGAGATTTAAAGAAATGCTACATGAATGTCCACACCATGATTTTTCCGAATTGCATCAAATTGACACTTTTTATAATGGGCTTAATGAACATGAAAGAGATTATTTAAATGCCGCCGCGGGTGGTAATTTTTTGTGCAAAACGACCAATGAGGCTTTGAAAATCATAGAAAATAGGTCTAAGGTCTATAGCCCTCGTAACACACCGAGTGTTGCCAATTTGGGCTCGTCATCATCTCGTTCCATTAATGCCTTGCAAGATGAAGCAAATGAGGAGAATCGGTTTTTCGATAGGTTTTCGACTCTTATGTCTCATTGGAAAGCTCAAGAAGCTTCAAACACCGCTTCGGTTAAAACGGTTGCTAAGAGTTGTATTTCGTGTGGTGGAGCTCATGATTTTTCCGAGTGCATTACCGCGGATGGTAACACTTCGAATGCTTTTGTAGCCACGGGAACTTATAACCAAATCGGTCAAGGTTCACGTTCAAATCAAGCTCCACAAAATCAAAATGCTAATAACTATCGAAACAACAATCAAGGTGGAAATTACCAAGGAAATCAAAGGAATTATAACAAGGGTAATTACCAAAGTGGAAATGGGCAAGTTTCAAACCAAAACCAAAACCGTGATTTTCAAACTCCTACTCAAGGTTTTCAAAATGCTCACACTAAAAATTTGCAAGGAGAATTTTTAGATTATGCTAAGGCTAATGATGCTAAGTTTGACAACATGCAACGTGAGATGATTAGCTTAAGGTCCGAATTGAAAAATGATCTTAAAACCGAACTTGCTAATGAACTTAAAACTCATGCTAATAAAATGGAAGGAAATGTCACACGACTCCAACAAAATCAACAAAAAAATGGAGCAAGGACAACATGAGATTAAGCAAGAGTTGTTGAAAGCGGATGCTAGGCAATCTAAGTTTGAAGATCGTATGGCTAAAATGTTTGAAGCTATCATGTGTAAGCCCTCTTCTTCGGGTGGTCTTCCTAGTGATACCATCGTGAACCCGAAAGGAGAATTGAAGGTTATTACCACTCGTAGTGGTAAAACTTTCAAAGAACCCATTTCTCGTCCAAGTACTTCTATGGAGAAGGAAAAAGAGAAAGAACCCGAGGTCGTGGTTGAAAAGGAGCACATTACAAGCCCACGAAGTACCGCTCAAACCACACCTACGGTTGAACCAATACCCATAATGGAACCCGAGATTCCAAGGCCGATGCCTATGCCTAATTTGCCCCAACCCACACCACCTTTACCCTACCCATCAAGACGAGACAAGGAAAAGGCACAAGAACGAAATAATTATCAATTTGAACTTTTTATGAAAATGTTTCGTGACTTGCATTTTAATATAAGTTTTGCCGACGCCTTAGTCATGATGCCTCGATTTGCCGCAAACTTCAAAAGTATGTTGAATAACAAAGAAAAATTGCAAAAATCGTCTAGTTGTTCTTCGGTTTTTCTAAGCCGCATACCTCAAAAAGTCGGTGATCCTGGAAAGTTTTTAATCCCATGTGCTATCCAAGACATGGAAGAATGCTACGCCTTGGCCGATCTTGGTGCTAGTATTAATTTGATGCCTCTCGAGATTTTTAAATCGCTCAATCTTCCAAATCTCACTCCTTCAAGAATGTCAATCGAAATGGCCGATCATTCTACGATTCTAGCTTGTGGAGTTGCCGAGGACGTCTTTGTGAAAGTTGGGAAATTCTATTATCCCGTGGACTTCATAGTTGTTGATATTCCCATCGATCCTAAAGTTCCATTAATTTTAGGTCGATCTTTTTTGGATACCTCGAGAGCACTTATCGATGTGCATGCAAGAAAAATCACTCTTCGTTTCAATGAGGAAGAACTCGTCATTAATGCAACCCAAAACTCCACTCTTTCTCATGTTTATTCAATCACATCTTTGTACAATGTCAATCCCATCAAAAGCAATTGTCAAAAGATTTCCAATAGAGTTTTAGGAGTTGATAAAAATGAAGTTCCGTCCCCTCCGCCGATGGAGGTTAAGAGTGTTAAGCCGATAATTCCAATCTCGAGTGATTCTTCGGATGATGAATACGTTGATCCCGATGGGGAGGTTTTCTTTGTTGACAAAAGATTTGAAAACTTGCCACCACCTAAACCAAAACGCTTTCAAAATGTGAGAATTTTTAGTGTGACTAACATTGTTTTAGATACACCAAATATTTTTGACATAATTAAATCGGGTTTTCACGAGGAGAGTATTAAAGATGAAAAAGGAAAAGATTTTGAATCTAATTTAAAGGATTTTTCTACAATTCTAACTCCGTCATCATCGCGGTTATTGAGTACTACAAGCTCGTCTTTCCCTTTTGACGATGCTTTGTGTGGACCTAGTGTGGGGGAAGCCCCTTATGTTCCCTCTCCTTTCTCCACCAAGGACGAGATATTTGATCCTGGAATTGCTTATATAGGGAAATCTCGGTCTTCCACCGATGCAATAAATGGTAAGCCTTTTCATTTGATTGGTGCGAGTCTACCTCGAGTAGCTCAATGTTTTGCTTTACCCAATGTCCCACCCTTCTATTTCTTCTCTCCTATTTTCTTCTATCCCATTGGGATTTGTGTTGGAGTTGTGTTATCTCGTCTTTCATCCGAAAACGAGGACGCTATCTTTGACCCCGGTATACGTTTATCGGATTTTTAAAGTACTCCACGTGCTTTTGGGCCTTGTTTATCATGTAAGCCCCACCAAAAATTGACCATACCATGATTATCCCTAAATTATCACATTTATGGGGATTCGAGTCGAGCTTTTGACTCGGTTATCAAAAACAAGGTGCCTCGTGGGGGAGACCCATGCTTATCCATGTACATATTATTGCTTTCTAATTAGTTAATGTGAGGGGATTTGTGCCCTTCCAACCTTTGTTTCGTGGTTGTTTGTGCATTGTGTCTTTTAGATCATCATCTTCACGATTGGAGCCTCTCGTGTTCGTTTCATGGGAGCACTCGATCGTTTGCTTTGGAGGCCTTTCCCAATATCCATCATGATATATCCTTTTATGTTCTAACCTTAGGTTTTTAGCACACTTCATAAACGGCTATTACTTATTGGTTACACCCTTTCCATGCTAGATTAGGCATTCGACTACGTCTCTAGTATGGGGGTGTTTGTACCCCTAGACTCGAAACATTGAGGACAATGTTTAACTTTAGTATGGGGGGGTGAATAGATACGTGCCTTGCCCAACCTTCACGCTTTCCAAAGTTTATCGTTTTGTTATCGTTTTGTTGCAAAATAAGGCTAAAAATGGCCAAATTTTAAAATTTTTCTCATGTTTCATAAGTGTTTGAAGACACGAATGTAGATTTTCCGATGGCGAGAATAAGAGTAATTTTTGACTCGACCGTGCATGTTGAGCACTTAGCTTCGATTCCTTAACTACACATTAGGCTAAGTCTCTTAAATGAGGACGAGAAATGATAGAGTTAATTATAAGTTACTATGCTAAACGTAGAGTACTCGTATTCTTTCAAAAACTCATGTGTTCTCGTTGTTTGCTTATTCTCCCTTCGCATGTAAATATTTTTTGCTTAATAAATATTGACTTAGCGGTTTAGTTTTGATTGTTGGGTTTCTAGTCTTTTCTAGTAGCTTCCGTGTAATTAAATTGGGAAGACATTAAGGTATCGCCAGCGTCACGGTTTTGAAGTATTGGCACCCTAATAATCGAAAGCTTCACCCAATAATAAGATTTCAAGTGCTCACCTAAATCAAGCAAACAATTTGAAGCCCCACAAGGCCTAAAATCTATGCAAAATTGAAAGTGAATCAAGCCTTAATCTTCGAAGCTTTAAAGATCCAAAATTCGCTTTAGCGTGAGGATATACGTCTTTGGCTAATAAAACCACCGATGATGGCGGATAATAAAAGGCAAGGCAAGACCGAAGTCATAATAAAAGCTTCATGGCGAAGTTGAATAAAAGATGGAGGTAAACCAAAGATAATAAGGCCCTTCCGTTAGGGGGCGTATAAAAGTCTTGGTAATAAGTCTCATGTTCAAAACCGTTATAAAACCGTGTTTATCGATCCTTCTTGTCAACTTAATTTTTTAACATCGTCGTCTATTAGGAGGGGTTATTGATTTAATGGTCTTAGTTACACCGTTAGGACTCTATTTTTAGACCTAAATCTCTATTATCACATAAGTCAATGATGTATCCTCGTGATCATTACGACAAAATAAAATATAAGAGATACAACTTAGGAATAATGGGAGAATAAGTACGTGATTAGGGCATATGAGTAGTGTTAGCATTACTAACTTATAATGACAATGATCTCGTTGCACGCTTGGCATGGAATTAAGGTGAAAATCGAGGACGACGAAATTATTTCTAACGAAGCATTCACGTGTTCTTATTCTATGAACCTAAACGTCCCATTTTGCGATGAAGATCATACATTATGTCTAAAACACAAGTAGTAGCAATAGTGTAGTGTAGCTAGTTTATCATTTCAATAAAGTCATAAAATTAAATTTTGGAGATGCTTTGATACTTTATTCTAGCATTGCGTGAGGGCACGGCAATGGTTTAGTATAGGGGAGTGATGAGATGGCTTTTATACATGATCTCATCATCGAAAACGGACTTTAAATGCATTAAAAATCATGAAATATGCCAAATATATGCTCGTGTTTGTTACTTGTGTATTTTTAGGTACGGATATTGTGGAATGGACAAAAGAATACAAGAATCAATAAAAAACGAACACGGGAAACGAAGACGCACAATGAACCAAGCTCAAATTTGGAATTTTGCAAAAAGACCCCTCAAGTTTGAAGAATTGGCAAGAATGGCCCCTCATCTTTGAAGAACTTGTCACTTTTAACCCTCAAAAATGTTAATTGTACAAGTACTACCCTTGAAGATTGAAGAATGTGCAAAGAATGCCCTTGGAAATTGGTCAAATGCTCAAAAGTTAGTCAAAAGGGACAAAAGGACTTGATTGAAATTCATTTTGGACTTGGTATGAAAAGACATTTAACAATTGGACTGGCTGTGAGACCACTTAACAAGTTAAGTGGGACTGGTAATGCAAAATCCCTTCATAAGCCCACTATCAAACCCAGCCCAATCCCTTCTTAACCCGGTTTAATTATTAAGTTATGGTCAACCCACGGTCAACAAACCCCACTTTCCTTAATTCCCTCCTTAACACAAAATTTGAAAAGTTAATTAAACAAAACAAATCAAAACTACCCCTAATTAACTAGAACCCTAAATCAACCCAGTTTTGATTAACCACCAAATCAAAGGGATTTTCCCTATAAACCTCCAGATCTCAAATTCACACTCCCCTCACCTAATCCCACCACTCAAAATACATCCACGTGTCCCTGTGGTCCTTCCCCAACCCTCCCCTGTCAACATCCTTTTCCCAAAACCCAAAACCCCGACAAGATGAACGATTCCCATGCACTACTTGGCCTCCAAGTTGATATTAACGTCCAAGATGAAGTCCTACAACTGTCAAGCACATGGAATCACTTTTTTTTGACCAAATTCGTCAACAAAGAAAGGGGCAAAATTGAGAATTCCTTAGATTAGGGTTTCAAGCTTTGTAATATTTTAATTCATGTTCTAGTATGTTCTTTTAGCAGTATAAAATGAGGAGCCTGTTCCTCATTTTTCTTGTTCCAGTTTTCTTCATAAAATTTTGTATTTTCCTTTTTAATAAAATTAAAGTTTGGTGTTTGTGTTGGAGCAATTATAATTCCTTTTAATGTTTGTTTAAAGTTGAAAAAAAAAATTTAGTGAAGTTAAACTGAGTTCCATTTAGTTTGTGAAGAATTTGTGTGTTAAGATTTTCAAAGGGTGTTTTAAAGGAAGTTTTTTAGGTTCTGAAATCAAGATTTTTGAAGTGAAAGTGGAAAAATTCTTTGATTATTGGACTTGAGAAGTGATATTAAAACGTGTAGGAAGTTTTGGAAAAATTTGGAAGTTTTTAAGAAAGAATTAGGAAAACAGAATATCATTATATTTGTTGTTTCTTTTGATTTTTTCTTTGACAGGTTGAGCATTTGCTTGTTGATCCTTGTACTGCACCAACCCGAGTTGGTTTGGAGGTGGTTTTTCAACCACAAGACCCTTGGATGTAAGGGATCTAAGGTACTTCCATTTTTCTTTTGAAAAATTTCAGAAAAGTGTAGTTGGATTGGTCTTGATTGATTGTTTAGTATTTGTGTGTTAATCTGCTTTGATTGGTGTTATTTTGAGTTGTTATACATGTTTAGATGCTATTGAATCAGTTTTCATAGGTTTTGTAAGGTTTTTCTTTGAAAAAGTTGGTTTTCAAAAAGTTAATAGGCTGTTTGGCAATAGATGTTAGCAGGGTAGAACATTTAATTTGTGCCTTGATAGTGTGTTAAAAGGTTAATAAAAGGTTAAGATAGATTACAAAGCTGTTGTGAGTTATTTTGGAACAAGATTTGAACAAGATTGGTGCTTAAAAAGTGAAAAAGTGAGCTTGAAAATCTGCTAGGACTTTTTATACTTATCTTTCAAGAATTTTTATGCATGATCTTGGATCTCTGTTAGGAGATAGGGTGATTGAGTTAGTGCTACTTCTTGAGTGTTAGTTGGTGTATGCTTGTGCAAAATTTGGGAAGCTAGAACTCAATAAGCTGCTAGAAATCTGCTCTAGAACCACCAGACATAGCAAACTGTCACAGAGACTTGCTTGGCCTGTATGTGCATATTGTGATCGTTTTGTGAGCTCATTTGGTTGTTTCTTGTGTGTCCTGACTCCTTGTGCTCAGAAAGAGCACAAGGGTGCCATTGTGATCCAAAAACACCATACAATCCAAAACAAACTTCCAAGCCCTCTTGGAAGGTTTCACCATCTGTGAAGAAAAGGAAAAAAGCAAAAAGAACTTGGTGTTCATCATAATACAATCTGTCACGTTTTTGACTTGGAATTGAACTTATTCAGTGTTAAAAAGTGTAACTGGATTGGAATTAAGCATTGGTTAAGGTCACAAGTTGGATTGAAAAGTTAAAAAGAAAAAAAAATATATAAATAAAAAAGGGGGTCTCGCCAGCATCGAACCCACAATCCTCACACTCACAACACACACCTCTTACCGCTGCCCTAGGGACTTTGACTGGTAAGAGGTTGTGTTGTTTTAAATATAAAGGGTTTTCTTTTCTAGCTTATTAAAACAAGCCGTGAGCTATTAAGCTCTTTTCTGCTTATTTGTTTAACTTATTTTTCACTTCTTATTTTTCTTAGGGCCTTTATAGAATTTGTGGTTTTTCTAGACTGGTTTTAGATTTTTCCATTTATTAAATTATTTTTTAGGATTTATTTTGTACCCGTTTTTAGAAAAGTCATTAAAAAATAGAAAAAATAGTTTTAATTTTTAGGAAAAATCATTTTTAGGTTTTATTTAATATTTTTGAGGTTTACATGTGAAAAAGTTTTCAAAAACTTTAATTTTTGATTTTATTTGATTTTAGGTTTTTTATTAAATTTTGAAAATTAATATAAAATTCATTAAAAGGTTTCAGAAACTTTTGTTTACATTTTCTTCTTAGTTAGAATATTTAGGATTTTTGAGAATTTTTTAGAATTTATTTGAGGACTTTTAATTTTTTAGAATATTTTAATATTATTTTATTCATTAAAATAAAAAGTTTTATTTTTATTTCTTTTTCATTTTTCCTAGATACTAGACATTTAAATAGGACCTTTGTCACTTTCCAAATAATTTTTAGGCTTTTCAATTAATTTTTAGAATTAATTTAAGATTTAATACATTTTAATAGTTTTTAGGAGTTTAAAAATAGTTTAATTAGGTTTTAAAATTTTTAAAAATAGTTTTTAGTTTAATTAGGTCATTTTTGAGGTTTACAAACTATAAAATCTTGTTTAGGGCTTTTTAATATTTAAAAGTGATTTTTAGGGCTTTAATTAGCATTAAAAAGTCATTATTAAATTAATTAAAAGGTTTTGGCAAGTTTGAATTTTTTGTAAACTCTTAGAATATTATTTGGGAGTTTTTAGTAATTTTAGGAATTTTTAGATTAAAATTTTAAATTTAGCACTTTTTACGTTCTTCGTCGTAACTTTCTAGTAGTCTTTTTGCCATTTTTTTGTGTTTTTCATCTTCGTCATTTTCTCTTCTTTTCTTCTCATTAATAATCAAAAACATAATCAATCATTCATTACACAACACACGTGCCTCCTCGAGAGAACGAACTCACCTTCTTAAGGGTCATAAGTGCTTGGTTTTCCTAAACCGACGCTTAATACTTACCGCTTTTTGTGTTGCTTTGTTTTTCCTAAAATAAAGTATATACAAAATCACTATATCAATGGAAAAATCTAAAACCAGTCTAGAAAAACCACAAATTCTATAAAGGCCCTAAGAAAAATAAGAAGTGAAAAATAAGTTAAACAAATAAGCAGAAAAGAGCTTAATAGCTCAAGGCTTGTTTTAATAAGCTAGAAAAGAAAACCCTTTATATTTAAAACAACACAACCTCTTACCAGTCAAAGTCCCTAGGGCAGCGGTAAGAGGTGTGTGTTGTGAGTGTGAGGATTGTGGGTTCGATGCTGGCGAGACCCCCTTTTTTATTTATATTTTTTTTTTCTTTTTAACTTTTCAATCCAACTTGTGACCTTAACCAATGCTTAGTTCCAATCCAGTTACACTTTTTAACACTGAATAAGTTCAATTCCAAGTCAAAAACGTGACAGATTGTATTATGATGAACACCAAGTTCTTTTTGCTTTTTTCCTTTTCTTCACAGATGGTGAAACCTTCCAAGAGGGCTTGGAAGTTTGTTTTGGATTGTATGGTGTTTTTGGATCACAATGGCACCCTTGTGCTCTTTCTGAGCACAAGGAGTCAGGACACACAAGAAACAACCAAATGAGCTCACAAAACGATCACAATATGCACATACAGGCCAAGCAAGTCTCTGTGACAGTTTGCTATGTCTGGTGGTTCTAGAGCAGATTTCTAGCAGCTTATTGAGTTCTAGCTTCCCAAATTTTGCACAAGCATACACCAACTAACACTCAAGAAGTAGCACTAACTCAATCACCCTATCTCCTAACAGAGATCCAAGATCATGCATAAAAATTCTTGAAAGATAAGTATAAAAAGTCCTAGCAGATTTTCAAGCTCACTTTTTCACTTTTTAAGCACCAATCTTGTTCAAATCTTGTTCCAAAATAACTCACAACAGCTTTGTAATCTATCTTAACCTTTTATTAACCTTTTAACACACTATCAAGGCACAAATTAAATGTTCTACCCTGCTAACATCTATTGCCAAACAGCCTATTAACTTTTTGAAAACCAACTTTTTCAAAGAAAAACCTTACAAAACCTATGAAAACTGATTCAATAGCATCTAAACATGTATAACAACTCAAAATAACACCAATCAAAGCAGATTAACACACAAATACTAAACAATCAATCAAGACCAATCCAACTACACTTTTCTGAAATTTTTCAAAAGAAAAATGGAAGTACCTTAGATCCCTTACATCCAAGGGTCTTGTGGTTGAAAAACCACCTCCAAACCAACTCGGGTTGGTGCAGTACAAGGATCAACAAGCAAATGCTCAACCTGTCAAAGAAAAAATCAAAAGAAACAACAAATATAATGATATTCTGTTTTCCTAATTCTTTCTTAAAAACTTCCAAATTTTTCCAAAACTTCCTACACGTTTTAATATCACTTCTCAAGTCCAATAATCAAAGAATTTTTCCACTTTCACTTCAAAAATCTTGATTTCAGAACCTAAAAAACTTCTTTTAAAACACCCTTTGAAAATCTTAACACACAAATTCTTCACAAACTAAATGGAACTCAGTTTAACTTCACTAAATTTTTTTTTTTCAACTTTAAACAAACATTAAAAGGAATTATAATTGCTCCAACACAAACACCAAACTTTAATTTTATTAAAAAGGAAAATACAAAATTTTATGAAGAAAACTGGAACAAGAAAAATGAGGAACAGGCTCCTCATTTTATACTGCTAAAAGAACATACTAGAACATGAATTAAAATATTACAAAGCTTGAAACCCTAATCTAAGGAATTCTCAATTTTGCCCCTTTCTTTGTTGACGAATTTGGTCAAAAAAAAGTGATTCCATGTGCTTGACAGTTGTAGGACTTCATCTTGGACGTTAATATCAACTTGGAGGCCAAGTAGTGCATGGGAATCGTTCATCTTGTCGGGGTTTTGGGTTTTGGGAAAAGGATGTTGACAGGGGAGGGTTGGGGAAGGACCACAGGGACACGTGGATGTATTTTGAGTGGTGGGATTAGGTGAGGGGAGTGTGAATTTGAGATCTGGAGGTTTATAGGGAAAATCCCTTTGATTTGGTGGTTAATCAAAACTGGGTTGATTTAGGGTTCTAGTTAATTAGGGGTAGTTTTGATTTGTTTTGTTTAATTAACTTTTCAAATTTTGTGTTAAGGAGGGAATTAAGGAAAGTGGGGTTTGTTGACCGTGGGTTGACCATAACTTAATAATTAAACCGGGTTAAGAAGGGATTGGGCTGGGTTTGATAGTGGGCTTATGAAGGGATTTTGCATTACCAGTCCCACTTAACTTGTTAAGTGGTCTCACAGCCAGTCCAATTGTTAAATGTCTTTTCATACCAAGTCCAAAATGAATTTCAATCAAGTCCTTTTGTCCCTTTTGACTAACTTTTGAGCATTTGACCAATTTCCAAGGGCATTCTTTGCACATTCTTCAATCTTCAAGGGTAGTACTTGTACAATTAACATTTTTGAGGGTTAAAAGTGACAAGTTCTTCAAAGATGAGGGGCCATTCTTGCCAATTCTTCAAACTTGAGGGGTCTTTTTGCAAAATTCCAAATTTGAGCTTGGTTCATTGTGCGTCTTCGTTTCCCGTGTTCGTTTTTGATTGATTCTTGTATTCTTTTGTCCATTCCACAATATCCGTACCTAAAAATACACAAGTAACAAACACGAGCATATATTTGGCATATTTCATGATTTTTAATGCATTTAAAGTCCGTTTTCGATGATGAGATCATGTATAAAAGCCATCTCATCACTTATTGAGTGAGCTTATTGGAAATTTCTTTTGACAGATCTCTTAAGCATCCTAAAAGAGGGTTGTGTGTCAAATTAGAGCTTATGGCATTAGCTTTTGGCTTAATGGGCTGAAAAGCCCAATAAGAATAAGCTTTGTGTTCAATAAGCTATGATAAGCACATTTTCAGCTTTTGGGCCTTTAGAGTTTTGTTCTTAGAATTAAATTTTAAGTCAAATAGGGCTTTTCCAAGTCAACTGGGCCAAGTTTGACTTTTTGGGCCCAAAAGCCCATTTGTGTTGACTGTTTTTGGATTTGGCCCATTTGAGGGCCCATCAGGGGTATTTTGGTACTTTCACTTTGATTTTCTGATTATTTAGGTTAAAATAAACTAGTTTGCAAGTTTTTAGAATTTCTTATAATTTTTGGATTTTTAATATTATTTTATTATTATTTTATTATTATTTTTAAAATTCCATATTTTCCAACTTTTTACATTTTTCTTAGGTTTAATACATCAAAATAGGAATTTAGCAACTTTTAGAATAATTTTATCACTTATAGATTAATTTTTATAATTATCTTAAGTTTTAATAGTTTTTGATTCATTTTAAATAGTTTTTATTAGTTCTAAAATTTCTAAAAATAGTTTTTAATCTTTTTAGGTCATTTTAGAGGTTTATCAATTGAAAAATCTTTATTTGGGCTTTTTGATAATTAATTTGATTTTTAGGGCTTTAATTAGCATTTAAAAATTGAATATTTAATTATTTAAAAGGTTTGAAAAAGTTTTGATCATTGGTAAACTCTTAGTTTATTATTTTTTATTTTTGGTGAATTTTTGGTAATTTTTAGAATTTATTTTTATTTTTGTGATTTCTAAGGCTCTACGTCTTAACTTTCTAATAGTGATTTTGTGTTAATTTTTATTTTTACGATTTCGTCATCTTCTTTTCAAATCCCCTTCTAAACCAATCATTAATCACAAACATTTTACAAGTTTTTCACACACATATACCTCCTTGGGAAACGAACTTTCACACCATTAAGGGTCATTAGTGTTGATTTTCCTAAATCACCGCTTGATACTTACCGCTTTTACGCCTTTTTCCTAAAAGGTCGTATTTTACCACAATCAATTTTGGCGCCGCTGCCGGGGAGGTGTGTCGTGATTAATTTGCATTGTTGTTTTTAATATTAACCAAATAGTATTTGTATTAGTAGAACTCTACTAATACGTATTATCGGTTTTCTTGGTTTTTCTTGTATAAATATTACTATATTGTATTAAGTATCACAATAAATTTACAATATCTCCAAAAGTGTGAAAACACAACCTTAATTGGGATTTCATCACTCAATGATTGTATTCGAATCTCAAACAAAAAGAAAAAGGCAAAAATAGATAAATACTTTCGTGAAGCTCGATTTTGAAAAATACAAACTATAAGGTGGGTATAAGGCGGGTATTATAAAATATAACCTAAGGAAAAAGGCTCTTAAGTGCTTCGCGCCGCCTCGTTTCCCCGCTTGCTTGTGAGTATTTTGAGATTGAAGGCTAATCGAGGGTTTTGCCGCCCAAAGTATTATTACGTATAATATATTTGCTTGGTTTTCTTTGTGATTAAAACCTCTTGAACAATTTGGTTTTCACCAAAGTTCTAAAGTCATTCGAAGGCGTTCACTCCACATGATCGTTTTCATTCCTTCGAGGCTTCTTTAATCAAGAGTTTGATTCGAGGAGAGATTTTGTAGATTGTTGTCTACGAAGATACACCAAAATCCAAAAAATTAAATATCATCAAAAACACAAAAAAATTGAAAATTCACAAAACACCCAAAAAGAATCTTCTTTGCTCACCTCCCATTCTTCGTGAAGTTTATGATCACTCGTAATCAAGCAAAACGAGCTCGTAAACGACTTCAAAAACAAGCCAATCAAGAGACGTTGATTGTTGAAGAACCTCCAATTGTTAAACCTATTGTAGAACAAGAAGTCGTCATGGCTAATCGTACTATGATGGAGTTGCTACAAGCACCCACCGAGGGTTTTGGAGAGGCTATTGTGATTCCTGCCATCCTTGCGGAGAATTTCGAGATTAAGACGGGTTTAATGTCGATGTTGCAAGCAAATAAGTTTAGAGGTCACGAGAAAGACAACCCGCATTACCACATTAGGAATTTTAACCGTCTCACCGCCACTAGCAAATTTAAGGATGTTCCACATGACGCCATTAAGATGATGTTGTTTCCATACTCGTTGGATGGACCCGCTAAAATTTGGCTCGAGAAAGAACCGCCAAATTTGATTTTGACATGGGCCGATCTCGTTTCTAAGTTTGAGAACAAGTTTTTTCCACCATCTAAAACAACACACTTGAAAAATGAGATTTCACGATTTGTGCAAAGAAATAATGAAAGTTTTTCAATGGCATGGGAACGATTTAAAGAAGTGTTACATGAATGTCCACACCATGATTTTACGGAATTACATCAAGTGGATACTTTTTATAATGGGCTTAATGATCATGAACGAGATTATTTAAATGCCGCCGCGGGTGGTAATTTTTTGTGCAAGACGACAAATGAGGCTTTACAAATCATTGAAAATAGATCTAAGGTTTATAACCCTCGTAACACACCGAGTGTTGCCAATATGGGTTCGTCATCTTCGTCACAATCGTCTCGTAGCATTAATGCCTTACATGATGAAGCTAATGAGGAAAATCGGTTTTTTGATAGATTTGCTAATCTAATGTCCCATTGGAAGGCTCAAGAAGCTTCCAATTCCGCTTCGGTTAAAGCGGTTGCTAAGAGTTGTTTATCTTGTGGGGGAGCTCATGATCTTTCCGAGTGCATTACCGCGGATGGTAACACTTCGAGTGCTTATGTAGCAACGGGAACTTACAACCAAAACGGTCAAGGTTCCCGCCAAAATCAAGCTCCACCAAACCAAAATGTTAACAATTATCGAAACAACAACCAAGGTAATTACCAAGGCAACACACGCAATTACAACAAAGGGAATTATCAAAGTGGGAATGGACAAATTTCTAATCAAAACCAAAACCGTGATTTTCAAAACACTACACAAGGTTTTCAAAATGCTCACACTAAAAATTTGCAAGGAGAATTTTTGGATTATGCAAAAGCAAATGATGCTAAATTTGATAATATGCAACGTGAGATGATTAGCTTAAGATCCGAGTTGAAAAACGAGCTAAAAAATGAACTTGCTAATGAACTTAAAACTCATGCAAACAAAATGGAAGGAAATGTCCAACGTCTTCAACAAAATCAACAAAAGATGGAATTAGGACAACATGAGATTAAGCAAGAGTTATTAAAAGCGTATGTTAGGCAATCAAAATTTGAGGACCGAATGGCTAAGATGTTTGAAGCAATCATGTGTAAACCCTCTTCATCGGGTGGTCTTCCTAGTGATACCATTGCAAACCCGAAGGGAGAAATGAAGGTTATTACTACACGAAGTGGTAAAACTTTCAAGGAACCAATCTCTCGTCCAAGTACTTCTAAGGAGAAGGAAATCGAGAAAGAACCCGAGGTGATGGTCGAAAAGGAGCATATTACAATCCCACGAAGTACCGCTCATACCACACCTACGGTTGAACCAATACCAATTGTGGAACCCGAGTTTCCAAGGCCGTTGCCTAATGACCAACCCACACCACCTTTACCCTACCCTTCGAGACGAAACAAAGAGAAGTTGCAAGAACGTAACAAACAACAAATCGAGCTTTTTATAAAAATGTTTCAACAAGTGCATTTTGATGTGAGTTTAGCTGACGCGTTGTTATATATGCCTCGTTTTGCTTCCACTTTTAAAAGTATGATGAGCGATAAGGAAAAGCTTTCAAAGCTTGCTAATTGCTCTTCGGTTTATCTTAACCGCATACCAGAAAACGTTGGTGACCCCGGAAAATTTCTCATTCCTTGTGACATACAAGATATGAAAGAATGCCTCGCCTTGGCCGATCTTGGTGCAAGCATTAATTTGATGCCATTTTCCATTTGGAAATCGCTTTCGCTTCCGGCTCTCATTCCTTCGAACATGTCCATCGAGATGGCCGATCATTCTACGATTATGGCATGTGGAGTAGCCGAAGATGTTTTCGTGAAAGTGGGGAAGTTCTACTATCCCATTGATTTTATAGTAGTTGACATTCCCGCGGATCCTCAAGTTCCTCTAATTTTAGGTCGTTCATTTTTAGACACTTCGAGATCGCTTATTGATGTTCATGCGAGAACTATCACTTTGAGATTCAACGAAGAGGAACTTGTTATAAACGCTACTCAAAACTCGAAACCTTCTCATGTTTATGCAATCGCTACCATCAATCACATTGACATCGTTGATGTGGTTTGCGATGAGTTTTCACAAGAAGTGTTAGGTTTTTCCGATAGCTCGTCAAGTGGCAATCCCACTATTTTGGATCCAATTCTTGCTAATTCCACACCAAATCTTACTCCATTCCAAGGAGGCGATTTCACTTCAAATGAAATCGACAATGAAGATGAGGTGTTGATTAGTGATGATACTTCTATTCCACCATTTCTTTCGCCGGTGGAAGTTATGAGTGTTGAACCAAAATCTTCAATCGAGGAACCACCTATCCTTGAATTGAAAGATCTTCCTTCTCACCTTGAATAGCATTCTTGGAAGGTGATGACAAGTTGCCGGTTATTATTGCAAAAGGTCTTGCCAATAATGAAAAAACCGAGCTCTTGAAAGTTCTTAAGGCTCATAAAGGGGCAATTGCGTGGAAAATATCCGACATTAAGGGTATTGACCCAAAATTTTGTACTCACAAGATTTTAATGGAGGAGGACTACAAACCCGCAATTCAAAGTCAAAGAAGGGTGAATCCCAAAATTCACGATGTCATTAAAAAGGAGGTCCTTAAACTCCTTGACGCGGGAAAGATTTATCCTATATCCGATAGCCCATGGGTGAGCCCAATCCATTGTGTCCCTAAAAAGGGAGGAATGATCGTTGTGCCTAATGAAAACAACGAGTTAATTCCCACTCGTGTTGTGACCGGTTGGAGGGTGTGTATTGACTACCGAAAGTTAAATGACGCCACTCGTAAAGACCACTTTCCTTTGCCCTTCATGGATCAAATGTTAGAGCGACTTGCTGGAAATGAATTCTATTGCTTTTTAGATGGTTTTTCCGGTTACTTTCAAATCCCTATCGACCCTCGTGATCAAGAGAAGACTACGTTTACGTGTCCTTATGGAACATTCTCTTATCGTAGGATGCCTTTCGGACTTTGTAATGCACCCGGTACGTTTCAACGGTGGATGATGGCAATTTTTCACGATATGATCGAGAAGTCGATGGAAGTGTTTATGGATGACTTCTCGGTGTTTGGTAATTCGTTCACGTCATGTTTATCTAATCTCGAGCAAATGTTAAAACGTTGTGAAGAAACCAATCTTGTGCTTAATTGGGAGAAATGTCATTTTATGTGTAAACAAGGAATCGTCTTAGGACATAAGGTGTCGAAGGTGGGGATTGAGGTCGATAAAGCTAAAGTAGACGTCATCGCCAAGTTACCTCATCCCAAAACCGTTAAGGGAGTTAGGAGTTTCCTAGTCCACGCGGGCTTTTACCGTCGTTTCATCAAGGACTTTTCGAAGATTTCTCGTCCTATGACACACCTTCTCGAGAAGGATGCTCCTTTTAACTTCAATGAGGATTGTGTTAAGGCTTTCGAAACTCTAAAAAGGAAACTTACCGAAGCTCCCATTCTTGTTTCTCCTAATTGGGAATTACCCCTTGAAATCATGTGCGATGCAAGTGATTATGCTATAGGGGCCGTCTTAGGGCAACGTTATGACAAGCATTTTCGTCCTATCCACTATGCTAGTAAGACGATGACCGAGGCTCAATTAAAATACACCACAACGGAAAAGGAATTCTTTGCCGTGGTCTATGCTTTTGAGAAATTCCGACCTTAATTCGTCTTAACTAAAAGCATTGTGTATACCGACCATTCGGCTATCAAGTATCTCTTAGCTAAGCAAGATGCTAAGCCGAGATTGCTTCGTTGGATGCTCCTCCTCCAAGAATTTGATGTCACCGTGCTTGACAAAAAAGGAGCCGAGAATCTAGCGGCCGATCATCTCTCTCGTCTAGAAGATCCTCACAAAGATGTTTTCGAGAACAAGGAAATTACCGAAACATTTCCTCTTGAGACTCTCGGTGTAGTGAATTCTAAAGAGACCACCCCATGGTTTGCCGACATTGCAAATTACCAGGCGGGCAATTTCATAATCAAGGGTATGACGACACAACAAAAACGAAAATTCTTTCGTGACGTCAAGTTCTATTTTTGGGACGACCCTTATCTCTTTCGGATTTGTGCGGATCAACTCGTTCGACGTTGTGTTTTTGGTGCCGAAGCTTCTAATATTCTTAGAGCTTGTCACGAGGGACCCACGGGTGGTCACCACGGTGCTAATCTCACGGCTAAGAAAGTGTTCGATGCCGGTTTCTTTTGGCCTTCTATCTATCGTGATGCACACGCAGTTGTGAAGTCGTGTGATTCGTGCCAACGTCAAGGAAAATCGTCTCAACGTGATGAAATGCCGCAAAACATAATTCAAGTGTGTGAGATTTTCGACATATGGGGAATAGACTTTATGGGGCCGTTCCCATCGTCTCATGGCAACAAATATATCCTCGTCGCGGTGGACTACCTTTCTAAGTGGGTGGAAGCTAAGGCTTTGCCTACTAATGATGCTCGTGTGGTAGTGAAGTTTTTGAAGCAACTATTCTCTCGGTTCGGAACCCCTCGTGCTATTATAAGCGATCGTGGAACCCATTTTTGTAATGACCAAGTCGAAAAGGTTCTAAAGAAATATGGAGTTACTCATCGTCTTTCTACGGATTATCACCCGCAAACGAGTGGGCAATTCGAGGTTTCGAACCGAGCTTTGAAGAGGATTTTAGAGAGGTCAATTGCAGAAAACCGTGCTTCATGGTCCGATAAACTCGATGACGCTTTATGGGCCTTTAGGACCGCTTATAAGACACCTATCGGTTGCACTCCTTATAAGTTAGTCTATGGGAAGAATTGTCATTTGCCCATTGAGTTGGAGCATAAGGCATATTGGGCCCTTAAGCATGCTAATTTTGACTTGAAGACCGCGGGAGATCACCGGAAAATACAATTGAATGAATTGGATGAATTAAGGGACAATGCTTATGAAAATTCATTAATTTTTAAAGAAAAGACTAAAAAGTTTCATGATTCAAAGATTAAAAACCGGGTTTTTAACGTTGGTGATCAAATGTTGCTTTTTAACTCTCGTTTTAAGATATTTTCCGGGAAATTGAAATCTCGATGGTCGGGTCCGTTCACCATTACACAAGTGTTTCCATATGGGACCATTGAGCTAGCTCAAGATGATGGTCCTAATTTCAAGATGAATGGACATAGGCTTAAGCACTACTTTGGTGGGGAAATTTCTTCAATGGTTGCCCCCGACCAAGTCACCTTCCCCAATGATAATTAGCATTGAGGGGATCGAGTCGAGCTCATGACTCGGTAATCAAAAACAAGGTGCCTCGTGGGGGAGATCCCATGCTTATCTTTATGCTCACTATTCACTAATAAGGGGACTTGTACCCTTTCAACTCGTTGTCTCGTGGTTATTTGTGATTGTGTTATCTAGATCATCATCATCATCTACGATTGAAGACTCTCGTGTTCGTTTACGTGAGCCTCCATCGTTCGTTTGAAGAAGTTTTTCACGATTCCATGACATATCCTTTATTATTCTAACAATTATATTTTAACATACTTAATAAACGGCTTTAGATATATTGTTGATCACCCTTTCCATGCTAGATCCTAAGCATTCGACTCTTCGTCTCTAGTATGGGGGTGCTCCACCTTTAGACTCGAAACATTGAGGACAATGTTTACTTTTAGTATGGGGGGTGAATAGGTACTTGCTTTGCTACGCCCTCACGCTTTCCAACTTTCAATGTTTTGTTTTGCTAATAAGGCTAAAAATGGCCAAATTTTAAAATTTTTCTTAGTTTTCATAAGTGTTTTTAAGACACGAATGTATATTTTCCGATGGGTAGAATAAGAGTTAATTTTTGACTTGATGGGCATTTGGAGCCATTTACATTCCTTAACCCGCTCAATTCAAGTTTTGCTAGACTTTTATATAGGGAGCTTTAAAACGCGAAAGTCTTAATTCATACGGGTTAAGAACAAGAACTTTTCGCAAGTTCCTATAATTGATTCTAGAAAGTCACTTATCAAGGGAACTATAAAACGCATTCTCTAAACTTGAAAAAGTCCAAGAAAGTGCAAGATCCTATAGGTGGCTTAAAAACCCAAAAATTTGATTTGACATAGTCTTAATGAAAGCTAATCCAAATTCGGCTTAATTTTGACTTGCATGGCTAAGTATTCACGAGTCTCTTTAATTAGAGGTCTTTATATAGTGAAGAACGAGAAATGATAGAGTTAGACAAGTGATCATGCTAAACGTAGAACATGAAAATGTTCTTTCAAAAACTCATATGTTTTTAATTGTGGACTTTTCTTCCCATAAGATCAATGCATTAGGAATAAATCATATTTTCAATAAGTAAGGTCGTACGATTTGAAAGGTTACTTAGCCTCTAGCGCAAGATCGTTTAAAAGTTGCTCGGGGTTGAATAGAGTTCATAGCCAAGGCATAATTTATTGAAGCGGGACGCGAAGATTGGCGATCATCCAAAAAGGCCCTAACAAGGCATGAGGAGCTCTATTTTTGCTAAAGATCCAAAGATGATGTGAAGTATCATTATTCCTAAATCAATATGAAGGATCGAGACACACGACGAGAAGCTATTACTCCCCTAAAGAATGGAGAAAGTCTATCCAAAAAGACCCTAACAAGGTATGAGGATAAATATATCCAAGTCCGAAAAGGAGGCGTATCGTTGTATATCAAAATCCAAAGTAAAGATTGAAGAAAAATGATGAAGTCGTGGTCCTATATGAAGAATCTCTCAAAAACGTCAAGTGAAGAAATTCCAAATATATGAAGAGAAGACCATAATTTCAAGAACGTCTTCCCAAGATTTGAAGTATGAAGTACATGCCAAATATCGGTCCGAGAAAGGTCTCAAGTCGTGAAACGAGTTATGCCAAGATATGAACTTAAGGAGATACACGAGAAGCCGTTTTAAAAGATTTTGTCCTTCGGCTAACTATTGATCAAATCGTGCTACTTTGCTTTCGGACTAATAATTACTCAAATAAGTCAATATGAATCACTTGTGATCCATGACAAATAGATAAAAAATGCTAGTAACCCATTTCCTTTCATAATAACTAGGATTGCGGGGAGAAAAAGTATTACACAATTTGGACATATGAGTAGTGTTAGCATTATGACTGTACCAACAATGATCTTGTTTTTGCACTTAGCATGGAATGTATGACAATCAAGTATGACGAAGTTTACTCTAAGGGACATTTACTTTTTTCTATTCTTTGACTCTAAAAGTCACTTTTTGTGATGAAAATCATACATTATGTCTTTACACATCATCGTAGTATGTTGCAAGTCTTTTTACTCTTCAATAAAGGTTAATAAAATTTGAACTTTGGTGATGCTTTGATACTTTATTCTAGCATTGCGTGAGGGCACGGCAATGGCTTAGTATGGGGGAGTGATGAGATGGCATTTATACATGATCTCATCGTTCTTTTCGGGCTTTAAATGCATAAAAATGTCATAAAATACCATATATATGCTTGTGTTTGTTTACTTGTGTATTTTAGGTATGGATATCGTGAAAAAGACAAAAGATCACAAGTTACAAGGAAAAACGGACACGAGAAACGAAGCCGTACAAAGAACCGGGCCCTAATCATGGAAATCTCAACAAAATACCTTGAAGACTTGAAGACAAACAAGATTGATCCTCATTTATTGAAGAAATGACACTTAAAACCCTTGTATATTAATAATTACAAGTTTGGTCCCTTAAGTTTGTCAAAATTACACAAAAGGTCCTTCAGCTTTGAAGAAATGGCAAGATTAGTCCCTTAACAAATCAAAATTGCCAATAATGGTCCCTCATGAAGTCAAAGATACAATGAAGACCTTTGAAGATCAACAATATCCACAACCAGCCCTTGAATTATCCAAAAATGGCAAAAACAAACCTTGAAACACTTTTTGGAAAAGTTTGTGCCAAAAATGACAAAGTGTGAAACGTTGATACAAAGGAAATGGGCGCTGATAGAAGTTTACTCACAAATGCAAAAAGAAAGAAAGAAAAAGGACCAAGGCTGCCAAGTTTATAAGTTTAAACTCCTAAACACGCGCCAAACATCTTTTTCCCTAAGAAAACGGATCAAACGTGGCACTATTCATATTCTTCCACCCAGAAATTACTTTTACCAAACAAAGGGTAAAATGAAATTACCCTTACCCACACTTGATTCACACGCCTATAATCTCATCCCAACCTTAAAACACTCACTCCCACTCACTAAGAGGACCCACCACCAAAACCGTTTCACCATCATGTGACAACTTCCTCACCAAGGCTTGCCACGTGTCAAGATCAACAGCTGACACTCATTGCTTCATCACAAAGCTATTTTAAACGGTTTGGATGCATTTTGGACAGCTCACACCAAGAAAACGTCTAGAAGACCAAGGGCATTATAGAGAAATCACATCTAGGGTTTATGAATAGTGTTTAGCCAGGCATTTGCCTATAAAAGGAGACCTCAACATGTGAGAGTCCCTTTGTTCCAGTTTTAGGCTATCAATCTTTGTAATTCCTTTTTAAGTAATAAAATTTTGATTTTCTGAATTTTGAGAAATCTTGTTCTTGTTTATTAAAAGTTGGTGTTGGAATAGCCTAATTCTAAGTTCCATTTATATGTTTGAAGATTTTTGAGGAAAGGTTTTAGTTGATAAAGCTTGGGTTTCAAAAATCAGAAAGTGCTTGTTTATTTGATTTCACCTTATTGTTTGTTCATCTTAGCAGCAGTGGAAGCTGGTACTTGTTTTGCTAGTACCTCAGCTCAAACAATCCAGGGCCTGGATGTAGGTCTTGGAGGTTTGCACCTTCTTCCCTTTTCATTTTCTCTTTAAGTTTCTGATTATTTGTGATTTTTGTGGATTATTGCTTGAATCTGTGTTATTGTGGGTGATTATTGTTGATTTGGCTTGGTTTAATGTTATTGAGGTGTTACTGATCTGATTTGTGGGTTGAATCTTCATAAGCCTTTGAAAGTTTGCGAAATTATGTTTTAAAAGGGTGTTTGGGATTACTGCATAAGTTAGATTTGTGGCTTGTTAAGTGCTTGTGTGTTGTTTGCAAGTATTGGTATCTGTTTGCTGGGTGTTTTTGTTCATCTGTTTGCAGGTTTTGAGGCTTTGAACACATAGATTCTTGATTAGGCTATAAAATCTTAATAACTTTGTAAAATTGGCTAGGATTTTGAGGACACCTAGATCTAAGCATAGGCTAGGGCTAACAAGTGCTAAATCATAGTTAATCACACCAGGGTAGAAGGATTTGAGGCTTGAAATTGGATCAAGTGTCAAGTATATCAGCAAACTGTTTCTGCATATTGTTCATTGTTCATCAGTAACTTTTAGTGCTTTGATCTTGTTGATTTCTTTGATTCAGTGTTTGATTCTTGTTGCTTTGTGTTTATTGTTAGTTTATATAGCTTGTGTATGCATCTGGTTGAGTTTGGTTGGCTTATTCTGCTTAAATCTGCTTATTAAGTGCTTAACTGCTTATTTGCATATCTGGAGCATATCTGTGGACTGTTTGGCTTATTGTGGCTTATTGTGTGGATCATTTTGTGATTTTATTGTTGCTATTGACTCCTTGTGGTTCACTGATCACAAGGGTGCCTTTGTTTCCAATTGAATCAAACCAGAACTCTCAAATAAGCTTGGTCAATTAGTCAAAGCAGTGGGAACTCCTTTCCCCTGCTAGTTGCCACTGATAGTGCAATTTTGGTGTCAGCTTATCAATAAGCTATTATAGCTTATTCTAACCAGCAACAACTTTGTTTTTGTAATAGGTGCTCATATTTTGACCCATTTGTTCATACTGGAGCATTTGGGTGGTTGACTTTTAGGTTTGACTAGAAAACCAACTCCTTTGACTTTTACATAAGTTCATTTGTGCTTATTCTGGATTATTGGTTGTGCTTATTGGATTTTTGTTGATTGATATTGCTTATTGAGTCCATTTGAAAGCTTTTGCAAGTTGAATCAGCTTCTGAGGTGCATTATTTCTCAAAAATGACTATTTTGTCGTTTTGTGGATTTTTGCTTTTCTATTTTCTGGCTTATTGAGTGAGCTTATTGGAAATTTCTTTTGACAGATCTCTTAAGCATCCTAAAAGAGGGTTGTGTGTCAAATTAGAGCTTATGGCATTAGCTTTTGGCTTAATGGGCTGAAAAGCCCAATAAGAATAAGCTTTGTGTTCAATAAGCTGTGATAAGCACATTTTCAGCTTTTGGGCCTTTAGAGTTTTGTTCTTAGAATTAAATTTTAAGTCAGATAGGGCTTTTCCAAGTCAACTGGGCCAAGTTTGACTTTTTGGGCCCAAAAGCCCATTTGTGTTGACTGTTTTTGGATTTGGCCCATTTGAGGGCCCATTAGGGGTATTTTGGTAATTTCCCTTTGATTTTCTGATTATTTAGGTTAAAATAAACTAGTTTGCAAGTTTTTAGAATTTTTTATATTTTTTGGATTTTTAATATTATTTTATTATTATTTTATTATTATTTTATTATTATTTTTAAAATTTCACATTTTCCAACTTTTTACATTTTTCTTAGGTTTAATACATCAAAATAGGAATTTAGCAACTTTTAGAATAATTTTATCACTAATAGATTAATTTTTATAATTATCTTAAGTTTTAATAGTTTTTAATTCATTTTAAATAGTTTTTATTAGTTTTAAAATTTCTAAAAATAGTTTTTAATCTTTTTAGGTCATTTTAGAGGTTTATCAATTGAAAAATCTTTATTTGGGCTTTTTGATAATTAATTTGATTTTTAGGGCTTTAATTAGCATTTAAAAATTGAATATTTAATTATTTAAAAGGTTTGAAAAAGTTTTGATCATTGGTAAACTCTTAGTTTATTATTTTTTATTTTTGGTGAATTTTTGGTAATTTTTAGAATTTATTTTTATTTTTGTGATTTCTAAGGCTCTACGTCTTAACTTTCTAATAGTGATTTTGTGTTAATTTTTATTTTTACGATTTCGTCATCTTCTTTTCTAATCCCCTTCTAAACCAATCATTAATCACAAACATTTTACAAGTTTTTCACACACATATACCTCCTTAGGAAACGAACTTTCACACGATTAAGGGTCATTAGTGTTGATTTTCCTAAATCATCGCTTGATACTTACCGTTTTTACGCCTTTTTCCTAAAAGGTCGTAATTTACCACAATCACTTATTAAAACCAACTTATTACTATTTTAGAAACTTTCTATTTTAAGAAACTTTCTATTTTTAGCAGGTTACTTATAACAGTATTATAATACTAGAATACAGTAAAAATACACTAATCGGATTACAGTATAATATATAGTAATCAGAAGTACAAGATATACACTAATCAGTAAATATTTAAAGACAGCCAGAGTTATCAGATTTTACACAAACAGTACAACAATACAAGAACATAATAAAGCAAGTTAAGAACAGTAAAGAAATCAGTAAAGTCAGAGTAGGAGTTTCATTGGTTTTCCTTGCAGTCAGTTACTGGACACAAGGTACGGATTTTCCGTCCTTCAGTAAGGACTTCCTTTCTATGCATGATTAGGATTCCCCGTTTGCAGCCAAATGTTTTCCCCAGTATATGTTACAAATTATCAGAAATTATTTTAATAACTAAGATATTGCATGAGCCTTATATACAAGCATGACTAGTTAGTTGTACTAGTTACGGAGGTACCGTAACCATGACACTTGAGGCACCGGTGTCATGACTCACCTGTAGGAGAGTGATATCCTGCAGCGTCCCATTCAGCTCAGCTTGGCCATTTTATCAGTATTATTAGTGGGGCGTATGGATGCATCCTAGGCTATCAATTTACAGTTATCAGGTGAATGTGGTGTGTGCTCTACATTCTTCACATTGGAGCTGATCCCTCCACCCAACACAGTAATTAGAGGCCACCCCTCTACAGCATGACGAGGTCACCCCTCCAGTTATTCATGCAACATTTGTTACAGCACATGACCTATATAAGCTTTTGGTAATTAAATACAGTTAATGCATGTTTTCAGATTTAACATATAACTGTTCAGTTTTATTATTTATAAATCATACTTATCAGATTTTCTATAGTTTTCATCACACTCCATATATCAGTCTTTTAGCTTCAGTAATTAGTAATTATTTCAAGTTCAGTATATTATTATCATACATTATATCCGTTCACTGAGCGTCATGCTTAATACAAAGGATTTCCTCGTATAAAAATAGTTTATCGTCTCGTCTCGATTCGAATTGAAAAAGGATTAAATGTGTGACTCAGTCGTCTTTGGTAAAAAGCAAGAAAATGTCGTTGAGTATTTAAATAAAATAAAATAAAAATGAAAGCTTGAGAATATTAAACTAAAAATTAAGAATATAAAAATTAAATGACAAAAGTTTAACACCTTAATAAAAATAAAACAGAAAATAAAATTAAATAAAATAAAACAGTAAACTATAAAATTAACTTTTTCGGAGAAACAAACTTTTTCGAAACAATCCTTATTTTCGGGTAAAACACCCTATTTCCTGAAAAATGATAATCTTCGAAATAACACAAATCTTCTGAATAAACTAATGTTCTCGGAATAAATGGGATATTCGGAAAAACCTACTAATTCGGATAAAACAACATTTTTCGGAAAAACTAACTATATTCGGAAAAACTGGCCTTTTCGGAATAATGCCCTATTTCGGGAAAATTAACTATTTTCGGATAAAAAAGATTTTCAGAATAAGACTGATTTTCGGATAAACTCAAAATTTCGGATAAAAGACTGATTTTCGGATAAACAAGATTTCGGATAAATGGGTAAGTTTGGATAAACAAAACCCTTTTCCGAAGATGTAAAAATGGGAAGAACAGTAACAGATTAATCTAAAAACAGGGAATAAGCTACGATTAAGCAAAAACTAAATAAGCAATTAACCAAAACTTAATATAAACAAATTTTAAGAAAAACTAAATAAGCCACAAATTAAAAGCTTGAAAAACACTAATTAATATAAATATCTAAAATCAACTTTTTATAAAATAAACTATAAAACTCACTTAATCCAAACTAAGAAAAATCACACAATAAGCACCAAACATAATAAGCTATATAAATCAAACACATCAAAACCAATAGGCATAATCAATCAAACACATCAACAAAGCAATAAGCATAAAGATTAAGCAAACTACATGATTATATAAATCAAACAAGATTAAAATAAAGAAAGGTAGAATGAGAATGATTAATGAAAAGCTTGAAATTAAGATGAAGATTAAGAGATCCAATACAAGATTAATGTAAAAGCTTAAAACATTACAGAAAAGCTAGAAAGAGAAAGTAATATTAAGCTACTCCTAATGCATAAAAATAAAACAAAAATCTCCTACTAACTAACACCTCCTAATGACACATTAGGAGGGTATTTATAGGAGGAGTGGAAAATGTTGATGCTTTCTTCTTTCTTCTCGTCTTTTAAATTCTTCGTCTTTCTCGACGTTGTCTCGGGATTTGTCGATATGAAATGAACTCGTCTTCTAATTTTCTTCTTTTATTAGATTTGGTTCTTCGACTTCGTTAAACTTCCGTCTTTAGACTTTTTCTTTGATAAATCTTCAGAATAGGCCTTGGACTTCCGTTATTTTTGCACTCTTGATCTTTCAACTTCGTCTTTTGTCTTTTTCTTCGATAAAAGCCCGTGAAAGCCCGTGTTTTCTTCCCTTTTCACATTTTGGTCCTAAATCAAAACAAAAACACAAACCACGCATAATTCTGACTTTTACGACATTAAATACACGTTTAGGCTTGGTTATTATTATAATTAAGTGGTAAAAGGATGGGTGTTTTCACACCTATCAAATTTCCTACACTTGACCATTGCAATGCCCTCATGCAATGCATTATTTACAAAGCAAGATTTATATTTTCCGTCATAATTAACCCACCTTGGCCTTTATTAAACACAAGACATTAAGGAAACTTAAAAAGATAGAAAATTACAAAAATATTTAAAGGAAGAAAACAAGTAAAGAGATCGAAGACTTACATTAGGGCTTTTGGTGTCATGAATGTTTATCACCCTCAAGTTTCACGTTCCCCATACTAAGCTTAAAAACGAGATCATTGTTATTATAAGTTAGTAAAGCTAACACGCACTCATGTGGCCCAATTATTCACTTAGACTCCCTTATTCCTAGGTGTCTCTTATATTTTATTGTTGTCTTGAATAATCACGAGGATGCATTGTTAACTTATTTCGATAGTTTATTTAGGCTGAAAATAAAGTAGGACGATTAATCAATAGTTAGCTAAAGGACAAAATCTTTTAAAACTGCTTCTCGAGACCTCATAAAGTTCATATCTTGGCATAACTCACTTCACGATTTGAGACCATTCTCTCGATATTTGGCATTGACTTCATACTTCGAATCTTGAGAGATGATCTTGAAATAATGGTATTCTCTTCATAATAGGAATTTCTTCACTTGAAGTTTTTGAGAGATTCTTCATACTTGGACCATGAAATCTTCATTTTTATCCAATCTTTATTTGGGATTTTGATATACAACGATCTGTCTCCTTTTAGGACTTGGATCTATTTATCCTCATACCTTGTTAGGGCCTTTTCGGATAGACTTCTCCATGATCTTTAGGGGAGTATTTGCTTTTCATCGTGTGTCTCGATCCTTCATATTGATTTTTGATAAAATGATTCTTCACGTCACTTTGGATCTTTAGCAACAAAATGTAGCCCTCATGCCTTGTTAAGGCCTTTTCGGACTCGCCAATCTTCGCATCCCGCTTCAATAAGTTATGCCTTAGCTATGAACTCTAATTAATACCGAGCAACTTTTAAACGATCTTGTGCTAGAAGCTAAGTAACTTTTCAAATCATACAACCTTACTTATTGCAATTAAATTTATTAACAAGCGATGGGAGAAAAAGCTCATAATTAACTCACATAAATTCATGAAAGAATACCAAACTTATAACTGACTCTATCATCTCTCGTTCTCCACAATTTAAAATCTCAAGGAATGAGACTCGTGGATACTTATCCTATTAAATCAAAGCTTTGGGTTTTCAAGTCATCTACAGCATCTTGCAACTTCTTAGACTTTTTCAAGTTTAGAATTCGCATTTTAAAGTTCCCTTGATAAACGACTTTCTAGGATCAATTATAGGAACTTGCGAAAAGTTCTTGTTCTTAACCCGTATGAGTTAAGACTTTCGCGTTTTAAAGTTCCCTATATAAAAGCCTAGCAAAACTTGATTTAAGCACGTTAAGGATACTAGCTAGAGTAAACTTTGATAAGTAAACTCAGGTTGAGTCAAAAGATTCACCACGGGCCTAATATATCAAAGACATCTAAACTTATTAAAACCATTTTATTAAATAAAAGAAAATAACAATAACAAAGGAAAATACTAATAGGTCAAAATAGATCAAAAATTTTGAAAATTGTAGAAAAATCAATTTTCCGGTTAAAATGAGGACAAATACATGGAAAAGCCCACTTAACTTCGATAGAAGTCCCCCTACACTTAAGATAAACATTGTCCTCAATGTTTAAGCATGTGGGAGTAAACTTCCCTACACTTAGGATATTGTGCACGTTGTTTAAATCTTGTTAAGGAAGAGAAAACTAAAGTGATTCCTATTTTAATATTGAAGAATATAAAATAGTGAATCAAAAGAGTTTAGGATAGAACCGGGAAGACGGGAACACGGAATCACGGGTCGTTAAAAGTCATCAAGAATCGATCTTTGAAAGCTCGAATCCCTGCACATCATAAGAAAGAAAACAACAAACACATACTAGGTTCCCCCTACACTTATTATAAAAACGGATAAAAAGGATAGATACTCGGGTTGCCTCCCGAGAAGCGCTTGTTTTTGTTCACCAAATCGTGAGCCTGACTCGACCTTGATTAGAATGGTAAGAACCTTGAAGAACATCCACCGGGGTCAAATACATGGTTTTCATCCATCAAGTAGCACAAGCTTAAGGTGAGCAAGACAAGCCAAAGAAGAGTAGGCGAGGTTCCCTGAAGCAATTGTTGAGCACGATGGTAGAAGGTATGATGAAGTGAAAGCATAGCTTCAGAAGTTCCAAAAATCTTTCCTTTTATTTCATCAGATGGATACTGAGATGGCTTAAAAGTTGTGATACCCGGATCGAACACCTTTTCCTTTAGGGGAAAATAAGACTTAGGCTCAGTAGACCTTGAAGATTCGCCCATAAAACGCACAATCTCATCCGAAGAAGGTGGAAAGAGAGGTGTTAAGACATAGGTACTACGGATGTTGGTGTCGTCCGGTTTATTCTCCTTTGAAACGGGTTTCTTAATATCCGAAGGAGGATAAAGACCATAATCAAAGTCCAAAGGAGGAGAATCATGCTCATTGGGGAAGTATGTATTGGGGAAGTAGCAAAATCTTCCTCAAATGAGTAATTATCCAAAGTAGGATCAAACATTGTTGGCAGAGGATCTTCATCAAAAATAGGAGCATAATCATCATTAGGAGACATATCATTTGAAGAATCACTTGAAAGAGTGTCAACATCATCAAAGTCATCATAAGTTGTCATGTCTTTATACTCTGAAGAAAAATCATCATAATCATCTCCATCGGAACTCGAGTCATCATCATATTCATCATAGGTCGGTGGAGAATCATAAATTGGTGGGGGATCCAAATTGGAGAGAGAATCATCAAGATCGTCCACATAATCTTGGAAAAGTGGATTATCATAGCAAGACTCGAAAAGAGGATTGTTGTGTATCACAAAATCATCAAGCTTTATGCTATCCAAAGGAGTTGTATCAAGCTCGACTTGCAGCACATCAATCATTTTCACTGATTTTTTTCCATTTGATTTACTTGTAATTTTCCCCATCATAAAAACTTGTTGATCATTCCCGACCCTTAGAATTAGTTCACCTTCGGCAACATCGACTAAAGTTTTTCTGATTCTCAAGAATGGTCGTCCAAGTATTAACGGAATACGAGGGTCCATTTCATAATCAACAACAACAAAATCGATCGGAAAAGTGAAGGTACCAACTTTAACGAAAACATCTTTAGTAATACCAACGGGGTAAGCGAGAGTTCGATTTTCTAGCTCAAGAGTCATCTTTGTTGGTGTAAGGTCGGGTAATGATAGCTTTATCCAAACACTTAATGACATCAAATTTATACTTGCCCCGAGATCGGCTAAGGCAGTAAATTCTTCAACTTTGTTAAAAATGCAAGGTAGCACAAAACGACCGGGATCTCCATGTTTTTCTGGAAGTTCTTTAAGAATGACAGCAAAACAATTTTCATTTAAGCGTGTGTTGACAAACTCAGCCATCTTCTCCTTCTTACTAAGCAATTACTGGAATGCTTTGATAAATTTCGGCATTTGGACAAGTGCTTCAACAAGGCTAATGTTGAAATTCATTTGGGAGATTATCTTCAAAAAGGTAGTGATTTGAGAATCCTCCTTAGTAAGCACTTTGCACTTGTCTAATATTGAAGGATAAGGAATGTTGGGTTTAGGTGGTGTAGATGTAGAAGGTGAAGGTTGAGATGTTGATGGATGAGAGGGTGAAGGGTTTTTCTTTGGTACTTCTTCATTAAGAGGTGGAGATGGTAATGGAGAGCTAGTACTAGGCGTGGAAGTAGGCGGGATAAATGGGGGTGGAGGAGGTGTAGATGGAGTAACTGGGGAAGGGATAGAAGGTCCTACTAGAGTTGCTTCACTGCGTGTAGTAATAGCACTGACATTAGCTCTAGGGTTTGTTTCGGTTGTAGAAGGAAGAGCACCTTGGGGACGAAGGGTTTGAAACATTTGAACGAATTTCCTATCCGTGGACTCTTACATTTCCTTCATGGTTTTCTCATGATCGATTAATTTTTGTAGAATCAAGTCGATGTGTGGATGAGGTAAATTGAACCCTTGTTGTTGAAAACCTTGGTTTGGGTATTGGTTATATGGTTGAAAACCTTGAGGATTGAAACCTTGGTTTTGAAATCCTTGGTTTTGCATTTGATAGGCTCCTTGATTAGCATTGTAGCGCCTCACATTTGCATTTTGTTGAACTTTTGCTCTTGGTAGCCCTTGGTTGTTATGGGTAGGTGGGTGTGGTCTTTGTTGCAAATCGGGTGGAGCCAAGTAATTCGTCGAGTTGTAAGACAAGTAATTAACATCGACATTAGGCTTGAAATGAACTCTCTCCGTGTTGTTGTAAGCATACACTTCCCCGTGAGATTGATCATAAGCTTTATCACAATTAGCATAAGAGTATGGTCCACCACAAGTTTCACAAGTTATATTAAGAGCATGGGCATGTTGATTAGGAGGATTATCTCTTAAAACAAGTTGTTTTACAGCTGAAGTAAGTTCCTTAAGATGATTGGTCAGCTCACTCTCACTGGCACTAGCCATAGTAGCCCTAACACTCTTGGTTTGGACTTTGGCCTTGTTCTCAATGATAGCCCAAGCCTCATTCATAGATTTGACAAGAATATTACCCCCCGATGCACTATTTAATGAATCTTGGTCACTCAAAGTTAATCCATTATAAAAAGTATTAATTTGATGTACCTTTGTAAAACCGTGTTGTGGACACTTTCTTAAAAGCTCCTTAAAACGATCCCAAGATTCACTAAACGTCTCACCGTACTTTTGTTCAAAATTAATGATGTCATTTCGTAAAGCGGTAGTACGTGAGGGTGGGAAAAAGTAATTGATAAACCTAGTCTCTAGGTCCGCCCATGTTGTAATACTTTGGGGTGGTTCCTTATCAAGCCAAGTCCGGGCTTGTCCCTCGAGGGAGAAAGGAAAGAGGAGCAAACGGATTGCCTCTTGTGAAACCCTATTGTATTTCACGGTATTGGTTAAGTGAACAAAACTTTTAATGTGATCGTGCGGATCATCATGAGTGCGACCTAGGAAAGGTGTTGCGGAAACCATTTGAATGAAACCGGTCTTGAGCTCGAAGTTATTTGCATCAATAGCCGGAACCACAATCGCATCTTCATTGCCTTCCACATGTGGCTACAAGAGCTCGATCATAGGACGGTTATCCATTGTGTGAACAACAGGAAGAGGCTCGATGACAGTAGCTTGAATGGACTTTCTTTTGCGTGAACGGGTACGCATACACCTACAGAAGAAAAGAATAACAAAGAAATGGAAGAAATAAAGTTAACTTGAAAAGAAAATATTTTTGGTGCAAAACCTTTGAAAAAGAATTGCTTTTAATGATTTTTCAAATGTTTTTGGATTTTTGAAATTTTTAATTTTTATGGATTTTTGAAAATTTAGACACGAAAAACAACGTTCAAGAGTGAACGGATCCCAAAATCCAACGCGTCTCTCACAAAAAACCGTTAATCGTCACGAAAAGAGCCGGCAGCGGCTCCATTTAATACAAAGGATTTCCTCGTATAAAAATAGTTTATCGTCTCGCCTCGATTCGAATTGAAAAAGGATTAAATGTGTGACTCAGTCGTTTTTGGTGAAAAGCAAGAAAATGTCGTTGAGTATCTAAATAAAATAAAATAAAAATGAAAGCTTGAAAATATTAAACTAAAAATTAAGACTATAAAAATTAAATGACAAAATTTTAAAACCTTAATAAAAATAAAACTGAAAATAAAATTAAATAAAATAAAACAGTAAACTGTAAAATTAACTTTTTCGGAAAAACAAACTTCTTCGGAATAATCCTTATTCTCGGATAAAACACCCTATTTTCGGAAAAATGATAATCTTCAGAATAACACAAATCTTCATAATAAACTAATATTCTCGGAATAAATGAGATATTCGGAAAAACCTACTAATTCGGATAAAACAACATTTTTTCGGAAAAACTAACTATATTCGGAAAAACTGGCCTTTTCGGAATAATGCCCTATTTCGGGAAAACTAACTATTTTCGGATAAAAAAGATTTTTTGAATAAGACTGATTTTCGGATAAACTCAAAATTTCGGATAAAAGACTGATTTTCGGATAAACAAGATTTCGGATAAATGGGTAAGTTCGGATAAACAAAACCCTTTTCCGAAGATGTGAAAATGGGAAGAACAGTAACAGAATTAATCTAAAAACAGGGAATAAGCTACGATTAAGCAAAAACCAAATAAGCAATTAACCAAAACTTAATCTAAACAAATTTTAAGAAAACCTAAATATGCCACAAATTAAAAACTTGAAAAACACTAATTAACCTAAATATCTAAAATCAACTTTTTATAAAATAAACTATAAAACTCACTTAATCCAAACGAAGAAAAATCACACAATAAGCACCAAACATAATAAGCTATAAAAATCAAACACATCAAAACCAATAAGCATAATCAATCAAACACATCAACAAAGCAATAAGCATAAAGATTAAGCAAACTACATGATTATATAAATCAAACAAGATTAAAATAAAGAAAGGTAGAATGAGAATGATTAATGAAAAGTTTGAAATTAAGATGAAGATTAAGAGATCAAATACAAGATTAATGTAAAAGCTTAAAACATTAAAGAAAAGCTAGAAAGAGAAAGTAATATTAAGCTACTCCTAATGCATAAAAATAAAACTAAAATCTCCTACTAACTAACACCTCCTAATGACACATTAGGAGGGTATTTATAGGAGGAGTGGAAAATGTTGATGCTTTCTTCTTTCTTCTTGTCTTTTAAATTCTTCGTCTTTCTCGACGTTGTCTCGGGATTTGTCGATATGAAATGAACCCGTCTTCTAATTTTCTTCTTTTATTAGATTTGGTTCTTCGACTTCATTAAACTTCCGTCTTTTGACTTTTTCTTCGATAAATCTTCATAATAGGCCTTTGACTTCCGTTCTTTTTGCACTCTTGATCTTTCGACTTTGTGTTTTGTCTTTTTCTTCGATAAAAGCCCGTGAAAGCCCGTGTTTTCTTCCCTTTTCACATTTTGGTCCTAAATCACAACAAAAACACAAACCACGCGTAATTCCGACTTTTACGAAATTAAATACACATTTAGGCTTGGTTATTATTATAATTAAGTGGTAAAAGGATGGGTGTTTTCACACCTATCAATGCTCAGCTGTAGTTCTTTCATGTTCTAAGGGCAGGTACACCAGGACACTCTTAAGATTCTGAGAGCATGTGCATTGGATTGAAGTAATCCAGACTTCTTTACTTTATGCACTTCATTTTTATATTGCCTGTTGGACATTGTTCAGTCCTTTCTTTCAGTATTTTACTTTTCATGTTTTGAGCTTATGTTGGATTACCGATGTTTGATTTCGGTATTTCTGTTATGGTTAGTTAATGTTTTAGGACATTTACCTTATGCTTTGATGACACGCCATAAATACACGTAACGGTCCACTTATCCAAGTGGGGTGTTACACCAACCTTACCCAAACCAACCTTACCATTGCCCGGACCCAAACCAGTACCAATGGCACCAAAACCCCTCACCTGACTATGTGTCACAAACACAAATGGCTGGTTCCTCATCACAACCAATGCCACCAAACTATGTGTTACAAACACAAATGAGTGGTTCCTCATCACAACCTGACTTTGAAACTGAAGATTTCTACTACCCGTAGTATTCAGATACGTATCAAGGACTGTTTCGTATCAACAAACCGGGTCTCCCGTTCACGAAACCGTTCAAGACTCCCAAGAAACCGTCCAAAGTCCTAAACCGAAAAAAGGCATTAGCTATGGGATGTCAAAAGAAGAAGACGGTCGAAGAAGCTGCAAAACTGCTAACACATTGGACAGTCGCAGAGGAAATTGCTTTAGCAAAAGCTTGGCTTGTCGTGTCTGAAGAGAACGTTCATGGAAACGAGATGACGGAGCAGAGATTTTGGACAAAAATCCTTGAGTACTTTGAGACCAAAACTAAGCAACTCGGGGATCGTACGTATGATTCTTTGAACGGGAAGTGGAAGTCCGTTCGACCGGATCTAGTTTTGTTTTGCGGGGTTTATGGTAAAGTGATGCGTATGGCGCCTGAAAGTTGTGTAGGGGATAGTGATCTTTTTAACCGGGTGTTGCTGTATTATAAAGCTGGAGTTGGGCTCCTGTTCAAATTTCCTCATTGTTGGGAGATTGTGAAAGATAGCCCGAAATGGAAGCAGTGGGAAATGCCAATGGAATTAGCATGGACTTCTAAAAAACAAGAGATACAAGTCATCTGGGTCTAGTTCGTTTAATACAGATTCTCTGGATGTGAGTATCAACGTAGAAGTTGAGGGCGTTGATAATGAAGAATTGGAATCGATAACACGTCCAATGGGCAGGGACATAGCTAAGAGTAGGAGCAGAGGATCGGTGGAGTCGAGTACAAACGACGAGGCTTTGGCTAGGTTGATGTTGTTGGTGATGGGTGAACAACAAGAACGGGCCTCCCTAATGCAGGGTAGGCTGCATATTTTGATATGAAGAGGAAAGAGATGGAAATCCGGCAAGAAGAACTGGCAATATCCCGAGCCAAGCAACAAAACGAGGACTTGGACTTTTATATGCAGGCGTATGAACATTTGGAAGGACCTCAACGTGCAGTCGTGGATTGGCGCCGAGCTTAGATCAAGGCGAAATATGATTTGCCTTTTTAGTTTGGTTTTTTAAATGTTGTTTTTAAATTTCCTGTGTATAGTCTTTTAATTTTGTACCGTGTTTTAATTTTCTATGTACCCGCTTTTTAATAAAATGTATGAATAAAAAATATTTAATAAAAAAGTGAGAGTGATGTGTAGTGAGTTGTAGTGAGTTTTAGTGAGTGTCATTACCTCCAAAAGTGAGTGTGAGTGAGTTGTAGTGAGTTTGTTGAAAAACTGATGTGGCGCTAACGTGGAGATGAGTGAGTTTTACACCACTCCCCCTAGTCTAAGGCTACCTGCAACGACGGGATTTTTACTAGATCGTGACCGAGTCTTTTGATGTCGTCTCCGTTGCGGCGATTTGATGCGACGGATATAATGCCCCAACTCGTTCACCCACACGATCTATTTGTCCATTCGGTCCTCTGTTTTCTTTCTTTTTCTTTTTCTTTTTATATATTTCTTGGATAAATTATATTAGTTTTAATTAAGTTTTAATTAGATAAATTTTGTAAAATATTTCCAAATTTTAATATATTGAGATTTGTTTAATTCCTCACAACATATATTAGTTTGACCATTTTTAGAGTTAGTTTTAGTTCATGTTAGAGAACTGAAGTAACTAGAAAGATTGTTAGAATAGCCTTTTTTCTAGAGGGATCATCTAGAAAGCGAGTCGTTTTGAATTTCACCCTCTTTATTTCTAGTTAAGTCTTTTTTAATCATTTCTTTAATAATTTTTAAGTATAAATATTATTGTAATGTTTTTTATTTTATTTAAGTAATTATTTATATAAAAATATATATTAAAAAATTAAACTTGGTCATAGTAGGTCGCCTTGTTGGGCAAATAGGTCGCACTAGTTCACTGGAGAGAGAAATCTTACGTGGCAGAAAAAAAATCAGGGTCTCACAAGATCGCTTTTGCAGGTAGCCTAATACTAACTTAAACCTGTTTGAGTGCCCTTTGTGTGGGACCCAACCAGACAGCCATGATCCTCTTTCATTTTCTTGTGTTATCTATGTACACGTATGGAACTATATGAATACATATGCAGGTTTACCTTTTCTTACAACATCTTTCAACTCTGTTGTCACCTATCTTATTCATATATCTCAGAAGAGTTCTTGTAGGAGTGTGTTGAAACAAAAATCCGTAGGCACTAGACACGTGTAGATTAAGCTTCGGTCTCATATATCGTATGCTTGTAGGTTAGGCCTATCCTGCAATAAAGGAACGCACGTTAACTCGTCCCAGGTGTGAACCCGAGACCAAGCTCCGGCGTGAGAGTAAGTAACAATCACAAGAGTAGTATCCGGTACCGGAAGAATGCTATTGAGTAGAATTAAATGTAGTGTACTGTGTGTTGTTGTGTTGTAATAAATATGCTTGGGTATTTATACCCAACTGAAATGCATACCTGTATGACAAGTCACATCATAAAGATATACACGTTACACGATATCGCAAAATCAGGTACAGTGTAAAGTAGGCGGCGGCCCAGGACTGGGACCATTGGGTAAAACGTTTCACCCTGAAAAATAGAGGTCTCCCCTAGGTAAGCTCAATCTTGCTTTATTCTCTCTCTAACGTGGCGAAGACTATGGTCAAAATGTAATGCCTTCGGCCATGTGCCGGAGACATACGCGAACATGTCCCCCCAGTATTAGTTTATTATACTCATAATGGACTAATACTTTAAATGGGTTCATTCTATTTTAACCTGGCATCACTTGTTGGACTGCCCCGTTATCTGGATCGGTTCAAGTGGACTCCCTTAGTAGATTTTTTGCTTCTATTTGTGGCATAGTTGGATGATGCCACGTGTCTTGCCCTTTCAAATTCTGCGGTGGATCTGCTTCCTCATATATATATATATATATATATATATATATATATATATATATATATATATATATATATATATATATATATATATATATATATATATATATATATATATATATATATATATATATATATATATATATATATATATATATATATATATATATATATATATATATATATATATATATATATATATATATATATAGTGAAGTGCTATATGTAGAACCATTTTTTTAGTACAGAACTTACAAAACCTTTTTAAATGAATATGGGCCATTAGATGTGATTGATAAAGGGTCAAGATTGATAGTGCCAAATTTGTAATTAGCCAAAACTTAAAATACTTGTTTACAATTATACAAAAGCTGAAAAGGGTATTATAGGTAACACAATCAACTGATACTCCATATAAACTGTCTCACCCACCAAATAATACGGATCTAAAAGTATTTCTCATTCAATTTTATATCTTTGTCTTCCTCATGTTAACCCTAGCCATACCCACCTTATCATAGCCGCAAATCCACAATGAAAAAACTCACAAGAACATGTCGTTTTTCTAATCCTAATCGAAATCTCGTTTTTTTTTGTTTCTTGGTACTCGAATTAAAAAGCAAGAAATAAAACCTTACAGGTCACTGTTTAATGGGGCGGTTTTGTTGTAACTCAAATTCAACAATTTTTGGATCGAACAAACATCATTTTGAAATATACAAAAAAAAGTGGTCCCATTACTCCTTTGTAAATAATTTCTTCACCACTTTTTTCTACGTTTTTTCTTGTTTTAGTATGTTTATAAGATTTTTTTGGTGGTCTTATGGTATGATTTTACAGATCTGATCGCTTTGTTGGTGAAGAGTTTGAATGATGGAAGGGGACACAAGTAGAGTGCTGTTATGGATGATATGTGCAGGTTTGAAAGATCCCAAGCATGTTGACAAGGTGAAATAATCTTTGACTATCAATTCCTTTCTTTAAATGAGGGTTAGTGGATGAGACCTCATTATTTAGTTTATGTCTTTATGTCTTTTTTTGCCCCTTTTACTTTTAATATTCAAATGATACCTAGTAGTAGTACCACTCGGTTTTGTACTTGTTCTATTTTATAAAGATTTCATCAAGTTTGTGATAATTTTCTAGTTAATATCTTACTAACATGCTTTGGGAGTTAGTATATTTTATTTACGTACCTATGTTACTATTTTAGGAATTAGTACATTAATGTTATATGTGACTAGGTACTGTTTTGGGAATTAGTACATTAATGTTATAGTATGTGACTAGCAACATGCTTTAGCAGCCCATATCACTACAGTTGCAATGTGTTTGTTTTCTACTCCTTATGAATAGTTGAAATATTTTCTATGGCTCGGTATCCACAAAATTTGATAAAACTCCATCAACATTTAATGACATCTATTCTTTATAATATAAAAGCTATTGGTTGATCAAAATGGCATGTAGCTATAAGTACGATTCTCAAATTATTATAATAGTAATTCTTTTAGTTAATATGATTATATTTATAATTTTTATTTTTTGTTTTTTAACAGGGATAGTGTTTTTGGTGGACAGTCTTTAATCGAAGTTTACGTGGTCACCAAAAACATACATGTTTTTGAAGACGTGCATATATGTTTTTAACGAATTCGATGAGGAAGTGCAAAGTTCACATATGTTATAGGAAGGCGTGCACATATGTTCAAATAAATAGGACGAGAAAGTAAAGAGTGCACACATGTTTTTAAATACATGTACATTTGTTTAACAATATACATGAATATGTATTGTATTTTATTTAATATCAAATTATGTATATATTACGTCTAAATATAAAGGATATATGTAAATTTACATGTATGTATTTTATTTGATATCAAATTAGAAGTATATATGTTTTTGTGGATAAATTTCAAATATAAAAAATTTTATTCTAAGAACATATATGCAATTATCATTTCGAGCAAATAAATTTGCGTCTAAATGTAAAACATACATGTTAATTTACAATATTAAAAAACACCTATGCACATTGTTTTAAAACATGTCTGCTAAAAAATTGAACTCCGAAAATTAAGGAGAATTGAAAAAACGTTTTATCAATTAAGAAATGAAAAAATAAAATCAAAAAGTGTTTTAACAATAATACCCTTTTAAATTAAAAAACAATTAATAATAATACTAAATTCTGATTGGTTTAAAATGGTTCTATAAGTTCTGTACTCAAAAAAGGGTTCTGCATATAGCGTGCCCCTATATATATATATATATATATATATATATATATATATATATATATATATATATATATATATATATATATATATATATATATATATATATATATATATATATATATATATATATATATATATATATATATATATATATATATATATATATATATATATATATATATATATATATATATATATATATATATATATATATATATATATATATATATATATATACGCCATTTGTTTATTTTCTTCCCGTCTTATCTTTGTTGTTTTCTTCATCTCTGCTACCTTCTCGCACTTTGTAGGTTAGTCCTTTTTTCTTTATTTGTTGCTTCTTTCGCCTGTGTATTTGGTTGCCTCGGATGATGGGGAAATAGATCATGCATCGAAGAGTAGAACCGCTGTGAGATCTCGTATTTTACTGGTAATTATTTTAGTCTTATACATTATTTTAATCATTGATATTTATTCGGAATTATAAAATTATTATTATTTTATGTTTCCATATTTATTTAAATCAAAAATTTTGATTTAAAAGCACCCGCGTGCATTTTTACAAAAGTTTACTTGAATCAACAGAACGAGAACCGAGGGCTAAATATTTCGACCTAAAGATGTTGATCATTACATTGAATTAAGTCTAGACCGATAACGGGCACAGTGTTTAATCTTTATATTTCACATTTTACTGTCAGTTGTTTCAATGTTCGATGTTTTCGATATTTTCTTTTAATGACGTGGAGAATGTACATAGTCATCCTCCCCATTACTTGTTTTACAAACTTTATTGTGTTCCATTACTTAGTTTACAATACCTATGAATATCACTCAACTTTTTTTGACAGGTTTTACATGTTATAATCTCAGTTAATAATGCTTAATATGCTTGGATGAGGTTCCGCAGGATGTTGGCAGCTTGGAAAGATCTGTGTTGTGTTATAATTATGCTTTTGTTATAAATGACGTTGTCAAAGTCTTCCGCTTATCTTTTAGTATCTTAAAACTTTAAAACCATGATGATGGTATTTTGTTATGTTATAAAACTTGTGGGACCGATACTTTTAAACTCAAATATAATGTGATGTAATATATATGTCTTTTAATACGTCATTTCGAGTCATTTATAATTCATTGTTACTTGTACCTTGACGTGTGACCCCCTCGTTGTGTAGTTGTTCCATGCCAGATTCTGGGGGTCTCACAGATTGGTATCCCATTAATCAAGTAATCTAAGTTTGGTATCCCATTAATCTAAGTTTGGGAACAACTCCTTAATTCGTTATATACTTTGATCCTATACATGCTCTTCCATGGAATTACCGTAAGCCCTCAATTCTGATTGGTTATTTAAGTTGTGTTCACACGATTACTTGATTCTTATTGGTGGGAAGATGTTGTGTTCACACGACGGTTAAAGTTTCTTTTTGGCTGTTCAAGATATGTGTGATATGTGTTCACACGGTTGAGGATCTTTCATTGGTAGAAACTTTGTGTGTTCACACGATCTATTCAATATATATTCACACGGCCCTAATACTCTACATGCTAGTCCATGGCAAAGTAACGTGAGGATATACTTTGTTTGATATAGACGCTGACAAGCATAAGAGTGGACGCTGACAAGATTGAAGGTTGGCGCTGACGTTTGCTGACAGAATAAGTCAACACTAATGGAGTTGACAGTGTCGTCCGATATATGAGCTTCAACGCTGATACGTATTGTCAGATATTGGACAATACATCTGACCAAGATATTGGACAGAAGAGATATTGGACAACACAAAGTTTGCTGCTGTTTGAGAAAACTGGTACGTTTTTAGCACACAAAAAGGAGGAAAATACACACAAAGGTACATGGAATCTCCGTTTTAATTTAGAATATCATAATGATATTTATGGCTCGGATATTTTTACAAGGAGTAAATGGTTTTTAAGTAAGTTAGCAATAATTCATGAAGACTTTGTTTAATATTCGAATATGTAATCGGGATAGCCTTGTGAAAGAGTTATTCGTCTTCTAACTTTTACATATGAGGATATTGGTTCATTAAGACTTGTCATGAAGAGGTGTTAGCTTAAGGGGAAGAATTCTTATGGGAAGTTTGATGATTGAAGAAGATTTTCGCGAGTTTGTGTTCTATCATATCTTAAAGTCGTGGCGTACCATTCACTGACTTTAAAGGTAACTTGTTCGTGCTTACATAGTTGGTGACGAAGACTTGTCATAAACACTTGAAGGAGTTACATTATCGTGCTCAGTGTCTCACAAAGGATGAGAATATTGACAAGGGATCGAGGTCTACTTATATTTCTCACTCTGGTATAAGTTCTTCATCACATGGATAAACAAGACATGGAACATAGGTTTGTGGTATTCTACTTCTGCATCAAGACTACTTTATTTATTTTTCTTCAGGATCATTACACAGAGCCTACTTTTGGAGAATCTTCAAGATTGCATACTTTCACATATTCCCTATTGATGTGTCAAAAAGGGGAAGAATATGTGCTATACTTAAGGGGAAGCTTCTTGGAGATCATGTACTACATACAAAGGATTCATGCTTAAGAGGAGTGTTTTGACATCATAAACTAGGGGAAGATTGTTGGGTCGAATTATTGAGTTGATAAGTTAAAACACAACAAAATAAGAAGACAAGGGCTAAAAAGTACAAGTTGCAAAAGAACAAGCCGTTGGAGTCTTTTTATTACTTTAGCTTTCTTTGTAAGCTATGTTTTCTAGTATATAAAGAAAACATAGGACGTAGGTTTTATATCATATCATTCATTCACAATGTAAACCTAAAGTGTGTGTCGCACTAGACGTGGGATTCAATGTATACACGTCTAGTGGATGTTTGTTATTAATATAATGAACATCCCAATTGTTTTAATTCATGTATCTTGTGCCTAAACACCTTGTCATGATCATTGTTCTTTTCCGCTATGTTATCATATGAATGATGATCATCCTAGATATATGGTTCTTAACCATTGAGCCCAACGATTAATGGGATCAACAGTATCAAGACCTCGTCGTTGGGTTAACACGTTGGTTTGAAAAGATGGAGCAAGTGTTTGGAACTTGCAAATGTGCTGAAGAGGATAAGGTAATTTATGCTGCTAGTACTTTGGAAGGTATTTCACTTACATGGTGGAATGGGAATGTTCGAACTTTAGGTCTTGATAATGCAAACAAAATCCCTTGGAGCGAGTTCAAAATAATGATGACTACTGAGTACTGCCTTGAGACTGAGATAGCTTGGATGGAGCATGAGTTATGGAATTTACAAATGAAAAATGATGATATTGAAGCCTACACTAATAGGTTTCATGAGTTGGTCTTAATGTGTCCTGAAATGGTTCCAGATGAGAAGAAAAAAATAAAAAGGTATGTCAAGGGCTTTCCTGAAAGGATTAAAGGGCACATTACTTCATCAAAACCTTCCTCTCTACATGAAGTAGTGAATATGGCTCGTGAATTGGTCGAGCAGTCTGTGGAAGGTAAAGCTGCTAAGTCTAACGCTGATAACAAAAGAAAATGGGAGGATAATAAAGGAAACAACCAAAGGAATAATCAGAGAAATAACCGTAACAACAACCGGGGCAACAATAGAAACTCCAACAGGAACAATAACCGACAAGCCAATAAGAGACAAGAGTCAGCAACCATGTATGCAGCTGCTCTTGCTGTTCCTGCTGCTCCCGCTGCTACTGTTACTCTTGCTGCTCCTGTTACTCTTGATGCTCATATTACTCCTGCTACTCCTGCTGGCAGACGAGGTTATACTGGGAATCTGCCTAAGTGTGATCTATGAAATTGGCATCATCCTATCAGTGTGTGTCCTCCTAAGTGTGCAACTTGTAAGAGGATTGGCCATAAGGAAGGAAACTGTAATGTGGTGTGCTTTAGCTGTGGTGAAAAAGGTCATTTCCAGAATAGGTTTCCAAAGGCTAAGGACCATAGAACGATGGAGCTCGAGGCAGGGTGTATCATGTGGGTAATAACGCTCAACAGAATTCTCAGGTGGTCGCGGGTACGTATCTTCTTAACGATCACTATGTTAGTGTTTTATTCTATTCTGGTGCTGAGAAAAGTTTTGTTTCTTCCATTTTTACTCCTTTCATTGATATTACTCCTTCTACTTTAAACACTAGCTATGAAGTAGAATTAGCAGACGGTAAGATTGTTAGTACCAATATAATCTTGCGTGGCTATACCCTCGATTTGCTTAACTATTTGTTTTTAATCGACCTTTTACCGACGCGTCTTGGTAGTTTTGATGTTATTGTTGGTATGGATTGGTTAGCATCTCATCGTGCTGTCATTGTTTGTTTTGAACGAATCTTACGTATTCCTCTTTCTTCGGGTAAAACCTTAGAACTTCGCGGTGAGAAGCCGAATGACAATCCGAATTCTCTTTTTAGTATCAAGGCTGATAAGAAAAACCTTGATGACATTCGTAACGTTTGTGAATTTCCTAGAGTATTTCCAGATGACTTGTTAGGATTACTTCATGTGCGCGAAGTTGAATTCCATATCGATCTTACTCTGGGTGCTTTACATGTTGCCAAGTCGCCTTATCGTTTAGCCCCGTCTGAAATGAGTGAATTATCGAATCAACTTAAGGAATTACAAGAGAACGGTTTCATTAGACCGATTCTTTCGCCATGGGGAGCGCCTGTGCTCTTTGTTAAGAAAAAGGATGGTGCAATGAGAATGTGTATTGACTACACATAATTGAATAAGCTGATAATCAAGAATCGTTACCCTCTTCCTCGTATAGACGACTTATTTGATCAATTGCAAGGTGCTTGTTGTTTCTCCAAGATAGACCTTCGTTCAGGTTACCATCAGTTAAGAGTGCATGAAAGTGACATCTCCAAAATCGCTTTTAGAACCCGTTATGGTCACTTTGAATTTACCGTTATGCCATTCGGTCTTACCAATGCTCCTGTCGTTTTTATGGATCTAATGAACCGTGTTTGCAAACCCTACCTTGATAAGTTTGTCACAGTGTTTATTGACGAAATCCTCATTTACTCAAAATCTGAAAAAGATCACGAACACCATCTGAGAACAATTTTAAGTCTTCTGGAGAAAGAAAATTTTTATGCCAAATTCTCTAAGTGTGAATTTTGGTTGAAAGAGGTTTAGTTTTTAGGAGACGTGGTAAATCAGGATGGTATACACGTGGAATCTAGTAAAGTTGAAGCAGTTAAGAACTGGAAATCTCCTAAATCGCCTATTGAGGTCAGTACATTTCTCGGATTAGCCGGATACTATCGCAGATTCATTGAAAACTTCTCCAAGATTGCTAAACCTTTAACCCTGCTTACACAAAAGAACAAGGAATATATTTGGAATGAAGAGAAAGAGCAAGCCTTTTGCTTATTAAAGGAGAAGTTGTGTAATGCCCTAGTATTAACACTTCTAGACGGACCAAATGATTTTGTAGTTTATTGTGATGCATCCCATCAAGGTTTCGGTTGTGTCTTAATGCAGCGAGGAAAAGTGATTGTTTATGCCTCCAGAAAACTTAAAATCCACGAACAGAACTATACTACTCACGATTTGGAGTTAGGTGCAGTAGTATTTGCCTTAAAATATGGAGACATTATCTTTATGGGACGTAAAGTGTGATATACACTGATCATAAGAGTCTCCAATATATCTTTTACCAAAAGGACTTGAATATGCGTCAAAGGTGTTGGTTAGAACTCCTTAGTGACTACAAGTGTGAAACTAAGTATTACCCAGGATAGGCTAACGTTGTGGCAGATTCCCTTTGTCGATAGGAATGACTTAACCCTAGGAGAGTGCGTGCTATGAGTATAACCATTCAATCTAGCCTCAAGACTAGGATTTTAGAAGCACAGAAAGAAGCTGCAAAGGACTTTAAGGCTCTAGCTGAATTGCTGCGAGGATTAGATGCTCAATTTAAAAGGAAAGAGGATGGAACAATTTACTTTGTCAGACGGTTATGGATTCCATTAGTTGGAGGAATAAGTAAGGTAATAATGGATGAGGCTCATACTTCAAGATATTCGATTCACCCTGGTGCAGATAAGATGTACTACGATTTAAGGGATATTTATTGGTGGCCAGGTATGAAGAAGGACATAGAAGAGTACGTCAACAAGTGTCTGACTTGCTCAAAGGTTAAAGCAGTACATCAGAAACCTTCAGGTATTTTACAACAACCAGAAGTCCCTGAATGGAAATGAGAAAGGATTACAATGGACTTAATTACAAAGCTGAAGGATTATTAACATCATAACAATTATACAAAACCCTAAATAAGATCAATGCACACATAGCGGAAGCGATTAAACGAGATCATAACAATAACACCAATTATAATTAATAGAATTAGGCTTACATACCTTTATCCTTGCGAAGATCCGCAAGATCACCAACGAATCACTAATTAGGGTTTATGACGAACACTACCAAGATACAATCTAAAGTAAGACTACATTACGTTCTTGTACACACGTAATACAACGAGCTAACCATGATTCTAGCACATGTAAACCGAGCTTCTACGCTTGTGGAAAATCTACCCAACAACCCTAGAGAGGGGCTAGGACTAGATTATTGCTAATCCAAAACCAAAGGATAAAAGGAACCCTAAAAAATGTGTTTTTTCTTTGGGTGTTGATCGCAATTAGAACCCAAAAACCAAACCAAAACCAAACGAATCCCTTAGGGTTTCGTGGGAGTTGATCGGCCAAAAGGAGAGAGATAAGAGAAAGTGAGGTCGAAAAATAATGAAGGTTTTGATGTGTTTATATAGTCTTACAAAGCTTGTAGTCCAAGATAAACTAAATAAGGCAAGAAAATCTTTCTTCATTTCTTCCTTTTTTTTCCACCCCCGGCCCAACCCACAAAGGGTATTCCAGATCTTTCTTTAACTCTTGTTAATTATTCCACATAACCGTTATGTCCTTAACTCTTAAATTTAACGACGGTTAAAGTTATTATTCGATTTAATTTAATAAACATATAAATATATTTATTAAATAAATTAACTCTTTACGTATTGTGTGCAATCCTGTAATCCCGAATTCGATCCTAACACACGACTATTAAATATATGTCCATAAACTTTCAGCTCCCACTTGGACAAATTTCGAATATCGTGATTACGTTGACTAGCGTCTAGTTACACTACCAATGTCTCTAGTACAACTCGAGTAAGGTTTCTTGGATAAAACCTTTTAATGATTCATCATTATTATTATCCTTTCATTTCTAATACAACGTTAATAAGGATATGGATCTTAGTCATTCCTTTCATTAACCATTCTGTTTCTCGTTCATCGGATTCAAGCAAGATTACCAAAGCTTCTAAACATAATTTAGAAAGACTTTGGGTACGGCCATACAAACATCTTACTAATCCCACGAGGGGCCCAACTGTATTAAACTTCAAAATAAATTTGAAGGAAACAAATTACATATTGACTATAAGCAAAACTTATGAATTTTACAACATTTCTGAAAATAATCCTTATAGCTACCAGTTACGTTTAGCGTTAGATTATTCCACATAAATGCACTAGATTCATGATAGTTTCCTAGTATCTTAAGTCTAAGGATAACTATTTATGATTTACTTGATGACAAAGATCCACAAAGTATAATCATATAGTTGGGATAAGTCCAATATTCAATTTATTGAATATCATCCAAAATCGATCAATATACTTTCAAGTATACTCTATCGCAATTTCAAATTTTCTTAGTTTAATAATATTCCCATATTATTAATCGACAACGGGTATTTAGCATAACAAATTATTCATGAATTAAAATATGTAAAATAGGATACAATATTAAATAACAAGAATAAATGATATGAGCTTAAACTCATATCCTTTTAATAACAAATAACCCTAAAACATGAAGCAAAATACCAATTTATTTGGCAAAAACAGTGTTATGTGGTATGTTTGTGTTTGTGTGCACTTGTGTAGGTAAAAAGATACATTTTCAAGCAAACAAGGAAAAATCAAGCTCAAATGGATGAAAAAGACAAAGAAGGATCAAAAGTGACAAGACTTTGAAGTACAAGGACCTATCTTGACAAGTTATGAAAGTTGAAGGACTAAAAGTGCAAATAATGTAAAGTCAAGATTCAAGTCAAACTTGGTCAACTCTCAAGTCAACTCAGTCAAAGGACCATTTTGTTCAAGAATGAAGTTCAAAGGACTGGTTTTGCCAAAGAATTGAAGATTAGAGATCAAATCATAAATCTGCCAAAGTATAAGGGCTGAAAGTGACAAGTTTACACCAAAATTGGGCTTAATCCGTGTGAAGTGTTAAATGACCAATGAGAATCAAGGAAATGATACACAAGGATCACCACATAAGCCCACTAGCGCCGCTTTTCATTTAATACAGGATCTAAACAGTAAAGCGCACTTTCTCTAATTCAACCAATAGAAATGCGCCACTCCATAATCATTTTATCCACTTTTGGATATTGATCCGTGTGACCAGATGAGAGCCAACCAGAAGAAGCCACGTGTCACTTTCAAACAAGAACGAGCCCAGAACTTATTTTGAGCTACAATGCATTTCAAGCAAAGTGTTAAACATGAAATTTGCTCCATTTTGAGAGACGAATCCATACCTCATAATCAATTAAGCTGAAAGTAATTGGATCAAAAACCCCCAAATATGTTCTTGAGCCAAATTATCCAATTAGTAAGAAGATGCCACGTGGAGCTCAGAGATTGGTTCTGACACGTCACCAACCCCAACAAATTCTTACTTCATGTCTATAAATAGCTGGATTAGCCCTCATTTTCAGTTGTAGCTTAATTTTGTAAAAACACCTAGTTCAACTTTTCCTTTCCCTTTTCTCTCAATCTTACCCTAGCTACTCAAGAGCCTGACAAGCTCTTGAGTTAGTTAGTTAGTTACTACCTTTGTAACAACTTTGTAACCGTTTTCCATTAATGAAATTCAAATTTACTCTTTCTCGCCAAAACTGTTCTTATCATTCCAGTTCAATTCTTGCTGTATTTGGATACTAGTGTTGCTGATAAGTGTTTGTTATGATCATTGATGGATCATAACTAACATTGAAGGAGTTAGATTGCTGTCTGATCAGAATTCAGTCATTTCCATAGTATTTTGAAGATGTTCAAGCAGATTGATGATTCTTATTTTGAATCCTTAGTTAAATTCCTTTGACGCACGTAGCTTATTTTAGATTTGAAGCATTTTGCAACTTGTTTCATTGATTTTGATCCAGTAATAAGCTCAAACGAACTTATTTTCTTCCAAGCCCGTTTTTAGCTTAAAAGGTTTTAGAAATTGCACTTTAGTCCTTATTGTTCTAAACAGTGTTAATTTTTGGCTAATCTTCATGTTTTTAGGGTTTGCATTGTTTTAGTCCCTGGAATTTGGAAGTTGTTAAAATTCAGTTAGATATTTGTTAGTTTGTTACAGTTTTGGCAAGTTTTTTTATAGTTTTTGCATTTTTTATCCTTTTAGTTAACAGTTTTACATTTTTAGTCCCTATAATTGTTAGAGTTTACATTTCAAGCATTTATTGTTCATAGAATTTACAATTTCAGTCCCTTTAGTTTCAAATTTTGCATTTTAAATTCTTACTTGAATAAAAACGTGGTATTTGCAATTTGTTTTACATATACGTAGGTAATATTTTTTCCGTTTTGCAAGCATTTGTTGAATTAGCAATAGATTAACCAAGCAAGCTTAACAACCAAGAACAATTAAAAACCCGATATTGGTTGGACTTTCTATTAGCAAGAACTGTGAAAAAAACGAACTGCATTATACTCAATTTCAAATGGCGCCGCTGCCGGTTCTTTGACTACACGAGAGACTATCGATTGACGGTTTTCATTGGCTTTTGGGATCCGTTCACTTTGTGAACGTTATTTTTACGTATCATAAATCAAAAACAAATAAAAAATCAAAAATATAAAAATATATAAAAACTAAAAATTAACAAAACAATTCTTTTCCTAAAGAATTGACCAAAAAAAAAATAAAAAAATCCAAAAAGCAATCTTTTTCCTAAGAGATTGCACCCAAAATATATATTATTGGATTCTCTCGGTTTTTATGTACATATAGTATTTTCCCTTAAAAAACTCATAAATACAAAAATATTTTCCATATATTATTATAAGTAAATACGTATACGTATAAGAACAATCAATCTACATATCTTCCATAAGTATTGCCGAGGCAATACACCGTGTTGAGGGGCGCTCCGTTCCTTGACACGTGTATCGATCAAACAAAATAAAGCAAGAATAGATAAATACTCTCAATAAGCAACAATTCGAAGAATACGAACATTTAAGTGAATAGAAAGGCGATGTGCTATAAAATGCCATCTAAGGGTCAATAGGTACTTAAGTGCTTCGCGCCACCTAACCCCCCGTTCACTTGGGAGTATTCTAAGAAGGAAGGCTTCATTGAGGGTCTTGCACCCAAAGTAGTAGATACATATATTGTTATTTTCTTGTGGATATTTAATATTGAAACTCGAAGAGGATAATCCATTTCTCTTCAAAGTCACACGAGAGCTTCTCTCTCATTCCTCGTATTGAGTTGCATGCTCACTCGCGGGCGTGCACAAATACCGATTGGTGTACAACCTCTTCCTCCGAAAAGGAAGAAAAAGAGAAAGATTAAGACCACCACCGTCCACCAAGCCGATCACGAGAATCGTGCTTTGACTCCACCACAAGAAGCCATGGCTATTGATAATCGTACTTTGTATGAACGTATGCAATCCAACATTCATGGATATTCTAGTGCCATTAAGATTCCCGACTTTCCCGCTAACACATTTGAGCTACATACATCTATGATCAATATGGTTGCTTTATCACCTTTCCTTGGTAAACACAATGAGGATCCTCATGCTCACCTTAAGAGATTCCTTTCACTTTGCAATACCATTAAGCATAATGAGGTTCCACATGAGGTCATTAGGTTGATGTTAGTGTCATTTTCCTTAGAGGGGAGTGCTAAGCATTGGTTAGACACCCAACCACCCGAGAGTATCACCACATGGGATGGTTTTACCACTAAGTTTTTGAACAAGTTCTTTCCTACACAAAAGACTATGGCTTTGAGGACTTTAATTATGGGCTTTCAACAAAAACCTAGTCAATCCTTTAGTGATGCTTGGGAAGAGTATAGTGAGTTGTTGAGGTGATGCCCTAATCATGGATTGGATCAAGTTCACCAAATAAGTCTCTTTTATGATGGCCTTAAAGCTCACCACCAAGATTCACTCAATGCTTCCGCGGGAGGGAGTATTCTTCTTAAGACTTATCAAGAGGCTTTGGACATTACTGAGACTAAGGCAATGGTTCAAACAAACAATCAATTTGAAGAAAGGGTTCATGTTATCCAAAACACTTCTCAAACTCCTTGTGACACCCAACTTCTTAAAGAGATTCTTCAACAAGTCAAACAAGGACAACAAGAAATGACTCATGAGATAGTTCAAGCTTTTAAGACCGTTTCATTGAACAATTCTTCAAATAATGTGAATGCCATTGCCATTTCTTGTGTTACTTGTGGAGGTCCCCATTCTTATGAACAATGTGATAAGGTGCAAGGGTATCAAGGGGAATGCTATGCTTACCAAGAGGAACACCGTGAACACTTCAAGCCTAACATCAATCCAAATAACCTTTCTTACAAATCCCAAAACTACCTTTCTCCACCCGGCTTCCCACCCCAACCACCCACCCAAATTCCACAACATACTCCTCAAATTTTACCAAGGAATCAAGGACAAAGACCACCATATCAAGGAAATAACTACAAGGCATCCAATCAATTTCAACCTCAAGCAAATACCTTTTATCCACCACAACAAGGATTTAATCAACCACTTCCATTTATCCCCAATCAAGCATATGCTCCAATACCAAATCAAGCTTACCCTCAAGTTCCAAATCAAGGATATGGGATGCAAGAGACTCAAGATTATGTTGACAAGAAAATGCGTGAAATGGAGAAAAGAATGAGTGACCAAATCAATAGGGTTTTAGTGGCGGTAACTCAAAGACCACAAGGGGCTTTACCTTCTAACACACAAACAAACCCTAGGGCCAATGTCAATGCTATTACAACAAGGAGTGGAACAACAACAAAGGATCCTTCACCTCCTAAACCTACTCTTGTTCAACCCACTTGTGCTCCTACTTGTGACAAGCCTTCTACTTCTACTCCACCTCCTCAAAATGCTCCTATTCACTCAAATACACTTTCTCAACCACCTCATACTTCTCCTTTACCTTCCACACTTCCCAATGAAGAAGCTAACAAAGACAAATCTTCCACCACAACACCTATTCCACCTACACCAAAACCTACTCTTCCATACCCTTCAAGGTTGAAAAAGGACAAGTTAAAGAACAAAGATGACATCCAAGTCTCCAATTTCTTAAGGATGTTCAAGCAACTCAATATCAACATATCCTTTGCGGAAGCTCTTGCTTATATGCCAAAGTTTGCTAAGATGTTCAAGGATTTGCTCTCAAACAAAGAAAAATTGGTTGATTTGCCCAACACATCACTTAATGAAAATTGTTCCGCGGTGTTACTTAAAACCTTACCAACAAAACTTGGAGATCCGGGGCGCTTCTTGATACCTTGTAATTTTCCCGGTGTTGAAAATTGCATGGCTTTGGCGGATTTAGGGGCAAGCAAAAATCTCATGCCTTTATCGGTTTGGAAACAACTATCTCTTCCCGAGCTCACTCCCACTAGGATGACTCTTGAACTAGCCAACCGAACCATAGCTCACCCCGTAGGTATAGCGGAAGATGTGTTTGTAGGTGTGGATAAGTTTACCTTTCCGGCCGATTTTGTAGTGGTCGATTATGACATGGATCCTAGAGTGCCTTTGATTGTTGGTAGACCGTTTTTGAGAACGGGTCGTACCTTGATAGATGTGGCGGAAGGAGAATTAATTATGAGAGTAGAAGATGAGAGAGTGGTGTTTAAGTTAGGGAAAATTTGTGATAGAAAAGAGGTTAAGGAGTCTATACCTTGTGAGACTATTAACATTGTGGATGTGCTAGATGAAGTGTGTAATGAACACTTTCATGATGCTTGTAAGAGTGCTAGTGATGAGATACCCCATGTTGAAACCGTGGCCTCAATTGCTCCCTCTTTAACACCTTTTGGAGAGAGTGATTTCCTCTTGGAGGAATTTGAGTCTAATTTTCTTGGTGATGATGATTCTCCCATTAATTGGGAAGAAGATATTCTTACAATCCAAAAGTTGCTCAATGAGGACCCTATTCCTTCTTCTATTCCACAAGAGATTACCATTGAGGAACCTTCCATAGTAAAACCTTCCATAGAGAGTCCACCTCCCATTGAACTTAAGGAACTTCCATCCCACTTAGAATATGATTTCTTAGAAGGAAAAGACCAATTACCGGTGATTATTGCTAAAGAGTTGAAAGAGGATGAGAAAGAGAAACTTATTGAAGTTCTTAAGAATCATAAGAAAGCTTTAGCATGGAAAATATCCGACATAAGGGGAATTGATCCACATTTTTATACGCACAAAATCCTTATGGAGGATGACTATAAACCCGCCATTCAAAACCAAAGGAGAGTTAACCCAAAAATCCATGAGGTTATTAAGAAGGAAGTGATTAAACTCTTAGATGCGGGTATGATTTACCCCATTTCCGACTCTCCATGGGTTAGCCCGGTTCATTGTGTTCCAAAGAAGGGTGGAATCACCGTGGTGCCTAATGAGAACAATGAGCTTATTCCCACGAGACTTGTGACCGGTTGGAGAGTTTGCATTGATTATAGAAAACTCAATGAGGCAACTAGGAAAGACCATTTCCCGCTTCCCTTTATGGATCAAATGCTTGAACGCTTAGCGGGAAATGAGTACTATTGTTTTCTTGATGGCTTTTCGGGTTATTTTCAAATACCCATTGACCCTAAGGATCAAGAAAAGACCACATTCACTTGTCCCTACGGTACATTTGCTTACAAAAGGATGCCTTTTGGCCTATGTAATGCACCGGGGACGTTTCAAAGGTGCATGATGGCGATTTTTCATGACATGATAGAGCAAACCATGGAGGTTTTTATGGATGATTTTTCCGTATTTGGAAACTCCTTTAGCTCATGTCTCACCAATCTCGAGAGAATGCTTAAACGTTGTGAGGAAACACGTTTGGTGCTTAATTGGGAGAAATGTCACTTTATGGTGAAAGAGGGGATTGTTTTAGGACACAAGATATCCAATAAGGGATTAGAAGTTGATCGAGCTAAAATTGATGTGATTGCTAAGCTTCCCCCACCCACCTCGGTTAAAGGTGTGAGGAGTTTCTTAGGTCATGCGGGATTTTATAGGCGCTTTATACAAGATTTTTCTAAGATAGCTAGACCGATGACTCATCTCTTGGAGAAAGAGGCTCCTTTCATTTTTGACCAAGCTTGTTTAGACTCTTTTGAGACTCTTAAGTAAAAATTAACTAAGGCTCCCGTTTTGGTTTCTCCAAATTGGGAATTACCTTTTGAGCTTATGTGTGACGCTAGTGATTATGCGGTGGGGGTCGTCTTAGGACAAAGAGTTAATAAGCATTTTCAACCTATACACTATGCGAGTAAAACCATGACCGGTGCACAACTTCATTACACTACCACTAAAAAAGAGTTGCTTGCTATAGTTTATGCTTTTGAGAAGTTTAGACCATATCTTGTGCTTTCCAAAACCATAGTGTATACGGATCATTCCTCTCTCAAGTATCTTATGACAAAACAAGATGCTAAGCCTAGGCTTTTGAGATGGGTTTTGTTGCTTCAAGAGTTTAAGATAGAGATTCGTGATAAGAAAGGGGCCGAGAATTTAACGGCGGATCATTTGAGTAGACTTGAGCATCCTTTTCAAGGAGATTTCCCACATCAAGAAATCAATGAATCCTTTCCACTAGAGGAGCTCATGTCTATCTCTTCCCAAGAGGATGCCACACCTTGGTTTGCGGATATCGCAAACTATCTTGTGGGCAATGTGCTTATTGAGGGTCTTACTTATCAACAAAAGAAAAAGTTTCTTAAGGAAGTTAAGTATTACTTTTGGGATGATCCATATCTTTTTAGGCAATGTGCGGACCAAATCATTAGACGGTGTGTAGATGGGCCCGAGGCATTTAAAATCTTAGAGGCATGTCATAAAGGACCTACGGGTGGACATTTTGGGCCTAACTACACCGCCAAGAAAGTCTTTGATTCGGGTTACTATTGGCCTTCCATTTACAAGGATGCCCAAGAGATGGTGAAATTTTGTGATGTTTGTCAAAAACAAGGAAAAATTACACAACGTGATGAGATGCCACAAAATTTTATCCAAGAGTGTGAGATATTTGATGTATGGGGAATAGATTTCATGGGACCTTTTCCATCCTCTAAGGGAAACAAGTATATACTTGTGGTGGTGGATTATGTGTCCAAGTGGGTGGAGGCTAAAGCCTTACCTACTAATGATGCTAGAGTGGTTGTAAAGTTCTTGAAACAATTGTTTGCTAGATTTGGTGTACCTCGGGCCATCATAAGTGATCGTGGTACGCACTTTTGTAATGATCAATTCACGAGAGTTATGAAGAAATATGGAGTGAATCATAGACTTTCTACCGCGTATCACCCTCAAACAAATGGTCAAGCCGAGGTCACAAATCGTGGTTTAAAGAGAATTTTAGAGAGAACGGTGGGAGAACATCGAGCTTCTTGGTCGGATAAGCTTGATGATGCTTTGTGGGCGTTTAGGACGGCTTTTAAAACACCAATTGGTTGTACTCCTTATAGGCTTGTCTATGGAAAAGCGTGCCACCTCCCATTTGAGTTAGAACATAAGGCATCTTGGGCTCTCAAGTGGGCTAACTTTGATTTAAACCAAGCCGGTTTACATAGGAAAGATCAAATCAATGAGATGGATGAGTTGAGAGCCAATGCCTATGAGAATTCTTTGCTTTACAAGGAAAAGACTAAGAAATTGCATGATGCTAAGATCAAGAATCGTGAGTTCAAAGTTGGAGAGCCGGTTCTCCTCTTTAACTCAAGATTGAAGCTTTTTGCGGGCAAGCTTAAGTCGAGATGGTCCGGTCCATTCACTATTTCTCAAGTGTTTCCATATGGAACTCTTGAGTTGTCCCAACCCGATGGTCCAAATTTTAAAGTGAATGGTCACCGTGTTAAACACTACTTTGGGGAGGACATTTCCGTTGAAATGGTCCAAGAGGTCCCCATTTTCCCCATGAATTAATTCATTGAGGGACGAGTCGAGCTAGAGACTCATTAACTCAAGCATCGTATAACTAGGTTTAGAGTGTTGTAGGTTAGAAATAAAGGAATAGACTTGGAGATAAGTGTAGGGGAGACCTTCTTTTGTCTTCTTGATTGTTTGTAGGGTTGCTCGCTCATCTCATGCTTTGGAGCTTATGGAGGAGGCCCTTGTATCCGGTTCACTTCGATACTTTAGTGAATTTTCATTGACACCTTGTGCTTAAACATGATTTCACTAATAGTTGTCCTTTCCTTAACTTGGGTTAAGCAAAGTCTATTCATTGTCATAAGTGTAGGGGACGTTTTTATACTTCCATGCTCTTAAACATTGAGGACAATGTTTAGCTTAAGTGTAGGGGGGTCTTCTATCGAAGTGACCTTACCTAGAACTTGTCATTGTCTTGCATGATAACATGAAAAAAAAATGAATTTTAAACATTTTTCAAATTTTTGATCTACTTTGGCCAACAAAAATATGCATTCATAATTTTTGCATCAACCATTTTTCATTTAGCATAGCACATTTGCATTGTATATATTTCTTCTTTTATTCAAAAATATATAAAAAGGAAAAAATATAAAATAAAACATGGTTTTAACAAGTTTTGATTTCTTTGACATATTAGGCCCGCCATGGATATTTTGACTCAACCCGAGTTTGCTTATCTTAGCATTCTCTAGCTAGTATCCTTAACCATGTAGTCCTTTATTGGTCTATTAGGCTAAGCATCCACCAACCTCATTATTTGAGATTTTAAATTTGTGGAGAATGGGAAATGATAGAGTTGAAGCAAGTGTAAAAGGGCTAGATAGACTTCATGGCAATTACTTGTGGCTAAACCCTTCTCTTCTTGACCTCTATTTTCTTCGCATGTATATAATTGTTAATAAATAATCAAGTACGGTTTTAATTGGTTCGTAATCTCTTATGCATTTTTGGCTAATCATTTATGGTTGATATGAGTACGTCTTAAGATTCTAAGTTAGCACGTTTTATGTGTACTAGACTTATGTCATGCTCCATACTTAGCGGGTGTTTTTCCTTTTCTTCTTTTCAAATTTCTTAGTGAGGAATAAAGAAAAATAAGAGCGGCTTATGAAAAACAATGAGTGGCTAGAAAAAAAAAGAAAGAAAAAGAAAAAAAAAATAATGCAAGACTCCCAAGAGGGGCAGTGTGGTGTTAATTATAGTGACTATTGAGTTCCAATATTACCTTGACGGGTTGCGGGGATTCAATAGATTGCTCCAATCCAATATTACCTTGACGGGGTGCGGGGTTGAAGATCCAAAGTCTCAAAAAGATGGCGGATGTAAATTATTGCGTGAGTTTTATTTTTCTTTCCTTAGCGAGTGTGTAGCTACTTATGAAAGCATGACATGAGGATTTTACACATAAGGCGAATGACTTATTACTCTTAAAACGGACTTATATTAATTGTGAGCGGTTTTTCAAGTAATGGATGAGAGGATTACTTAGGATTAAAACCGTGCTTCTTTATTTTTGGATTTTACATTTCTTATACTTCACGCTTTAAATAATGACAAATTTGCCCACAAGCAATTTGCTCAAATAATAACCGGTTCCACATTTAATTGTCATGAATAAGTTGATGCACTTTTCACTTGTGAATACAATGATCCCATTTTTAAGCTTGGTTTAGGAAAAGTGAAACTTGAGGATGATAGAAATCCATGGTACTCAAGCCCTAATCTAAGTCATTGAATTCTTTATGAGTTATTTCCATCAAAATCATTTCAAGAAAAATCAAAAAGATATAGATATAATTGTATTTTGATTCATTGCATTATTAAAAGTCAAAATCATGCATCATCTAGTCTAGAGTAGCATAGATGCATCTCATATGGCCAAGGTGGATTAATTATGAGGGAAATGTAAAATTTTGAGCCTTAAAATATAATATTGCATGAGGACATGACAATGTTCAAGTGTAGGGGAATTTGATATGAGCTTAAACTCATATCCTTTTAATAACAAATAACCCTAAAACATGAAGCAAAATACCAATTTATTTGGCAAAAACAGTGTTATGTGGTATGTTTGTGTTTGTGTGCACTTATGTAGGTAAAAAGATACATTTTCAAGCAAACAAAGAAAAATCAAGCTCAAATGGATGAAAAAGACAAAGAAGGATCAAAAGTGACAAGACTTTGAAGTACAAGGACCTATCTTGACAAGTTATGAAAGTTGAAGGACTAAAAGTGCAAATAATGTAAAGTCAAGATTCAAGTCAAACTTGGTCAACTCTCAAGTCAACTCAGTCAAAGGACCATTTTGTTCAAGAATGAAGTTCAAAGGACTGGTTTTGCCAAAGAATTGAAGATTAGAGATCAAATCATAAATCTGCCAAAGTATAAGGGCTGAAAGTGATAAGTTTACACCAAAATTGGGCTTAATCCGTGTGAAGTGTTAAATGACCAATGAGAATCAAGGCAAGGATCACCACATAAGCCCACTAGCGCCGCTTTTCATTTAATACAGGATCTAAACAATAAAGCGCACTTTCTCTAATTCAACCAATAGAAATGCGCCACTCCATAATCATTTTATCCACTTTTGGATATTGATCCGTGTGACCAGATGAGAGCCAACCAGAAGAAGCCACGTGTCACTTTCAAACAAGAACGAGCCCAGAACTTATTTTGAGCTATAATGCATTTCAAGCAAAGTGTTAAACATGAAATTTGCTCCATTTTGAGAGACGAATCCATACCTCATAATCAATTAAGCTGAAAGTAATTGGATCAAAAACCCCCAAATATGTTCTTGAGCCAAATTATCCAATTAGTAAGAAGATGCCACGTGGAGCTCAGAGATTGGTTCTGACACGTCACCAACCCCAACAAATTCTTACTTCATGTCTATAAATAGCTGGATTAGCCCTCATTTTCAGTTGTAGCTTAATTTTGTAAAAACACCTAGTTCAACTTTTCCTTTCCCTTTTCTCTCAATCTTACCCTAGCTACTCAAGAGCCTGACAAGATCTTGAGTTAGTTAGTTAGTTACTACCTTTGTAACAACTTTGTAACCGTTTTCCATTAATGAAATTCAAATTTACTCTTTCCCGCCAAAACTGTTCTTATCATTCCAGTTCAATTCTTGCTGTATTTGGATACTAGTGTTGCTGATAAGTGTTTGTTATGATCATTGATGGATCATAACTAACATTGAAGGAGTTAGATTGCTGTTTGATCAGAGTTCAGTCATTTCCATAGTATTTTGAAGATGTTCAAGCAGATTGATGATTCTTGTTGATTAGATAGCAGTTATTGTTGATTGATTGATCCCTAGTGATAAGGTGGTGGTTATCACTAGGTTAAGAGAGCTCAGCGCTCCTCTTCTTCTCAGTGGTTACTTCAATAGGTGCAAAAGCTTCTAGTTTTAAATTCCTCTCAATTGCAAATGCCTGCTCAATTCCTAGCTAATTCTTTGTGATTGCATGATTAAATGTGTGCAGCTTGTTGATTGAATTGGTTTCAGTGATGTTGTAGCTTAAGTTTAGCTTTTATGCTCATTGATTTTGATTGAATTCTAGTTTATAGCTTAATTCAGCTTTTCTTATCCTAGCTTCCTTAATTGAGTACTAGTTGCTTACATTGTTTGCTTTTGGCTTTTAGATATCTCTCATTGACCACTCAATTCAGTTTGCTATAGTTTTTCATCCAGTTTTAACTAGAGTTCTTAAAAGTCTTTGTAAGAATTTCATAAAGTTCAGAAGGAGTGTTTGGCAACAGAGTTTAGATACAATCATTGAGAGATTTGAGTTGTTCTAGTTGATATAAGTTGAATTTTTAGATTACTCTAGTGTATTGTAATCAAGTAGAGTACATTTGGACTGATAACTTTCCACCATAGGTCTTTTTGCTCACTTTTGTTCTTGTACTCTTTGTGTAACAGATTTCTATAACTAGCATTACTCAAACTTGCCAATTTCAAATCATCACAGTTTCTTTGTTTCTTAATCATTTTCGTCCAAACCTTTTTCTATTGCTCAAGTAACATACAAAGTATTAGTAGTATAAAGGAATTTCTACAGTATTAGTTATTAAGCTAGGAAATAGCTTTTTGGTCCAAACTGAGCAAAGCTCATTCTCTGTGAAAAAGTATACTACTGATTTCCTAGATCTTCAAATCTACTTCACAAATCTTGTGATTTTCTTTCATAAAATCAATTAGTAAGTGTCCCTAGTTAATTTCTGAAAGTTTGAGCTTTTTGCAAATTTTGGTCAAATCTTGGTCAACATAAGCTCTTTTTAGCTGAATTCAGATTTAGAGCTTATTTCTTGATGAAATTCGTTCTAGTTTGATTTCCCGTTCCTTAATTGGATAGCTTTATCAGTTTCACTAAAAAATTCAAGTTGTGGTTGATTAGATTTAGCTGTAGCTTATTTTGAGCTTATTAATAAGCACTCATTTGCTTATTTTGAATCCTTAGTTAAATTCCTTTGACGCACGTAGCTTATTTTAGATTTGAAGCATTTTGCAACTTGTTTCATTGATTTTGATCCAGTAATAAGCTCAAACGAACTTATTTTCTTCCAAGCCCGTTTTTAGCTTAAAAGGTTTTAGAAATTGCACTTTAGTCCTTATTGTTCTAAACAGTGTTAATTTTTGGCTAATCTTCATGTTTTTAGGGTTTGCATTGTTTTAGTCCCTGGAATTTGGAAGTTGTTAAAATTCAGTTAGATATTTGTTAGTTTGTTACAGTTTTGGCAAGTTTTTTTATAGTTTTTGCATTTTTTATCCTTTTAGTTAACAGTTTTACATTTTTAGTCCCTATAATTGTTAGAGTTTACATTTCAAGCATTTATTGTTCATAGAATTTACAATTTCAGTCCCTTTAGTTTCAAATTTTGCATTTTAAATTCTTACTTGAATAAAAACGTGGTATTTGCAATTTGTTTTACATATACGTAGGTAATATTTTTTCCGTTTTGCAAGCATTTGTTGAATTAGCAATAGATTAACCAAGCAAGCTTAACAACCAAGAACAATTAAAAACCCGATATTGGTTGGACTTTCTATTAGCAAGAACTGTGAAAAAAACGAACTGCATTATACTCAATTTCAATAAACGAAACTCAATCTTTATTCCATTAAATTAATAATGTCTTATCATCCTTTATCCAAATACTAAATAGATCAATGCATGAAAAACATGGTCGATGCATCATGCCTCTAGTAGTGACCTTCACACTTGTTTGGCAAAGCATAAAACAACCATTCTTGATCTATTGGAATTTTGAGAATACTTTCTTCAATAACTCAATTATTGAAGTTCTTGCACATGTGCATTCAAATAGTTTTAATATTGCCACATGATCCAAAATTGTAAAACATCCTTGATCACCAATTTTATACTAAACTTCTAAAACACACATTTTGAAGTTCAAAGTATTCTAATTCTTTAATGTATAATACAATTTTATTCAACATGTCATCTCCAAAGATCCCATGACTAATATTGAGTGTTACCTCAATTATATATTTTCAAGTTTTGATAACTTGTTATTTAAAGATATAAATACGTTACCTATAATATCTATTATGTAATGTTTGATTCCAACCAAACATCCAAGTTTGTTGGTTATGATAATTTGCACAACTATTGACAAATTACTCATCTATAGAATATGGAAGTTGATCCAAGACAAGGATGTTATTCTATTTCCAAACATATTCCTTCAGAATATTCATTACCCAAGTTATTTAATAACTTTCAAATAGATTAATATATCCAAATCATCTTGCATTTAAAGCATGATATAAATACAACGTGATACATATGAAAATATCTCAAACTAGATTTAGATTTCTTCATATTCCAAATATCCATATAAACTTGCTACATGGCATATTTATGTTGTATTTTCACCGCATAAATAATCAAATTTCTTTGTTCCAAGGTTATGTATATCTTATTTTCTAAATCCTTAAAGCAAAATTCCATTTCAATTTTTTTAACCAAATCAACATTTAATTTGAATGAAATTTACTTTTGTATATGTCTATCCGACATATATAATTTTAGAAAATAACTATAATACTCCCACTAGCTTTTAGGAATACTTAGAAATCATCTTATTCAAATTTAAATCTAATCTTGGATTTTAAATTAAACATAAGAACAATCTCTTAGATGCCTGCTTTTATCCATTCATGGATAATTGCACTTTGTACTTTTCCAAAGATTTATTTTTTAATTAATAAACTCCTTTCGATTACTTAAGTACTTGCCCAAGCAATGATTTCAAGAAAGAGTCCATATATATATATATATATATATATATATATTCAATTTGTCAATTAAAATATAACCACCAAAATCTTTGTATATTGAATGCATTTTAGAAAAGAATACCCCAATCACAATTAATTACTTAAGTGTGATTAATAATCTATTCATAATACATTCATTAAATATGTGTACAATCTCGTCCATATAATTTCGACACAAGGATTTAACCACCACTATTGGCGGTTTTTCCCTTCTTTGGCGAAACTCATCTTCAATTTCTATTCAAACTATTTAAGATAAACCAATCTAAAATTGATTACCTTTTTGGACAACATCTATAACATTCATAGTATGAGTAGTTTACCCAAAACAATATTTTGGTAACAAATCCTAACGATTATTTATAACTTATAATTCTCAGCATATTACTCGTATATCCGAGATTCCTTGCGGACCTATGACTCAAGTTCCTTTATCTTGAGAGTTAGCATTTACACGCCTACCTCATAATAATTACTAGTGTATTTTAGAAGATTATGTATCTTGTAATTTTATCTTTCAAGATCAAAACTCCCACTTGCTTTTAGTAACTTAAAGTTAATACATAGCAAATAGATCAACACTCCAACGTTATCTATATGGGACTTTACAAAACACAATGATAGTTCCTAACTCTTTATTTCCTAAACAACCCACTTCATAAGTAATTTTGCAAAATATGAACTTCATTTAAGATCAAACGTGATTCATCACAGTCCATATATAATGGTATCTTATTAATATTCTTAGCTCAAGTCATACTCAACTTTCTGACCTTGGTATCTTTTGGAAGACAAGAAGATATAGTTATCTTGAATCAATCATCATATTGATTATCCTAATGAACATACCATAACAATGTTGTATTTCATTTAGGGTTAATATTGTAAGTCAATCTAACAACATTTAAGATAAATATATATCTTTCGGCTTACCTATATACCAACTAAATTATTTTAATGGTGTAATAAATTTCCTAACCATTTTGCATGTTTTATAACTCAAGTACTTCTAACACAAAGTCACTTCATTTTATGTTTTTAAAACATAAAATTTATAATTCCATTATACGTTTTAAGTCATTTGACCATGACTTCATGTATATGTCTTTAGTGAAATAGAGACAATACATTAACGTCTTACTTTATATTATACGTCTTTCAAGACTTTATGTTTGTGACTTTATACAATAAATCATAAACATGCATAACTAAAGTAATTATGAACACCACTAGGTTTCAACAATCTTTTCAAGTTATTCACTATTATGTCTATTTATGTAATTCCAAGTATATACAAATATTTACTTTAGTAGTATAAGATTACTCTATGTATTTATGTCATTCTAGGAATTATCCATCTTAAGAAACCACAAAATAATCCATGCCCGATCTCAGGACATGTGGATATTTTACCCTTGTGTTTACAATTTAGTCCAAGCTCTCACATGACTAAATCAAAACAACAAGTGTTTCTTAATGTGAATGATATATATGCTTTTAAGTACTCTTTTAATCATATTGACACATGATCTAACTTTTATTAGCTCATTAGTCTCTTATCTTGAAGTCAAGAGAATCATATCTTTATGAGTTGTTTCTTGCACAGGATGTTCATTTCTCCTACTTGTGCATGGAACAACCTCATATATTAGATAAACATCATGTCTAACCTTCGTCTATACAATATATAATTGTGTCACATATATTAGCTTTTACAAGTAGATGTAGAACCACTTAATCAACAAGAATCAATACATGAATATCCTTTGAAGATAATAGTGTCAACAATTTGAAAGTAATTATCTTAGGACATACTAAAGATAACATGGGTTATTACCAAGACAACAAAGCTTGTAACTGAATTAGAGAATGTTTTAATAGACTCAAAATCATTAATACAACATTGTAAATGTTTCATAATCGGTGAAACATATTAGTGTGTTGTTTACTTTCTGAAAACGCATTCGTAACAAATACTTACACTTTTGAAAAACACATTCGTAACAATTACTTGTAGTGTTAAAGAGTGTACTCTACTTCGTAAATGATGACTTATCCATCAATTGCTTTTTAACTTGAAAGATTTGGCATGCAATTTCTTCCTTAATAGGTCTACCAACCCTACAATGCTATGTATTGCCTATAAATAGTGAAAGCCCAACTACTAGATAAAATATGCTAGTTTGCCTTTACACCAATTAGCGGTAACCATTCATAAAATGTAATAACTCAAAAGATGCACTTTTCTTAACCATTAAAGTTTGCTATGAGTTATGTATTTAGAATTAGACATTTCTAAAATCCTTATTACTCCTTCTTCACTCATGAAAAAGAGTTTAGGTTTATCTTTTCATTGTAAATTGACTCTATCCTCAACCATACGGTTTGTAGATCAATAAATAAATGAATAAACCATGTTTATTGTGTAACGTTGCATTAATACATTGTAAAAGAATTTACAAAATTCAATTTTAGAATTTTCGATAACAAAATACTTTCAAGAAAATAAAATTACCCCGGTAAATAAACCATAGTATTTTCATTGAAGCTAGAATCTATATTGACATAAATCCATCACATCAGTTGACCTGCTAGCAATGGATGTATTCAACATAGTGACTTGTCGAACAATTTAATTGACAAACAATTTGCAATTTCTAGATATTTAAGGGATTTACATTGCTAAAAGAACGTTTTGCATTGTAAACATGTTTCATCCCTTCTGAATGCCTTAAGTTTCTAGATCTCACTAAGTAACTTAATTAAGTCAACTAATCTAAAGAACGTAAAATAATTCATGTGCAATCTCATTCAGTCATGAAAGTTTTCTTTCCATTACAACATAGTCCAAAATCTCATATGACGACAATTGTAAATTCAAGTGTTCGTCAATTAGATGGCATTCAACTTAAATTTAAGGGTATAAATTTTGATGTCAAAATCAATGTATGGAGAGGCATGCATACAACTCGATACCATAAGTTTAATAAAACATTTAGTAAAATTTTCCACGAGACTAAATTTCTACATATATTTTGTTGAGGTATTGGTGAAACCAATTTAAAATATTACTCACAACTATTCACAACGTACGTCTCCTAGAACTCGGCTAGAGCACAAAGCAATAACCTTATTCATTGTGTTTTGGATGTGAATTTGTAGTAAATCAACCATAAGGTATGATCCAAATAATAATCGTAGGTATAATCAATTTGACGCACATGCGAGCCAGGAATTCGGTCAGCGACTAATGGCATAACACCTCCTTCCTTAACCGGGTACATGACCAGCGGTGCGTTATACCCACTTTATAGTTTGTAAAAAAGAGTAGGCCTTTAAATTATTATTGCGAATACCAATCAACACAATCCTATGTAATTTAGATCTCAAAACAAATCTTAACTTTAATATGATTTAGTCTATATTATTTTTCTCAAAAAAAAATTACCCTTGTTTACAACATTCAAATAAAACGCATGAAAACAATAAGGTAGAAAAAAAACTAAATCATAAACACATAATAATTTATATGTGCAATAAATGAATCAAATAGCCACATGCATACGATTTATTCAATAATCTTCAAATCTAGGTCTTTATATTCATATAAAAGTCTTCCCTAATTCTAGATTTATTGAATCAAATAATCACGTAGCACATAAAAAATCATATAAACATATAATTTTACGATCCATGAAAACATGCACGTTTTTTTGGATTCCCCACAAATCTTAACAATTAAATCTATACGGATCGTAACCATACATGACATAACAATTAATCATGCAATTTAATCTAAAATTATCCCACATTAGGGTTTCAAAACAATTCTTTTTTAATTAAAAATTCGGCCAAAACCCTAATTTTTGTAAAACAAAACCCTAATTTTCAAAAAACCTAAAAAACATGTAGTTTTAACTCAAAACAATTATTAGTTAAAAAACTGTAGATTTTCGATAATTATAACATGTTAAAACAGCTCTGATACCACTGAAGGATTATTAACATCATAACAATTATACAAAACCCTAAATAAGATCAAAGCATACATAGCGGAAGCGGTTTAACAAGATCATAATAATAACATAATTATAATTAATCGAATTAGGCTTACATACCTTTATCCTAGCGAAGATCCACAAGATCACTAATGAATCACCAATTAGGGTTTATGACGAACACTACCAAGATATAGTCTAAAGTAAGACTACATTACGTTCTTGTACACGTAATACAACGAGCTAATCGTGATTCTAGCACGTGTAAACCGAGCTTCTACGCTTGTGGAAATTCTACCCAACAACCCTAGAGAGGGGCTAGGACTAGATTATTGCTAATCCAAAACCAAAGGATAAAAGGAACCTTAAAAAAGGTGTTTTTTCCTTTTGGTGTTGATCGCAATTAGAACCCAAAAACCAAACCAAACCAAACGAATGCCTTAGGGTTTCGTGGGAGTTGATCGGCCAAAAGGAGACAGACAAGAGAAAGTGAGGTCAAAAAATAATGAAGGTTTTGATGTGTTTATATAGGCTTACAAAACTTGTAGTCCAAGATAAACTAAATAAGTCAAGAAAATATTTCTTCCTTTCTTCCTTTTTTTTCCACTGCCGGCCCAACCCACAAAGGGTATTCCGGATCTTTATTTAACTCTTCTTAAATATTCCACATAACCGTTAAGTCCTTAACTCTTAAATTTAACAACGGTTAAAGTTATTGCTCGATTTAATTTAATAAACATATAAATATATTTATTAAATAAATTAACTCTTTACGTATTGTGTGTAATCCCGTAATCCCGAGTTCGATCCTAACACACGACTATTAAATTTATGTCCATAAACTTTCAAAAGCTTCCTAGAAGCAGTGGTGGTTTTGATGCAATTTGGGTAATTGTTGATAGATTAACCAAATCTGCTCATTTTCTCCCTATACGTGAGAATTATAAAACTGAAAGATTAGCTCAAATCTACATCAATGAGATTGTTTCAAAACACGGAGCACCGTTGTCGATTATTTCTGATAGGGATGATCATTTTGCGTCTCATTTTTGGAAAGCACTTCAAAAAGCGTTGGGTACGCAAGTATTAGTGAGTACAGCATATCACTCAGAGACGGATGGACAAAGTGAACGCACTATTCAAACTTTGGAAGACATGCTGCGGGCATGTGTTATGGATTTTGGTGGTAGCTGGGACACTCATATACCTTTGGTCGAATTCTCCTATAACAATAGTTATCATAAAAGTGTCAAGTGTTCGCCATTCGAGGAATTATACAGGCGTAAATGCAGATCACCAATGATATGGAACGAAATAGGTGAAAGTCAATTGATAGGGTCTGAATTAGTCCTAGAAACTACAAAGAAGATTGTATAGATTAAGGAAAGACTGAAAACTGCTAGAAGTCGTCAAAAGAGTTACGCAAACAAAAGACGTAGGCCTCTTGAGTTTCAAGTCGGAAACCGTGTGCTGTTACGTGTATGTCCATGGAAGGGTATTGTGAGGTTCAGCAAAAGAGGAAAACTTGCACCACGTTTTGTAGGACCATTCAGGATCATTGAACGTGTTGGTTCGGTAGCCTATCGACTGAAGTTAACTTAGGAGTTAAGTTGTGTTCATGATGTATTCCATGTTTCCAACCTTAAGAAATGTTTAGCCGAATCAGATGTTCAGATACCATTAGAAGAAATAAGGGTGGACGAGAAAATGTACTTTATTGAAGAACCGATAGAGATCGTGGATCGCCAAGTCAAGAAGCTGAAACGTAGTTGAATTCCTATCGTTAAGGTTCGTTGAGATTCACGTCAGGGTGCTGAGTTTACTTGGGAAAGTGAAGATCAATTAAAGGCTAAGTATCCTCATTTGTTCTCGTCATCTTCTTCCATCTCCAGTTAAACTTTGAGGGACCAGAGTTCCTTTAGGGGGGTATATTGTGAGATCTCGTATTTCCCTGGTAATTATTTTACTCTTATACATTATTTTGATCAATGATAATTTTTATTCGGAATTATAAAATTATTATTATTTTATGTTTCCATATTTATTTAAATCAAAAATTTTGATTTAAAAGCACCCGCGTGCATTTTTACAAAAGTTTACTTAAATCAACGGAACGAGAACCGAGGGCTAAATATTTTGACCTAAAGATGTTGATCTTTACATTGTATTAAGTCTAGACCGATAATGGACACAATGTTTAATCTTTATATTTCACATATTACTGTCAATTGTTTCAATGTTCGATGTTTTCGATGTTTTCTTTAATGACATGTTAAGTCGAGCCGGGAGTCTATATTATCTATTTTGGGTACGTTTTAACTTTTGAGAAGTATTTTTACGAAACCTGAGTCCCGTAAATATTTGTAAAATTGACTAACAGTCATTTCCTACTTTTTAACAAAGTATTTATTTTTTAGTCCAAAAGTTTCAAACTTGGCAATACTAGCCCCTACACCTAACCCCATATATAAAGCAATTTCTTAACCAAAACACATACTGAGGGTTTGCTATTTACTATGATCCGATGGTCTAGGCTGGTGGTGGAAGATGAATGCCATGGTGGAGAGAGATAAAGGGTTTTACGAAACCCGAGTCCCGTAAATATTTGTAAATTTTTAATTTTTTTTATTATTTTTTTAGAGAGAGAAAGTGAATAACTGTGTGTAAAAAATGAATGAAACCACCACCCTCTCCATCTAAGGAGAGGGTTTATATACCCAAGCCCATAAGATGGGCTTGGGCTTACAAGTTAGGCCGGCCTACATAAGTTGTAGGCTAGGCTTAGCCTTGTTTGCTTAATATTAGTAAAACTAAACTACGAGCTATTACCTAGACTATTGTTTGAGTGACCGATCCATTCTAATACGTAAAACGTATTTCCAACACATACAAAACATAAGTTACAAAAAAATTACACCAACTCTCTCCCCACCTCCTCCCTTGCTGTGACTTTCAACCCCAAAAACACCCCTAAATCATCAACTTCTACTTTGATCTATTTAAAACAAAATCTAGACCACTTCTTAGAATTTAATGGTGATTCTAAACGTGTAAAAATCTTCCACATGCAACCACTTCTCATGTTTTTATGATTTTATGGTTGGGGTGATTCTTGATCATCAAATATGTGATGATCATGGCTAGATCATCATGTTTTGATGTTAAAAAGATAAAGATATTTATTTTCAATTTTTGTTTTTTATGCATGCAAGGGTTAAGGTTGATAGGGATTTATATTAAGGTGTTTATAGTAGTAGAAAAATGGATAATTTGTGTTGAAAAAGTGGTTTGTTAAAGTGGTAATTTTAGGCAGTAAGTTAAGGCTTGTTTTGGGTATTTTAAACTTGGTTTATTGTTAAACTAATAAGATAGTGTTGTATAGATTTTCGTTATCTTCGATTTGATATAAATTAGAGCTTCTACCTCAAAACGAGGAGGAAGTTACGATAGTTTGATTATTCGTGTACCGGGAGACGAGTATCGGCACAATCCGAATTTGTTGTCAATATTTGGATCGAATCTCGGGGACCACAGAATGAGTTTTAAAAATAATAAAATTTTGTTTTTGGACTATAAACTTAGGGTTGTGAGTTTATTTTCAAACCCGAGTGTCAGTTTAGTAAATGGTATTGTTTAGAAAGATCAAAATGGTTTTACGAGTCAAAGGCGTAAATCTGTCCGGTTTTGTAGTTCGAAGATGTGTCCGGCAAGTGGTCTTAGAAGTATAAACTTTTGACGAGCTTTTTAGAGGACTTTCTATAGATAGTAAATGAGTTCCTCGAGTCGTTTCATAAACTTTTAACATGTCTAAGTAAGATAAAACAGCCCGTACATTTGGTATGTGCCGGCAAATTTTTATCGAGAGCATTGTCTAGTAAAAGTATACTTTTAGAGGTGTCTAGAAGTATCACTTGCATGGTTTTCCATGCGTGTCTTGACATGGTTTAAGTACTAATTCAAATTCCAAGTGTTTTCTAAACATTTATTTTCATATCTTCTAAACTTTTCGTGTCCTGTTATCGTAGGTCTCGGATGACTTAAAGTTGCTTGATTTTTTCGTTGTTACTACTAAGCCCTACAATTCCGTGTTGATTCCACCTTATAGCTAAGGTGAGTTCATAGCCCCTTTGACTACTTGTTCATTGTTTCAAAACGTGAGGTGAGATTATCATGTTGGAACATAATCTTTTAAACTGTATGCTATCCAGAACTTGTATGCTGCCAGATGAATTCATTGATATCATTGCTTTTAGTCTATAGCCTTAAGTTTTCTCTCTTGATCATGAACCGTTAATTGTCCCGTATGCTTTGCGCTAAGTGCGAATGTTGTGGGTGGATCCATCGGGATTGACAATCCCCGTCCCGAGTACCTTGACGCACTTACATTTGTTTATACTTGAATATTAGGCTAAATACTCACTAGAGGAACTTACAATGATTGTTAAGTTGTGGTTTCATGAACTAAATAGCAATAATATATACCATGACTATGGAGAATATCATCCCCCCCCCCCCCCCCCCATTACTTGTTTTACAAACTTTACTTGGAATTATAAAAAAATTTATTTTATTTTTCCATATTTATTTAAATCAAAGTTTTTTATTTAAAATCACCCGCGTGCATTTTACAGTGAGTTTACTCAAATCAATGAATAACGAGGATTATTAACGATCGTGATACCGGCGGATGCCCAAAATTTTACATTTTATTATCGATTGTTTCGATAATTAATATTTTTGACAATTTCGTTTTAATTACGTGTTAAGTCGTGTCGGGAATCCATACTATCATATCTTTGATGCATTTTAACTTTTGAAAAGTATTTTTACGAAACCCGAGCCTCGTAAATATTTTCAAAATTTACTAATAATCATTATCTACCCTTTAAACTATTAAATTGCTTTTAGGTCTAAAAGATTTCACAATTGGCAAAACTAACCCTCATTCCACTAGTATATAAACAAAATCCAACCACTTTTCTTCCATTTTCTACACAAAATAACACACACATAAAAGTTTCACTCTCTTTTCCTTCTCTCTAAAGATGCCGCCACCTCTTGTCCTCAAAACCACCAAGATCATCAAATTTTACTTGTTTTTAACAAAATCTAATCAAAATCCCTAGTTACAAATCAAAAGGTGGTTCCATTTATACAAAAATATTATACATGCATCAAGTTTTCAATTTTTCATATGATTTATGGTTAATATGTGTTTTAATCATCATGCATGTGATGATCTTGCTAAGATCATCATGTTTTGATCCTAAAAAGTTTTATTTTTGATATTTGATCTTTGTTAAATTTAACATGCAAGTGTTATGGGTTAATAAGGGATGTTTAGGATGATGTATGGATGATATTAGGAATAGGGGATTTGTGAAAATGGGTCAAAATAATCATCTAATGTGCTTTTCAAAAAAGTATTTTTGGACAACCGGTTTAGAGCAGATTTTCGTGGTTTTAAGTTTGGATATAGATTAAGATTATTTAATTTTTTGTAGAGTTTTTTGATACCTTCGTTTTGACATAAAGTAGGCCTTCTAACTCAAAACGAGGAAGAAGTTACGCTAGTTTGATTATTCGTGTACCGGGAGACGAGTATCCGCACAATCCGAATTTGTTGTCGATTTTTGGATCGAATCTCAGGGACTATAAAATGAGTTTTACAAATGGTCAAGGGCTGTTCTCAGGCCCTAAACTTAGCACTTTGAGTCTATTTTCAAATTCAAGTGTTGGTTTTGCAAATGGTAATGGTTAGGATGGTCAAAACGGTTTCACAAGTCAAATATACAAATTTGTCCGGTTTTTCAAGTCTAGAAATATGTTGAGCAGGTGGTTCTAGAATGTAAATCATTGAATGTGTGACAATCCGTCAATTTATGGTTGATATTTTATTCTCGAATATTATTTAAAAACATTATTTTAATGTTACAATATGAACTCACTTATTTTTGGGAAGAAATTTGGATTTACATCTTGGAGTAGCATCGACTACGTCTAAACCGGAGGATTCAACGTTACGTGCTTACGTTTACATACACTGTCTTTGGTGACAGTCCGACATTTCAGAAAATAAATTTATCTGTGAATATTATTTTGGAGTTTTAAATTTGTGTTGGTTCATAAACTCACAAATTTACGAGAAGAGATTAGGACTTACGACTTTATTTTAACGTCCTTTACGACTAAACCGGAAACCTTAGGATTACGTATTTACGTTTTCGAACTCCGTTTTTGATGAAACAATTTTTATTGGATTCGTTTTGTGACGTTGATTCATAATTTATAAAAACGTTTTTCGTAAAACAACCCGAGGGCACGCAAATCGAGGAAACTAGAATCGAGAAATACCCGTAAACTAGTGAGATGGGACAAAACACTTTGTCCCACCCCACTAGCAAAATGGGACGGCATTAGCATGACACCACAAACCTCATGTGGCATCAAGTTAGCTACTAGCTTACATGTGTAAGCCATGCTTACTTTGTAAGCTAACTTACACCACAAAACACCAAAACCACTCACCATTTCCATTTGCTTCCATTCCACTCATGCAAAACAACTCAAGTTTCTCTCTTCCACCATTTTTGGCCGTCCCAAATGCTCCACAAAACACCCATTCCATACAAAATTTAACCATAAACATATGTTATAATTAACATATGTTAATCTCCATCCAAAAAGATGAAGATTGGTGTAAGTTATAACATCAAAGGAGGAGTTTCCATGGAGTATTAGGGCTTATTTTCCACAAAGTTTCTATGAAGAATGGTGGTCATGAAGGTGGTCTTGGTGCATCATAAGTTTCTCCATCCAAAACCATGCCAAACTCATAACCTACATCAAGTTGGTGGTATAAAGATTGTCCTCCTCAACTTCTTGTTATTTTGATTATGTAAACATGTATTTTGTTTCCTATTGTATATATTTATGATGATTATATGATGATAAAAATGTTATGTGGGGATTTGTTGTTGATAATCATGGATAAAAAGGTGAAAAACCATAAGAAACAAGGTTAAAATCTTTGTTAAATTTGATGGCTGTATAAAACAGTAAAGAAGTAAGTCATAAACTGATAAAATGATGAAGTGGAATAGATTTACAGTAAGCTATAGGTCTTGTACACATGTGAGAGTTGGCCATGCAATGGAATCAAAATAATGAGTGAGATATGATCAAAACAAGTTTAGGGTATAAATCTGAAGTTACTGTTTTGGACGATTTTTAGAGAATACTTAAAGGATGATTCAACAGTAGCTATAGGAGATTTAAATGTAGCACATATCATGTAGTTTATGTGATAAAAATTTGAGCTTCTATCTCCATGTAAAACTCAAGATATGGCAGTTTTGGTGAAGATGAAGTTAAAAATCAGATTTTTGGAAATTAAAGAATAATACTATTATATAAGCACTCACATTTTAATATATAAAATGTAAAATAAAAACCCACTAACTTATAAAACTTATTTATATAAATATATATAAAAGGTTAATCAAATGTATAAATTATATAAATGATGGTGAAATAATGTTTATAAGTAATAAAAACTATAAACATGATTTTTACGACTTTTTCGGCTATTGCCGTAAAAATTAACGTTTTTGTTAAATAAAACTTAGATGGTTGGACCCGTCTAATGAAAACTTTATAAAACTTATATACTGATATATAGACATGTATAACAAGTAAAAACCGATAAAACCCGAACTTTAGGGCATACGGGCATTAACGAGCTAAGTAAACATATTGGACTAATAATTGGACTAAATAAGATAAAAACTTGTAAAAAGAAATATTGGGCTTAACCCATTTAGGCCCAACTTGTAAAGTTTAAGTACTGATAATATAAGTACAAAATGGATTAAAATAAGTTAAATAACTTATAATAAGCTTATTGTACTTAAGACATGTAAACGGGTAAAACTAGTAAACTAATATAAAAGTTATCGACATATAACACTAAAAGGAGTAAACGAGAATATGTAAACCCACTTGATCATCATATATATATATAATCATCATATCTATACATACTTGTTATTTTTATAAAGTCATTGGACATGAGTCTAAGACCGATTATTATTTGTCTAGGTTTTCGTGATTGAAGCACGTACCGTACGTCCGAATTGCCGATGACCCGTCTTCCCACATCAACGTGAGTTCATAGCCTCGCACTCTTTTAAATGTTTTTATAAATGTTTTATAAACCCGCGAGGGAGATAACATGTTAGTTTTTATAAAAATAGGACACCATTTGTCCCGATTGTTTGTTTATTGATTTTGGACCCGGATGATTGAATGACCCGATTGTATGACCCTATGAATGATTAAAGGACCCGATAGATGAAATAAAAATGGATTATTAAAGTTAGGTTATGTCACTAAAAGTCCCATTAGCATGAATTGTGAACTACCGGGAGTTGGTAGACGCTTATGCATTTAATAGTACTATTTGGGGACGATCACCCCAGTTCGCGCCTTGACGGTTGATCCCCGTCGTGCCATTGATTGGTAAGCGAATTAATGTATGAGAATATTTCCATAGCGTGACCTTTGTGACGACACGCTACTTTAGATGGGCAAAATTGGTATCGAGTTAGCTACCCGTTGTTGGTTTAGTAAGGTAACAATGTCACGCGGCTTATAATAATCCGAATTAACGAAATACTACTAGACGCTCCGAATTACGAGGTATTGCCTGACTAGCAATACAGGGTCATACTATTGATATTATGTTTGTATTTTGGTTTTCATAACCATACTCATATAACGGTTTTTATTTTCATACAACGTCATAAGACGTATTGTATGATGTTTTTACGACATTGGCTCGTATAATGATTTTTAAGGCAAATGCCTATATTATGATTTTCGATAAGGATTTGTATAAAAATGACTTTGGCTATTTTATTGCCTATTACAAAGATTTGTATAAAATGATTTTGGCTATTTCACGGCCTATTACAATGATTTGTACGTATTGATTTTTGGTACTAATTTTATACCAAAGTTATATTGATGGAATTTATTAAACTCTATGAATTCACTCGGCGTTATCGCTGACCTTTTCTTTTAACATGTCTTGTCTCAGGTACTTGAAGGTAATGCTCGGGAAGACGACAAGAATTCATGGCCCGCACTTAAACAATATTTTTCCATTCAAATACTGTGTAAAACTTTGTATGAAATATAATGACTTGGGACCGATGTAACTTTGATATTTATGAATGGAAATGATTTATTATTAAACGACGCGATTTTTATGCGTTGTCTATGATGTGAGTAATGTGCTATCCCGTAACACCAACGAGTCTTCCGCTGTACTGAGTTGTATAAATTTGGGGGTGTTACAGTTTGGTACCAGAGCTCTCGTTATAGAGAACGAAAGATTTTTAAAAACTAAGGTTTTGGATAAAACATTTCAAAATCTTTTTACTAAAAACATTTTTCTAAAAATGTCTAAAAAAATCTTTTGACTATAACGGTGCCGAAGAATTCCCAAGTTACCGACAAGGCCAGACTGAGAAGTGTTATTTTATATATATATATAACTTGGATTATATATATATGATGTACTTTTATTACATGATTGTTTGATGATTATTTTGATATTTATACGAGATATTTATACGACGTAGATTGTCACAAGTAACCCTAAATCCCCTAGTAAATTAATCGAAGCTATTCTCATAGGAATTCTAGCTATCCTAGATCAAAACCGAGTTGTGGATATTTATAATCCCAACGAAATGGTTGATATTCGTAGAAGTGTAGATATTAGTTGATTGTGATATTGAAAAAGAATTGGCGAGATTAAATCTGATATCGATGTCATGACGATCTTTTCTTATAGGGTGGAGTTTGACAAAACGTTACCACCTAGAAAGATGTCATCTGATTCGTTGTCATCCAATTCTTAAATTTGAAATCGAAAGGGTGAATGTTGCATTTGAGGCTGTTATTGGAACCATTACCCAAAAGCCTCATGCCACTAATACCTTTCCGAGAAGTCTAAGTTGAATGATTAAGTCATTTCATATTAATGACTCATTTGATAATTGTGGTTGTAAGAGCTAATAGGATTGGAAATTAAGTGTTGATTCATATTGAGATTGTATTGCCTTTACAAGGCCGAAAAAATAAGATGTAAAGTATTGGAGATTGAGGTAGGATATCGAATTGAGTATAAAATTGGTTGAAACTTGAATAAATAAAAGTAAAACTTAACCTATATGGAATATGAGATTTTTAAGAGGAAGTCGATAAGTTTTGTGAATGAATTATAAGGTTTTACTTGATTGTAGGTTTGTGTTAAGGGTTGTTCCTAGGCCATTGTCCACTAATGAGGATGCCCAGTGTCCAAGAAATTAATTGAAGAAATCTTCTTCTGAATTGAGACCGATGGATCTTCTGGGACAGGTGGAACCCCCATAACTCTTGTAGATTAGTATTCATTGTGGTATCTTTTAAGAATCCCTAACTTAACTGAGATATCAGTTGGTAGGATGAGTTCTGAGAATTGTATGACATAGTGACACGTAATGTGTTACGGTACAATTTTGACTTGTTTGTGATTAATGAAAAGACTACCTTTGATTGCTAAATTCTACATGTATCGATGTTATCTATTTTTATTGCTTCATCCTAATGTTCACATTAGTGATGCAACCATTGAACGAGTACTCATCTTGAATTGAGTTACGTTGTGGATTATTCTTTTTGAGTGCCATCGAGGTCATGAACCTCATGATTATTTGGCTAAGCTCATTTCCTATCATATCGTAGTTAATTCTTGGTGAACAAGCTTTCATCACTCTTTTGTAGATCACTAATTGTTTTTATAAGTTAAAACAGTATCCCTTGAGAAAAATTGGATTTTCATCACTATATAGATTATTTAAAGTGAGATTTATAAGTGATTGATATCAAAATGAAGTTGTTTATGAAACGCTTTGGAAAACTTAATTGTTTCCATGATAAAGAAAATATTTGTAAATTTATTCTTGATTCTTATTTAAGAATTAAGCATGAAAATGTTTTTATTATAAACATGATGATAAGATTTTGACGAACTGAGTATTGCATCGTTAATCTTGAAATTGTATATAGTTGCGCGCCTACATACAATTTAGAATGGACCATGCAAGACTGACTAGTAGTCACTATAAAACTAATGAATAAACACTACATTTTCTTTGAGGATTGTGAAAGAATAAATTTTAATGAGATTTGCAAGAAGTAAAAAATAGGGACATAGTGTTAGGGACACCTACATATGTGCCTGTAGTATCTATTCTTCTGAGTCGAATTTACTCATCTGTGGAAATTGTCTTACTTGATAATTGACAATTCTTTCTTGTCCAATTCTCCCGTAGTGAGATTCTTAGGAAAAGTATCTGATTACCGAGTGTTGATACCCGACTGGATGTATCGACATTCCTATCATTTCTTTTGACTTGATTTCATTTGAATGACCTGGGTAACGATCCGAGGAGCTTTCGAATGCGTACTCGAATCATGAAAACATGGGATATATTCATATTCGCTAAATGTTTTCGTCTGAATCTGATTTGAAATTGTCTCGCGTAGATTATGCGTTGATCTTACTCTTTATATGGTAGTTGTGTCTCAATATATCCTTGAATTTGTGAAGGATTATGAGTTATTATTAGACTTTTGAGAAGTTCACATCTTATCGAAGGCAATGAGACTGGAAAGTTGATAGTGCCAGTGGAATGAATTGATTGATTATGACATGACGACATTGTCTTAATTGATGGGAACTCGAGTAGAATTCCCCTAAATGATAAGATGTTGATTATCAAAAGTGATCTAAATAATTCTTGGTGGATGACGATATCCTGTATTTATACTTGAGATTATACCGTGAATGATTGTGAATTAGCCATAGATATTATAATCTAGAAGAACCTAAGATGAATTTATTAAAAGGGTGTTTATGTGATCTGAAACTTTAGTAAGTATTTGTTGATGAATTACCTAGACTTTTGCCATTAAGGCAAGTTGAAATTGGTATTGATCATATTCCCGGTGCTTCACCTGTGGCTTGTGCAATGTGCGTCAGCACCATCTGAATTTAAGGAATTACCGTACAACTGAGAGACTTGTCGGAGAAAGATTTTATTATACCAAGCCTGTCATCCTGAAGAGCTATGGTGATTATCATTCCTTATATTTATAGATTACTGTGAACTGAGTAAATTGACAATCGAAAACGATATCTATAACTCGAAATGGAAGATTTGTTCGATCATTTACAAGGTTTTAACGTATGTTTTAAAGATTTGATCCACGGCATGGTTATCATCAAACTTCGCATCTGCGAAAAAGATTATGTATTTCAATCACTACATCCGGTACTTGTAATGAACATTATGAGTTTCACGTGATGTCGTTTAGATTGACTAACACACATGTAGCATTCATAAATTTGGTGAATCACGTGTGTAGGCTGTAAATTGATAAATTCATGCTTGAGATCATTACGGACCAATTGTTTGTATATAAGAATAATAATGAGTTAATAATTATTTATAGATTGCCCTGAATTGGCCGAACAATGAAAACATGTACCTTAAATATTTAACATGTGATTAAGGACTTAATCCTTTATATGATTTAACCGTGTGATTAATAGATAATGGAAGCTATATTGACTTTTCAAAGATTAGAACCATTAACGCTTAGGGATTAAAAACTTAATCCTTTACATAAAATGACCGTTGGATTAATAATGGTAAGATGTATGCATATAGACTCTTCAAAAATTTAGAAGTCATTTAAGACTTTGAGTTATACTAAAAAGAAAGTGCAAATATATTTTGACAAATGTTTTAACAAAGGATTTTAAGGGATTATTCCCTTATACACAAACCATTTAACTAAACTTCTGTTTAGGGGTAAATGTTTGTGTATACCTCAAGATAACTTAAGAAGAATTGAGTAAACCATTTATACCATAACTTGAAATTTGAAACGACACTTTTTGCTTTTCAACTAAGAAAATTTTGAGCAAAGTATAAACCAAAGGTTTTTCGAACATTTACGAATCTCATTAAATATTTTCGATAAATCAGCAAAAATCTTGATAATTAAAGTCAAATTTATTTTGAACATTTTTATATAATTGGTCGAACTAAGAAATTTAAATTTTTTTTTTTACGTTTACGTTTCATAAAAATCTAATAATTATTATTTAATTAATTATAATACTTGTCGACGCTTAAAACGTCGGATTGAGAAAATTTGATAAAAATGATAGATGAGACGAAACTAAAACAGAGAAAATGTGAAGAAAGAATTTTGAATAAATACGGTTATGATATTTATTTCATGAGGAAAGTGAACGTAATTACCGACGCATAATATAGAAAGAATATCTGAGTGAATTGTGGACATGATAATTATATCATCATGAGAGATGAATATAGATACTGACATATTATATAAAAAGGATAAAGAACCAATTAGGATATATTTCTTAATAATGAAGGTGCAAAATAAATTGCCGAACGATATAAAAATAAACAATGTTTGTAAAAAGGATAATATAGATAATAAAAAAAGGGATTCGTGACTAATATGAATCATTAAAATTGAGAAGCTAATGGCGTTAAATATTTTAAAGTCCATTTGTGACTATCTAAATATGGAGATTACGAGATATAGTTATGATGGAATTTGTAAGTATAAGTATTCTATTTATGTCATTTATGACTAAAAATATCTTTGTTTGAAGAAGTTGTACTGATGGCAATTAGGAAGGCAGACATCGCCTCATACATTAGTAAACGTCTAGCTATTGCAAAGGTCATCATCTGAATTTGATTCGATTTGGGTCATCGTCGATAGACTGACCAAATCTGCTAATATCATTCTCGTTAATGATAAATGCAAAAGAGTTATGTAAACATAGCATGCCTGTATCGATCATCTATATCAAGATCCTCGCTTCGCATCGAATTTCTAGAGATTTGCTCAGAAATCATTGAGAACGAACCTTGATGAGAGTACTATGTACCACCCCAATCGAAGGGACGAGGTAAAGTAATGATACAAAGTAATATAAGTGCTATTTTATGTTTGAATGAATGACCTTTGGTAATAGACCATATAATCGTTTTCCTTTGGAGATATTATCATTGATAATTATCGTATTAGGATCGAGATCTAATCTTGTTAGGATCTATATTAGTGCATCTGTAAGCAAGAGTTGAGATGAAGACATCCGACATACACCCATTGTGAGTTGGACATGTCTTTTAGGTTTGAGGTTTCCTATGATGGCGAACCTAACCTTGCAAAATACCCGACCCGCGAGATCTGAAATGATTGTCAAAATTAGGATTTGATTATTAACTGCCGATAGTGGGCAGGAGGTTTTGTGAATATGAAATGTAGACCTTGAAGTGCCAAATGGGTAGCAAAGTTATGCCACAATTTTTAACCTTGGAAAGATGAATTCATGATCTGACAAATCATGGGATATAAGTCCCCGTTGTTTGGGACCATTGAGATGATGTAAAAGTTGGGATTGAAAGGCATATAAGCTGGATCTACCATAGGACTTCAAGAACCGCGTGAATTATGTTTCGTAAATCGCACTTGATGGAATATCTATCAAGTGAAATTCTGATTATTCTTAATAGAGCTTAGATCGGCGAAAAGTTGCATTCATCAAAAACCCGTGAACATCATGGATAGAGAAAGTAAGTCAACATTAAGCCTGATCTTATTCCCCTAGTTATGTTTGATGAAACTCGCGTATTGTAATGAATTGCACTTGTGAGAAAAGACCGAATGTGGAGGAAATACCCACATGGCTTTAACTCTATAAGAAGCGAGTAGTAAGATGATCTTTGAGGACAAAGATCCTGTTTAGGGGTAAATGCTGTGACAATCCGTCAATTTATGGTTGATATTTTATTCTCGAATATTATTTAAAAACATTATTTTAATGTTACAATATGAACTCACTTATTTTTGGGAAGAAATTTGGATTTACATCTTGGAGTAGCATCGACTACGTCTAAACCGGAGGATTCAACGTTACGTGCTTACGTTTACATACACTGTCTTTGGTGACAGTCCGACATTTCAGAAAATAAATTTATCTGTGAATATTATTTTGGAGTTTTAAATTTGTGTTGGTTCATAAACTCACAAATTTACGAGAAGAGATTAGGACTTACGACTTTATTTTAACGTCCTTTACGACTAAACCGGAAACCTTAGGATTACGTATTTACGTTTTCGAACTCCGTTTTTGATGAAACAATTTTTATTGGATTCGTTTTGTGACGTTGATTCATAATTTATAAAAACGTTTTTCGTAAAACAACCCGAGGGCACGCAAATCGAGGAAACTAGAATCGAGAAATACCCGTAAACTAGTGAGATGGGACAAAACACTTTGTCCCACCCCACTAGCAAAATGGGACGGCATTAGCATGACACCACAAACCTCATGTGGCATCAAGTTAGCTACTAGCTTACATGTGTAAGCCATGCTTACTTTGTAAGCTAACTTACACCACAAAACACCAAAACCACTCACCATTTCCATTTGCTTCCATTCCACTCATGCAAAACAACTCAAGTTTCTCTCTTCCTCCATTTTTGGCCGTCCCAAATGCTCCACAAAACACCCATTCCATACAAAATTTAACCATAAACATATGTTATAATTAACATATGTTAATCTCCATCCAAAAAGATGAAGATTGGTGTAAGTTATAACATCAAAGGAGGAGTTTCCATGGATTATTAGGGCTGATTTTCCACAAAGTTTCTATGAAGAATGGTGGTCATGAAGGTGGTCTTGGTGCATCATAAGTTTCTCCATCCAAAACCATGCCAAACTCATAACCTACATCAAGTTGGTGGTATAAAGATTGTTCTCCTCAACTTCTTGTTATTTTGATTATGTAAACATGTATTTTGTTTCCTATTGTATATATTTATGATGATTATATGATGATAAAAATGTTATGTGGGGATTTGTTGTTGATAATCATGGATAAAAAGGTGAAAAACCATAAGAAACAAGGTTAAAATCTTTGTTAAATTTGATGGCTGTATAAAACAGTAAAGAAGTAAGTCATAAACTGATAAAATGATGAAGTGGAATAGATTTACAGTAAGCTATAGGTCTTGTACACATGTGAGAGTTGGCCATGCAATGGAATCAAAATAATGAGTGAGATATGATCAAAACAAGTTTAGGGTATAAATCTGAAGTTACTGTTTTGGACGATTTTTAGAAAATACTTAAAGGATGATTCAACAGTAGCTATAGAAGATTTAAATGTAGCACATATCATGTAGTTTATGTGATAAAAATTTGAGCTTCTATCTCCATGTAGAACTCAAGATATGGCAGTTTTGGTGAAGATGAAGTTAAAAATCAGATTTTTGGAAATTAAAGAATAATACTATTATATAAGCACTCACATTTTAATATATAAAATGTAAAATAAAAACCTACTAACTTATAAAACTTATTTATATAAATATATATAAAAGGTTAATCAAATGTATAAATTATATAAATGATGGTGAAATAATGTTTATAAGTAATAAAAACTATAAACATGATTTTTATGACTTTTTCGGCTATTGCCGTAAAAATTAACGTTTTTGTTAAATAAAACTTAGATGGTTGGACCCGTCTAATGAAAACTTTATAAAACTTATATACTGATATATAGACATGTATAACAAGTAAAAACCGATAAAACCCAAACTTTAGGGCATACGGGCATTAACGAGCTAAGTAAACATATTGGACTAATAATTGGACTAAATAAGATAAAAACTTGTAAAAAGAAATATTGGGCTTAACCCATTTAGGCCCAACTTGTAAAGTTTAAGTACTGATAATATAAGTACAAAATGGATTAAAATAAGTTAAATAACTTATAATAAGCTTATTGTACTTAAGACATGTAAACGGGTAAAACTAGTAAACTAATATAAAAGTTATCGACATATAACACTAAAAGGAGTAAACGAGAATATGTAAACCCACTTGATCATCATATATATATAATCATCATATGTATACATACTTGTTATTTTTATAAAGTCATTGGACATGAGTCTAAGACCGATTATTATTTGTCTAGGTTTCCGTGATTGAAGCACGTACCGTACGTCCGAATTGCCGATGACCCGTCTTCCCACATCAACGTGAGTTCATAGCCTCGCACTCTTTTAAATGTTTTTATAAATGTTTTATAAACCCGCGAGGGAGATAACATGTTAGTTTTTATAAAAATAGGACACCATTTGTCCCGATTGTTTGTTTATTGATTTTGGACCCGGATGATTGAATGACCCGATTGTATGACCCTATGAATGATTAAAGGACCCGATAGATGAAATAAAAATGGATTATTAAAGTTAGGTTATGTCACTAAAAGTCCCATTAGCATGAATTGTGAACTACCGGGAGTTGGTAGACGCTTATGCATTTAATAGTACTATTTGGGGACGATCACCCCAGTTCGCGCCTTGACGGTTGATCCCCGTCGTGCCATTGATTGGTAAGCGAATTAATGTATGAGAAGATTTCCATAGCGTGACCTTTGTGACGACACGCTACTTTAGATGGGCAAAATTGGTATCGAGGTAGCTACCCGTTGTTGGTTTAGTAAGGTAACAATGTCATGCGGCTTATAATAATCCGAATTAACGAAATACTACTAGACGCTCCGAATTACGAGGTATTGCCTGACTAGCAATACAGGGTCATACTATTGATATTATGTTTGTATTTTGGTTTTTATAACCATACTCATATAACGGTTTTTATTTTCATACAACGTCATAAGACGTATTGTATGATGTTTTTACGACATTGGCTCGTATAATGATTTTTAAGGCAAATGCGTATATTATGATTTTCGATAAGGATTTGTATAAAAATGACTTTGGCTATTTTATTGCCTATTACAAAGATTTGTATAAAATGATTTTGGCTATTTCACGGCCTATTACAATGATTTGTACGTATTGATTTTTGGTACTAATTTTATACCAAAGTTATATTGATGGAATTTATTAAACTCTATGAATTCACTCGGCGTTATCGCTGACCTTTTCTTTTAACATGTCTTGTCTCAGGTACTTGAAGGTAATGCTCGGGAAGACGACAAGAATTCATGGCCCGCACTTAAACAATATTTTTCCATTCAAATACTTTGTAAAACTTTGTATGAAATATAATGACTTGGGACCGATGTAACTTTGATATTTATGAATGGAAATGATTTATTATTAAACGACGCGATTTTTATGCGTTGTCTATGATGTGAGTAATGTGTTATCCCGTAACACCAACGAGTCTTCCGCTGTACTGAGTTGTATAAATTTGGGGGTGTTACAGAATGAAATTTAAAGTGAGTTTTAATCAGATTATTATTGAGTTTTTCACCGAGTTTCATAAAAATCCGAGTTGTCGAAGTAAGGGAAATGAGCTTGTACATTTGGTATGTGTCAGCAGATTTTTATCAAGCAAGTAGTTTAATAAAGTAAACATATAGAAGGGTATTGTAGTACATGTTCATTGTTGTTCTTTCGGGTTTGTAATAGTTTTAAAATGTTGTAGTTCATGTTATTAAGTATGGTTATAATTTGAGTCATTTATTAATGAGCGCGCCATATTTGGTAGGTTGCGAATTTCGTGTTTACCGGGCATCCATATCGTCGGTGATCGCAAGCTACTACTTTTTCTACTCAACTTCCGATTACAATGATTCACTTACCTCGTGGCCAAGGTGAGTTCATATCCCCTTCTTACTTGCAAATTGTTTCTAAACATGGGGTGAGATTTTACATGGTGGAACACAACCATTTAAAAACTGTATGTTATCCAGAACTTGTATGCTATCCAGACTTGTATGCTTTCCAACAGTTTTCATTTATATTATTGCTTTTAGTCAATAGCCTTAATTTTCCTCTCTTGATCATGAACCTTTAATTTACTTGTGTTACTAAGCACGAATGTTGTGGGTGGATCCATCGGGATTGACAATCCCCGTCCCGATTACCTTGACACATTTAACATTTGATTTGTTACTTGAGTATTCAGACTGAATACTCACTAGAGGAACTTACACTGAGTTAAGCTTCGGTTCATAAACTAAATAGCAATAATAATGTTTCGGACTATGGTTATCGTACGTAACCATTTTCCCTATTTTTTGTTTACAACGAATGCTTGTGTTCCACACCTTAACTGTTAAACCTATGAATATCACTCAACTTTATTTGACGATTTTACATGTTTAATCTCAGGTATTATTACTTAGCTTTGCTTGGATGGGAGCCCGCGGGATATTATCACAGCTTGGAGATTTCTGTGTATATTTTAAACATTGGTTTTATCTAAAAGCTATCAGAAGTTATTCTGTCTTTTGGTAACTATATGTTATAAATCATGATGAAATAATAAATTTTCCGTATATATAACTCTGGGACCTATGTTTAAAACTCTGATCTTCTATGATGTAATGTACATGTTTTTATTACGACAACTTTGTGTCAACGGTGTTTCATTGTTTCTTATACCATGACGTGTTACCCCCTTGCTGCCTAGTTGTTTTCTTGCCTGATTCTGGGGGTCTCACATATTGGTATAAGAGCGATGGTTATAGGGAACTGAGTCATTTTTCAAAACTTAGTCTATAACTGAAAGTTCAAATATTTCATGTTTCTAAGTGTCAAACACAGAATCTGCCATTGTTGTTCGATATCTGTGTTGGTAACTCTCTAATCCTTATTATTTAATTTTAATTATCGTTATAATATTACATCTCCTGATTAGATTTTGAAATATCACATTACCCTAATGACGATAATTACTATGTCTTTTCAAAGCCTTCGTGCTTCATTAATTATCATTGGATATTACTTGATTACATATGCTCTTACTACATTTCTTGAATTCTTGTTCTTGTGAATTGACCTTGTTGAAATGATTTTATATTGTTATGACGTTACATACTTGTATTCGGAGCAAGTATGCTGCCGATTTTTCATACTCATTTTTCTTAGTACTATTGCTATCTTGTTTATGCGTGATACAACTGACCTCATACTCGTTCGTTTTGAACCGTCTATTTTTCTCGACTCACTGTTACATGTTGTCGTATTCTCGTGATACTATTGTTCGGGATTAAATAAGTGTTGTTTACAATGAAACTTCTTATTTTCATTTTACTACCGTGCGTGTTACCTTCATTGTTAAACCTCTTTAAGATATCTATTTAGATATCCAATTTGCTTTTCGACCATTTGTGATTGGATGTCTTGGAAAATAGTCTATAGACCATTGTGTAGCTCAATGTGTCTCCGAAAAAGACTAAAGGACATCGTGAAAGTCACACATCTTGAAGTATTCCTCGAAATCCGCGTTGAATAATATCTTGAGTTTTCGTAACCTTGATTGACCTTTACGTCACCATTTTTCACGATACTCGAATATCGATTAAATATTATTTCATTGACCATTCTACGTTTCGACTTCGAATTTCAACGTTCGTTTGTCATTGGAAACACCATCGTCATCTTGAAATTTATATCATATGATATAATGTGGCGATTGTTTGGAATAGGATTCTAATTCTATAAACTTGTACCCTCGCTTTCATTAAACCTCCTCGCTCCAGGAGTGCGACTTGTTAATGTTCCATTTCTTTTTCGATATGTCTTGTGATTCTGGAAAAATCACGCCGCCAAGAGACCTTCCTGCATTGCATCATGAAATCTAAGACATGAATGTCATGCACCGTTTTTTATTTCTTAGATTATTGTTGGTATTCATAAACCATTTTTACACTATGCTTTTCTTTGTATGCTTAATCATAAAATTTATTCACGTTCATCTTTATGGAATCCACAAGTCATGTGTGTACATAAATTTCGGATCATTATAATGTTTGATTTAAATTTCAAGATGTGTCGAAAAATATACTTTGTACATAAACTTTACAGGAAATTTAACAGTGTCGAGAAAATATTTTTATAAGCTTTAGACATAAAAATATGTTTCTACTTGTTGAGATGTTCCTTTAGGACATACAATTCGACAAGAAAATCTTAAAAACGAGCAAGTTACGCTCATTTGAAATTGTAAAATTTAAGAACTTATTTCTGCGTATTTCTAAAATGTCATGTTATTGACAGATTTAATGCGAGGGAATTTTCGTCCATTTATGATCCATTTCAAGTCTCGATTAAAACTACAAAGTTGTTCAAAACATTGTTTTACACCAAATTGCTTTAGACTTCGAGTCTTAAAAATGTCATTAGCGAGTCAATTGGTCTGGTCAGACCCCAAAAGTCAAACTTAAAAGTCAAACTGATAGACTTTAAAAATACGGTTTGGAGCGTTTTTGAGTTCGTTTGCGCTCGTAAAACTTTAACAAATGATATTTTGACAACTAAAAACATTGATTGTATTTGAAAACGTTAAAATAGTAATTTTGAGTTAGGTCATACATACATAAATCTTGAACCTTTGAAACCAAGTGATTTGATAAACCAATGATGAACTATATGTTTCGAAAAAAGATTACATTTTTATGCGTCACTATTTACGTGTTAAATTGCTAAACTTTCCTAAAAATAGAAACTTTTCGGAGTAGTTGTACTATTTGGGAACTGATATTCTATTTTCTCAAAAGCTTATTTATGTCAAATAAATTACGACATGAGCATATATGGATTCCTTTACCCTTTCTTTTATACATGACTTATTTGTCATTATATATTATTTTTATTTTCTTCCATCGTACCACTGATTTGGGACGAGGTTTGAAGTTTTGTCTTTCATATCGTTCGTTATCATTTTGGCGCGTGTCTCATGACGACTCCAATTAAACCTTTTGAAACCTTATCACCTTGTAATCATGTTGCAGATTTTCTTATCAATTACTCTTTATTACCCTCATGTAACCCACTCGCTATTTTGTAAATTATCATCGTGTCACCATATGAACTTAAACTGGTATCGTTTGCGAAACATTTTACAAAATGTTCTACATTGGTCATTATTTTACAATGTATTTTTACAAATTGTTCAACAATTGGTCTTGTAAAGAATTCTTGTAACTATAAAATGATTGATTTAAACATCTAGCCAATTAGTTACTAGCGAAGAGTTTCATAAACTATTTTGATTCCTGCTTTTATAAATGGCATTATATACATATTTTAAATCATATGACATGTAATACTGGTTTGACGAAGCTGAGCATCGCATTGCTAGTCCTAAATTATGCATGGCCTGATCACCTATGCGTAATTTAGAAGGAGCCATGCAAGGCCAAATAGTAGTCACCTTAAATATTTGACCAAGAACCAACTTTTTAGTTATGTTCCTTAAAAAGTTTGATAAAATAAAGTTTTGAAAACTTTTACATCTTATCCGAGTAACACTAGTTCGCGACATACACATATGATCCCTTATCTTTTCTTGAACAAAATACATGCCTCAAGCACACATTTCTTTACTCAACGATCATTGTTTTACTTGTTACCTCATCTTCCTTCGTGATATAATTCTCGATACCACTCGTCTAATTTCTTACCATTGATACCAGACTTGAAAGTTTCAATGTTGTTATGTTTCTACATCGACCCACCTTCTCTATCTATTTTAGTAAACCTTCAAAACGTCTCTTCACGCGGATAATGATTTAAGACTGGACGTGAAAAATGATTTCGTGCACTTGTCATGATGTGTGTTAGACTCTATTGTCTTGAAATTCATTCGTGCGAACCATATGTTGATTTCGCCTCTCGTTGCTAATGTTGTTCATTATACTGGAATTACTCTCAAGTGACTTCTTAAGAAATTTCTGTGATTCGAAAATTTATTGTGTGGTTTTTTTTCTTTCGATCGTGTATCGACCACCGAAAACTTAATAAGCCGTTGTTGGTGACACCAATCACACTCGTGAATTAAGCTTGTTAAATCCTTTGTTTCATGTTGTCCTTATCAACGATGCATCTATTCTATCATGTTCGTTAAGAATTGGTACGAATTACGTTTTATCCCCTCGTGCTATTACTCGTATACTAATTATTGATTATTATTCGTTTCATACTTGTTTTCTATCTTGTCACATTTTCAAAACTCGGATATGTGACATGTTTATCATTTGATACCTTAATCACCTACTTGGATTTCTAAAAATTGCTACAAATTTTTAAGAACGTTTTACATATATTATCAAGTGGTTAAATTACCAAAATAATCATTTCAAGTTAAATGTCAGATCTATTACATCATCTTTGCTAGATTTATAACTAGTTTATAAAAAGAATGTGAAACTGTATCTTTTAAAGTATTTGATCATATCATACTTTACTTTCAACCTAATGAAATTATTGATTTAATTTATAATTTCTATCAATGATTCTAAATAATTTGGAAATTTGATTTTTCTAATGATAACGATAAACTTGAGTTCTTAACAATAATTTCATACAATCATTCAAAATATTTTAGGCCGATCAAGATAAGTATTTTGAACTGTTCTACTTTTTACTTTGAAATCCTGATCAAGAAAAAGATTCAGCAACTGTTTACTCGCTAAATATATATAGTTTGATTTCAAATCACTAAACCTTGTAAAATTTTCTTTTAATCAAGAAAATACTTGAGATAAATTTAAAAGTAATATCAAATCCTAAACAGGTAATTGTGACAGCTTGTATTTTAAATGTTCATATGTAATTCATTTTTCCCTTCCATTTCTCTTGTAACTAGATTGTTACATTTTAATATTGTCATGTTTTAAAGTTACGCGAAATACGATCCCTTGTTGATTAACAATCTTGGTTCATTTTACCGCACTTTGTCCGTTTAAGCAATTCTTGTGTTCATTCTATCTCTTGATATATCTTCATACTGAAAGGTCGTTATTCTAATCCAAGTTTTAAAAGTTATTCGTAAAGGAGTTAAGAAAATGAAGCATAGTGAATTCTAATTGTTAAGGTACGCCGTGGTGCAGAAATTACCTGGGAAACACTGAATCAGTTCTAAACTATGTACCTCTTTTTGTTTGCATATTCTTTTGTCTCTAGTAGAACTCTGAGGGACCAGAGTTCCTTTAGGGGGTAGACTGTAAGAACCCGTAGTTTCCCAGTATTATTTTATTCTTTTATTCGTGCTGCTTGAATTTTCCAACGTATTACATTTTCTTGTATTCTTATATGTAAATCCTGATATCATGATAATTTTAATAAATTATACTTTTTAAGTATTTTTTGATCATGGATAATTCTTTACTTGGAATTAAAAAAAAATATTTTATTTTTCCATGTTTATTTAAATCAAAGTTTTTGATTTAAAATCACCCGCGTGCATTTTACAATGAGTTTACTCAAATAAATGAATAACGAGGATTACTAACGATCGTGATACCGACGGATGCACAAAATTTTACATTTTATTATCGATTGTTTTGATAATTAATATTTTCGACGATTTCGTTTTAATTATGTGTTAAGTCGTGTCGGGAATCCATACTATCATATTTTTATGCATTTTAACTTTTGAAAAGTATTTTTACGAAACTCGGGCCTCGTAAATATTTTCAAAATTTACTAATCGTCATTTTCTACCCTTTAAACTATTAAATTGCTTTTAGGTCCAAAAGATTTCATAATTGGAAAAACTAGCCCTCATTCCACTAATATATAAACAAAATCCAACCACTTTTCTTTCATTTTATACACAAAAAAATACACACATAAAAGTTTCACTCTCTTTTCCTTCTCTCTAAAGATGCCGCCACCTCTAGTTTATGCGAGTTATAAGACTTCTAGTGCATATTATCATTTATATTCTTATAAGTTATAAGTCATGTGTTTGTTAGATCCAATTTATGCATTTTTATAACCCAAAAAACCAACATTTTAAACTAAAAACCGTAAGAATCCACATTTATTATATACGTCACAAGTGCCGGTGCTCTGCGGTTAAAAGCCGCAAAAACTGAAAAACCGTAAAACCGAAACCACGGTTTGTGATGCGGTGTGGTTTTTATTTTTGTAAAAGTTCATGAATTTGAATTTTGGAAGCGTCTTAGACATCCATTGACATCTATTGGTTCTATACTCGAGAGACCTTTTTGACAGCCCAAATGACGTATAAGATTTATGCGAGTTTCAGTTAATCACATGCTCTAAATTACGCACTATATCGCATAAAACTAATTGACTTGGTGGTCGACTGATAACCCGGTAGTCGAACTGATAACTCAATTACTGAACCGGGTTGACCCAATGGTATAACACATGACCCGATAACTCAACCGTGTTTACCCATTGATTAAAACCACGACTCGGTAACTAATAGACTTATTTTCTATTTCAGTATTTTATTTCATTCAAATATGAAATTGTTAAAATTTCAATATTTTCAATATTTGAAATACACACTTATATATAGAATATTTTGACGTGTGGGCTTATCAGAACATATCGTAGCATGAGCTTATTTTTTTTAAAAAAATAAGTTATTAAAAATAAGTCAGATTTAGCTAACACAGCTTGAAAGATCATGTTTAAAAAAACAAGTTTTTAAATAAAATGCTAATTAAACTAACATGTAAAAATAAACTCAAGCTACATTATTCAATATCCAACTCCATTGATTTGCTTGATGATTTCACTTTGTTAAAAGCTTAGAGCGCGCCAAAAACATTGGTTTAGTCACTCAAGACTCGCTTCTCCATAATATTTTACGAAAATGATAACTTTATCAAGGCTGAAAAATAATGATACTAGAAATACAAGAGAGGAAAGAATCATGTATGCTATGTGTGATTTAACCTTCTTCCCACATCGGAAAAACAATCGTTTAGCCTAAACCATCTTTTCTCTCTAACTCTTAAGCTAAACCATCTTTTAGCCGTCGCCTCCGGCTGCCGACTACTCGTCGGAGGTTCGGAGGACTACCAATAAACTTAAACCTCCTTCAATTATCATGTTCAATTCCAAAAACAAATCAAATTCATTTCCCAGATCTAGTTTTCTTTTCCACAATGGTGGATATTCCTACAAAGTGAGTCGCACCTACATGGTCGTTTCCATCTCCGTACTTATATCTATGGATCTATGTTACTGCCCCCCTATTAACCACGATAATGGCAAGCATATTTTCTTAGGTTTGGGAGTTCGGTTTTGGGAGGATGTGTTTGTTGATTTCTTTTGTGGGTATCACCGTTTTCATCTATGAATATATTTTATTGCCCCCCAATCAATCACGACAATGGCAAGCATATTTTCTTCGAATGAGAAAGATTCAAGGTCTTCGGTGATGTTTTTGTTTTTTTTTAATTTAAATATGTAATAGTTTGGTTTAGGATAAGCTTTCTTGATGTAACTTCTTTTTAATAACACTGTAATGCGAATACACTTAATCAACTACATATTTGCATATATTCAGAAGGCTACTCAAATAGCCAAGGTTGTTATATCATTTAGCCTTCTAATTATGTTTAAAGCTTAGAAGGCTTTATGACTTTAAACACCTTTTTTATTTAAACATTTGGTATCGAAAGATGGGCTCTTCCTCTCATTGATGTTTTATAAATAAGCTCAAGCCGAGACATGCTTCTCCATAACATGCTACATAAATACTTTCGATGGGTTCTTCTAGTAAAAAAATAACAGTCCGATCGGAACACTTATGTATGCTATCATGTACACTTTCATGGTTCAGAGGCATTTAATTTGGGTGATGATGAAAAAGAGCCTTGTAGATATTATGTTCTAACCTTTTACGGCGAATATAAGCACAAAGTGACGGTGTATAACGACAAATAGTTATACTTAAGAAATCGTAATTTTGTTCGACTCTTTATGCAAAGTGTATGTTTTCATGTAATGCAAAACGTGTATCTATACTTCTATACTATCTTATAAAAGGCTCATGTAAAAAGTTGAATTTTCAACAATTTTAAATGTGGATTTGTAACAAAACTTTGGAATATTGAAATCACTTAAATATTAACATTGAAAAACAAAAAGAAAAGTATACTTTTTGAAACTATAGAATATTGAAAGGTGGGATCCAAATTGTTAAGTTTTCAACAAAACTTCTCATATAAGTTGGAATATTTTTAACAATCGCAAAAAAGGAAACGTATGGAAGATCTGCTTTATTATTTTCATATATGCATGCATGCATATGGTAACATTTAATTTATGGGACGCATCTACTCTATAGTTGGCAACATTGTTATAACTGTAACATTAATACACGCAAAGAAACATTCATGAATATTAAAAATCACACGCTATTCCTTTTATACCTGAAAATAATCAAAGTTTCCCACTAAAAGCTTCCTCCTTATTAAGTCAGTCCCCACCATTTGTAAGCCCACCTCATTTTCACTAGCGCCTCCCTTGCCTCAAACCAAACAACAGACTTTTGTTGTTTCTCATATTTTTGTGCACAATTAGTAGCATGATTACTTTGAATATTATAATGATTTCTTATTTTGCAGGAACTGCGGTGGCTCTTTCAATTCACCAGTGCATTTAAACGTTGGAGTTTCAATTAAAAGTTGAAGTCCATTTATTTCTTGAACAATCACCGGTGCATCATCTTTTTTCTCCAGTTTTTGTCATCTGTTTTCCAAATTCTTATTTGAGTATGATTGCTCGACATCAATATTTGTTTGTATATAACATAATGACTCTTACCAGCAAACAGATCAACGTTGATGTTTTCGTCACATAAAATATCATGTAAGTTATTTCTATTTGCCCTTTTAATGTTCTATTGTCATTATTAGCTTGGTAAACGGGTTGATTATTTAGGACGGCTTACAATTGTCCTGGGGTAGTGTGCGAAGTAACATTAATTGATAATATGAATTTTTATTGCGTGACAAATTTGAATTGAGTTGTTTGTATTTGTTAATGAGGTAATACGCCTTTGATTCAGTTTGTATGACGGTATTACTTGTTTTGACCCGTGACACGTTCTCTTTTAGGGCTCCTTAGTTAAAAGGGATATACACTATATACTGTGTGTACTCAAATTTGATATGTTTTGCAGGAATATTGTGTTAAGAAGATCGCTTTGTTGAAGTTGAGACGAAGAGTCTTGAAGCAATAAAATGGTCCTCCGAACTTCTAAACTGATATTCATAATGAATACAACCTTTTTTATGAATGTGTCATCTTATGTACTTGCATTACCAGTATCTTTTTTTGTTTTGGCTACACAATGAGATTCTTTATGTTTTACACGTTAACACCTCTCATGCAAAAGGTTTGTTTTCTTTTTCTATCTAGACAACTAAATGTCTAAATTACATGTATCAGTTATATGTTAGTTAAATAAAAAAAGTATTACTTTTTTGGAGTTTCATTATGTGATTATGTGACTAAAATATATGTGTAGATAATAAGTGTGAAAACACTTATCCTTTAACCACTTATTTCTAATAAAAACAAGACCAAAACGTTTATTTTATGTCGTAAAAGTTGGAATTATGCGTGGTTTATGTTTTTATTGTGTTTTAGGACAAAAATATGAAAAAGAAAGAAAACACAGGCTTTCACGGCCTTTTATCGAAGAAAAAGACAAAAGACGAAGTCAAAAGATCAAAAGTGCAAGAAGAACGGAAGTCAAAGGCCTTCTGAAGATTTATCGAAGAAAAAAGTCTAAATACTGAAGTTTAACGAAGTCGAAGAACCAAGTCTACTAAAAGAAGAAAATTAGAAGACGAGTTCATTTTATCATTCGACTAATCCTGAGACAAAGTTGAGAAAGACGAGTTATTTAAAAGTCGAGAAGATAAGAAGAAAGAAGAAAAGAAACAACATCCTCCCTTCCCATATATAGTGTCCTAATATGTCATTAGGAGACTAGTCTTTATTTTTTTAGTTTTGGTAGGTAATTAGTGTGTGTTTTACTTTTTCTCTCTAGCTTTTCTTTCAACTTATTAATCTTTTTATCTTAATCTTATAATTTGGAATCTTAATCTTCGATATAATCAAGCTTTTTAATCAATTGTCATTCTACCTTTCTTAATCATAATCTATTGTTTTGCTTTATTAATCATGTATTTGGTTTAATCTTGTTGAATGTGTGATTGATTTGCTTATTGGATTATGCTTATTGATTTGGTGTGTTTGAGGTTTTTAGATTATTGTGCTTATTGCTTATTTTTATGTTTTCTAGTTTTTTTAAATAAGTTGATTTTGGTAGATTAATATTTTTATAAAAAGTTGATTTTAAAAAATTTAAGTATTTTAGTGTTTTTAAAAGTTTTAAAATTGTGTCTTATTAGCTTTTTCTAAGATTTGATTTGGTTAAAATTTTAGTTAAGTGCTTATTTGAATTTTAGCTTATTTTCAATTTTCATCTTATTCCAGTTCCTTAAACCCTTTTATCCCGACTTGTGTACTGTATGCATTATTCTGAACTAAGTTGCAAATCTTCATATTCCGACTTATAGTTTTGTGTTACATTCTGAATAAGGTCATACTTTTGGTTATCCCGGATTAGGTAGTGAATCTCGCATTCCGGATTACGTGTTGGAAATTCCCAATTCCGAATTAGGTCAGGTGCAGGGATTCCGGATTGCTAGCTTATTGTGGATTCCGGATTATTATCCGGAATACATTCCGAACTAGGTGAAGGATCTGGATTCCGAATTACCTTCCAACCTTAGATTCCGAATTACTAGTCAACCGTACATTCCGGATTACTGTTCTATTCAATATTCCGAATTAGGATTAGAATTTGCTTATTCTGGATTGAGTCTTGAAGACGGATTCCGAACTACATACAGGATACACATTCCGGATTACGTGTGTAATCCATATTCTGAATTAGTTGCATCTTCTGCATTCCGGATTACATCTAGGACACTTATTCCGAATTACTTAAGGAACTCGATTCCGGATTATGTCTATTGTTGATAGGTGTGTAAACATCCATCTTTTCTACCACTTAATTACAATAATAACCGGACCAAAACGTGTATTTTATGTCTTTTATGTCGGAATTATGCGTGGTTTGTGTTTTTGTTGTGATTTAGGACGAAAAGGTGAAAAGTGGGGAAAACACGGGAATTCACGGGCATTTACGGACTTTTATTGAAGAAAAAGATGAAAGACGAAGTCAAGAAGTCAAGAGTGCTAAAATAACGGAATTCCAAGACAAATTCTGAAGATTTATCGAAGAAAAAGTCAAAAGACGGCAGTTTATCAAAAGCCGAAGAACTCAAGTCTATTTCATTGAAGAATTTAAAGACAAGTTCAAAGAAATCCCGAAGCCAAAAGTCCTCAAAGTTCAAGTTTAAAGAAGATTAGAAGAAAAGGACTAATGGTGCAATTAATGAAGATTAAAGAAGGAAGGACCTAATCTTGTAATTAAGAGAAAAGGAAAGAGGGGAGGAAGCTTCCTTAATCCTCCCCTATAAATAGTCATTAGTTGTAATCATTTTCTCTTGTTGGCTAAGTGTGACAATTAGTCTTCCACTTTTAAATACATGTCATTTAAATTCTTGTCCAATTTAAATACCTTGTCTTGCACCTTAAATTCATTTAATTTCAAGTAAGTTTTCATTTAATTATTGTCAATCTTTACTTTATCTTGTCAATCTCTTATCTACCTTTCTTAATCTTTGATTTTTATGTTTATGTTTGTGTTCATGTTCATGCTTTTATTTTGATCAAATGGGTTTTTGATTATTGTGGTTAAAGTTGTTAGATTTCGTGATATTGATTGTTTGTTTATGATTAATTGTTGATTCGTTATTAGTTTGATTAAATCGTGTGTTTGATTTTGTTGAATCTGTTATATATTTCTTGTTATTTTTGATCCCTTGTTCTTCGGGAAGTTTGTTGTTGTTTCTGATATTCCCAGGAAAAGTTTCGAGCCAAGGCAAGAGAGGAGTGTTCATTCGGAACTTTCAAAGTTCCGAACCAGTGGCTTCATCCGGAACTCTAAAACTTCTGGATCAAGGGAAGAAGTTCTTTCATTCGGAACTTAAAAGTTCCGACTCAAGCATTGTTCATCCGGAACATTAAAACTTCCGGATCAAGAGTGTTCATTCGGAACTCAAAAGTTCCGAGTAAAGACTTCCGAACGAAGTTCCGAACGAAAGTTCCGAACGAACTTCCGAACGAAGTTCCGAACGAAGGACAAAGTTCCGAGTCAAGCAGATCTTCCGAACCAAGTTCCGGACGAAGGACAAAGTTTCGGATCAACAACTTTTTGTTCATTCGGAACTTAAAAGTTCCGAATCAAGGGCTAAGTTCCGGATCAAGCTAGTTCATTCGGAAGTTTTGAACTTCCGAATCAAGGGTTTCTTGTCAGGTTCTTTTTGGTTTTTCTTTTTAAATTTCAGTCTTTTATTTTCAAGCTTTATTTTTCCCGCCTTTTATTTAATTGCACTTTAAAATTATTTGTCTTAGCTTTATTTTAGCCTTGCCTTAGTTTAAGTTTTAGTTGCGTTTTAAGATTGCCTTAGATAGATTTAAGTTTACGTCATTTACTTAAGTTCCCTTTAATTTCAGTCACGTTTTTAAATACTTGCACCATTATTTTAATTAGACTTAGATTTACTTAAAGAGCACTTTTACTTTAAAGTTTCGCACTTTTACTTAAAAACAACCAAAAATATTTGTTTCACCAAAGAACGACTGAGTCACATAGAGAACCTAGATCAATTCGTTAAGATACCGAGAATACGAACTTTAATTTTTATACGGGCAAAAGCCTTGTATCAAATGGCGCCGCTGCCGGCTCTTTTCGTAAAGATTAACGGTTTTCTGTGAGAGACGCGTTGCTTTTTGGGATCCGTTCACTTGTGAGCGTTATTTTTCTTGTATAAAAAATTCAAAAAAAACCATAAAAATTAAAAATTGATAAAAATCCATAAAAATTAAAAATTTTAAAAATCCAAAAAGATTTTATCTTTATTGTGTATATATATTGTCTTTGTGTTTGGTTTCCTTTTCTTTTGCATTTTCAGGTGTATGCGTACTAGATCTTCTAATTATCAAGAGCCCGAGACTCAAGAAGATTTAAGTATGGCAGGTGTCAACAACAACATTCCACCGCACCTCAATAATAATAATAATAACAACAATGTTCTTCCACAGCCCGATCTGCGGACCATGGAGGAACTTTGTCAACCTACAATGTTTGGACGAGGAGGACCGATTGCGCCGATGCAAATCAACGCTCCTGAGTTTTCGTTGAAGCACCACATGATTCAGCAAGTGCAAACAAACCCATTCCGTGTATTGCCTGATGATGATGCAAACAAACACCTCGACAAGTTCATTACAATCACCCAAAGCATGAAGTTGCCTGGTGCTACAATGGATGTACTTCGCCTACAACTCTTCCCACATACTTTATCGCATCATGCCGAGAAATGGTTTGATCGTCTCCCGAAGAATTCTATTCACACTTGGGATGATATGACTCAACGCTTTTTGTCGCGCTACTTTCCACCATCCATGGTCACAAGCCTTCGCAATCAGATCAACGGTTTCATGCAAGACCCTGATGAATCTCTTTTTGATGCTTGGGAGCGATATAATGTCTTGATCGATAGATGTCCAAACCACAACATGCTCCCTGTGACCTTAATAGATACTTTCTACAACGGATTGACTTTTCGAGATCGTGATACGATCAATGCAGCCGCCGGTGGCACATTCATGAAAAGGAGACCCGAGGAGTGTAGAGAGCTTATTGAGAACATGACTACTCACCACAAAAACTGGGATTCCTCTGCTTCTTCAAGGAACAACCCGAGAGTCGATGTTTCTTCCACCTCAGCAAACCCTGAGATGACCGAACTCACCCGCATGATGGCCGAAATGAGCAAAAGTATTACGCTTCTCGCTTCAAACCAACAACAACAACACGTTAAAGCGGTTGCTAATCCTTGTGAAACATGTGGCGGTCCTCACTCATACACCGATTGTCCTTCTATACAAGGAAATCCAGAAAATGTGTATGCTGCTTATGGTAATTATTCACCGGAAAATTACCAAGCTAGACAACAAGGGGATAGAAATCTGCTGAGTTACCGATCCAACAATTACCTTTCACCCGGTTTTTCTCCTCAAAACCAAAACCCCGCCAACAACTATAATAGAAGCAACCAAATCCCACCAAGAGCTTCTAACCCTTATCAACCACCCACCCAACAAACCCCACCCATTAATCCCGATGTTGACGCCATCATGAGAACTCAAGGTGAGCAAATCAAGAATCTACAGAGCCAAATAATCAATTTGAAAGGAGATATCATGAAACAAGGTAATGACATTAGAACCGAGGTTCGCGATAATATTCAATCCTCCTTCAGCACTCAAACGACTGAATTAAAGAATCTGTTGGCTAGTTTCTTGCCCGAAGCTCAACCTTCTTCTTCGAGTTCTCTACCTTCAAACACCGTTACTAATCTGCGAGCCAATGTGAGTGCTATTACTACCCGTAGTGCAGTCACCATCGTAGGACCACCAATCCCACCCCCATCATCTACACCTCCTCCACCACCATGTATCCCTACTCCTCCTACACCTAGTATTAGTGCACTATTACCGTCTCCGCCTCGTAATGACGATGTCTCTAGGAAGGACACTTCAACATCCCAACCTTTACCGACTACACCTTCACCTTCCACCTATAAACCTAGAATCCCATACCCTTCTCGCATAGGCAAGACCAACGAGCTAACCAAGAATGACTGTCAAGTATCGAAATATGTGAATATGCTATCTCAAATGACCATCAACATTAGCCTTGTTGAAGCACTTTGCCACATGCCGAAATTTGTCAAAGCATTCAAGGAATTGCTTAGCAAGAAGGAGAAGCTGGTTGAACTCGCCAACACACGCTTAAATGAAAACTGCTCAGCAGTTATTCTTAAAGAATTACCGGATAAGCTTGGAGATCCCGGTCGTTTTGTGTTGCCTTGCGTGTTCAACAAAACTGAAGAATTTACTGCCCTTGCTGATCTCGGGGCCAGTATTAATTTGATGCCACTGAGTGTTTGGAAAACACTATCATTACCCGACCTCACTCCAACAAAGATGACTCTTGAATTTGCAAACTGCACTCTCGCTTACCCCGTTGGTATAGCCGAAGACGTGTTCATCAAAGTTGGCACATTTACTTTCCCGGTCGATTTTGTCGTAGTTGATTATGAAATGGACCCTCGTATTCCTTTAATACTTGGTCGGCCATTTTTGAGAACCGGACGAGCTTTAGTTGATGTGGCCGAAGGTGAGTTAATCTTACGAGTCGGGGATGATTCAAAAAATTTTAAAATGGGGAAGCTTACAGGCAAATCTTTTGGACGAGAATCAGTGAATATGATAAATGTGCTCGATGACTTTGTTGTCTACGACAATCCTCTATTTGATTCTTCCATCGATAATCCACTCTTTGACGATGATGTGGATGATTCTCGCTCCACTTTGGACGTTTCTCCCATTTATGATTCTCCACCGGTCTTTGATGCTTATGATGATGATGATTCTAGCTCAGATTCGGATGATTTTGATGATTGTACTTCTGAGTATCCCGAGCTGCCCACTTTCGATGATTTTGATGAGGCCGATACTCTCTCGAGCGATTCTTCACATGATGAAGATCCTCCGCCATCACTCGATCCTACTTTGGACGATTACTCATTTGAGGAAGACTTCTCTGAATTTCTCAACACTTACTTCCCTCATGAGAGTGATGCTCCTCCTTATGACTTTGAAGATTATCGTCTTGATCCTACTTTGGATTTGAAGAGCATTCTGTCAAAGGAGAAGAAACCGGTTGACACCAATATCCGTTGCACATATGATTTGACACCTCTTTGTCCCCCTTCTGAGGACGAGGTTGTGCTTCTTTGCGGATCTTCTTCACACTTTGCTGAGCCTGAGTGTTATTTTCCCTTAAAGGAAAAGGTGTTCGACCCCGGTATTGAAGTCTTTAAGCCATCTCAGTATCCACCTGATGAAATAAAAGGAAAAATCTTTGGAAATTTTGAAGACATGCTTGCACCAATTCACCCTTGCTTCCACCGTGCTCCATCTTTGCTTAAGGGAACCTTGCCTACTCTTCTTTGGCTTGCCTTGTTCGCCTTAAGCTTGTGTTATTTGCTCGATGAAAACTATGTCTTTGATCCTGGTGGATATGTTTCATGCTTCTTCCGTTGATGATCAAGGTCGAGTCAGGCTAATGACTCGGTTAACAAAAATCAAGCGCTTCTTGGGAGGCAACCCATGCATCTATCTTTTTGCTTTCTTTACCATAAGTGTAGGGGATACCCTTTTGGTTTGCTATTTCCTCTCCTCACTTCTTAATCAGGGATTCGAGCTTCATTGGGCCACTCTTGATGATTTTTGACGACCCGTGATTCCATGTTCCACTTCTTCCTGGTTCTATCCTAAACTCTTTTCGATTCACTATTTTATATTTCTCAATATCAAAATAGGAATCTCTTTAGTTGTCTTTCCCTTAGCGAGATTTAAACAACGTGCACAATGTCCTAAGTGTAGGGGAGTTTACTCCCACATGCTTAAACATTGAGGACAATGTTTTTCTTAAGTGTAGGAGGGACTTCTATCGAAGTTAAGTGGTCTTTTCCTTGTATTTGTCCTCATTTTAACCGGAAAATCAATTTTTCGACATTTTTCAAAATTTTTGATCTATTTTGGCCTATTAGTTTTTACCTTTGTATAGTTATTTTCTTTCTTTGCTAGAATAAATCTTTAATAAGTGGTTTTAATTTTCAAACGTTGTGAATCTTTTGGCTCAACCCGAGTTTACTTATCTTAAGTTACTCTAGCTAGTATCCTTAACGTGTTTGAGTCAAGTTTTGGTAGGCTTTTATATAGGGAGCTATAAAACGCGAAAGTCTTAACTCTCACGGGTTAAGAACAAGAACTTTTCGCAAGTTCCTATAATTGATCCTAGAGAGTCGTTTATCAAGGGAACTTTAAAATGCGATTTCTAAACTTGAAAAAGTATAAGAATTTGCAAGATCCTATAGGCGACTCGAAAACCCAAAACTTTGATTTAATAGGCTAAGCATCCACGAGTCTCATTACTTGAGATTTTAAACTGTGGAGAACGAGAGATGATAGAGCCAATTATAAGTTCGGTATTCCTTCATGAATTTATGTGAGTTAATTATGAGCCTATTCTCCCATCGCTTGCTAATAATTTATCTGCTAATAAATAAGGTTGTACGATTTGAAAAGTTACTTAGCTTCTAGCCCAAGATCGTTTAAAAGTTGCTCGGTATGTATTAGAGTTCATAGCCAAGGCATAACTTATTGAAGCGGGATGCGAAGATTGGCGAGTCCGAAAAGGCCCTAACAAGGCATGAGGGCTATATTTTGTTGCTAAAGATCCAAAGTGATGTGAAGAATCATTTATCGAAAATCAATGTGAAGGATCGAGACACACGACGTAAAGCAAAACTCCCCAAAAGTCATGGAGAAGTGTATCCAAAAAGACCCTAACAAGGTATGAGGATAAATAGATCCAAGTCATAAAAGGAGACGGATCGTTGTATATCAAAGGCCAAATTAAAGATTGGAGAAAAATGAAGAAGTCGTGGTCCAAGTATGAATCTCTCAAAACTTCAAGTGAAGAAATTCCATTATGAAGAGAAGACCATTATTTCATGAACGTCTCTCAAGGTTTGAAGTATGAAGTCGCTGCCAAATATCGGTCCGAGAAAGGTCTCAAATCACGAAGCGAGTTATGCCAAGATATGAACTTTATGAGGTCCCTAGAAGCAGTTTTAAAAGATTTTGTCCTTTAGCTAACTATTGATTAAATCGTTCACTTTATTTTCAGACTTAATAACTATCGAAATAAGTCAAAAATGCATCCTCGTGATCATTCAAGACAATAATAAAATATAAGAGATACACCTAGGAATAAGGGAGTCTAAGTGAGTAATTGGCCCACATGAGTTCGTGATAGTTTACTAACTTATAATAACAATGATCTCGTTTTTAAGCTTGGTTTGGAGAAAGTGAAAACTTGAGGATGATGATTATTCATGACATTTCCAAAACCCAAGGTATGCTTTTGATTTCTTTATTTTGTATATTTTTAATTTTCTATTTCTTTAATAAAGGCCACTATGGATTGATTATGATGAAAAATGTAAACGTGCTTTGTAACTAATGCATTGCATGAGAACATTGCAATGGTCAAGTGTAGGGGATTTGATAGGTGTGTAAACACCCATCTTTTCTACCACTTAATTACAATAATAACCGGACCAAAACGTGTATTTTATGTCTTTTATGTCGGAATTATGCGTGGTTTGTGTTTTTGTTGTGATTTAGGACGAAAAGGTGAAAAGTGGGGAAAACACGGGAATTCACAGGCATTTACGGACTTTTATTGAAGAAAAAGATGAAAGACGAAGTCAAGAAGTCAAGAGTGCTAAAATAACGGAAGTCCAAGACAAATTCTGAAGATTTATCGAAGAAAAAGTCAAAAGACGGAAGTTTATCAAAAGCCGAAGAACTCAAGTCTATTTCATTGAAGAATTTAAAGACAAGTTCAAAGAAATCCCGAAGCCAAAAGTCCTCAAAGTTCAAGTTTAAAGAAGATTAGAAGAAAAGGACTAATGGTGCAATTAATGAAGATTAAAGAAGGAAGGACCTAATCTTGTAATTAAGAGAAAAGGAAAGAGGGGAGGAAGCTTCCTTAATCCTCCCCTATAAATAGTCATTAGTTGTAATCATTTTCTCTTGTTGGCTAAGTGTGACAATTAGTCTTCCACTTTTAAATACATGTCATTTAATTTCTTGTCCAATTTAAATACCTTGTCTTGCACCTTAAATTCATTTAATTTCAAGTAAGTTTTCATTTAGTTATTGTCAATCTTTACTTTATCTTGTCAATCTCTTATCTACCTTTCTTAATCTTTGATTTTTTTGTTTATGTTTGTGTTCATGTTCATGCTTTTATTTTGATCAAATGGGTTTTTGATTATTGTGGTTAAAGTTGTTAGATTTCGTGATATTGATTGTTTGTTTATGATTAATTGTTGATTCGTTATTAGTTTGATTAAATCGTGTGTTTGATTTTGTTGAATCTGTTATATATTTCTTGTTATTTTTGATCCCTTGTTCTTCGGGAAGTTTGTTGCTGTTTCTGATATTCCCAGGAAAAGTTCTGAGCCAAGGCAAGAGAGGAGTGTTCATTCGGAACTTTCAAAGTTCCGAACCAATGGCTTCATCCGGAACTCTAAAACTTCCGGATCAAGGGAAGAAGATCTTTCATTCGGAACTTAAAAGTTCCGACTCAAGCATTGTTCATCCGGAACATTAAAACTTCCGGATCAAGAGTGTTCATTCGGAACTCAAAAGTTCCGAGTAAAGACTTCCGAACGAAGTTCCGAACGAAAGTTCCGGACGAACTTCCGAACGAAGTTCTGAACGAAGGACAAAGTTCCGAGTCAAGCAGATCTTCCGAACCAAGTTCCGGACGAAGGACAAAGTTCCGGATCAACAACTTTTTGTTCATTCGGAACTTAAAAGTTCCGAATCAAGGGCTAAGTTCCGGATCAAGCTAGTTCATTCGGAAGTTTTGAACTTCCGAATCAAGGGTTTCTTGTCAGGTTCTTTTTGGTTTTTCTTTTTAAATTTCAGTCTTTTATTTTCAAGCTTTATTTTTCCCGCCTTTTATTTAATTGCACTTTAAAATTATTTGTCTTAGCTTTATTTTAGCCTTGCCTTAGTTTAAGTTTTAGTTGCGTTTTAAGATTGCCTTAGATAGATTTAAGTTTATGTCATTTACTTAAGTTCCCTTTAATTTCAGTCACGTTTTTAAATACTTGCGCCATTATTTTAATTAGACTTAGATTTACTTAAAGAGCACTTTTACTTTAAAGTTTCGCACTTTTACTTAAAAACAACCAAAAATATTTGTTTCACCAAAGAACGACTGAGTCACATAGAGAACCTAGATCAATTCGTTAAGATACCGAGAATACGAACTTTAATTTTTATACGGGCAAAAGCCTTGTATCAATTGTCTACATTCCGAATAAGCTTCAATATTTGGGGATTCTGACTTATAACTAGAACTTGCATTCCGAATTAGGTGTAATTCTTTGATTCCGACTTAAGTTTGAGTTTTGATTTCCTGAATTATTTTAAATTTAATTTTTCCCGCCATTTTTACTTAGTTTAATTTTCAAAGTGTTTTGTCCTAGTTATTTTCAAGTTGCATTTTTATAATGTTTTAAGGTTTAAAATTTAATTTTTATCAAGTTTAATCTTTCGTCAATTATTTTAAAAGTCTTAATTTTCGTTTAAATCTTTTCAAGTTTTCGACTGTATTTTAAAATAGATATTCACCTTTAGTTTCTTTTACCAAGTTCTACTGTGCAGCATTCATTCTGGACAAGCAATCGAGGTTAGACATCCTTCCTTTATTTTTATGTATAATAGCTTTAACGTTTATAAACTTAGATAATCAAGCTCCCCCTTTTAGTTACCAAAGACAACAATTCCACCATAAACCGTGATCAATTCGAATTGAATCGAGTACGAACAACACTTCAAGAGTACAACACACATATAAATCCATTAAATCAAATGGCGCCGCTGCCGGGGAGCAAATCAATAAGCACAATCCAATAAATCCATAATTAGTTATGGATTCTTATAATTAGTTCTGGGTCGAGTCAGGCTCGTGACTCGGTTAACAAAAACAAGCGCTTCTCGGGAGGCAACCCGATGATTTATCCTTTTTACCCGTTTTTCAGAATAAGTGTAGGGGAGCTACATAGGTGTTTGTTGTCTTGTTTCTTATGATGTGCAGGGATTAAAGCCTTCAAATAGCACTTTTGATGATATTTGACGACCCGTGATCCCGTGTTCCCGTTTTCCCGGTTCTATCCTAAAGTTTTGTGATTCAATATTTCATATCTTATATGTTAACATTAAATTCACTATAGTTGTCTCTTCCTTAGCGAGATTTAAACAAAGTGCACAATGTCCTAAGTGGAGGGGAGTTTACTCCCACATGCTTAAACATTGAGGACAATGTTTATATCAAGTGTAGGGGGACTTCTATTGAAGTTAAGTGGGCTCTTCTATTAATTTGTCCTCAATTTAACCGGAAAATCTAATTTTTTGACATTTTTTTATCTATTTTGGCCAAGTATATTTTTCATTTATTCTCTTTTATGTTCTTTCCTTTTGTTATCGCATCGTATGTATATATTTCATTTCAAAAATAAAGTCAAATGAGAAAAATAAAGTTAAATAAAATGGTTTTAATGAGTTTAGATGTCTTTGATATATTAGGCCCGTCTTGAATCTTTTGACTCAACCCGAGTTCACTGATCTAACTTTACTCTAGCTAGTATCCTTAACATGTTTAAATCATGTTTTGCTAGGCTTTTATATAGGGAACTTTAAAACGCGAAAGTCTTAACTCTTACTGGTTAAGAACAAGAACTTTTCGCAAGTTCCTATAATTGATCCTAGAAATTCGTTTATCAAGGGAACTTTAAAATGCGAATTCTAAACTTGAAAAAGTCTAAGAAGTCGCAAGATCCTATAGATGACTTGAAAATCCAAAAACTGTGATTTAATAGGCTAAGCATCCACGAGTCTCATTCCTTGAGATTTTAAACTATGGAGAACGAGAGATGATAGAGTCAATTATAAGTTTGGTATTCTTTCATGAATTTATGTGAGTTGATTATGAGCTTTTTCTCCCATCGCTTGTTAATAAATATAATTGTAATAAGTAAGGTTGTACGATTTAAAAAGTTACTTAGCTTCTTGCACAAGATCGTTTAAAAGTTGCTCGGTATTAATTAGAGTTCATAGCCAAGGCATAACTTATTGAAGCGGGATGCGAAGATTGGCGAGTCCGAAAAGGCCCTAACAAGGCATGAGGGCTACATTTTGTTGCTAAAGATCCTAAGTGATGTGAAGAATCATTTATCAAATATCAATATGAAGGATCGAGACACACGGCGAAAAGCAAATACTCACCTAAAGATCATGGAGAAGTCTATCCGAAAAGACCCTAGCAAGGTATGAGGATAAATAGATCCAAGTCCTAAAAGGAAGCGGATCGTTGTATATTAAAATCCAAAATAAAGATTGGAGAAAAATGTAGAAGTCGTGGTCCAAGTATGAAGAATCTCTCAAAAACTTCAAGTGAAGAAATTCCTATTATGAAGAGAAGACCATTATTTCAAGATCATCTCTCAAGATTCGAAGTATGGAGTCAATGCCAAATATCGGTCCGAGAAAGGTCTCAAATCGTGAAACGAGTTATGCCAAGATATGAACTCTATGAGGTCCCGAGAAGCAGTTTTAAAAGATTTTGTCCTTTAGCTAACTATTGATTAAATTGTCCTACTTTATTTTCAGCCTAAATAAGCTATCGAAATAAGTCAACAATGCCTCCTCGTGATCATTCAAGACAACAATAAAATATAAGAGATACAACTAGGAATAAGGGAGTCTAAGTGAATAATTGAGCCACATGATTTTGTGTTAGCTTACTTATTGTAGGATATGTAAATCTTGCTTATGTTTTTAAAGAGTGAAAGAGATAGAGAGATGGTGGATTACACACAATTCTAAAGAGAGAAAACAAAGAGAAGTATGTGAAAAATGAATAACCACACTACCCTCACCATCAAAGGAGAGGGTTTATATACCAAGCCCATAAGATGGGCTTGGGCTTGCATTTGGGCCGTCCATACAAAACATGGCTAGGCCTTTCCTTGTTTACTTAATGTAAGATATCTAGACTACGAGCTACAACTTAATATATTGTCGGAGTGACTGAATCTTCCTAAATACGTAAAAACGTATTTCCAACAATCTCCCCCTAAGGGAGGTCACTCCAAACAAGGGCGTTACTCAAGTTACAATAATGAAATATACCTAGCATACTATGCTTGTCTTGAGCTCGTAGTCTTCGTCTTTCTTTTCTTTTTTCTTTTCTGATGAACATGCTGATGTGATCTTTGATATCAATCTTGAGCATTATTCTCTTGCCTTTATCTCGTGCATCCATCACTTGTGATCTTTGCCTCTTCGTGACACCATGTCCCACATACTTATACCTTCGTAATTCTTGAAAGCTTCAGAGTTCGATACAGCGGAAGACTTAACTTTTAGGCTTTCTTGAATTAGATGAGATATTAAGTGCATAAAGTATAAGCATGTGGGGACGACTTCTTCTCGGATTCCGCAACGCCACCGTCTTCAAATGCCGTAACATAAGTAGACACGAACGGAATGGCTTTGAACATTTCATTCTAATTCGGTAGCATTTTACCTCTGGTCGGTGAAGACCGTTGGACGATATAAAATATCGTAATTGTGGCAGGTAGATTTAATTAAAAATCTCCTTGACAAGATTTCGCGGGTAAACCCGTTCTCTTTACTCGACCGTCCAAAGCTGACTGCGAACGTAAAGAGTGAATCATTTGGATAAAATTATCCGCATGATTGAAGCGGTCAATTCTGATTCCTGGAACAAGTGAAATTCAATTAAGAACCGCACCATCGTTGCTTTCCAGTTGTCACGAGCTTGATTCGTATTGAATCTTGCAAGTTACCTACCAAGTGCTGTTTGATGTTAACACTAGAAGGATTTCCACTCATCACTGTGAACACTTAGGTATCACTCTGAGTGTTCTGGCAAGATCATTGAGATTTTGCGTAGAGGCCTGGAACGTGTTTAAGTTCAGCTAAGAATTAAACCACTGTTGCTTTCCAATTATCACAAGTTTGATTCATAAAGAATCGCACAAGTCACCTACCATGAGATTTTTGATATTCGCTCAAGAAGGATTTCCATCTTCATTGTAAATACTTTCGTATTACTCGGATGTTCAGGCAAGATCATGAAGATTTTGTGTAGGACTCTTAAAATCTTTCTCACTTTTCACAGTGTGTGAAGAAGCAAGGAAATATGAAAGTGTGTCCTAATGAGATATTTGATGATCTCAAATGGCTCTAGACTCGATCGTGCACTTTGGATTCAGTGATCGGAGGCTGGAGAGGAGTGCCACCATTTCAATACCAATTTATTCGGAGTGAATAAATCGATAGATAACGTGTTGTCTCCGTGTGATTAAAACAAATATCTTTTGAGAGATATCTGAGTTAGCTGGGATGGGTTGTGCATTGCATCACTGGGTCCATGATGTCTGTCTTCAATATCAAGAATCATTAAAATGATCTCAATAGCATATGTATTGACCCGGTTTCTGCCTAAGGTTGTAAGGAGGGCTTCTTTCTTTACACCCTTTATCTTTACAATTCTTTTTCATTCTTCAACCCCTTCAATGCTTACCAATACGTCATAACTAGCACCTTGTTGTGATTGTTCCAGTACTAACTTAAGTACTTGGTTGGCATTCATCTACATTCACAATTTTTTCTCCATCTTTTCCTAAGGACTACTATTTCTAGCTATGGAATGTCCTTGGGAAGATTCCTCCGGTTCTGGAAGAATCATAGGACTTAACCTATCCTCCCATCCTTATGTCACCACAATCTTCATCGTCGTGAAATAAATGGGTTTTGGGTAAGTATATGTCACCATGAAAATCCATTTTGATATGCAAATCCGTTTTCCTCCCCCTTAACATATGCCACGATATTCGAAAACATTTCGCATATGTCAGGATGAGCCAGCACATTAGGTCAAACCATTTTTGATAATTTCCCATATTAAATCACATTTTCTCCCCCATATTAAAAATATTAACCCAATCGATGTTTTTAATATCAATTGATTTAATGAAGTTTTAACAAAGGTTTTGGGAAGAAAAATGCAAGTCCGTTTTAATCTTCATGATATCAATTTGTATGAGATATGATACCGATTTGTAACATGATCACATATTCACCATATTAGAAAAGAATTGACATGGTTGGACCTGATTGATGAGAACATCATATGAAAAGATCAAATGGTTCTTGTCAGCATATGTTGGTCGCCTCCTCACGTCTGAAGTCATCTCTTGACACCACGTGTACGATTGGTATTCTCGTCTTGACATCAATTAGCGAGCTTGGCATGTTCGGAATCGAAGATTCTGAATACTTGACAATTGCTCCCCCTCAATTGTTGGCCCGTGTTCTATTGAAAGAGTTGTAGTCGTCGTTTGATTAGTCACATCATCGAGTATGTAGATACCAATTGTAGATTGCTATGGTTGTAGAGATGATAGCTTCATAAAAACAAGACTTCTCTTGTTTTAACAAATAAATGCACTGAGGCGTACATAGATTTGTGTTAGACCAAGTTATAAAGTAAACTTGATCCCTTACAAGGTTTTAAAGTAAACCTTGCCCGAGAAAATTAATTCCCATTGTGAGCCAAAGCTTTCATAAGAAATACTTGACTTTAATGTGAAAACCGGGTTGCAGTCTGAAATAACTACAAGCCATAAGGACATGTTTTATGAAATATTTACAACTTTTGTGCGAACTCTATTTATGGCGCCGTGTCAATATTAATCGACATTTCTAATGCTGTAAATATTATCGTACCAAAAGACATGCCTTTAAAAAATAAAGTAAAAATATTTTTGGATTTTTCTAGATTTTTCAATTTTTATGGTTTTTATAAGGTTTATATTTTTTTATTTTGCTTTTGTGGATAAAAATATAAACAATATATACAGATGATCACCAAGGATACGGAGGATAGTTTACCATCACTATTCTTTTGCTTCATCTGCCAATTCCTTTAGAGTCTCGAGCGAGAAAGTTCTCATTCCTAGCTTGTTGGCCAAAAATTCAATTCGAGCGCGATCTAAAGCCTTCGTGAAAATATCCGCCAATTGATAATCAGATCGGACAAAGTAAAGCTCGATTACTCCATTTTCCACTTGCTCCTTGATGAAGTGGTAGCGAATGTCAATGTGCTTCGACCGGGAGAATTGAACATTGTTGCAGCATAAGGCAATTGCACTCTTGTTGTCACAGTACATCGGAATTTTGTTGAACCCTAGACCATAGTCGGTTAATTGCGATCTCATCCAAAGAATTTGAGCACAAAAATCGGACATAGCTATGTATTCTGCTTCCGTACTTGAGATTGCAGTGCTTTTCTGCCTTTTCGATGCCCAACTGATTAGTCGATTTCCTAGTAGTTGCAACGTTCCACTCGTGCTACGCCTTGTATCTTGACAACCCGCGTGATCCGCATCTGCATATGCCATTAGTGCAATAGAAGAGTCCTTCGAATACCAAAGTCCCCGATTAATGGTTCCTTTAAGATATCGAAAGATCCGTTTCACAGTGGCCAAGTGTAACTCAGTAGGTCGAGTTTGATACCGAGCACACATACATATAGCAAACTGAAGATTAGGTCGACTAGCTGTGATATACAGAAGAGTACCGATCATTCCACGATAAAGTGTCGGATCAACGGCAACTCCATGTGGATCTGCATCAAGCTTAGTTCGTTCCACCATTGGAGTATCCACAGGGTCGCAAGATTCCATCTTATATTTCTTTAGCGATTCAAGGGCATACTTGGATTGATTGATAAAGATGCTTCTGGGACTCTGAGATATCTGAAGACCTAAGAAGAATGATACCTTGCCCATCATTGACATCTTAAACTTGGAAGACATGAGTGTCCCAAATTCGTCGGATAAGGTTTGGGTCGAGGCTGCAAATATAATATCATCAACATATATTTGTACCATAATCATATCTTTACCTCGTTTCTGAATGAACAACGTGGGATCCACCTTGCCTTTAGCGAAGCCTTGCGTAATGAGGAATTGTGACAATAGATCATACCATGCGCGTGGAGCTTGCTTCAACCCATAGAGAGCCTTCTTAAGCTTGTACACATGATTAGGATAATTAGGATTCACAAAACCATCCGGCTGTTGAACATAGACCTCTTCCTTGATTTCACCATTAAGAAATGCCGTCTTCACATCCATCTGATAGACGATCATATTCATGTGGGCTGCATAAGCGAGGAATAGTCTAATAGCTTCCAAACGGGCAACAGGCGCAAAGGATTCCATAAAGTCGATGCCCAATAATTGCTTGTATCCACGAGCTACTAGTCTAGCTTTGTTCTTCAATATTCCGTTTAACTCGTCGAGTTTCACCTTGTAAACCCATTTCAAAGTGAGTAACTGCACTTGATCCGGGCATGGGACAAGTTCCCATAATTCAAGACGTATAAATTCATTAAGTTCTTCTTGCATAGCTTCTATCCAACATGATTGAGTAAAAGCTTGTTGCCATGTCTTAGGTTCAACTTCAGTGAGAAAAGCATCAAAGTGACAAAACATTGCACTTTCTTGTAACTGACTTCGTGTGGATACCGGACGATTAGGGTCACCAATAATAGAATCTATAGGATGACCCTTTGTCCACTTGCTGTCATGTTCACGAATCCATGGATTGGAGTAAACTGTAGTAGGAGCTTCCTCTGAGGTGGACGACCCGACTTGATTAGGGTCGGGAATAGGTACACCAAAGAATGGAAGTTCACGCATTTGAGCGAATTCCAAATCGTGATCATCATCATCCTCTTCATCATAAATAGGCATGACATGGGTAGTTGAAACATGTGTTGGTTGAGAATTACTTGTTGAAGGTATATCTTGACCGATTGTAGGTGCAGATGTATCTGATTGTGCAACGGTTGCTGGAGCGACAACTTCGGTTACCGGAGCTATTACTTCACGTTCTGGAGCAACGATACTTGGAGGAGTAAAGAATTCATCAAAGAACGGTTGAAACAACGTATCCGATTCAGTCCTAGTTGGTGGTATAAATGATGATGAAGTGGGTTTGTTTGGGACAAGACCAGAACTAATGTTACTGGGTCCCATTTCATGAAGGACGGGTTCAGAGCTGCTTTGCTCAGAAGCCATTGCTGTCAGCTCATCAAAATCAACATTCATAGTTTCAAGGATCTTGAGAGAGTTACGGTTGTAGATTCGGTATGCCTTCTTTGCGGGTGCGTAACCAATGAAAATACCAATATCAGCCTTTGGTTGAAGTTTTCCCAAATTGTCACCATCATTATTTGGATAGCAAAGAGAACCAAATACATGAAGATATGATAAATCTGATACTTTTCCATGGAGAAGCTCATAAGGTGTTTTACCATGACGTTTACGAATTAGTGACCGGTTTTGGGTGTACACTGCTATAGATACTGCTTCTGCCCATAAAAACAATGGAGCCTTTGCGTAAATTAACATCGTTCGAGCAGCTTCCATAAGTGTGCGATTTCGCCTTTCAACGACACCGTTTTGTTGTGGAGTGCGAGCAACGGATGTTTCATGAGAAATGCCAACTTCTTCATAATAATCACGCAAAATTTGATTCACAAATTCGGTTCCATAATTTGTACGAATGCGTCGGACAGTAGTGTTGAGACGCACTTGAATCATCTTGAGAAATCCGATGATGAATTTAGGTGCCTCATTTTTTGCTTTAAGAAATTTCACCCATGTAAACCGAGAGTAATCATCCACAATAACGAGGATGTACTTTTTACCACTAAGACTTTCAACACGCATTGGCCCACAAAGATCCATATGCAACAGATAAAGTTTCTCTTGGTTGGTGTCTTCCGTCTTGGGTTTGTAAGATTTCTTAGTGCTTTTCCTCATTGTACACGCGGAACACAAATGATCCTTGTGAAATGAAAGTTTAGGAAGACCACGAACAAGTTCGTTTTTCGCTAAATGATTAATAGCGTCAAAGTTAAGATGAGATAACCGTCGATGCCATAACCATGACTTAGTCTTCGATGCTTTGGAGAGAAGACATACGGGAGAAGCGGCCATCATGTCTTGTAGAGACAAAGTATACAAATTATCCCCTCGAGTACCTTTCAATAAATCAACCCCTTCCAAATTACGAATGAAGCAGGTATGCTCTCGAAAAGCAACTTCTAGGTTTGCATCACAAAATTGTCCCACAGAAAATAAGTTGTGACCGAGACCTTCCACATAATACACTCTTGAAATTATAACATTCCCAATAAGATATTCACCATAACCCATTATCTTTGCAATATGATCATTTCTAAATCGAACCGTACCAAGAAACTTGCTGACGAAATTTCTGAGCTGAGAGCGATCTCCGGTCATATGCTTGGAGAAACCAGAGTCCAAATACCAGAGAACAATTTGGACCACCTATTTTCAACAACAACATTAGACAATGCATTGGAAACTATTGGTTCCGGAGTGTTAGCAGATACAGATATAAGATTATCAGAATTACTAACATTTGTGTGACCCTTAGATTTCCTGCGTTTTCTAATGTGAGTTTTAGCACTAACATGTTTTACTATTCCAACTTTCTTAGGTTTTAGATTATTTGTGGGCACTACAGTGGGAGTAGACCTATTTAAAGGGCACTTGGTTCCTACGGTAGTGTCGGTGTTCCTAGTTAAAGGACACGCTTGTGTTTTGGTAGCCTTGGTAATCCTAGTTAAAGGGCACGCTTTCTTCGCTTTAGTGGGAGTGATCCTAGTCAAAGGGCACGTATTTCCTACTATAGTGAAAGTTCTACCAGTGGGGCGCCACATCCAACCAACTTGGGTTAACACTTTCCCAGTCGGTTTCCATTCTAATCCATTTTTCCGGGCATGCATCTCATTCACATGGTCAATAAGGCAAGAATCATGACGACTAGAAAACATACATTCATTGCAATTCCAACATTTCAAATTAGAATTCACACTAGGCTTAGAACGCTGCACAACCGCAGAACCTTTAGGTTTAGCTACATGATTCTTTTTATTCGAAACAGAAATAACATTCCTAGGATGGGCTTCTACTTTCTTCTTCACTTGACTACTAGATGGGGGCAAGATCCTATCATTCTTCTTGTTTCTTTTAAGCTTAGATCTTTGAGCCTTAGTAGTGGTGCTTACTCCTGTAGAAGGCAACACGGGAATATTAGAAGCTGGTTTTGATTCCGCCTTATCTTTAGTGACCAAAGCTTGAGATGGTTTAGTCCTAGGGCCCTTATTAAGTGGTGTGACGGCTATAAGGTTTCTTTTGACTGCACTAGAGGACGATGCTGAGACAGTGGCTGCGTTATCCACAACATTCTTACCTTTTAGGGTACGAAGTGTTTCCTTTAACTCAGCCAAGGCCAGATTTTTATCACAAATTTGTTCCCTCAAATCAGATATTTCCACCGACTGTCAATTCAATTGTTCAATCAAAGATTGATTATGTGCAGTGGTATTAGCACATGCGGGCTTTACTGAATCGAACAGTCGTGTATTTTTCTATTTTAAGTTATCAACTTTGGACAAAATCTTGGAAACTCGATTATCTAGATCAAGTTTTAAATTCTCAGCGGCCTCAAGTACATTCACACAGTTAAGCTCCTTAGATTTCTCTATGTCTATCGGCAAAGATTGAGCAACCTTGTCACTTGGCTGACGTTGTTTGGATTGTAAATTCAATCGAAAATTCTTTTCAAAGTTTGCATCATCGATATTAACACCTTAGAATGACATTTCAAAGATTTATTGTATAAATTGTTGCTTGCATTCAAGCGAAATACAATGTGTTTGAATCTCATCAAAACGTTTTGAAAGCGAAGAATATGAGTCTTGAAGCTTTAAAAATTCAGCGTCAGATTCGTGACAAGTACTATCTACCACATTATCCACAGATTCAATATTATGCACAATAGAATCATTATCAACACTTTTATTCACACAGACAGAAACTATATCATGAGACATCACTTGCTTCAGAAGCTGATCATTTTGGCGTGAAACCCGTTCTATTTCAAGTAAACTGTTTTTATAAGCATCATCGTTTTCATTGAAAACACGTCTAACTTCTTCTATTTCCAAAAGCAAATCTTGATCAAGATTACTAAGACAAGTTTTAACATTCTTTACAAACGGAACAATTTCGTCTCGAAACGCGGCTCTAGTGTGCTCAAAATTCCATTCACCTTCCGTTATGGCCGAAGCCGTCGTACGTTCCAAAATGACCTTGTCAAAATCGGCTAAGTGTTGGTGTACCGCATTTAAGTTAACGGAAGCCTTACTTACCGGTGGAATTAACTTCGTTAAATCCGTTCTGACAAGTGTAGGAGACGTACTAGGAGGGTTTTCGTTTGACAAACTTTGGGGCGCAAGAACTGTCAATTCAGCTAATTCCTTTTGTAAGCGAATGCGGGTCTTTTTAGACAATTGATCTTTGTTATATTGATCATAATCAATTGTATGGAATTTTGAAAGCATTTTAGAATGAGTTTCATCCGCAAGTGACTGTGTCTTCGCAGAACTACGAACAAAAGGTGCTTCTTTCGATTTGCCAATGAGGGTCATATCATAAAGACACGGAATATATTCCTGAGCTTGTTTTGCATAACCGGGATTAGGTGGTAAATCTTGAATACGTTTAAGTTCGAGTTCTTTAAATTATTTAGTTAAAAGATGAACCTTTTCTGTGGAAGCGTATTGTTTTAAAAGTTGTTGTTCTTTGAATTTAAGAAGTTTGATAGCATTAGTTTCCGATTCAGACTTTTTAGACTCGAGAGTTTCGAAATCCATTTTAAGTTTCTGAAAATCATTGACAACCGACTCTTTTGCTTTTTATTCATTAGAAAGATTAGCTTTTAATGATTCTATTTCTTTCAAGTGTTCAATCTTTTCAAAACGAAATTGGTCAAATTCAAAACATGTTATTTTCTCTGCTTGAGGGACCATTTCAAAAGTTTTGACCTTTTCTTTATGCAACGCAAGCTCAGTAGTTAGGGTGGAATTGGTATCTATGGATTGTTTGAGGGCCATATGCATTTGATCAATAATATTTTTAGCTACCATGACCAAATCATGTTGAGCATAAGATTCCATACCCGTCATAGCATTTGGTTGAGGTTCACTCAAATGTGTTGGATTGGGTACCACATCATTTGAGTTACTAGTTCCCGAATGCTGTTCGAGGTTGTCATTTTCATGCCCAACTTGATGTTGGTTATCATCATTACCAATATTGGTTGTGGTGGGTACCTCACTGACGACATCAGAACCGTAGTGAGAGAGATTAGCAACGAGAGCAGCTTAGGCAGAGTGAATGTCATCACAATCCGAATCATATGCGTCAAGATCATCTGCTTGATAAGCTGCATTAGAAGTGGAAACGACTGCAATGCCTTCAGTATCTGTTGCCCATGGGTCTGCAAGAAATGCTAACTCCTCTGAATCCAAAATCTTTCCCTTTGACTGAGCATCGACTAAATACATATTCTCACGAAACCATGCATCATCCCTCCTCCTTTTCGGCTGAGTGCATTCCCTAGCCATATGACCTTATCCTCGGCAATTGTAGCAAGTCACAACCTTTTTAGGACCAATGGTACTTCCATTTCCATTAGCTTGTGAATTCACAGCTTGAGCATTCACAGTCCTTGTAGGAGGTCCATATGAATTTTGCCTTCCCTGAATAGGTTGCACTGTTACTTGACCATCTTGAATAGTAGCTTGTTGTCGAGGATTTGAAGAGGTGCGGAGCTGATTGTTTATTGGTGGAAATCCTCTAGTTGCAACAAGTTTTGACAAGTAGGCTGTGAGATGGTTTAGAACATCAGCTGGCGTATCATTTGGAGTAAAGACCGGTGCTTGGATAGGTGGAAGTTCATTAGAGTAGAAGGCTTGTGTTGGTTGTGCTTCTATTGGAAAATATCCTTGCTGAGGAGTATAGCCCATTGGAGAAGTGTTGGCTTGTGATGGTGATGTCTGATATGGTGGTTGCTGCGGAAAAGATTGTTGATGAACACTTTGTTGAAATGCTTGTTGTGGCATCATTGGTAATTGATAAGATGGTTGTTGATAGGTGTGTGGTGGTGGTTGCTGCAAGTATGATGGTTGTTGATAAGTATAAGCCATGTTTTGTTGAGAAGCATACATTGCAAGTGGATCATGAACTTGAGGTGTAGACAACCGAGCCTCGATCACATGGCATGCGTGTTGTTGAAGAAAAGCTTGAAGTTGATCCACATTGGTGTTATGCAAGTCCTTAGCCAATTTAACATCCGTCACGTATTTTTTCCATTCTGAAGGAAGAGTGTTCAAATACTTGGTGTTCAATTGAAAGGTAGGAATTGTCATGCCATAGATATTGAGCTCATTCAACAATAGGGTAAATCTCAGATAGTAATCATTGAGAGTCTCCCCTGGCACATAGGCAAACTTATCAAAAGTATCATAAAGCTTACACTCTCGTTCTTGTTTAGTTAACGAGGTGCCTTGCATGAGAACACGAATTCTATCCCATAACTCTTTGGCAACTTTATGTTTGCTGGCGAGTTTGTAGACATATGGAGGAAGGGCTTGGAGAATGATGTTTGTAACATACTTATCACATTTGTCTTGAATCTTCATATCTCCAGTCAATTCACCCGTTGTGCGAGGACGAGTAGTTGTACCTTTCGTCAGTGTACCATAATCTAATGGTCCATTGAGCACCGATGCCCAAATGAGATCTCCATTCTCCTTGTTCAACATATAAAGTTCCATTCGGGAAGCCCATTCCTCATACATAGTCTTCACCAACATTGGTGGACGATTATCCGTACCCGAGAGGATGGACTTATCCGTAAGAGATGTGTACTCCATTTCAATAAGTTAAGATTTACAAACGTTGATCGATTAATGAAAGAAAGTAAATGTGTTTGTTGTTGTAAGTTGAAGTCGAGAAACAATGTTAAAATCCCCTAAAATATGTCCTTGATAAACCAAAAATTCCAAGTCAAAATTAAACACGAGTCGAAATTTTTTATGGAATAATTTTGATTATTGGAATGTTGATCGGAATAGTGATCGGAATATCAGTCGGAAAGTCGTCGGAATAAACCCTATCGGAATAACCTTGATTGGAATGTCCCTAATCGGAATAAACCAAATCGGAATGTCCCTTTTCGGAATGTGCCAAATCGGAAAGTCCCTTTTCGAAATGTGCCAAATCGGAATGTTCCTTTTCAGAATGTGCCAAATCGGAATGTACCTTATCGAAATGTACCAAATCGGAATACCTAAACCCTATTCCGATTACACTGATCGGAATGTCCTATAAACCCTTTTCCGATGACCTGATCGGAATAATTCCCACTTTTCTCGGACAAAACTCAACCAATTCGTGATTTTAAGCCAAAAAATGATCAAAACACCCAAAAAATTTATGTTTTTAGCCAAAGTAACTATACCAAATCCCTACCACAACTATGTAGAAGATTTGTATCAAGAAAAAACCATAAAAACACAAAAAAAAATTGGACGTGTGTTTAAATGGATCAAAAGGCTACAAAAATCAAGAACACAAACACATAAACAATACAATCATCCCATGGCTCTTGATACCATTTGTAGGATATGTAAATCTTGCTTATGTTTTTAGAAAGAGAAAGAGATAGAGATATGGTGCATTACACACAATTCTAGAGAGAGAAAACAAAGATAAGTATGTGAAAAATGAATAACCACACTACCCTCTCCATCAAAGGAGAGGGTTTATATACCAAGCCCATAAGATAGGCTTGGGCTTGCATTTGGGCCGTCCATACATAACATGGACTAGGCCTTTCCTTGTTTACTTAATGTAAGATATCTAGACTACGAGCTACAACTTAATATATTGTCGGAGTGACCGAATCTTCCTAAATACGTAAAAACGTATTTCCAACACTTATAATAACAAGCATCTCGTTACTAAGCTTGGTGTGGGGAACGTGAAACTTGGGGATGATATACATCCATGAAAACCAAAGCCCTAATGTAAGTCTTCGATCTCTTTACTTGTTCCTCCTTCTAGCATTTTGTAATTTTCTATCTCTTTAGTTTCCTTAAGTATCTAGTATTTAATAAAGGCCAAGATGGATTAATTATGATGGAAAATGTAAATCGTGTTTTGAAACTAATGCATTGCATGAGGGCATTGCAATGGTCAACTGTAGGGGATTTAATAAGTGTGAAAACACTTATCCTTTTACCACTTATTTCTAATAAAAACAAGACCAAAACGTGTATTTTATGTCGTAAAAGTCGGAATTATGTGTCGTTTGTGTTTTTATTGTGTTTTAGGACAAAAATATGAAAAAGGAAGAAAACACGGGCTTTCACGGGCTCTTATCGAAGAAAAAGACAAAAGACGAAGTCAAAAAATCAAAAGTGCAAGAAGAACGGAAGTCAAAGGCCTATTCTGAAGATTTATCGAAGAAAAAGTCTAAAGACGGAAGTTTAAAAGTCGAAGAACCAAGTCTACTAAAAGAAGAAAATTAGAAGACGAGTTCATTTTATCATTTGACTAATCCCGAGACAAAGTCGAGAAAGACGAGTTATTTAAAAGTCGAGAAGACAAGAAGAAAGAAGAAAAGAAACAACACCCTCCCTTCCCCTATATATAGTGTCCTAATATGTCATTAGGAGACTAGTCTTTATTTTTTTAGTTTTGATAGGTAATTAGTGTGTGTTTTACTTTTTCTCTCTAGCTTTTCTTTCAAGTTATTAATCTTTCATCTTAATCTTGTAATTTGGAATCTTAATCTTCGATATAATCAAGCTTTTTAATCAATTCTCATTCTACCTTTCTTAATCATAATCTATTGTTTTGCTTTATTAATCATGTAGTTGGTTTAATCTTGTTGAATGTGTGATTGATTTGCTTATTGGATTGTGCTTATTGATTTGGTGAGTTTAAGATTTTTAGATTATTGTGCTTATTGCTTATTTTTATGTTTTCTAGTTTTTTAAATAAGTTGATTTTGGTAGATTAATAATTTTATAAAAAGTTGATTTTAAATAATTTGAGTATTTTAATGTTTTTAAAAGTTTTTAAATTGTGTCTTATTAGCTTTTTCTAAGATTTGATTTGGTTAAAGTTTTAGTTAAGTTCTCATTTGAATTTTAGCTTATTTTCAATTTTCATCTTATCCGGGTTCCTTAAACCCTTTTATCTCGACTTGTGTACTGTATGCATTTTTCCGAACTAAGTTGCAAATCTTCATATTCCGACTTATAGTTTTGTGTTACATTCCGAATAAGGTCATACTTTTGGTTATCCCGGATTAGGTAGTGAATCTCGCATTCCGGATTACGTGTAGGAAATTCCCAATTCTGAATTAGGTCAGGTGCAGGGATTCCGGATTGCTAGCTTATTGTGGATTCTGGATTACTATCCGGAATACATTCCGAACTAGGTGAATGATATGGATTCTGAATTACCTTCCAACCCTGGATTCCGAATTACTAGTCAACCGTACATTCCGGATTACTGTTCTATTCAATATTCCAAATTAGGATTAGAATTTGCTTATTCTGGATTGAGTCTTGAAGACGGATTCCGAACTACATACAGGATACACATTCCGGATTACGTGTGTAATCCATATTCCGAATTAGTTGCATCTTCTGCATTCTGGATTACATCTAGGACACTTATTCTGAATTACTTAAGGAACTCGATTCCGGATTATGTCCATTATCTACATTCCGAATAAGCTTCAATATTTGGGGATTCCGACTTATAACTAGAACTTGCATTCCGAATTAGGTGTAATTCTTTGATTCCGACTTAAGTTTGAGTTTTGATTTCCTGAATTATTTTAAATTTAATTTTTCCCGCCATTTTTACTTAGTTTAATTTTCAAAGTGTTTTGTCCTAGTTATTTTCAAGTTACATTTTTATAAAGTTTTTGCAGAATATTGATAACCTATGAATCTATGAAGTGGGTTGAAGATTTCTAGAGAGAGAAACTAGTGAGAGAAAGTGAGAGAGAACTATATGTTTTTATTAAAATGATAAAGTAGAATGATCAACAACCAACCCCTTTCAATGGTGGAAAGGGGTATTTATATCCAAGGCCACTATTGGGCTTAGGCCGACCCATGACAAGCCCATGGGTCGGTTTCTTACTTAACTTAATAAGTAACATTAACTACAAGCTATTACAACATTAATAATATTGTGGAGTGACCGATAATTCTAATATACGTTAAAACGTATTTCTAACAATCTCCCCCTAAGGGAGGTCACTCCACGTTACAAAGTTCTAAACCTAGCATACTATACTAAGTCTTCGTTCTTCAGCTCGTAATCTTTTCTTCTTTCTTTTTGTTGTGAATATGTTGGTTTGATCTTTTAGGCTTTGGCTTGAGAGCATTGTTCTTTTGGCCTTTCACGTGCAGTCTTTATTTTTTCTTGTGAGGTTCGCCTCTTTGTGACTTCATGTCCCACACACTTATCCTTTGTTGAATTCTTGAAAGTTTCAGAGTCGATACAGCGGAAGACTTTTAGGTCATACTTTCTTGAATTTGCAGGAGTATTTGATGCTGAAGGAATAAGCATGTGAGGACGTCTTCAACAGATACACCGCAACACCACCGTCTTCAACTGGTACACAGCAACGCCACCGTCTTCAACAGGTACACAGCAACGCCACCGTCTTTAACAGGTACACAGCAACGACACGAATAAAATGGCTTTAACATTTTATTCTAATTCGGTAGCATTTTACCTCCGGTCGGTGAAGACCGTTGGACGATATTAGATATCGTACCCGTGACGGATAGTTTCAATTAAGTAACTTCCTGACAGGATTTCGCGGGTAAACCCGTTCTCTTTATTCGACCGTCCAAAGCTGACTGCGAACATAAAGAGTGAATCATTTGGATTAAAAATCCTTATGATTGAAGCCGTCAATTCATGAAACCTGGAACAAGTGAATTTCAATTAAGATATTCACCATCGTTGCTTTCCAGTTGTCACAAACTTGATTCAAATTGAATCTTGCTTGTTACCTACCAAGTGATGTTTGATGTTAACACTAGAAGGATTTCCACTCGTCACTGTGAACACTAAAGAGTGTCACTCTGAGTGTTCTGGCAAGATCATATGATAATGCGTAGAGGCCTGGAACGAGTTTAAGTTCAATTAAGAATTAACCTACTGTTTCTTTCCAGTTTTTCACAAGATTGGTTCTTAAAGAACCGCACGTGTAACCTACCATGAGCTTGTTTGATGTTGGCTCAAGCAGGATTTCCATCTTCATTGTAATACTTGCGTATTACTCGGATGTTCTGGCAATATTACAAGAATACTACGTAGGACTCATAACAATCTCTTACTTTTCACAGTGTGTGAGAAAGCAAGGAATAAATGGAAAGTTTCCTAATAAGACTTTTGATGATCTCGTGGCTCTAGACTCGATAGTGCGTTTTGATTTAGTGAGCGATGGCTGGAGAGGAGTGCCACCTTTTCAATATCAGTCTATTCGGAGTGAATAAACCAATAGATAACGTGTTGATCTCCGTGTGATTAAAACAAATACCTTTTGAGAGATATTTGAGTTAGCTGGGAAGGGTTGTGCATTGCATCACTGGGTCCATGATGTCTTTCTTCAATATCGAGAATCATTAACAAAAATGATCTCAATAGCATATGTATTGACCCGGTTTCTGCCTAAAGTTGTAAGGAGGGCTTCTTTCTTTACACCCTTTATCTTTACAATTCTTTTTCATTCTTCAACCCCTTCAATGCTTACCAATACGTCATAACTAGCACCTTGTTGTGATTGTTCCAGTGCTAGCTTAAGTACTTGGTCGGCATTCAGCTACGTTCACAATCTTTCTCCAACTTTCCTAGGACTTCTAATTCTATCTAGGGAATTGTCCTTGGGAAGATTCCATCGGCTCTGATGAATCATTGGACTAAACCTATTCCTACCACCCTTTTGTCACCATATTCGTCGTGAATTCAGCGTGTTTTGGGAAAGTATAGCCACCATGAAAAATCCTTGAAAATCACTTAAGGTACTTGTGATATTGAAATCAAAAGTTTTGTACCTTAGGTGTTTTGTTCATAAAAAACGCTCCCCCTTAACACGTGCTTTACACATATTAAGTTGGATTATCGTTAAGTCTTTTTCATCTTTTAGCCAAGTATCATTTAAGTCTCCTTAATCCCATTTTCTCCCCTTATCCAAAATGTTAACCATTAATATTTGGGATATTGAATGGATTAACCGGTCTTTGGGTAAAAATGAAATCGATGTTTGGCCATAGAACATGTTAATGCTCCCCCTTAAATTAATAAGGGATAGTTGTAGTGCTTTAGTATGATATATTTTGAAAGATTTAGAATCTCGTGAGAAATTCTTGAAAAATTATCATACCTTAACACTATATCAAGCCGTAAAAGCACAATATTCACAAATTTACATATTCACAATTAAAAACCAATATAAAATGGACCTGAAATGTACGACCCATTAGATGGATCGTTGCAGTAACTTGTGGTGCACTCCATATGGTCTACCACCAACGAACCTTTCTAAGATCCTCATCAATCTACGTTCACGGAGCTTTTGATCAATCTTCTTGATCACATACTTCGCCATTTGCCGATAACCCTGATGTCAATCCTCAGTCATCTCTGGTAAAGACCCACCCGAATTAAGATGCTCCAACTTTCCTCTGACATATATGAGAGTCCCATCACTGTACTTATAAAGCTCACCCACCCTCATAAACTTCATTATCCCTCGACTGTTCAAGTAGAAAATCCCGTAACTCGGAACAGAAATGCCGGTATAGGGACATCTTGTGACATGTTGAGGTAGAACTTGATTCATTGGACGGGTTAGGTTAAGCTTCCTTTGGTAGCTTTCAACTCCCAATTGAAGATCTTCAACTCGTTTCTTGATAACAACGCTTCGTGTGAACATACGAAGTGCCGTATTCAAGGCAATGATGTCTTCACGAGCAATATGGGTGAGTTGATCCCGGGTCATCATAAGCAACATGTCTTCGATATCTTCAAGGCGAATGATAGAAAAATCTCCCTGCTGTATTGTGTATTCTCTGTCATCCTCCCTTTTTAGACGAATCTCCGTCACATGATAATAGCCATTCTTGGCTTCAGTTTTCAGTCCCAAAATGCTGGAGATGCGAATATCGGATCTAACGTTGCTTCCTGAATTGGCTAAGCAGCAACCTCTGTACGCCCTTCGGACTCGTTCGTCCCAATGTGATGCACCTATAACAGCATACATATTACGAGTTACCTTTGGGACCCAGAGTCGGTTTACTTTTTCCTCGATCTAGGGTATTGTCCCCCAGTTAGCAGCTTTCAGTAAGGTTAGGGAGGTTGCGTACTTTGATGAACCCTTGAGGAGATAATCAAGATCATAGGTGACGAAGAAGTAGAGAGCAATTTGATTATCTTGAGAAGGATCAAGTGGAGGTGGAGCTCTTTCTGATTCATGGAGGCCTAGCCTTTGAACGGTGTTAAGAGCTTTCAGGACCTCGTCAGCATAATACTCGTACTCCATTCGGGTTAACCTGGTTTTGGCGCGAATTCTCTTATCCTTTAGCGCTCTCTTCACCAAAGACGGAGTGACCGAAGACTTATACTCATGAGCCAGAAATGCACACAAGTCAATCGGACTACAGATACGGAGATATAGAACATCTCTGTCAGCGTCTGTGATTGGATCATATTTAGCAGCTGCCGTGATCCAAGCTTGTGGCGGTGCAGTTTCATCAATCTCCAATGTGTCCGCCCAGTCCCGTGTGCTTGACTCGGGAACAGTAGTTTGTGGTTCTTGTTGTAGAGGAGTAGAAACATGAACATCTGTTGGTTCTGATTCAGGCATCTCGGCGGTGTCATGAACAGGCGAGTGTTGTGCAGCTTCAGGTTCAGTTACTGATTCTGCAATCACAGGAGCAACAAAAGAACTAACAGGATTAGTGGTAACAGGTATAGACACAGCAATATATGTACCGGGAATCGATGACGCCGTAGTAGCATTCACATCATGGCGCCACTTGGATCGTCTTGATTCCGTTGAAGTGGATTTTTCCTTTTGCGCAGCATCTTTCTGTGACTTGGTACCAGACTTAGATGGTTTCTTTGTGATAGCAACCTTGTCCCCCATTTCAGGTTGTTTACCATCATCATCCTCATCGTCATCCTCGTTGCTTCCCTTAGCACTCTCCTCATTTCGATCACCCCCATCACTACCATCATCATCATCATCATCCTCATCACCATCACCATCATCGTCACCATCATCATCTTCTTCTTCTTCTTTTTCTTCTTCTTCACCGTCACCCTCTTCTTGTTCACTATCATCCTTTTCCTCCTCAGGCAGAATGTGGTAAGGTACCACACTTCCAAACATCTTGAACAACCGATCATCCTCTATGATAGCGTCATTGAGTGATTTGTAGAGAGTCCGTTGAACTTTGGACTTATCAAAAGATCCAACTTCCCTCATACGAGCTTTGAGGATCTTCTTTAATTCAAAATCCGTTAAATCATAGGCAATTTTGTAGGCGGATTCAGAAGGATTGGATGACTTGATCATCAAGTTATCAGCCGCGAGTGTTCAACTCATCACGCAGTTTTGGCATAAGGGACTCAACGGATTCTTTCACTCTCTCTTCAATAGAAGCTTCAAGTGTTTCTTTCTGCTCCTTGTATTTATCCTTCATAGCTTGAAGTCTCGTGATTCGTGCTGCATACTTATCAGCTTCAGCCTGCTTGACCTGAGCTAGTTCTTCTGCATGAGCTTTACGTGTTAACTCCATCTCTGCAGCGAACTTAGAAAGCATCTCTTCTTGGGCTTTCTTTGAGGCTTCTTCACTTTGCACTCGTCTAAGTAGCTCTTGGCGAAGTTCATTCATCTCTCTTCTTTGATTATCCGTGTGTTTATCCAACATTTCTGACATTACAAATGCAGCCATTGAAGACGATGCAGAGCTACTCTGGGTTGGTTGAAGAGGCTCGGTTGTGACTACAGTACTGAGGATGGAAGTTATTGGAGGTGGAAGGAATGGTGTTGAAACCGGTCGGGTTGGTAAGGGCTGTATTGGTGGAGGTTGAGTTACTAAAGGCTGAGTAGGTACCATGATTGTAGGAGCACCGGACTCCTTTTCAACACTTGCTGAAACAGGGATGGAGGTCTCCTTCGAAGTAGAATACCGTTCAGGTGATCCAAACTCATCAATATCCTCTGGCTCCTCGTACTCTTCTTCAATATTTATCTGTGCACCCGAACCACTACCGCCCGTGTCTCTCCTACTCTTTTCAATAGCTATCTTCATTAATTTTCTCTCAGCCTTGTCAAGAGTAGGATCATCAACATCTTCTTCGTCGTGAAGAACGAACTCATCAGCCGTGCTCTTTCCCTTCTTAGCCTCAGTCTTCTTCTTCTTGGTTTCGGGTTCAGATAAATCAGCTGGTTGCTTGCGTTTACCTTTACTCTTGACCGTAGTAGACGAGTCTTCTCCTGTCTGACGGCTTGCTTTTAGCTTCTTGATTTCTAGTAGCAGTAGTTTGTAATCAGCAGAAGCTTTAATTTTATCCGTCAGAAGATAATCGGGAATAGGACCAGGAATAACAGCACCAGATGGTCCTTCATGCCTTAGATCCACAATATGATCAGCCTCTTCAGTGTGATGACGACTTGCTGTACGCTTATCAATAAAGACATCATTCTTCATAAAATAATTAATTATAAGCTTGATAAACCGAGGGTAAGGAAAGAAATTAGTCTTCAGCTTCTTGTTTTGGAAGAGTTGAAAGTTAAATTCTTCCCATAACAAGGATGCATAATCTGCATTTGAGCCTTTGTACATTCCATAGAATATGTTCATGAGTGGACCACGCACAGCATCATGCCCAGATATTTTAGGTGTAAGACATCTACTGAGAATACCCAAGATTGCTCTCCAAGGTTGACCTACTTTAGCGGTGGTAAAATCGGACACAACTCGTAGATCAGGACATCCAAGAGCATGGAACATCTCCATGAGTTCGTCTTTAGTAGGATCCCTGGAAAATGACATACCTTTGGGTGTATCCCGAATTCCAAATATTTTGCGGAAGTCTGAGACGGTGAGTGTCTGTTCTTTGTTGTCGAGAGAGAAGGTGATCTTGTTTGAAATACTTTCCTTGGTGGCCCAGAATTCATACATGTAATCATATGGCATCGAAGTAGTACTCCTTAACGCATTCTTGAAGTGAGAGTGATCAAGGATTGCTATGGCGACTTTAAATCCATGGTGAGTAGATTTTGAAACTTGCTTCAGCCGGTAATTGTTTGGTATGAACTTGAGGGTTCGTGCTTCGGCAATTGCGGCTGCTCTAGAATCTTGGAGTGCTTGTACTGTTGGATTAGTCATCGTATCTGCTTAAGATAAGACATAAAAGGTTGATGCACAAAAATATATAGATATGTATCATTATGACTTCTAAGCATAACACATTTCAACAAGTAATTATAATAGGCAAACAACTATCAATCCAACAACTCTTCATCCGGAAGTCCTTCATTCGGAACTCTTCATCCTGAAGTCCTTCATTCGGAACTCTTCATCCGGAAGTCCTTCATTCGGAACTCTTCATCTGGAACTCCTTCATTTGGAACTCTTCATCCGAAACTCCTTCATTCGGAACTCTTCATTCGGAAGTTCGTTCGGAACTCTTCATTCGGAAGTTCATTCGGAACTCTTCATTCGGAAGTTCATTCGGAACTTCTTCATTCGGAAGTTCATCCAGAACTTCTTCATTCGGAAGTTCATCCGGAACTTCTTCATTCGGAAGTTCATCCGGAACTTCTTCATTCGGAAGTTCATCCGGAACTTATTCATTCGGAAGTTCATCCGGAACTTCTTCATTCGGAAGTTCATTCGGAACTTCTTCATTCGGAAGTTCACTCGGAACTTATTCATTCGGAAGTTCACTCGGAACTTCTTCATTCGGAAGTTCATCCGGAACTTCTTCATTCGGAAGTTCATTCGGAACTTCTTCATTCGGAAGTTCACTCGGAACTTCTTCATTCGGAAGTTCATTCGGAACTTCTTTATTCGGAAGTTCATTCGGAACTTCTTCATTCGTAAGTTCACTCGGAACTTCTTCATTCGGAAGTTCACTCGGAACTTCTTCATTCGGAAGTTTTCAAGCTTTGTTCATCCGGAAGACCTAAACGCACCCTATTGATGATTATTCTAAGCTCGATTGTGAGTTTTAAGGCATTCTAAGGCAACAAATCATCTTTCTAAGGATATTCCGAGTAAAACCCACCTAAAACCCTAATCAATTAATCCCTAATTAGGCAAACGAACCCTAATTTGATAAAGTTGATTACCCGAATCAATTAACTGGATTAAATGATGAATTTAGGCGAATTAGAAATTAAAGATTCGATGATTGTACCTTTTTGATCGAATGAAACGGATTGTATGATTTAGACGAGAGGTTGTGAAAGCTTGAGTGTGTGAAAATGGCGGCAAGAGAAACAGTGAAGAAGAAAGAATAGACGCACGGGGGGTTTTGGTTTTGACTTAGGTCAAAATTTTACAACTTCCATAAATTGTCACCTTTAACCCTACATTTTTCACTTTTACTTTTTATTCCTTGTCTTTTCTAATCTCCCTAACCATTGTTAAATTTAGCCAACTTAACCTTCACACAACTTAAGCATCGCATCCAATTAGCAAAACTCCGAGATCTAAAGCAAGTCCTATTCTAAAGCAAGACCACTCATTAACCATTTAGCCAATTAATTTTCCTCAAACACTTTTGAAAATCGTTTTGATGACGAAGATGATTTAATATTTTCTCCCCCTTAAACGATGACCCGTTTTCTATTTAAAGAGCTGTAGTCATTGTTTAAAGAGTCAAATATTGATGAAAACATTTCCAATTAATGTCTTTAAAAGATTGATTCGTGGTGGCAATAAGATTTCTCTTATTTTGACAAATTAATGCACTAAGACGTACACTAACTCGTGTTAGACCAAGTTGTAAAGTAAACTTGATCCCTTTGCATGATTTGGCTTGTAAATCATGCCCGAGAAAATTAATTCCCGTTTTGAGCCAACGTTTTCCAAGGAAATACGTGACTTTAATATGAAAACCGGGTTGCAGTCTGAAATAACTACAAGCCATAATGGGCATGTTTTAAAAATATACAACTTTTATACGGACTCTATTTATGGCGCCGTGTCAATATTGATCGACATTTCTAAAGCCGTAAATATTACCGTACTAAAAGACATGCCCGATTTAATTTTTATGGTTTTTCTAGGTTTTATATTTTTTATGGTTTTTTCTTGGTTTTATATTTTTTTTTTGTATATTTCTTTTTGTGGTTTATATATATACGATAATATACATGATCACGAACAAAGGATACGCCTGAATAGTTTACCACCACTATTCAGCTGATTCTTCTGCCAATTCTCTGAGAGTCGCTGGAGAGAATGATTTCATGCCAAGCTTGTCGATCAAAAACTCGATTCGTCCTCGATCTAAGGCTTTGGTGAACATATCTGCCAGCTGATACTCAGTGGTGACAAAATACAGCTCAATCACTCCGTTCTCCACCTGCTCTTTAATGAAATGGTAGCGAATGTCTATGTGCTTGGCCCGGGAGTGTTGAACGTAGTTGCAGCAAAGGGTAATGGCGCTCTTGTTGTCACAATACATCGGGATTTTGTTGAATCCCAAACCGTAGTCAGTTAGTTTAAATCTTTTCAAGTTTTCGACTTTATTTTAAAATAGATATTCACCTTTAGTTTCTTTTACCAAGCTCTACTGTGCAGCATTCATTCTGGACAAGCAATCGAGGTTAGACATCCTTCCTTTATTTTTATGTTTAATAGCTTTAACGTTTATAAACTTAGATAATCAAGCTCCCCCTTTTAGTTACCAAAGACAACAATTCCACCATAAACTGTGATCAATTCGAATTGAATCGAGTACGAACAACATTTCAAGAGTACAACACACATATAAATCCATTAAATCAGTAGACAAGTGGTTCTACGTTTTTTACCACCAACGACTATCGATTATGTGTGTTGAGTGTTGATTTATTATATACGGATTGATTTGGATTAACTTGACTACCCGTATCGTTTTGATTCCTACTAAAAGAAACCTATTGAACCGAAACATGCTTGACCCGTCCATTTTTCCCTTCATTTTCTCATATTGCATCATGACTACATACGCTATATCTTGGTGCATGTAGACCGGGTATACTATGTACGTATCATTATTTATAGTTGATGTTAGTCTTTTCATATATTCCACTATGTTTTGCCAAATTTGCCTTGCTTAACACTTTAAACATGTTGAAATGTGAATATTCTATACTTAACTGACAAGAATCTTGATCTACCATCTGCAAACGGGATACTTAAACAACAATACCAACTGGTTGATGAACAAAGTATTGAGAGCCAAGTTGAGACCGCATGACCCTTATGAACACCGATTAGGTTCTGACGGTCACTCTAATGGGTCCTTTTATATTTGTTTATCATGTATGTATCTTAACTTTAATTCTTTGTAGTCCAAACTTTTTTTACTACACATCTGAAAAGGAAGTAAAAAAACATGTGAATATCATGGTTATCACTTTTTAGTTTGTTCTTGTCTAATAATCATGCATATGTTTAATTCATATTTTCTTTAAAGTGTTTTAACAAAATTATGAAGAGTGTCAATTGTGTGTACAGTGTAGTTCGTAACGGGTTGCCCATCATTGGCGCCTCATGGCTCATATCCACACAATTGCAAAGTTAATCATATTCGATCACTAAGTCACGAGTTCGACACCGGGTCAATTCGATTGAGTTTATTGGGTCACGGGGTCGGCCATTGGGTCAACTCGATCGATTCACCGGTTACCGGTTTGAACACTAGGTTGAATTCGGTCGAGTCGCCGGGTTACTTTCGACCACTAGGTAATTAGTACATCGTTGACGATTTCGCCGCTATACACAGATACACGTCTAATTTTAACTAATATTGTGTTTCAAGAATTTGTCAAGTTTTAAATGCAACTTAACATGTGTCCGTAAAACACATGTGTCACAAAATTTAAATGATATCAATCTTTCGAAATAAACATAGGTCGAATATTTTGGTTGATTTTGCTTTTTGTTTCTCCTTGTGTGTCAAACATAGCGTATAATATTTAAAATAGAAAATAATAGTAATGGAAACAATTAAATACGTTATGGGTTGAATACCATATAGTAGGAGAAAGTGACGATCAAAAGCGTAAATATAATGTCAGACTTGCTTCACCACTTTGTATGGTGATAAAGACTCGAGCTTAAACAAGCTAGTCAAGTCTTTGTCATCTCTTTTTAGTTTTTCTTTATTATTTTCGTTTTTTACATATAGATGACTGTTTGTTAGAAACTCACTTAAACGCATATGACTTGGCTCTCAAATTAATTTGATTTGGTAGTATTTGAATAAAGTTTTCGCTTCGTTTATTTGTAATGATTTATTTGTTGTGTAGTTAAATTATCAACAAGTGGCATCAAAGATAAAACGAAGATGACGAGCAAAAAGAAGAAAGAATGTGTGCGATTTTGTGTGTTTGATTTTAGCTTCGATGAGCATCTTTTGTTCGGATTTATGGTTTTAGGCTACCAGCAACAGTGGTTTTTCTACTAGTGTCTCGTTGTGGCGACCGAGTTGTGGGATTCTTTTTCAACAAAGAGGTCGTGCCTACGATCGAATGATGCTTGGGCTATGTTTAAAAACTAGCCGTTAATTTTAATTTTTTTTTTTAATTAAAATTTTATCTTTATAAAAATCCCATTTATTCAACTATTTCTCACACAAATTAAACTCACAATTTTCCAAACTTCAATTTTTATACCAACTAAAATAATAAGTTCTCAAATTTCGTGGACTACCGAGTAGGCGGTAGCTTTGTGTGAAGGTTGGGTACACGTTACGGAGAATTCGCGTTCAGGTCGCCATCATAAGTCGAAAGGGTTTTGGTCGGAGGTAGTTGATTACTTTCATATCAAAATGGGTGATCTAAAAAGAGGTTATTACTCAGTTATCAGCAAATGAAAATGTGAGATTCGTCTTAAAGTTAGTCAATTTACTTCGATTTACGATAACGTCATACATAGGCATCCGGTTGGGACTTCTGAAGGACTTTTTATCAAGAAGCCGCGCTTGAATATCACACTTTTCGTCATGTGGATTTTGAATACTATGAATGTTGGAAAATTTTGAAATAAAGTCCCGCATAAAGAACCATTGAAATGCCACACTTCTATAATCGAGGAGTTTAAGTTTTTAAGTTTTACTACTTATATATTTTTTTTATTTTTTTTGGTAACCGTGATTTCCGACTCATGGGCCGACTAATCCACGGGGTTTGAGCCCACCGCCACACAGACTCAAACCGGGTAAAGCCCTCCCTTTTCAGGAGGTTGGCGTGGCCACTTCAAGGTTGTTTGCACCTAGTGGGAATTGAACTTGAGACCTCACACACTTTGGAGTGATAGCTACAAATCTTTTTGCCACTAAGCCACCCTTGAGTGGTTAAGTTAAGTTTTATTTTATATAATTTTTATTAATGTAATAATTTTTATTTTATGTAATGTTTTTTATTTAATATATTATGTTTTTTATTGAATAAAATGTTTTTTTATTGAATATAAAAAAAAATTGAATTAAGTCGCAATAGGTCGTTTTATTAGGACAAATAGGCCGCACTAAGTGGTTTGAGAGAGAAAATTGACGTGACAGAAAAAGTCAGGGTCGTACAAGATCGATGTTACGAGTAACCTTAATGAGGGCCTTTGAAATATTTATAATACTACCTCCGTCTCAATATTATTGTTCATCTTTCCTTTTCTGTCTGTCCCAAAATTATTGTACACTTCTAAAAATAATTGTTTGTTGCTTAAGTTTACTATATTATCTTTAGTCCAAATTGTTAATTACAAAAATAAAAAATAAAAGAAATACTAATTAATTAGCAAAGAGTAAAACTGTCTTTTATATGCTTTAGTAGAAATCAAAACAATAATTAATGCACTTTTCTTAAGCTGTGTAATTCTTGTCTGTGGACAATAATTTTGGAACGGAGGTAGTAAAAGTTATGATGTGATTCGAATTTCGAAATTGGAAACTCATGCATGCCGTATAATATTGAGAGCACCGTGTCACGAGCCAAATTCTGAAGGTCGGGTTCTGCTTGGAAGGCGCACATGAATGCGAGGGTTCCTGGTTTATTCTTGTTGGTCTCGTTGGAGTACCCCAACGATAAGGGTGTAGTACGTGCCACGAGTAGAGACTCGATATGGCACTACACTGGTCGGGAGTTGGGGCCGCTCCCCTGATGAGTCCAAGGCAGGACGAAACCAGTGAACCTCTATTATACGCGGGATGGATGGCTGGTCCTTATCGGTGTAAGGACGCCACGCGGGGTCTAAAGGATGACTCCGTGACAAGTGGTATCAGAGCCAAGTCGGACCGAGGCGGACCGAAGCAGAATCGTTCAAGATTGTTCTCCCAATAAGTTCTTAAAGTGTTTGGCTGCGCAAAGGTGGTGGGAGTGTGCTCCCGGGATATTGAAGAGTCAATATGATGTTGCGTGGAGTTCGTAATATCGCATTCGATGGAAGCCAGAGAGAGTAATGGACTAATCCAAATGGGTGGATGACAGTCGCTGCACGCTGGATCTTAAGTCGCCAGAAAGAGTAATGGACTAATGTGTAGTCGCTGCACACTGGGACCCAAAGAGTTGAAAGTCGAATGTCCCTTTAAGCCATGAAGCCGGAGTAAAGCAAAAGTCATTTGAGGGTAGTCGTTCGTTGGTGCGAATGACCATGCACGAGGTCGTGCATGAATTGGTGGTGGGATAATGTCACGAGCCAAATTCTGAAGGTCGGGTTCTGCTTGGAAGGCGCACATGAATGCGAGGGTTCCTGGTTTATTCTTGTTGGTCTTGTTGGAGTACCCCAACGATAAGGGTGTAGTACGTGCCACGAGTAGAGACTCGATATGGCACTACACTGGTCGGGAGTTGGGGTCGCTCCCGTGATGAGTCCAAGGCAGGGCGAAACCAGTGAACCTCTATTATACGCGGGATGGATGGCTGGTCCTTATCGGTGTAAGGACGCCACGCGGGGTCTAAAGGATGACTCCGTGACAACCGTCTTAAATACCTGGCCAAAAACAATAACTATGCCCATAAATGTGTTATTAGTACTTACTATGGTTAATTCGATTTTCCATAGGACAATCGAATCGTCGACCCAAGTTCATTGACCGACAAGAAGAGAAACTGGACAAATTGCCACACAAATAGCGGACCTCCAAAAACACCTCTTAACTTAATTAAACACACTCAAGCAACCAAACTTACTCGTCTATCTCGACCGTTTCATGCCTCCTTTACTGACGACCGAATCGCCACATCAAGAAAGACCTTGTTTGACCATGTTCGACTAGTCGATCGACCATGTTCGACTATTATGCATCAGTGGTTAATGGGTTTCGTCCAAGGTGAAGGTCAACTTTTATAAAGTGAGAAAATTAATAACCACAAAAGTGCAAGAGATTCAGATAGCACTCTTCCGTTTGACGTGAACAACGGTGGTTCGAATCCGGGACTCTTCTCTTTGTGGTTTTTAACTTCTTTTTTTTAGTGGGTGTTTGGATGTGCTTATTGAAAACAAATTATTCATTTTGAAAACTTCATTTTGAAAAATCATCATTTTGAAAACTCCATTTTAAAAAATAGTGTTTGGATTTGATATTCCAGTTTGAAATCGCAATAATCAAATAATCACTTTTTTGAGTGTTTTGCAAATTTGATTATTTGATAATAAACTCCATTTTGAAAGCTTACTTTTCCAAAACTCCATTTTGAAAATGAAATAAGTAGCTCCCCACTAACTTTTTCAAAACTCTATTATGAAGCTTCTAAACGCAAATAATCACTTATCTCCATTTATTACCCAAACACTTTTTTTAACTTATCTCCATTTTAGAACTGAGATTTGAATATGATCTCCTCCTAACCGCACATCCAAACACCCCTTACATTGATACATATTTTGATTGAATAGAATGGAAACATAACTAAAAGTTCAATAGTTGATGCCTTAGATGGCTGATAACATGGTTTGGATTGTTAAACAAGTTTAAAAGTTTTATGAAATTTGGTTATTTTCTTTTCAACATACACATTTTTTCTCTTACAAGTAATTTGATGAAATAATAACGGAAGATAAGTGAAACCTGCTTTGTAAAAAATTAAATACTTGTTTGAAAGTTGAGATAAAAAAAATTAAATATAAAATATCCGCCGAGTAGCCTAATTAGTATTTTATAGGGTAAAAGTTATAAAATACAATCTTACTTATTGATTTGTGCTAACTTTAAACACTTACTATTTTATCTCGTGACTTTACCATGCTACTTTCAAATTTGTTTCGACTATACCAATATTAGCCTGAAATGACTATACTACCCCTGTCTTCTTCAACATAATTACATTTATTGCCACCGCATCTCACTCTTCAACATAATAGTAAACAGATCAGGTGTAGCGATAGGGCGGTTTACAATTCCCCATCAATAATAAAGACTAGGAAAAAAAAGTTATTTTTTTCAAAGTATCAAAAAGTGCTATATTTATCAAAATAGGCAAGGTTTGCCACCTCTAGATGAAATAATAATAGAAGATAAGTGAAACTTGCTTTGTAAAAAATTGAGTAGGTAAAAATTGTAGACTCTGTTATGAAGAATTAAGTGTGTGGCTATCCAAATACCTTAACTACCATAACATATACTCTGTATATCTTTTGTATTCCTCTCATTATTATGGTACTTAATGTATAAAATACTAGAGTCCTATAAATAGAGGCTTATCTTTGTGATTTGATAGATTAATGAAATGCATTTCACAATCCATCTTCTTTTCTAAGTTCTAAGCTTATAGATTATACAATATTTTGAAACACGTTACCACCACGATAGTCTCGAGTGTTTTTTTTTCTCTTGATCGGCAAGCCTTGATCTCTGTTCATACGATACGCATCACATGAATATTGGAATATATCTATTTTAAATATTGTGTTAAGATGAATTTGGACTTTAATTGCAATGATCATGTTTCTCTTGTTTTTATATCATTTTGTGTTGTTTGGCTTATGTTTATATCTAATATATTACGTTACTCGGTTACATTAAGGTTAATAATATATGAGTAGTTGTTTTTTTAACATATGATAATATGAAACTTGATTTAATTAAAATAAATGATTGCTTATTATAATTCTACACGTATGTGAATGAATATGACAAAATTTACAACACTAGTATATGACGCTTCGAATACTTTGTCAATTTGCTTATTTGACATTTTGATTCTATTGTATATTCTTCAGTTTGTATTACGATTTTTTTGTGCTATATTAATTTAACTGTTAGAGGTTATGTTGTGTTTGTTTTATGTAATTTGTCACTTGTCTTATATAACTGATTTTAGTTCAATATATTGATTTTTTTATTTGTCCTATGTGATGATCTATATGTTTCCTTCGTCTATTATACTAGAGTATCTATTGTCACATGAATTTAATTTACACCTTGTTGTGTGATTTTCGTAGGATACTTATTACTTCTCTCTTAATTTGTAAATTGAATAAATATTAACTTGTATATATTTGATACTATAGCTAGCATGTCGAATAATCTTACAAAATTTGAATTCTTGGCTTTGGACATAAGTGGACAAAATTATTTGTCTTGGGTTCTGAATGCTGAAATATATCTTGCTGCTAATGTCTTGGTAATACAATCCAAGCGGGAAAGGAAACAACCGTTGAATAAAAGGCTAAGGCGATGATATTCTTACGCTATCACCTCGATGAGAATTTAAAATAGGAATATCTCATTGTTAAGGACCCAATTGTCCTTTGAAATCATTTGAAAGATAGATATGAACATCAAAGAACCGTGATTTTTCCAAGAGCCCGTTATGACTGGGTTCATTTAAGGTTCCAGGATTTTAAAACAGTGAGTGATTATAACTCGGCAATGTTTATAATTATCTCACAATTGACTTTGTGTGGAGAAAAAATCATTGATGAAGAGATGCTTGAATAGACATTCTCTATATTTCACGCCTCTAATTTGTTATTGCAACAACAATATCGTGAAAGAGGTTTAAAAAGTATTGTGATTTGATCTCTTGTTTACTCGTGGTTGAACAAAATAACGAACTATTAATGAAAAACCATGAGTCACGCCCTACTGGAGCTGCTCCACTTTTAGAAGCAAATGTAGTAACATATAATCAGAGTGGAGATCGCATTCGTGGATCAGACTGTGGACAAGGACGCGGTCGTGGCCGTGGTCGTGGATGCGGTCGTGACCGTGGTCGTGGTCGTGGACATAGTCAAGGGCGTGGTTTTGGTCGAGGAAATTTTCATGGTTTTCAGTCTGGTAATACAAGTGGTGTCAAAAAGTGGTAAGATAGAGGAAAAATGATAAAAAAAAAAGATGGAGGTGAAAAAGCAAAATGTACCATAGGCGATGGATGTTACCAGTGTGGTGGTGATGATCATTGGGCCCGTGCATGTCGCACACCCAAACATTTGGTGGAACTCTACCAAAGACCCCAAAAGAACAAAGGAAAGGGGTCGAAGTTAACTTTGCATACCAAGATGAGAAAATTGATAACACTGATATTGATAGCTTCGGTCTTGGTAACCTTGGTATTGAAAACATGGGTGTTCCAGAATACCAAAATGATACCACGCACTTGGATGTTAGCGATTTTCTCACAAATGAGTGATCCATAAAGCCGATAATAAAAGTATCAATAAAGCCATGAATAAAACGATCTTCACGCTGATGATGATCCTACCCTTTGTTTCGTTTTATTTTCTTTTAAGTTTTTCTAGTGTTTTCCATGAGACATGTTTTATCAATAATTACTCACTTGGCTTAATAAAACATGTTATTTACTTTAATCATTTTTCTATTGAATATTTTACTTACACTATGTATTTTATTTTGAAGAAAATGGATCGTGTAGCACAACTTAATGTTGATGATGAAGACGTATGTCTTGTGGATAGTGCAACCACTCACACGATACTCAAACATGAGAAATACTTTTTGTTGGAATCGACACCTCCAACAACCCTGAAGATCGATTAGCGGAATCCTAGAACCCTTAAAGAAGATCGCAAAGTTGCAACGAATAAAACCCAGAAAACGACACAACATAAAGGTAACCAAACAATTACTTTATTATACCATCGATCGATTACATAGGAAAGAATAAAAGATGCGGTGTAGTAGAATCCTTCATCCATCATCTCTATTTATAGAGATGAGGGGTAATCCTAACCGACCTAGGATTGGGCTGCAACCCACATCCGACTATCAAGAAAAGTACACTTAGGTACCTCCTACTTATCGTATACGTTAACTAGACTCGACATTAATACTAACAATTTCCACCTTAGTGACAAGACTAGTTAGCGCCGACTCTAAGTATCTCCATGCAATACTTGAACTTTGGACCTGGAACCACCTTTGTGAAAGTGTCAGCTGCATTATCTTCCGTGTCTATCTTTTTCACTTCAATCTCTTTAGATTCCACGATCTCCCTGAGGAAGTGATACCTCACGTTGATATGCTTCGTCCTCTCATGAAACATTGCATTTCTTGAGAGATGAATTGCCCCTTGATTATCACAATTCACAACCACTGACCTTAGGTTTATTCCCAGCTCGATTAGTAGACCTTTAAGCCAAATGCTTTCCTTAACAGATTCCGTAAGCGCCATATACTCCGCATCTATAGTAGACAATGCAACAACATGCTGTAGAGTTGTTTTCCAACTCACAACACAGCCATGTACCATAAACACGTACCCGATTATCGACCTACCCTTGTCAAGGTCTTTAGGATAATCGCTATCTGCGAAACCGTCAACATCTACGTGCTTCCCTTGATCTCTACCATACACTAGACCTACATCAGTAGTGCCCTTCAAGTACTTCAAAATCCACTTCACCGCTTCCTAGTGATTTTTACCTGGATTCGCCAAATACCTGCTCACAATGCTAACAGCATACGCAATTTTCGGTCTAGTGCAAACAATCAAGTACATTAAACTACCTACAACATTCGCATATGGTACCTTACTCATTCTTTCCACATCCCAGTCACTCGACGGACAATCCTTCAAAGATACCTTGAAGTGTGCTCCCAATGGCACAGAGACCGACTTGCCATTATCCACTTTGTAGTTATTCAGAATTTTCCGCACATATCCCGACTGAGACACCTTCAGGGTTCCGTTACCCCTATTCCTGACAATCTTCATACCAAGTATCTTCCTAGATGGACCAAGTTCCTTCATATCAAACTCTTTCCGCAGCAGTCCCTTGGTATATTCGATCTCATACTTGCTTTTACAAGTAATCAACATGTCATCTACATACATCAGTAGATATATGTACATACCTGGTGCAAACTCCTTGAAGTAAACACAACTATCATAGTTGCTACGGCTAAACCCATTGCTGACCATATACACATCAAACCGTTTGTACCACTGCCTTGGAGACTGCTCAAGACCATAAAGGGATTTCTTCAACAAACATACCTTGTTGCCCGTTCCTTCTTCAAAACCAAGCGGCTGCCCCATATAAATGGTTTCTTCAAGATTACCATGCAAAAACGCCGTCTTCACTTCAAGTTGTTCCAACTCGTAATCTTCACAAGCAGTTAATGAGAGAATCACCCTAATAGATGTATGTCGAACCACGGGTGAGAATACCTCATTATAGTCAATCCTTTCTTGTTGTGTGAACCCCGAGCTACCAGCCTTGCTTTATACTTTGGTTTCTGAACGCCTTCAATCCCTTCTTTAATCTTATACAACCACTTGCAGCTTACCAGCTTCTGACCACGTGGTTGATCGACCAGCTCCCAAGTATGATTCTTCTTTAAAGAACTCATCTCTTCCTCCATAGCACGAACCCACTCATCCCTTTTAGATAAATTAATCGCCTCCTGGAATGTGACTGGTTCATGTGTATCTTCTTCCTCAGCAATAGCAAACGCATAAGCCGTAATATCATCTTCTTCCCGAGACCCTTATGATCTAGACAATGATACATTACCTTCATTCCTATACCTTGCAGGTATAGTAGTTGTTCTCTTAGCTCTATCACGCACCAGAACATAGTTGTCTAGATTCTGTTGTTGAGGCATTGCATCTACTACATCTTCAACTTGATCCTCATATTCATTTCTTGGATTAACCCCAGTATGAGGATCCACAGTTGGTTCGACCCGACTGCCTTGAAGTTCCACCTCAAACTCAATTTTCTTCCCAGAATCTGCAGCACCAGCGCCCTTGAGAGTATCCTTATGCATAAGGCTCTTATTAAAGACCACATCCCTGCTTATGATTATCTACGGTTTAACGTCATCCAACCTCCATAATCTGTATCCCTTCACACCTTCAGGATACCCCAGGAATATGCATGTTATAGCTCTAGGCTTGAGCTTCCCCTGATTCACGTGTGAATAAGCAACATAACCAAATATCCTCAACATCTCGTAATTCGCCGGATGTCCTGACCATAAATCCATAGGTGTCTTCTTCTCCAATGCTTTAGATGGAGACCTATTGATCAGATATGTTGTCGTCACCGTGGCTTCAACCCAGAATGATTCTGGCAAACCAGACTGAATCAGTAAACACCTAACCTTGTCCAAGAGCGTCTTGTTCATTCGTTCAGCTAGACCATTCTGTTGCGGAGTTCCAGCAACCGTCAAATGTCTTGCTACCCCGCTCTCCTTGCACAAGTTATTAAACTCCTGATTACAAAACTCCAAACCATTATCCGTTCGAAGTTTCTTCAGTTTTCTACCTGTCTGGTTTTCTACCAACTACTTCCACTCCTTGAACTTGCTGAACGCCTCACTCTTGTATCTAATAAAATAAACCCAAACTCTCCTCGAATAAATATCAACAATCGATAAGAAGTAACGACAACCACTCATCAATTCCACCCGAGAAGGACCCCAGAGATCCGCATGGACATAGTCTATAACTCCTTCTGTTGTGTGCTGACCTCGACCAAAACTCACCCTGGTCGATTTTCCAAGAACACAATTTTCACAGAATTCGAGCTTACCTAGAACTTCCTTCCCCAGCACCTCTCTTCTTTTGAGTTCATTCAATCCTGTTTCATTAATGTGACCCGGGCGTTTATGCCACCCCTGCGCAAGACTTTCCTTTTCTTTTATACCGACTCTAGCTTCACTTGATTCAGCCCAACCATCCAAGGAGTACACACAATTTTCCTTCAAAGTTCCCGACAAAACCATCAAAGAACCCTTGATCACCTTTACTCTTCCATTCTGCAACTTCACGGTATAGCCCTCTCGATCCAGAGTGCCCAAAGATAACAAATTTCTTTTCAACTCAAGAATGTAACGCACATTCTCAAGCACAAAACTTGAACCATCTTTCATTTGTACTCTCACCTTCCCTGTCCCCTTGATGGAACATGCTCTATTATCACTGAGCAAAACCATACCACCATCAAGCTCTTTAAAATCAAACAAGAAGTCCCTCCTAGACGTCATGTGATAGGAACCACCATAGTCCATGATCCACTCTAAGAACCTATGCTCACTCACCGCCATCAACAAATCACCATTGTCATAACCCTTAGAATATGAATCAGCATCATGTTTTGCATTCTTGTTGACAAAGCCAGTTGATTTCTTCTTGTTCCATTTTGGACAGTCTTTCTTAAGGTGATCCTCAGAATAGCATATGTAACACTTATGTTTATAAGTTCCTTTACCATTTGACTTTGATCACGAACTACCACGTCCTTGATTACCCTAATGCTCCGGCCTCCCCCTTACAAATAACCCATCACCATCATCCTTTGCATTTGTCCTCTTCTTCAGCTCCCGTGAATTGAGGGTAGACAAGACATCTTCCAAAGTGGATGACTCCCTTCCATAAAGCAATGTCTCCACAAAGTTATCATACGAGGACGGTAATGGTGTAAGTAACATGAGTGCTTGATCTTCGTCATCAATTTCAACGTCTATGTTCGCCAAGTCACTGATCAACTTATTAAACTCATCTATATGTTCAGATAATTTCTTACCTGAATGCATGTAGAAAGTGAACAGCTTCTTATTCAAGTACAACTTGTTGGCTAAAGACTTTGTCATATACAAAGTTTCTAACTTTAACCAAACACCCGCAGCAGAATTTTCTTTGTTGACTTCCCTCAACACCTTGTTATCCAAGCACAAGAGTAAGGCACTGTGTGCTTTTTTATAGACATCCGTCTTCAACGCCGTAGTCTTTTGAGCGTCCGTCATGGTATCCGGGAATGGATCTAACGCAGCCTCCCAACCATGTTGAATTAATAGACACCGCATATTCACACGCCACAACCCAAAGTCATTAGACCCGTCGAATTTTTCGACGTCAAACTTCGCTATTGACGACATATTCTTTCAACCTTGTTGCGTAAAAACCCTTCTTGCAAATCGATTTAATTAGAATAACCCTAAACCTCGATCACGAACAAGCAAACCCAATCGTAAACTTGAGACCCAAGTGAAACACGATCAAACTTGAACCACAAGAACCCACAACAAGAAAATTTTTGATGTTTTAAAATCCCTTCTTGCAAAATCGATTATTTAGACAAACTATCCTTCAACTTAGATTAGAATTTAACCCACAAAAAGATATTACCCACACCAAGAAAAAGCCCAATAAGGAACTTTTTCTAAACGATTTAAAAACAAAATCATGATCTGTTAAACATCAAAAACCTTTTTACCCTTGGTAGATGTATCTCCACGTGACAAAAGAAAATACCAACCAATAAATGGTCTCCTTTCCTTACTTCTATCTTCACGTGAACCCACTTCGTCTTCTCCGTCCAAAACCTCCAACTCCAAAAAAAAACGACTCGAAACCCCAAACCGTTTTTCTTAACGACACCTCTTAATCTAGCACCGGTCTTTAAGACCACGAAACCCGCGGCTATGATACCACTTGTTGGAATTGACACCTCCAACAACCCTGAAGATCGATTAGCGGAATCCTAGAACCCTTAAAGAAGATCGCAAAATTGCGACGAATAAAACCCAGAAAACGACACAACACAAAGGTAACCAAACGATTACTTTATTATGTCATCGATCGATTACATGGGAAAGAATAAAAGATGCGGTGTAGTAGAATCCTCCACCTCTCATCTCTATTTATAGAGATGAGGGGTAATCCTAACCGACCTAGATTGGGCTACAACCCACATCCGACTATTAAGAAAAGTACACTTAGGTACCTCCTACTTATCGTATACGTTAACTAGACTCAACACTAATACTAACATTTTTCTTAGTTAAAACTACAAGAATCAAATGTTAGTACTATCTCCGGTAGTGCAAAACTAATAAAAGGTTATGGAAAAGCACAAATACTATTATCAGGAGGTACAATGTTTAAAAGTGATAATGCACTATTTTCTCCTGTGTCTCAATGAAACTTATTAATTTTTAAGGATATTCGTCAAAATGGATATCATATTGAGACTATGAATGAAGAACATAATGAGTACCTCCTGATTACGAATATGATTTTGGGGAAAAAGAAAGTGTTAAAAAAATGACCCGCACTTTCATCGGGGTTGTATTAAACTAAGATCAATGTTGTTGAAACAAATATGGTCATAAATAAAAGACTTATTGACCAAGGAAATTTTATCATTTGGCATGACCGGTTAGGCCATCTCGGTTCATTAACGATGCGAAAGATAATAGAAAATTCAAGAGGACACACATTAAGGAACCACAAGGTTTTAGAAGCTAAAGAAATTACATGTGTCGCTTGCTCACAAGGAAAGTTAATCACACGCCCATCACCAGCGAAGATAGGGAATGAGTCCCTTAATTTTTTTGAAAGAATCCAAGGGGATATATGTGGACCCATACATCCACCTTGTGGACTATTTAGATACTTCATGGTTCTTATCGATGCATCGACTCGATGGTCACACGTGTGCTTATTGTCAAGTCAGAATATGGCATTTGCAAGATTACTTGCCCAGTTAAGATTGAGAGCACATTTTCCAGATTTTCCTATAAAGACAATACGTTTGGATAATGCTGATGAATTTACATCCCAAACATTTAATGACTATTGTATGTCGATTGGGATAAGTGTAGAACATTCAGTAGCTCATGTTCATACACAAAATGGGCTCGCTAAGTCGCTAATCAAGCGCATTCAGATGATTGCAAGGCCCATGGTTATGAAAGCGAAACTACCAGTTTCTGCTTGGGGTCATGTTGTTCTACACGCAGTAACATTAATTCGCATCAGGCCATCTAGTTACCACACGTACTCCCCATTACAGTTGGTTTTTGGTCAGGAACCAAATATTTCCCATCTAAGAATTTTCGGTTGTGTTGTATATGTCCCAATTGCTCCGCCACAACGCACAAAACTGGGACCTTAGAGGAGGATGGGAATTTATGTTGGGTATGACTCACCGTCTATAATCAGATACTTAGAACCATCAACAGGGGACATGTTCACAGCTCGGTTTGCTGATTGTCATTTTGATAAGTCGGTATTTCCAATGTTAGTGGGAGATAAAAAGCAGTTGGGAAGTGAAATAAGTTGGAATGAATTATCATTATCTCATTTTGATCCTCGAACAAAAGAATGTGAACAAGAAGTTCAAAGGATAATTCATTTACAAGGGTTAGCAAACCAACTGACAGATACATTTACGGACCTTAAACGAGTGAGTAAGTCACATATACCAGCTGTCAATGCTCCTATTAAAATTGATGTTCCAAAAGAACATCCAGAAATTGCTAGTGAGTCTAAGACACGCCTAAAGCGAGGCAGACCAATTGGTTCCAAAGATAAAAATCCTCGAAAGAAAAAAGGACCATATAATCAAGATGGCCAAATCGAGGTTAAAGAAACACTTGAAGGGTCCTCCACAAGGACATTAGACATGACGGTTCAAGAGGAACCACGGGTAGCCGAAAATGAAGAGATCTCAATAAATTATGTCATGTCTCGAAAGGTATGGAACCGAAACGAAATCAACGTAGATGATGCTTTTGCATATAATGTAGCGCTAGAAGTTTTGGAAAATGATGAGGATCACGAACCAAAGTCAGTTTCAGAATGCAAAACTAGAAGTGATTGGCCAAAATGGAAAGAAGCAATTGAGGCGGAATTGAAGTCCCTCGAGAAACGTGAAGTTTTTGGACCCATAGTCTGTATACCTCACGGAGTTAAACTTGTTGGTTACAAATGGGTTTTTGTGCGAAAGCGAAATGAAAAAAATGAAATCACCCGTTACAAAGCGTGCTTGGTGGCACAAGGATTTTTACAAAGACAATGTATTGATTATGAAGAGACATATTCTCCGTTGGTAGATGCAACTACTTTTCGTTATCTAGTTAGTCTGGCAGTACAAGAAACACTTGATTTACGTCTAATGGATGTTGTTACAGCCTATTTATATGGCTCACTGGATACAAAATTCTTCATGAAGCTTCCTGATGGGTTTAATGTGCCAGAATCATGTAAAGCAATTTCTCGAGAACAATACGCGATCAAGTTAAGTAAATCTTTGTATGGGTTGAAACAATCTGGGCGTATGTGGTACAATCGTCTTAGTAAATATTTATTAAAGGAAGGATACAAAAATAATTCTATTTGCCCATGCATTTTTATAAAACGATCAGGACATAAATATGTCATTATTGTCGTGTATATTGATGATCTGAATATCATCGGGACTCCAGGGGAACTTCCAAAGGCAATGGAATACCTAAAGAAAGAATTTGAGATAAAAGATCTCGGAAAGACAAAGTTTTGTCTTGGATTACAAATCGAACATCTAAATAATGAAATCCTCGTCCACCAAAATGCGTACACAGATAAATTGCTAAAAAGATTTTATATGGAAAAATCCCATCCATTAAGCACCCCAATGATTGTAAGAACCTTAGATGTTGAAAAGGACCCCTTTCGACCCCCAGATGACGATGAAGAAATTCTTGGTCCAGAAGTACCTTATCTAAGTGCCATTGGTGCATTGCTATACCTTGCAAGTCATACACGACTTGATATAGCATTTTCACTAAACTTATTGGCAAGGTATAGCTCGTGTCCAACAAGGAGACATTGGAATGGGGTGAAACAAATATTTTGCTACCTCCAAGGAACAAAAGATATGGGTTTATATTATACTAACCCATCTGAGTGAAATCTAGTTGGTTTTGCAGATGCAGGATATATGTCCGATCCCCATACCGGTCGATCCCAAACTGGATATGTATTTACAAGTTCCAATACTGCCATTTCATGACGTTCTGTAAAGCAAACAATGAGTGCCACTTCATCGAATCACGCAAAAATCTTGGCTATCCATGAAGCAAGTCGGGAGTGCGTATGGTTGAGAAGTGTGATACAGCATATTCGAGAATCATGTGGAATTTCTTCAAGTCAGGAGGCTCCAACAATTATGCATGAAGATAATGCAGCATGCATCGCTCAACTTAAGGACGGATACATCAAAGGTGACAGGACCAAGCATATTCTACCGAAGTTCTTTTTCACTCATGATTTAGAGAAAAATGGAGATATTATTGTTCAAAAGGTTCGTTCAAGCGATAACCTAGCAGACTTATTTACTAAGGCACTTCCTACCGCAACATTCAAGAAGTTGGTTCACGGCATTGGAATGCGAAGACTCACTGAACTTAAGTGATCTAATCATGAGAGGGAGAATATACATGTTGCACTCTTTTTCCCTTAGCTATGGTTTTTTCCACTGGGTTTTCCAAGCAAGGTTTTTAACGAGGCAACATATATATCGGACAACTAATGATGGATAGTCAAGATGGAGTGTTATGAAGAATTAAGTGTGTGGCTATCCAAATACCTTAACCACCATAACATATATATCTTTTGTATTCCTCTCATTAGAGCACAGGGTACGGGGGGTAATTCCCTCGCGTTTTCCCACGGCGCCACCCGAAAACGCCACCCACCACACCCCACCTCGCGTTTTCGAGCCTCGCGCCTAGGGCACGGCGCGAGTTTTCGCGCGAAAACGCGACACGAAAACGCGAGAACCACACCCCGTGCTCGCGTTTTCGTGTCTCGCGTTTTCGTGCATATATATATATATATTTTTTTTACCGAATAGTTTTTTGACACGTGGAAATTTGAGGGCCCAGCTTGTTTCCCACGGCTCAAGCCAACCAAGGAGCCTTAATTTTGGCGTTGTGGAGGTTTTGGTGTTGTGGGATCATTTAGCCACTACTTACCATACCGTGGAAATTTTTTGGTGTTTTCCCACGGCTTGAGTCGACTGTACCTCGTGCTCTTATTATGGTACTTAATGTATGGAATACTAGAGCCATATAAATAGAGGCTTATCTTTGTGATTTGATAGATCAATGAAATACATTCCATAATTCATCTTCTTTTTTAAGTTCTAAGCTTATAGATTATACAATATTTTGAAACAGACTCCATATTTCTAACGAAGGTCAACTTTTATTAAGTGTGAAAATTAATAACGGCTGAACGAGAGAAGGTTGGATAACAATCTTGTACTTGACGAGACCACCAAGGTTCGAATCCGACAACCTCTTAAATCCATTTGTTTCCATTCTAAACTAGTTTTAAAGTTTTATTAAATCCATTTGTTTTCTTTTCAATGCACATTTTTCTCTAGTAAATAATTTTATGAAATGATGAGAAGATAAGTAAAATCTACTTCGTAAAAATAACCGAAGACCATTTTTTTAATATAATTTTTTCGATTTAATAATTATGATTTGCATAATAGGAGAAGACAAAGGAGCAACAAGTTTTGCCGTTACCTTTTTTTATAATAAAATTAAGTCTATTAAATACAACGCTTGTGAATTTAAGAGTCAAAACATTACTGTCCATAAGGGTTGGTTATATTTTTTTAACTAGCTCCACCGCGAAAAGAATAAACAAGTGTTGATTTTTAACACATGTTTTCTCGTGTTTAGTCAACTTGCGCGAGGCGGCTTTTATATTAGAGCGTAACCCATTGTAAAATCTCGACTTATTAACCTTACAAGAGGAGAAACCCCTGTTAAATCAGCGCATGCATGTTTATCTCCAACTCATCCAAAAACAAGAACATCAGCGGTTTTGATGAGTGTGAATCATCCATCTCATGGGTTCGTCAAAAAAATCACAGGTGTCTTTTCTTTAGCGGAGATCTCAGCACGCCTACATATATCGAAAAGAATGTCTTTTCTATATAAAATGTGTATATAGACATCTTAACTCCAAACTTAACTCAAAATCAAAAGTTAAGATAAACATATCAAATCTCAACTACTGACTATTTATAATTTAAACCTAACTTCAAACCAAATGTACAATCTTAACCATCCATTTTTTAAACTTTTATTTTTTAAATTAGAAAATCTTTTAATTTATTTATTTTTCTTCATAATCTAATTTCACAATATTTTAAAAAAAAAATTTAATTCAAAATCTATTTTTATATACTTACAAATTTTTAGTTATTTCTTTTTTATTTTTAGTGATTTTAATTATTTTAATTCAAATCTTTTACACTTTAACATTTTGATTGTTAAAAAGCAGTTACCGAATATTTGTCATTGCATAACTTTCTCTTTTGACAATTTTCTTTAGTTAATTAATTAAATTCTTCTTTAGATCTTGTAGTAAGAGCACAGGGTAAGGGGGGTTAACCCTCGCGTTGTCTCAAAACGCTACCCGAAAACGCGAAACACCACACCCCACATGGCGTTTTCGTGTTTCGCGCCTAGATCACGGCGCGCGTTTTCGCGCGAAAACGTGACACGAAAACGCGAGAACCACACTCCGTGCTCGCGTTTTCGTGCATTTAATTTTTTATTTTTATTTTTTTTAGAAAAGTGGGCCCAATTTTTTCCCCATGGCTCAAGCCAACCAGGGAGCGTGTTTTTTGGCGTTGTGGAATTTGTGATGTGGTGGGATCATTTAGCCACCACACACCATACCATGAGAAAATGCTCGTGTTTTCCCACAGCTCAACACGAAAACTACGAACCATACACCGTGCTCTAATAATTTTCAACAAGAGTAAACTTGATCAAACTTACTATATATTTTTATTTTAGTACTAGTTTTAATACCCGTGCACGCACGGGACTTGAAAATAAAAGATAAATAATGTAATAATTTCGTTATTGTGATTCTATGTACTTATATATGTTTTTACCAGCTTTTTCATTATGTGATAATATTAATTGATATTTTTTTGGATAAATAATTGATATTTTGTATAAATATTTATTGCATAAAAGATTTGTTTAAATAAAATTTTAGCTATCTTTTTCTAGACATTTCGTGTTTAATAACACATACCGACCTTGGAAAATATATGTTGTTGTAATATGTAAAATCTCGTCTATTTATTTTCATCTAACACCGATGTCTGAGGTCTTGCATTAATTTTACTATTTATATTCATGTTAATAATAATTTACGTAGATTACATTATTTGATTTTGTTAAATGTCAAAATATAAATAAACAATAATTTGTGGTTTTTATTCGAATATTAATGATCATGTGATTTGTTAACTCTTTAATATTATATATATGTTATATTTTTAAAATATAAAATCTAGATGATATAAAGTTTATGGGGTTATTTTGTTTATTTTATATGGTTCCTAAAAAATACAAAAAAATATAATTTTACACCTAAATCTATCTAATTTATTTAAAATTCAACCATTAAAGTTTTAATTAATCCTCTCCTTTTTTTTAATTTTTTTCCACAAATTTGACACATATATCTTTTTGTGTTTTCATCAAATTCTTCCACCAAAACATTTAATTTTGACTAAATTTCATTCAATTTTGACTTTTTGGGCCAATCATATTGCTTGATTTTGCTTATGTGTCAAAATCAAGCCATTTAATTGATCCAATTATATTTTCTCCAACCTCTACTTTTCACTAAAACTCTCAAAAATCTAATTATTTTATTATATAAAAGATTGAATAATTAATTTGAGATATTCGGAAAAGAAAAGTGGGACGAAGGAATAATAAGATTTGCTGTATTTGGAATATTTTTATAATTTTGTTCCATCTTTTGACCATGCAACAATTCTAAAAGGAATTGATTGTTGGCATTATTTTAGCTTTATCACGATGTCATTAAAAAGTTACAATTACCTCTTTCACTGTGTGTCAATCCGGTGGTTACTTAAGTAAACTGATGCTACATTGATCGCTGAAACTAGCAACCTTTTTGTGGTCACAAATCTGAACCAGATCAGCAGTCGGGCTTCATGTGGTTGCGAAACAAAGAGATCTAGATTCTATGTGCCTAAACCATTGTGCTTGATCAACAATGACAATTATGTTGAGATGACTCTTTGCAGACTCTACTATATCTAAAATCTACCTACAAGAACATAGATCGCTGGCCACAAATCAGAATCATCTTACAAAAGATTCATTCACGTCAATGGAAACACCAGCATATATCCTTTAAATGCTGAAGAATGAGCTTCATTTTCAAATACTCTCGCCTATCGTCCTAGCATCAAGTTCTTTAGCAGCTTCTTCAAGTTCTTTTCTCACAATTGTTCCGTCTGTTAGATGGGATTTGTTAGAAAGCATATTCAAAGAAAATTTTAATGCATTAAAGCAGGAGACACATATGTTGAACCTTAAGATGATCATGGTCTCAACGATTAAACAGGACACATCCAGCCTAAACCTACATTCTGAATACTACAGAGTATCCATTACTATCATAAGCAAGACTTAGCACTTTAATCCCGCAAAGGAAGGGTAAGGGGGAGGTAAGATGTAGACAGATCATACCCTTACCTTCGGGAGACCCGCAGGTAAGGAGACTGCTCGATTTTTTTTCTTTTTTATATAAAAATAATAATAGTATATAATATTAATAATAATATTAATAATAATATTAATAGTAAATAAAAATAATAATAATTTTTTTGAAAAAGATTAATACTTACGAAGAGCATGATCATGAAGGTATAACACGACGGGAAAAGAAAAGGGAGTGAGATACGACAGGCAAATAACACAAAACGAAGTATAAAAGCATTAGTCAATTAAACAAGTAGACTTTCAAAAACAAGAGAGCAAAAGGAGCACATAGAGCCGCAAAGAGAAGAAATACCCCTACATACAACCAAAAGATAAAAATAAAGGCCTAGAAGACCTACCAAGGAAAAGCAATAGGCACCCAAAGCACCAAAGATGACAAACATAAAAAAGACAACAAAAGAAGAGGACGTGATACAAGAGAAGCAAACATTCCACACCATGCATGCGAGAATAAAGCAACCAAAAAGGCAAACCCAAGAAAAGACAAAGGGCACCCGACCTAAAGCGAGGACCAAAGCAAACGGGCCACACGGCATGCCACAACACCCCTAGGGAACCTACCCTCTAGCCCCTAAACAAAAATCTAGCCTATTTACCCTTTAAAAAGAAAAAAAAAATTCCTACCAAAACACAAAGCAAGGTGACCAACCAAAAAGGGCACACTCCAACAAAAGGGAAAAAAACCATGTTTGCTACTCCCTTGCTGCAGAAGTTGCAAGCTCATAAACTAAGCAACCAGTAACTCTCTTTTTCAGAAGTTCAGAGCTGTTCCAATATGATTCTGGAAATACAAAATAAACCACAGGAAGCAGTCGTACCATCGTAAAGTGACGTGGTTATTAATAGCAGATTCACACCGAAAGATATATTTGATAAGAAAATGAACTTATTACTTATGTCAATGGAACAGCAAAATAAAAGATTGCAAGAAAAAGAGAAGGTTCCTCTGGCTGAAGTGGCCAAGAAATATGGAGGTTTTATATTGGTGAAGCACTGAAAAAGCATTTCACATAATCGAAGAGAAACTGAATCATGTCATGGGTATCATCTATACTCCACACCTAACATTTCTATAACATTTAAACTAGATGTAATGATCCAGAAGGGACGACCGATTGCTTTATTTGGTGGCCAGCCTAAAATTACGTGAGTTGCACTTGTAAGCATTGGAGATATGGCAGCAATAACTATGCCCGAAAAAATTTGCACTTGCGTTTTGTGACAGCATTAACTGTGCCTCTAGTTAGAATTAAGACGGGCAAGCTCAAAAACCTCCATAATTTGGTTTTCACACTCCACTATCTCTAGAGGGAATTTTTTGTTTATGCGCTTACTGATATTTTGATAGGCCCATGAGCTCAATTTTATCGCTTATGAACTTATAAACTTGAGCTTATAGCTTATTTAAGTCTATAAGCACAAGTTGACAAGTACACAAGTCCTAGAAAAATGAGCTTATGAGCTTATCAAATTTCAAATAAGCTTGTAAGCCCATCATATTAGCGAAGACAAACAACCCTAATTACAAAAATCTCGATCACTCTAAATGACTTCAATCTCCTCCCATAATCATCTTATACTGGATACATTCAGGTATCAAAACACTCTCGATAAATTCCTTTGAGCTTTCCAGCCTATTGTTCATAGCATCTTCTTTAGCAGCTTCTTCAAAGTTCCGTTCTTACTAACTCATTCCATCCTTAGATGTAAACGGTTAAAAAAATCAATGAAACATTTAATGCCTACTTATAGAGAATACCTAATGATGCAAGGCTTGCAAATCCATGGTCTCAATAAATATACAAAAAACAACTAACAAAAACCTAAATTTTGAAGATACCAAAGAGAGTACTAGTTATTTCAGAAGCAAGATCTAAAACCTTGATCCTAGAATCAGTTTAATTGCTGTATGTTGATCAGGCATGTCTCAAGTGGGATTTCTATGCATAATAGATGGTCATGTGATCCTAGGGAAGATCAATTACTTAATTTAGTGAATTACTTAGTTGGCCAGCCTAAGACTATGTGTTTTAAGACACGGAGGTGTAAGCTTTGGTGTGGACGTTGGTGATTTGGCAGCATTAGCTATGGCCAAAAGGATTTGTGCTTCACAACAATGTCGAGTACTTGAAGTTAATACATTTGCTTGTGTCACAGGGAGATATACAATGCAAAGAGAATGTGATTGTTAATGTGCTTTCTCGAACGTAAGCATACACTCGATGAAAAACTAATGAATCTTTATTTTTTAGACGAGTATCGGGATTGTGGTAGTTCTTCAACCAGAACCGTTTTCTATGTTGAGAATATAAGTTGTGCACCTAAAGTTTCAAAGGCATTTGTTACTGCAAGTATCTAATGGAGGATACGCATAACCGAACATTCTAGAGTTACTTTAGCCACTTTGTAGGAGCACTTATATTGGCAGCACATGACGTGAAGCGAGATATGAAACTTGTTGACACAGTTACCAAAACTACAACCCAACGGTTTCTGTAGTCCTCTACCAACTTCTAGTGCCTAAAGACGAATATTTTTATGAACTTTGTACTATCCTTGGACCAAACTTGTGGTTGTTAAAAAAATGCAAAAATGACAGATGTCTAACCTTGTCCCAGAACAATGATGCTTTGGACGTAGCCAAAATGGTCCTTAAAGATATTGTGTGATTAGATGACATATCTTAAACAACTGTTTCAGATAGAGATTCGAAATTGCTTTGGAAGATTTAGCGGCGTAAGTTAGGCATTAACTTGCTTTTTTTACTACTTTTAAACTATGAGTGATGGTCAAACACAAACAAAAAAAAAAACTGTCTACTTTGACGAAAACAATAACAAAAAGAATGAGAAAAAGCATGGCAAAGTATACTTATAATATGGTTGTTCCATCAAATACCACTTTTACCAATTTTTTTCTTTTACAACGAATGTCAACCAAATTCAAGCCTGATGATAAAAAATATCATGACAATGCCATAGCTAAAATGTCATGGGCGAATTGTAAAACTTCACTCTCGAGTTAGGTGCCCTGCAAACTAAGTTGGCCTTTACGATACACTTAGTTACCTTTCTGTATTACTAGAAAAAGGCATCTCTTTTATTCCCCTTCTTACTGCTAGGAATTCTTTCCTTTCATTAGCTTTCTTAACCAGGAACTCTTCTTTCTTTTCGAGTGCTTTATTGATTTCTTTGTGCATTTTAATTCTCAAGCACATCAATTGTTAAGGAAGTGAAAGCATCTAAAGTGTTGCAAACATTTTGTTATTATCATAATTCTCCCATGGTGTGGATCTTGTAAGCCTGGGGTCTTCTTTTGTGTTATTATTGAGCGAATATTCTGCTGGCATGCTCAAACCGGGTAAAACCCTACCTTTTAACATAATCTCCTGGCATAATCACCTCGTAAACCTTAGACTTCTAATAAGCAAGCCTAAATTGTACATTGAGCATAAGAGCGATATTCTGGACTGACTTTTGTCAATGGAAGTGCATAACACCTAGTTCTAGTAGTCATCATGTATGCATTATGGATTCTTAAGGGTCACTTAAACCACGATTCAAAATCAATATTACATTAATAAAACTCTGGCTATGATCAAACCTCACATCTGCATTTGGTTTTCGTGTCCAAACTCCTAAAATGGAAACGCCAAACAATGAAATTATGGAGCGAAAAGCATTTAAGCAAAATAATAACCATCTTCTAAATTCAAACCAGAATAACATAGCACAACCATACAATTCTACAATCTCGTATAATTTCGTAAAATGATTAACTCAATTACCTGAAACACGCCACCAATCAATATCCTATATCATCAGGATCACCTACATATTCTGCAATCTGGTCCAACTTAACATTCAACAACTCATGAGTATCCGCATGACGCACAAACGCAGTTTCCCTATCCATATCCTTCTCTTGTAAACTCCCGTAAACCCCCTTATACCTACCATACAAAACCAAAACCGGGCCACCATGCCTTGGCAAAGCCGTCTCCAAATCCTCCTGCTCAACACCTTGTATTATCTCCCTTCCTTCATCCATCACCACGTCACACGTCGTAGGCCCCACCACATCGACAATCTCACCTTTTTTTAAATACAACCTCCCGCCTTTCAGCTCCTTACTTATTACCCTTACTCGTATCCGACTATTTAACCACGCCCTTGACGACGACTTCACACTCGCCTCTTCTCTCTCTCGACCCCTTTTACGACTCTTGGTTTTCTCAACAGAACCATCACGACTAGGCGGGGTAGGCTTATCATCAACATATCCGAACCCTGATCTCCCAGGCCGTCGCTTAGTCTCAAGCACTTTGACAACCTTCCTAGTCTTCCCAACACCCATCTCTTGTTCCCAACCATACCCTTTGAGCAACGCACTCGCAAAATTCTCAGCGGTGATACCGTCAAACTCGTCAGGACCCCAATCCGCTCTAAACCCCGACCTCCCCGTAAAGACATTCCCATTATCATTATCTAACCAGGTGTTGGAGATGGGGGCGATGGTGGAAGGGGTGTTTGGATTTGGGATTAAGGATGGGTCGAATTCTGAGATGAATTGTTTTTTATTTGAGGAGGGTCTTAATGAGAAGTTCATGATTGATTGGTTTTTAGGGTTCAGATGGAAGGAATTGCAGGGACGATGAAGGTTTCTTTCCTGAATATTATTCATTCATTCAAATCACCACGATTCATGTCGATATTTATAGTTGATGTCGGTTTCTTGTTTTTTCCTTTTTGGTTAGGAATTTACAGGACGATGTCGGTTTTTTTCTTATCTTTGGGAGATTTTCAAATACACCCAAATAAAGTGATTTATTTACATATTTTCACAAGATATAAGATTTTAATGCATATTTACAATGTGGTTTAAAGACAAAAGAAATATGCAAATATAAAAGTTTAGATGGGGAAATATGCAAACGACCCTTTTTCTTTAATATTCAAATCACTAAGGGCCTGTTTGTTTGAATTTTTTATTAAGTTCTTTAAAATTAAAGTGACTGTATTAATATATGATGTCAGTTTATAAATAAATATATAGATGTTTGTTTTAGATGCTGAATAAAGTGTCTGAATTAAAAAAAATTACTAGTTTACCCTGAAAGGAAGTTACTTGGAGGTTACTTGTGAGGAGTGGAAGGATAAATATGTAAAATTATGAAATAAGTCACTGACTTATTATAGAGACCCTTCCTCACTTGGCTTTTTCTAGAAAGACATGTGTAAGTTTTAAGCCCAAAACAAACAAATCTTAACTGACTTAATTTACTTACTTATTTTATAGTTAAGACCAATTAAGCTTTTATCAAACACCACCTAATTCATGTAATGCCATGTCCCTACCTTCTTGCTATGATCATGCTCTATCTAAGGTGGGGGAGTGGTAATACAGAAACTCACCGCCACCTCAACTTTCTTTCTCCTCTCTCTAACTTACCCAAAACTCACCTTTCAAGGTTACTAAGGAAAAAAAACTCACATCCACCTCACCTTCATTTTATATAAAAATATACCCCATTAAATACCCCACTAAATATTTCACACTCATAATCTATTAAAAAAGTAAAAAAAAAAAAAAAAGATTGGGGCCCACCATTTATAAACTCACTACTGGTGAGTTTCTCACCATTCGGTATTCCCTATGCACTAACCTACGCGTGGCTTTTGTGGAGGGGAATCGTAGCCACGAGTGGCTTTGCCATGTGTTTAAACCCACAGGTGGGATATCTCTCCACTCCCCCAGCCTAATATGAGAATTGCTAAAATCACAGAAGATTTATAAAATCATATCCACATAATAACTTGGCAAGTGTATTGGTCCAATCATGTTGCCTTGTGATTTCTCTTTTTACTTTATTTCCCTCCACATTTAATTGACAAATCATTATGTAAAAATAATTTTATAAACTTTTTGTGGGTGTAGCATTACTCATCTAATATATGCTCTATATATCTCAGTGCTCGACACGTGTCTTGCTCTACAGTACTTTTTTAAGCCCACCAATTATTAGTCAAAAGTTAAAAAACACCATTTATCTTCTTCATCATTTTATTTCACACTATTTAAAAATTCATCCATCTTATCTTCTTCCCCAACACTGAAAATAAGAACAACATCTTTACAAAAAAAATATAAGAACAACACAAGCAGCTTTCGGCGCCTCACCTTCCGGCCACCACCGCCGTCGCCCACCACCATCACAAAACCCCACAAAATTGACCGATCTACTAGATCTACTACCACCCACCATGTTGGTTTTTATTTATCTTGTTTTATGGATCTGGTTAATAAACACCATTCAAAAGATTCATCCTCTTCTTCATGAGTGTACACAAGGCTTGCACCACACCCATGTATCCCCAAACCTATAGACACAATTTCTAGAACCGAAACGAGTTGTTCATCCAGTAACACTCCATAGTTGGTTTAACGGCTGAAACATATTCCAACTTAGAAGATTGATCTCTATATTTGAATAAACGCAAATTGAGGGTATTGATATCAATCCTCTCCAAATCATACTCCCCATGTATCACAAGGTACCTCAGCGAAAGACTAGAAAACTTCAAGGTGTACTGACCGAGTGTTGATACAAAAGTTGGATGATCCTTGCTAGACCCGAATCAGGCTTAATTCGGGTTGGCTGGGCTCCGGCTCTTGCACCAAGTGAATAGTCTTGCTGAGATCATGCACACTAAAGCAACACGCGTTAGGCTTACCGTGGGAATGTATCCCACAATTAGACTCCGGCGTGAGAGTAAGTAACCGGTTAGGGTTAAGAATCGGATGTGAGGTTTAGAGTATGTAGAATGTAATACCTTTGCCAATCAAGGTCGAATTGAACATCTGACACCATATAGGCATGGGCCATCGTTCGATCTTTACCTGTGTGTCAAATATCTTTAGGTGATCATCCGGATCACCAGACCCATCATAGGTTTTGACGCACGCTGGCATGCGACGTTTCTTATCCTCGGAGTAATTCCGTATGCGGAGGGTGAAGGGATCTTCCCTAGGATCACACCATGGGCGGGAGAGATCTTCCCCTTCCACCTCACGATAGTAAGGGCCACCGTAGTATCCCTCATCATCCGATGGTGGTGGAGGGGTACGCCTAGGTCGGCGACGCTTGGGGGGATGGTCATCTGAATCCGACCCCGAGGGGCCGGGAGAAGGGGGCTGTGCTCCACTTCTCGGTTGAGGACCCCTTTTGTGAGAAGAGCTACGAGCATTCTTCCCACTATCTACCCTATCCCAAACGCTGGTGCGGCGATCACTCCTAGTTGATTCCAACACCGGGCGTTCGGCAGAGCCGTCGGACCTGTCTCCTTCCTCATGAGATTGTAGCAGTTCCTGCATAACGCAATCCCCTATGCGCTCGAACACATTCCAGGGTCGCGGGTTTTCCTCCAAGTGGTTTCGCTCTTGTGGGCGCGCCTTCCTCTTATTTTGAGTTTGAGGAGAGGCTATGGATACGGCCCTGCCAAAGTTGAGCCTAGATTGGAGGTTCCTACCTAGGTTCAACCTTGACGCGATACCGGGGACGATCCTCTCAAAGTTCTGCGTGAGAACACGAGCGAGGTCTTCGTCACTAAGTGGTTCGACTTCCATTTCTTCTTCAATTGATGGCCTGTGTGGCTTCTTGTTAGGGGCGTTAGGCACACTCCCTGGGTCAGGGTTGTCTATGGTCATGGTTGGTGGTGGGGTATTAGCGGACGTGCCTGTCCCACCCACAGACTGAAAAATGCTTCGGTTATTCGGTCCACCTGTTTGGTTGCCAGGGGACTGGGTGGGGATGAGTATCCCGTCCCCTGTGGACTTCCGATTCGCAGGATTCGTGTTCCTGGGATTTCCTTGCGGATGTCCTTTCGTCATTGAAAGAGATCGAGATGGAATTTGTTCTAGCTTAGTGTACTGGTCCCACGGATGGCGCCAACTTGTTGATACAAAAGTTGGATGATCCTTGATAGACCCGAATTAGGCTTAATCGGGTTTGCTGGGCTCCGGCTCTTACACCAAGTGAATAGTCTTGCTGAGATCCTGCACACTAAAGCAACACGCGTTAGGCTTACCGTGGGAATGTATCCCACGATTAGACTCCGTCGTGAGAGTAAGTAATCGGTTAGGGTTAAGAATCGAATGTGAGATTTAGAGTATGTAGAATGTAATACCTTTGTGGAACCCTTGGGGGTTCCTTATATAGGCAGTGAAACCCTAATGGGCTCACTGTTTACTTCGGCCCCAAGTATAGGATAACCACCATAATTAGCTTGATTGTTATCTTCTAATTATGGTTAGTGTATATCTTATACTTTAGGGTGAATCCCAACCCTAATAAGATTGTGATTCTGTCTAACCCTGTCCCGGCTGTACCGAGCTGTGGGCCACACACACTTTATGCGGCCACTGTTCATTCAAGCCCATAAGCTTAACTGATTAACCCAACCCATTCGTGATAGGTTAGATACGGGTAGTACCCATGGGCCGGGTTCATGACCCGGCTGGGGACTATACGTCATCACCGAGAGTCCTCAAATCTATTTGTTAGCCTATTGTGTCTAAGAATCGAACCCAGTAAGCCAATAAGCTTACAATGTCGACTAATAATTAAACTGGAGTAAGGTTTCAAAATGCTAACATCATATGTTCTAAAAGTTTGAGGCGATTCGTATAAGTATAAGCTCCATTATCTGAATAAGATGCCTACGAACTTGTTGAGATGCGACCAAGTAAGAAGACGATGATAACGCTGAAAAGGTCAATGTAATTTATTTTATATAATCTAAAACCCCAATGATCACCGTATAGAAAAGAAATAAATCGAATATCCTAATCTCAGATATATAGCCTCGGTTAATAGTCTATCCTCGTAGATAAATACATGATTATTTCTTTTTAATACCGAATAAAGTGTTTGGAAAGTACTATTCTACCTTTTATATGATAAGGGGGAAGAAAGAGAGAAAATAAAAAAGATAAGGGTATTTTTGTAACTTTTGTGTAATGATTGTTGGACTTAAAAAAAGACAGTAGAGCAGGACATGTGTCGAGCACTGAGATAGGTAGAGCAGTTCTAAATATAGCATGGCCATAGCAGTCTAAACAACTATGTTTGGCTACAAAAGATCTACAAGGGTAGGGACATGGCCATAGTAGGAATTTTCTCTCTATATAAATATACTTGATATGTGCCTATATGGTTGCCTTTGAGCTTTCTGGTTGGGTCGGTCTATTAGACTTTAAAAGAATCTTTTATAATAAAAGAATTAGATTATTTAATAATTTTAGTGAAAAGTGGAGGTCGTGAAAAAACAATTAAACTAATCAAATGACTTAATTTTGAAAAATAAGCAAAATCTAGTTATGTGATTGATGGAAAAAGTCAAAATTGAATTTAATTTAGTCAAAATTAAAAAATTTGATGGAAAATTTTGATAAAAACACACAAAGATATATGTGTCAAATTTGTGAATAAAAGTTTTAACAAGAGGGAAGGGATTAATAAAACTTTAATGGTTAAATTTTAAATAAGTTAAATGCACTTAAGTGTAAACTTATAATTTTCTATATTTTTTAATAAATTTATAAAATAAACAAAATATCCCCATAAACTTTATACCCTCTAAATTTTATATTTAAAAATACAATATTTATGTTATTTTAAAAAATTAACAAATCACATGATTATAAATATTTAAATAAAAACACAAATTATTGTTTATTTCTATTTTGACACTTAACAAAGTCAAGCAATGCAATTTACGTAAATTATTATTAACATGAATATAAATATCAAAATGAATACATGACCTCAGACATCGGTGTGAGATGAAAATAAATGAATAGGTGTTACTAAACACACAATGTCTAGAAAAAGATAACAAACATTTTTGTTAAACAAAGTTAAATCTTTTATGCAACAATATTTATACAAAGTATCAATTAGTATTATCACATAATGAAAAATCATGTAAAACTCGTAGGTCTCTGAGCATCGTAATTATTTAAGAATTAAAAATTTAATATTGTTTTATAGAATAATATTAAACATTACAAAATAATGAATTTATAAATCGTGTACGTGTAAGATTGATGTAAATGGTTTGTTGATTAAGAGTAAAATATAACTATTTGGAATAAAATATCGAAAGTAAAAAGAATATGAAATTCAAAAAATAAAAATCGAGGCAAGTTTATATTAATTTACACGGTGCACAGTAAAACAACAACATAATCAAACATATAAATATTAGATGTTCTTAAAAAACATATATAATATACATAAAATCTCAATAACGAAATTATTACTTAATTTATCTTTTATGATCAAGTCTTGTGCGTGCACGAGCATTAAAGCTAGTAAAAACTACCATAACTCGCAAACCACCGATCTTATAAGAAATCGAGTCTATTAAATTCGGACCTATCAAATTGTGGGTTAACAGGTTGGGTTTTTACGGTTATCGGGTTACTTGTAAATCCAACAAGTCGCTTTTCATTTTAATTTAGCACCCACACGAAAATTAGCCTAAAAACTATAAAAATAGACAATTTTTATATCTACTAACCTTGTATGTAATGAAAAAATACATGTCGTAACAAAGTATATAACTAATGGGATGATTTAGCGGTAAAAGGTTAACCTCTTAGAGCAGGAGGAGTGGTAGTTGACCACTCCGTTGGTACGCTTTTGACGCCAGATCGGAGATGGCGCTTCACTCCCTCCCTCGTGCCAACGATTCTCGCGCCAAGCCCACCAGCTAAGCTGGTAAGTTTTTCCCTTTTAGAAAAAAGCTATTAATGCAAAGCAATGCCTAAAAACATTGTTAGTATTAATTAATCTTTCTTAGTTTTGATCACGACAAATTACAAAGACATTTATTGTCAAACACAATCATAAAACAAATTATCTAACAAACACTATCATCAAGGTAATAATCATTACACTAACATATCTTAATCATGCTTAGTGATCATAAAAGTGATTAGCCTTAAAACTCACTTTTGTCAAATGTAACAAAAGATTTTTAATAAACTTTATTTTTAAGAAAATGTTTTATTAAAATGAAAATGTAAATTTGAATATGGCATATTCCAAATGCCATAAGAATATCCTTTGAAGGTTTAAACAGCCTCAGATATTTCAAATTCACTAAAAGACAAAAAGGAGCGGAATCTAGTACCCGCGGTTCCTTAAGTGCCTACGTGGTTCCCTATCAATAAGGAACCACCTGGGTAGATAAGGAACCGCCCCCAGATAGCCGTTGGGATCTTATCTTCTATAAATAGTGGATCAAATCTGCATTTTCATTAACCCTTTTTGGACATCTCTTTTATCTTTCTTTCTCCTATCTAATCCTAGTCATTTTTAAATGATCACTTAATGTGTTAAGTATGTTTACTCATGATTATCCTCTTGATCTCCTTCTTTACCTTGTCCAAAGAGAAGATCACTCACACACTTGTGATGTGATTAAAGATGATGCATTGATGAAGATCACCTTCTCCTAAAGATCTAGTCATCTTCATCATTTGTTTATTTGTGCCTTATGTAGATCCAATGTATTTGTGAATACTTGGACTAGTTGTGTTCATCCAAGCTATATGTGAATACTTAGATTAGATTTGTGTAAATCCATTGCACATGTGTGTACTTGGATTTGTGTTGTGTAGATCCAAGCTACATGTGTGTACTTGGATATGTTTAGTTGAGTTGTAATTAGTTGTGTTAGTTCTCACTAAACTATAAAGTGATGTGGTTGTGTCTTGTGAGTTCTCACTAAACTATAAAGTGATATGTAGTTGTGTTGTGTGAAGTTCTCACTTAGCTTCAAAGTGAAGAGTCGTGAAGATTGTGTCACACTCCTAAAATATCAGAGTATAATGGCAACAAGGGAGTGGTGACGTCATGATTATCATACACACACAGTTACAAAGAACGACCTCTAAATGAGACGTTCGGAAAATAGATCACTTGTAATTGATAAAATAAATTGTTTTAACATAGTGCAGAAGCATAAAACTGGTCACAGTGACAAAACATAGTTTCCAAATAGTACAAATGATCTTTGTTTCAATAGAAATGACGGCAATGCATGAGACCTCACTTAGCATCTTCCTTCTTAATACCTGAGAAAAACATTGCTAAAGCGTCAACATAAAGTTGGTGAGTTCATAGGTTTAGTTAATTTGAAATGTTTAATGAACCACAAGATTTTCCCAAAAGTGATGACAATATAACAAATACAAAGTCATCATAAAAGTATTTATTACAGTCTAATCTCGTGACACCGAAGCGTTGACAACACCGGTAGTATAATCATATAAATGTAGCCCAAATGGATGCCTAAACCCACGACATCCTATCTCAGACTCAAATGAAACTGTGCCCGCTTGTCCCTTGTTGGACAAGACAGACAGGGACGTCAACCCCGATAGATCTATCCATAACATTCGCGCTTACACAAAGTAATTAACGGTTCACGATTCACGGGCCAAAGCAACTGGGTTTTTAGTGGGACTTAGACTAATATATAAATCAGTAAATGCACTTGTGTTCATACGTTAAATCAAGCAATGTCTCACCCCAAAAAGGCAGTAAAAGTAGTTAAACGTGGGGCTATAAACTCACCTCGTAAATCAGCAAAGTGACAAAATGTAAAGGTAGCTCGAGAATACGGTTACGCTAGCCGCGACCTATTTGATTATAAAGATCGCGTTACGACATTAAAAATTATATTAATAAAAGACATGACATCCTAGTTGTGCTTGACAATACTTTTCGTTTACGGAAAATACGATACTTAAAAGTCGGGCATTTAATAAATGAGATTTACGGGCTAAATAATACCTTTAAGTTAAATAAATCGGTTTGGGCCTTAAATAACCCAACACACACCACTTGGCCCAACATTTATCCCATTTTACCCACCCAATGGTCAGCCCATTGGCCTTTTGACCCGGCCTGGCCCATATGGCGATACAAACAAGAAACAAGGGTTATAACCCTTTGATTCTTCCCATAACCTCCAGTCAACTCTCTCTTTCTCTCTCGAAAATACTCCCACCGTCCCTTTCTCTCTCTCTCTAAAAATCCAAACGGATCTAAGCTCTCCCCTGGCTAAAAGGTTTCTCAGATTATTAATATCAATTATTTATGATGGTTTATGATGAATAATCATGCATGGGATGTGGGGTTTCATCCCCACATCAAAACCAATTCGATTCGAGGTGTTTTCCAGGAGATTAAATGATAGATTCATCATCAAAGATAAGTTTTAAATCCTTTTTCCTTTTAATTAAATGATCTACTGATTTTCGTTTCATAAAAGGATTTTTGGGTTCAATTCGTTTGTATAAATAAGCTGTGAACAAAGGGGCTCTCGAATTTAATAAGAATCAATTTAGGGTTTTCGAAATAATTGGGGGTTTTCCAAATCTAGGGTTTCATTATAATTAAATAATGTTTTCATACGTATATTAATGTTAATTATTAAATAAAATAAGTTTTCGAAAATTAGGGTTTGAATAATTAGGGGTTTTGGTGAATCTAGTGTTTAATAACAATTAATTAATGTTTTCTATCATAAAAACATATTAATTTCATCATATAGCCGATTTGTAAAAATTAGGGTTTCGGTCAAATTGGGGGTTTATTCATATCTCGGTTTTAATTAAATTAATTAATCAATTCGTGTTTGGATTGGGTCTAGTTAGAGTTTAAATTAATAAAATAAAATTAGGGTTTATATAAATTTGGGGGTTTTTGTACACGGTTGATTATTTGTAATTAAATAATGTTTTTGGAACATATATTGTGTTAATTTCATAAATAAAAAGGGTTTACAAATTTAGGGTTTCGGATTAATAAAGGGTTTTTATACCCGCGGCTACATGGGGGTTTCTGTAAAAGGGATTGTGTGAATCTTGTGTTAAGGTAAATTTTTGAGTAATAAATGTTTCGGCAGAAACAATGGGTCTCGGTTTGGTCTCGGGTTGGTCTCGGTTTGGTCTCGGTTTGGTCATGATTTGGTCATGGCAGAAACAATGCAAAAGAAATGGTAAAGGGGAGGTCTCGGTTTGGTCTTGGCAGAAACAATGGGGTTGTGGTTTGTGGTCAAAGTCCAAGTTAATATTGCTATGATTTATCTTTATATTTTTGTTTAACTGAACCGTAACAAAAGACTAATCCATTTGTTTTGTTTTCGCATGTTTGTTTAAAAATGACGAGCACAACTAAGACGTATGCAGTAAAACAAAGAAGGTGGTTAAAAAGACTCACAACGGGGGTTTCGTTTCGGTTTGCAGGTGTGGACGAGAAGGAAATGGATCGGCTTGACACTACTCTTTACTTTCACCCATAATTTGTTTTTGAAACTGCTCAACAGGAACCAATTTTTAATATTTGGACTGTGGATAATGTTTTGTGCTATGTTTGGACACTGAACAAATTGGGCAGTATTTAACTTTGTATTATTGGTTTAGGGTTAGTCTAAAACTGGAAATGGTATGCTTGTGATGTACCCATTTTGGGTAAACTTGGCATGTGTGCTGGATTTTAGTGATTAGTGGGTTGTATAAACAATGTATTTAGTCCCCAGGTCTGATTATTGACTCTTGTTGACCAAGTTTTGAAAAATAAATAAAAGTTCACTAATTTAATTCTTGTACAAATTGTATCATTGTATCATTCGGCCCAGGGTTTGTCAAATGTCTAAGTTTTAGACGCGAAAACATAACATGAACAACTTGATAACAATTCGACACACGACTTAAATCAAAGACGGATACGCGTATTCTCGAGGGATTCCAGCAAACAATCCTAATCGACACACGGTTAATGCATAAAACGCTTAATAACTCGTACGTTTCATTCATAAAATAATAGACGCGAAAACTCGAGTTGTTACATTCGCTCTCCCTAAAGAGGGCTTTGTCCGCAAAGCAAAACAAACGATATACTTACATCGACACCTCATTGGTAAATAATTAAGGTACTTCACTATATGAAGAAATAAAGATGAAAAATTTGACGGATGTCACAGTATTCCCATGTTTTAGAGATTTCGTCACGAAATCAAGACGTTGTTGTAGTAGGGTGATTAGCGAAAAGATGAGGATACTTGCTCTTGAATTGATCTTCACGTTCCCACGTGTATTCTGGACCTCTACGTGCATTCCAACAGATCTTTACAATAGGTATACGACTTTGCTTGAGCTGTTTGACCTGACGGTCCATGACCTCCACCGGTTCTTCTACGAAGTTGAGTTTGTCGTCGAGTTGAATCTCTTCTAAAGGAATAACGAGTGTCTCGTCGGCTAAGCATTTCTTCAGATTGCAAATGTGAAACACATTATGCACTCGACTAAGTTCTTGAGGTAACTCCAAACGATAGGCTACGGGGCCAATCCTCTCTATGATCTTGAATGGTCCAATGTAACGAGGATTCAACTTTCCACGCTTTCCAAAACGAATCACACCCTTCCAAGGTGAGACCTTCAACATGACTCTATCGCCAACCTCGAACTCAAGGGGTTTGCGTCTCATGTCAGCATAACTCTTTTGTCGATCTCTTGCGGCTTGCATACGGCTCTTGATCTTAAAGATCTTCTCAGTAGTCTCGTGTATGATCTCGGGTTCAGTGAGTTGTGCCTCACCAACCTCTGCCCAACACACGGGTGAGCGACACTTTCTACCATACAATGCTTCGAACGGTGCTCCTTTATGCTAGTGTGATAACTATTGTTGTATGAGAACTCCACCAGAGGTAGGTGCCTATCCCATCTATTTCCGAAGTCGATCACACAAGCTCTCAGCATATCTTCTAAGGTTTGAATGGTCCTTTCACTTTGACCGTCAGTTTGGGGATGATATGCAGTGCTCATATCCAACTGCGTTCCCAATGCCTTCTGCAGCGACTTCCAAAACTGTGAAGTAAATCGGCTATCCTGGTCGGAGATTATAGACACAGGCACACCATGCCTCGTGACTACTTCCTCCAAGTAGGTTCTTGCTAACTTATCCATCCCATCAGTCTCTTTGATTGGTATGAAATGAGCCGATTTGGTGAGTCGGTCGACGATTACCCAAATAGTGTCAAATCCAACTGAGGTTTTAGGTAGCTTTGTAATGAAATCCATAGTGATCCTTTCCCACTTCCATTATGGCAGTTTCGGGTTGGACCAACAATCCTGATGGTTTCATATGCTCGGCCTTGACCTTGGCACAAGTCAAGCACTTGCTAACGTATGTAGCAATGTCCGCCTTCATGTTCGGCCACCAATACAACATCTTCAGATCATGATACATTTTGTCAGATCCCGGATGTATGGAGTATTTTGACTTATGCGACTCATGCATAATCAAAGGTCGCAGGTCACCATGGCACGGTAACCAACTCCTATTATCAAGGCATAACGTCCCATCCGAGCGAGCTTCTAACTTCTTTATCATGCCTTCAACATCTTCAGCCTTGAGAATTTCTTCCTCGACTGCCTCCTTCTGAGCCTTGAGAATTAAGGATGGAAGGTCTAAGTCAATGGTCATCACCAAAGCCTTCACCCTAAGAACTCTCTCCTTTCGACTCAAAGCGTCGGCCACGACATTTGCCTTGCCCGGGTGATAACGGATCTCGCAATCGTAATCACTGAGCAACTCTAGCCAACGTCGTTGTCTCATGTTGAGTTCTTTTTGATTCAAAATGTGTTGTAGACTATTATGATCAGTGAATACAACACACTTTGTGCCATAAAGGTAGCGTCTTAAATTTTCAGGGCAAACACCACTGCTCCTAACTCTAGGTCATGAGTTGTGTAGTTCTTCTCGTACACTTTTAGCTATCTTGATGCATAAGCAATGACCTTAGTCCTTTGCATCAATACCGCACCTAACCCTTTTATGGATGCATCACAATACACCACAAAGTCTTCATTACCCTCGGGTAGGGCTAGTATAGGTGCTTCACACAACATCTGCTTCAATGTCTGGAATGCCAAATCTTGATCCTCTTTCCACTCAAACTTCTTGTCTTTTTGAGTTAACTCCGTCATTGGTTTAGCTATCTTGGAGAAACCTTCAATGTATCTCCTATAGTAACCAGCAAGACCTAAAAATTGGCGGATCTCCGTGGGTGTTGTTGGAGTCGCCCAATCCTTCACGGCCTAGATCTTAGCAGGATCAACGTGAATACCACTGATATCGATTACATGCCCAAGGAATTGTACCGTGTTTATCCAAAACTCACATTTGGAAAACTTTGCATATAACTTCTCCTTCCTCAGCAGCTCTAGTATGGTCTTCAAATGCTCTTTGTGTTCTTTTTCATTACGAGAGTAGATGAGAATATCATCGATAAATACAATCACAAATTTGTCCAAGTATGGTTTGCAAACTCGGTTCATGAGATCCATGAATACCGCGGGTGCGTTTGTCAAACCAAAAGGCATAACTTGGAATTCGTAGTGTCCGTACTGGGTTCTAAAAGCCGTCTTATGAACGTCTTCCTCTCTAACCCTTAGCTGATGATATCCTGACCTTAAATCGATCTTCGAGTATATGCTAGATCCTTGCAATTGGTCGAAAAGATCGTCAATTCTTGGCAATGGGTAACGGTTCTTTATCGTCAGCTTATTCAACTCTCGATAATCAATACACATCCTAAAGGATCCATCTTTCTTTTTGACAAATAGGACCGGCGCTCCCCAAGGTAAGGAACTCGGCCTAATGAAACCTTTGCCAGAAAGTTCCTTTAGTTGTTCAGCTAACTCTGTCATCTCGGCTGGTGCTTAGCGGTATGGAGCTCTAGCAACAGGCGCGGCTCTTGGTGTAAGCTCTATGTGAAACTCCACTTGTCGTGCTGGTGGTAATCCCGGTAAGTCTTCTGGGAATACATCTGGAAAATCTCTAACGATTGGTACATCTTCCACTTTCTTCTCATGATCTTCTTCTCCTTCTTTTCGCGTTATTTGAACCAAGAATACTGGACATCCCTTCTCAATGTATCTTTGGGTTCTAATACATGAGATGACTTCCAGTCTTGATCCATTCTTCACTCCACTTCTTTCGCCTTGTATGATTAGTACATCGTTTCCATAAGGAACACGGACGCACTTCTCATGACATACAATTTCCGCGTGATGCTTCGACATCCAATCCATTCCAATGATGACATCAAAACTTCCCAATTCTATGGGGAGTAAGTCGATACTGAACGAACGATCTTGTAACCTTATACTACATCCTTTCAGAATAGCATCGGTGGTTACTGACTTCCCATCGGCTAGTTCTACATTATACTTAACATCTAACGCAGTAGGGGTAATATTTAGGCGTTCACTAAATACAGATGACACAAAACTCCTATCCGCACCAGAATCAAATAGTACTGAAGCATAGTTGTTATTGACTAGAAACGTACCAGTCACAACATTGTTGTCCTACACCGCAGCCTCAGCACATAAATGATACACCTTGCTAGGTGGCGTGAATCCTCCAGGAGTACTAGTTGTGGCTAGGTTATTTCCTCCCCGGTTCCCTTGATTCTGCTTCTGGTTCCCTTGGTTGTGATTCTGGTTGCCTCGAATCTGGTTACCACGACCTTGGTTCCCACTGCTTGGACACTTATTCTTGTAGTGACCTTTCTCTCCACATCCAAAGCAAGTGACATTTGCTCCTTGGCCACCCTGTGTTCCTGGTCCTCTTTGGTTAGTAGAACGAGGTGGTGCTCGACATTCCTTTGCCTTATGTCCAGCCTTTCCACAGTTGTAGCATGTAGGGGGACATGCTCCCTCGTGGTGTCGGCCACACTTTCCACAGAAAGGAAGTCTTCCAGCATAGTTTCCAGTATTACCTTGTCCAGCAGTAAGCACCCTTGCTACTTGTTGTCGCTTGTTTTGACTGTAGTTGATTGTGTTGTTGCTGTTGTTGCTATTGTTGGTATTGTTGTTGTAGTGGTTGCCAGACCACTTCCTCTTATCTCCAGTATTTTCTCCCAACTCTTGTACCACTTGGTACATCAGACTCTGAGCCATATCGATTGCTTCGTGCAAATCAGTTGGCTTGGATGAAGTCACATTCCCCTTGATGCTCAAAGGTAGTCCTTCAATGTATCGCTCTAACAATCGGTCGTCGTTGGGCACCATTTCGGGACATAACAAGATCAGCTCTTGAAAGCGCTGATTGTAAGCAGTAAAAGCGGTACCCTTGACCTTCAAGTTCCACAGATCAACCTCCATCTGCTTGACTTCATTTCGTGGGCAGTATTTCCTCACAAACATAGCTTTGAACTCACTCCAGGGCGTCGCTTGGGCAACGTCAATGGTCACTGCACGAGCATAGACCTTCCACCAAGTCAAAGCACCATCCACTAATGTGCTTGACGTAAACTTTACCTTATCAGCTTCAGCAACATTGCTAATCCCAAATTGGGATTCCAACTTCTCAAACCATCTGGTCAAACCTACTGCTCCTTCAGTACCGCGGAAACTCACTTGCGTAACTGCACGAAATTCCTTGTAGGTACAAGTCCGTGCAATGGCAATAGTAGCTCCTTGGTTGGTCTCCTCTTGCGTGCTTGCTGTACGGTTCGCTTCAGCTGCTGCGAGTGCCTCAGCCACCCGTTCCGCGATCATTTGACTGAGCACGACGGGATCAATCCCATCGGTAGTAGCTGGTGGATTCTGTGTCTCAGATCTTCTAACTGGCGCCATAATCTAAAAAGGTAATAGGACAATGAGTTTTGCCAGTCATAACATGCATGGCACGCACAATACAATTATGAAATGCTCCATGGTATAATGAACAATATATAATGATCTTGTAATTTTTGTAACCCAAATAACATAATATCATTCATAAAAATGTTTTGTAATACATCATAATTCGCCATACATAATAAAGAAAAAGAAAATGCCAACTAGCTGAGATAAACCTCAAAGCTTAGTGGTCGTACAACAATAAGTCAATGGTACAAGATAAGTCTAACTAGTGCCCTCACGGCGCTGGTGAAGCTCTCTCTCCAACTCTACCAACCTCCTCTCAACCACGATCTCACGAGCCTGGGAATCCCTAAGCCTAACATCGGTATCATAACAAGCGGCCCTAAACCTCTTATCCAGGTCAGCAATAGGGTCCTCCACAGGTGCCTCTAGTCCACCTGTCTCAACCAATGGCTCTACTCCCCAACGGGTCATCAGGCTCTCGATCTCCTCAAGACGATCATTCGGCATGGTATCCATCTGGTCAAGAACAGCATGGAGCTGTCCTCGTAGACGGGTCACACAAACCGTCAATGCCGTCTCATCCCTAACTGGACTCTTCTTCGTCAGTGTCTCCAGCTTATCCTGCACCTCATTATACTCCTCACCCAAAGCCTCTACAGCATCCTCCAACCTGTTTAAACGGGTCGTCACACATCCATCTGCTGCTCCAAGCATCACAACTGTCGATGTAGCTCTCCTAGGAAGAGGGGTCGTAGCTCTCGGCCCAGTAGAGATGCCAACATCAGCAAGCATCTCCTGATACACAGCATGTACAGTCTCTGGTGGTGGTGGTAGTAGTGACGCCTCTGGGACAGGACTGGCAGGTGTGCGGGCTGCATGCCTGTCAGTGGCAGTGAAGGGTATGAGGGGTCGGTAAGGTGAAGGTGGTGGTCGGGCAGCTCTCCCCCGAAGACGTCGCCTAACATAGTAGAAAGGCAGAGTACCAGGTGCTGGAGTAGGGATGTCTGTCCTCTCCCCTTCGTCTTCAGACGAAGACGAGGAGATGTGTGCGATGGAAACCTCAGGAGTAGCAACATATGTAGCAGGAGGGTCCTCAGTGTCTGTGACCTCCATGGGTTCACCTTCCCCATCGGTGAACTCCATATCGTCATCCTCTGTCTCCTCTATCGACTCATCCCTAGTGACTGATGCCTGTCCTGGCGACTGCACCACATCAGCGGCTAGGTCATCCTCTCCTCCGCCTTCTAGGCTAAGTACGTCATCAGCTGATGCATCAGGGATACGGATCGGTGAACGGTAAACCTCCTCAGTCTCTCTCTCAGTCTCATCATCTGAAATCATCCGGTACCACGGATATCCTGATGGTGATCCTCTAGGTAGTCCTACTGATGAACTGATAGTCGACTGTGAACTGCGGTTGTAGTATGCTCCTGTAGACGTGGAATCATCAGAAGAAGACATCGCTGTAACATAAACATAATAAATGTGTGTAAATATCTCATATAATTAGTCCGTAAAAAGGACATTGACATAACATATAACAATCATTGTTTAATCCACATGTATCCCATATAACATAATTCAGATTTTGTTGTTGCACATGTAACCCATGTAAATATACCTCGTAATTGTTAAATCACATGTATCCCATTTATTACTTATATATATATATATCCATGTATATATATACTTAATACTTACAATTCGTATGATAATCGATTAAACACATAGCAGTTATAGTCTAGAGTTACTAAATGCAACCTAGTTCTCTATAACCATGGCTCTGATACCAATCTGTCACACTCCCAAAATATCAGAGTATAATGGCAACAAGGGAGTGGTGACGTCATGATTATCATACACACACAGTTACAAAGAACGACCTCTAAATGAGACATTCGGAAAATAGATCACTTGTAATTGATAAAATAAATTGTTTTAACATAGTGCGGAAGCATAAAACTGGTCACAGTGACAAAACATAGTTTCCAAATAGTACAAATGATCTTTGTTTCAATAAAAATGACGGCAATGCATGAGACCTCACTTAGCATCTTCCTTCTTAATACCTGAGAAAAACATTGCTAAAGTGTCAACATAAAGTTGGTGAGTTCATAGGTTTAGTTAATTTGAAATGTTTAATGAACCACAAGATTTTCCCAAAAGTGATGACAATATAACAAATATAAAGTCATCATAAAAGTATTTATTACAGTCTAAGCTCGTGACACCGAAGCGTTGACAACACCGGTAGTATAATCATATAAATGTAGCCCAAATGGATGCCTAAACCCACGACATCCTATCTCAGACTCAAATGAAACTGTGCCCGCTTGTCCCTTGTTGGACAAGACAGACAGGGACGTCAACCCCGATAGATCTATCCATAACATTCGCGTTTACACAAAGTAGTTAACGGTTCACGATTCACGGGCCAAAGCAACTGGGTTTTTAGTGGGACTTAGACTAATATATAAATCAGTAAATGCACTTGTGTTCATACGTTAAATCAAGCAATGTCTCACCCCAAAAAGGCAGTAAAAGTAGTTAAACGTGGGGCTATAAACTCACCTCGTAAATCAGCAAAGTGACAAAATGTAAAGGTAGCTCGAGAATACGGTTACGCTAGCCGCGACCTATTTGATTATAAAGATCGCGTTACGACATTAAAAATTATATTAATAAAAGACATGACATCCTAGTTGTGCTTGACAATACTTTTTGTTTACAGAAAATACGATACTTAAAAGTCGGGCATTTAATAAATGAGATTTACGGGCTAAATAATACCTTTAAGTTAAATAAATCGGTTTGGGCCTTAAATAACCCAACACACACCACTTGGCCCAACATTTATCCCATTTTACCCACCCAATGGTCGGCCCATTGGCCTTTTGACCCGGCCTGGCCCATATGGCGATACAAACAAGAAACGAGGGTTATAACCCTTTGATTCTTCCCATAACCTCCAGTCAACTCTCTCTTTCTCTCTCGAAAATACTCCCACCGTCCCTTTCTCTCTCTCTCTAAAAATCCAAACGGATCTAAACTCTCCCCTGGCTAAAAGGTTTCTCAGATTATTAATATCAATTATTTATGATGGTTTATGATGAATAATCATGCGTGGGATGTGGGGTTTCATCCCCACATCAAAACCAATTCGATTCGAGGTGTTTTCCAGGAGATTAAATGATAGATTCATCATCAAAGATAAGTTTTAAATCCTTTTTCCTTTTAATTAAATGATCTACTGATTTTCGTTTCATAAAAGGATTTTTGGGTTCAATTCGTTTGTATAAATAAGCTGTGAACAAAGGGGCTCTCGAATTTAATAAGAATCAATTTAGGGTTTTCGAAATAATTGGGGGTTTTCCAAATCTAGGGTTTCATTATAATTAATTAATGTTTTCATACGTATATTAATGTTAATTATTAAATAAAATAAGTTTTCGAAAATTAGGGTTTGAATAATTAGGGGTTTTGGTGAATCTAGTGTTTAATAACAATTAATTAATGTTTTCTATCATAAAAACATATTAATTTCATCATATAGCCGATTTGTAAAAATTAGGGTTTCGGTCAAATTGGGGGTTTATTCATATCTCGGTTTTAATTAAATTAATTAATCAATTCGTGTTTGGATTGGGTCTAGTTAGAGTTTAAATTAATAAAATAAAATTAGGGTTTATATAAATTTGGGGGGTTTTTGTACACGGTTGATTATTTGTAATTAAATAATGTTTTTGGAACATATATTGTGTTAATTTCATAAATAAAAAGGGTTTACAAATTTAGGGTTTCGGATTAATAAAGGGTTTTTATACCCGCGGCTAAATGGGGGTTTTTGTAAAAGGGATTGTGTGAATCTTGTGTTAAGGTAAATTTTTGAGTAATAAATGTTTCGGCAGAAACAATGGGTCTCGGTTTGGTCTCGGGTTGGTCTCGGTTTGGTCTCGGTTTGGTCATGATTTGGTCATGGCAGAAACAATGCAAAAGAAATGGTAAAGGGGGGTCTCGGTTTGGTCTTGGCAGAAACAATGGGGTTGTGGTTTGTGGTCAAAGTCCAAGTTAATATTGCTATGATTTATCTTTATATTTTTGTTTAACTGAACCGTAACAAAAGACTAATCCATTTGTTTTGTTTTCGCAGGTTTGTTTAAAAATGACGAGCACAACTAAGACGTATGCAGAAAAACAAAGAAGGTGGTTAAAAAGACTCACAACGGGGGTTTCGTTTCGGTTTGCAGGTGTGGACGAGAAGGAAATGGATCGGCTTGACACTACTCTTTACTTTCACCCAGAATTTGTTTTTGAAACTGCTCAGCAGGAACCAATTTGTAATATTTTGACTGTGGATAATGTTTTTTGTTATGTTTGGACATTGAACAAATTGGGCAGTATTTAACTTTGTATTATTGGTTTAGGGTTAGTCTAAAACTGGAAATGGTATGCTTGTGATGTACCCATTTTGGGTAAACTTGGCATGTGTGCTGGATTTTAGTGATTAGTGGGTTGTATAAACAATGTATTTAGTCCCCAGGTCTGATTATTGACTCTTGTTGACCAAGTTTTGAAAAATAAACAAAAGTTCACTAATTTAATTCTTGTACAAATTGTATCATTGTATCATTCGGCCCAGGGTTTGTCAAATGTCTAAGTTTTAGACGCGAAAACATAACATGAACAACTTGATAACAATTCGACACACGACTTAAATCAAAGACGGATACGCATATTCTCGAGGGATTCCAGCAAACAATCCTAATCGACACACGGTTAATGCATAAAACGCTTAATAACTCGTATGTTTCATTCATAAAATAATAGACGCGAAAACTCGAGTTGTTACATTCGCTCTCCCTAAAGAGGGCTTTGTCCGCAAAGCAAAACAAACGATATACTTACATCGACACCTCATTGGTAAATAATTAAGGTACTTCACTATATGAAGAAATAAAGATGAAAAATTTGACGGATGTCACAGATTGGTTCTAGCTTTGGATTAGAACTCGACATCTAGCCTTGTGTCAGAAAATGGTAAAGTAGGCAACGTTGTGAAGATTGGTTCTAGCTTTGGATTAGAACTCGACATCTAGCCTTGTGTCATAAAATGGTGAAGAGGGCGACGTTGTGTAGATTGGTCCTAGCTAAGATTAGGTCTCGACATTTAGCTTAGTGTCGGAAAATAATGTAAGCGACGTTGTAAGGTTTTCTCCGCCAAGAAGGGAGCTTGTGGATACAGTGGAAATCTCGAGTAAGGTGTACTCGAGGAGTGGATTAGGAATGATGATAGAGCCTCGTTGCCGAACCACTATAAATCTTGGTGTCTTTCTACTAGGTTGTTTCTTTCCTTACTCATTACTTACATTCATTATGATTATACTTAGTACACATTGTTAATGCATTAGAATTGAACCTAATCATTATGCAACTAGCTTTCAAGTAAAAGATAGTTTCGTGCACTCACCTAATTGAAAGTAAATTTAATTAGGAGATAAACCGATGAGAAACTATTCAACCTCCCCCTTCTAGTTTCTATAATTGGTATCAGAGCGATGGTGACACAAGATCTTTAAAGTATATTGTACATTAAAACTTGGATCGATCCATTGTCTCCTCAAATTAGAAGGTTAAGTTGTACTAAAGTTTTTCTTTGTTCAAAACTATTTTTTGTTAAAAATAAGCCTTTTAAATTGTTAATATTGCATATTATTTAGATTGGTAGTATTAATGCATTTTAGATTTACTCTTGAAATGTATCTACTAGTTTGCATCTTGTTATGTGTAGGTACTCATGAAGATAAATCATTCTATTGATTGTGGATTGAGTTACTTACACTTGTAGAAGACTCATCTTCTTTGATTTCCAACATCATTGAATGATGATATCAAGATGGGTAGGAGTGATACTAATCCTTGAAGACTTAGTAGTAACTATTAGTCATAGTTGGGCTTTGCATTGGTTCCTTAGAAGCTGGGAATGCAATTTGTGGCCAAGGTATACTTTCGTTCTTCCACACGCCCTATTGATCACTCTTTTGATCATTAATTGACTATATGTTTGTTCTTGGCATCCTTGCCTTGACATTTATTTATGGTTTGTGATTCTTTCCTTTTCCCCTCTCAAACCTTCATTGCTTGGATACTTGACTCACTATGGAGATGTAGGGTGAGTTAGTAGAAGCTTAAAGTATCAAGCATGATTTCCATGGTTTGCACCCTTATGGTTAGTAGGCCCAATATCATGTGTAACTTGTACAATTAATCTCATCTCTAGGATGATTAGTGAATCCCTTAAGATACCAAACTACTTCATTAAGTTGTAGGTGGATTTTACACATTTGGAATTGAAATATTCCAAGGATATTGTTATTGTTAATTCTAGCAATAATTATCCGATCATGTAGGAGAGAAAGTGAATCTATACTTTGCTCATGTTTTGAAATAGAATAAGACTACTCTTGAAAATGATCTTATTCTATACATCAAAATTGCTTGGTATAATTCATTACCAAAGCCGTTTAGACTTTCGCCGGAAAGGCACGTCTTAAACCACTATATATGACACAAGCTCTTCACCTCCTAAATTTGAAGAATGTCATTTATCTCTTGAGCAATGTTCTTGGTCTTGATTCACTTCCCTTTACCCCTCTCCCCTTTGCTTCTTTGATATGAGTAGTCGTTTGTTCGTTTCGGTCTTTCCTATCTCGATTCAACTCGTAATCCTTCAACAAGGCATTATTACCTAGTGTTGTGGTGGTCCAATGATATCCTAAAAGGTTTAAGATATATTTTTAAGTAATTTAAAAATTTTGGTTTTCAAAAATTCTTTGTTTTTCTTTGATAAAAACTGTCCACTGTAGGCGGTTCCTTATCTAGCGCGGTTCCAATGCGCGGTTCCTTATCGATAAGGAACCGCGGACAGAATCTTTGTCAGAGCGCCAGTTTTTATAAAATATCCATTTTTCAAATAAACCCTTCTCTCTCTTTCTTTCTCATAGCCGACGGGTTTTTATTTTTCCACCACTGTTAAAGCTTCAAAAACCTTCAATCACTCAAATTAATTGATTCCAAGTTGTGATTTTCACTCATCCTTCATCAAACATCAATTAATTGTAAGTATTCTCATTTAATTTCATCTATTTTGTTCTAGGGTTCATCCTTTAATAATTGGGGATTTTTAAAATTGAAATTGAATTAGAACCTTGATAGGAATGTGGGTTGACATAGTTATTTTATTATGATTCCTTAAGCTCATATTCATTAAGATTTCACCAAAACCCACTTGTAGAACAATCCGAATTTTGACTAAATGTTTTTGGTTAATTGATGGAATTGAGATGAACCCATGAACAAATGGGTAATTGCATTGTTAATGCCTGCCTAAAATCTTTGTTTTGAAAAACCAATGTTCTAGTTCATTGTTGATTCTACATAGTTTATATGTTTTGGTCAATGATGAAACGGGTACATTGTGAACATGAGAATGATAAGGATTAATCCTTTGTTTGTCAAGCAATTGATGAAACACATTCCCATCTTTTGATTTTTGATTTTTTTTCATATGAGTGATTGAAGAAATATTTCTTGTCTATTGTATTTAGGTACAAATCATGCCTTCAAGATATCAAAAAGATCACCAAGACACTAGACAATATATTCCTAACCTTGCCGACTTTTGTCACTCAACTCAACTTGCCAACACCTATCGTTCCCTTCAAACCCGTTGTTTCCACGAGGGTAGAGTTGTCCAAGAGGACATTAGGAATTATGCTTACATAAAGTCTATGTTTGAAGAAATTGGGTTCGATTGTTTGTTATACATAGAAGAAGACATTTACCCCCAATTCCTCTTGGAGTTCTTTAGCACTTATTCTCTCATTATGGAAAATGGTAGAATATTTATTAGGTTCATCTTGAATGGTCAACTCATTCAATACTCTCTCGAGGCCTTTGGTCAAATTCTTGGTGTGCCATTTGAGGGCACTTGTCGGTTCACGGATAAATGGAATCTTGAAGCTCTCCTTGAGTCCAACGATTATCCTCCAAATGACCAGTTGGAAGTTGACCTTGGCTTCATCCTTGACATCATTTCCAAAGTGAGTAATAGAACCGTTGTAAGAAGCCTTCATTCTAAAAGACGTTCAGTGAAACGTCATGAGGTTCTCTTAAGTGACCTTAATGATGATATGGTCCAATGGATAACATCCTTAGTGAAAATGTATTTTGTCTTGGTGGTAATCAGGATCATGTTCCGGCATGTTTAGTGCATATGATATTTTGCCTCTTTACCGAAATCAAGTACAATTTAGCATATTTTATCGCTCGACGGATCAATTATGCTATCTCCAAGCCTAAAACAAACCTCCCTTATGGCATGCTCCTTACCCGCCTCTTAAAAAGGGTTGTTCGTGACTTTCCTAATCTCAATCTTTCTCGCTTTCAACCGGTTCAACGGGTAATGTTGCCTATTCAAGAGGTATATGAAAGAAAGCCTAGAAGTGATAGAGGTTCAAGAAAAGCCGACCAACAAGAGTCCGATGATGAGGACACTTCTATGCCAACAAGTGATGGTGATGGCATAGGTACAAGTGCTCATTTCGGCTCTTCGAGTAACTCCCACCCCTCTACTAACTCATTTATGGACGGGTTAGAAGACCTATCTCCTCCTCATCACCATGCTACTAGTGAATTCCGGAGAACCTTAGTCTTGAGGATGTCTATCGGTCAAATCTTAGAACACAAGGTGAGTTACATGATCATCGAGTTGAGTCAAGAGGTGGATTCAAGTAATTGGGGAAATTGATCAAAGGACTTGGCAAGAAGAAGAGATGATGACTTGGATTGGATTCATGATGAACATGTTGTTGGACAAGTTTTATGGTGTTGAATTTCTTTTATGTGATTAACTATTTCTACCTGTTTGGATTACTAACTATTTTAATCCTTAATTAACTAGGTATTCGATCCTTCGATTTACATAACGTTGTGAATTTTATGTGTTTGTTAGCTTCCTAGATTTTGATTTATAGTTAAATTTGGCTTGCTATTTACCTATGTAAAATCTGGGCTGACCAAAGTTTGAGGAAGTGCAAAGTTTTGACACCACTGGTCGCGGTTCCTTATCGAACCCGCGGTTCCTTAGCGATAAAGAGCTGTGGACCTACATAAGGAACCGCATGTCCCTGTTTTGACAGAATCTTTGCTTTACAATGTTTTTCTTAATCTGTGTAAAACTTTGATAATTTTTTTGCAAAAACCTACACTTTCCTAAACTAGGGTACCTAATTTCATTATTCACCTAGAATGATTTTAACCCATTACTAGTTTGGATCATTCCCTTATCTTCTTAAACCCTCTCTCGTTGATTGTGTTCTTCGTCCCTTCAACTCTTATCTAAACTTTAACACACAACCATGGTGTCCACTAGAACATCCACTTCTTCCAAAATTTCCTCCTCCAAAAGAAGCCTCAAAATTAAGATTAAGATACCTAACATTGGTTCTTCATCTTTTCACACTCCCAAAAATGAGATCTCTCCCATTCTTATTTTGTAACACCCTATTTTGATAAATGGAATGTCACACGTGATTATGGCGTGTCATCAAAGCATACAAGGATAAATGTCTTAAACATTACATGACCATAAAGGAAATACCGAAAACAAACATCGGTACCCAAAGTAAAAGCTCATCACACACAAACATAAGTACTGTAAAGGAAAAGGACTAAACAATGTCCATGGAAATAAGTATCAAGATGTATGATGAAATGCATAAAGTAATGAAGGCTAGTAAGCATATGCACCTACGCTTAGAGTCTACGAACGCCCTTGAGTACCTGCCGTTTTGGGAAACATGAAAGGAAAACGGCTGAGCATAACGCTCAGTGCGCGGATATACAAGCATAGCATGAATAATATAAACATAGACAACATATAGCAGCGGAATTGATTAAGTCCTGGAAAACCTAGTATAACTTAGTAAAACGGGTTTTATAGTTTGAAAAGCCTTATGTTTATCTTATGAAAACTGTTTAACATGTTAACCATTAGCCAATATAGGTCATGAAATATCAACGTGTATGAATACTTGGAGGGGTGACCTCATCATGCAATTAGAGGGGTTGCCTCTAATTAATATAAGTTTGGGTAGGAGGGATCAGCTCCTTGTGAAGGATGCAAGGCACACACCACGTTCACCTGAATAATCTGTTAAAAACATGTAACCTATGATGCACCCATACGCCCCACATGATAATATAATAATATGGCCAAAAGCTGAAAGGGACGCCACGAGCTATCACTCCGCCGTGGTGAAGTCATAACACTGGTGCCTCTAGTGTTATGGTTATGGTACCTCCATAACTAGGTGAAACTGGTCATACATGTATCTGGCTTAGGCATTTAGTTAAACATAAGCAAATAAAAACATATAAAACACATACTGGGAAAATAGTTGGCTGCATATAGGGAATCCTAATAAGGAAAGATAGTCCATACTGAAAGGACGGAGAATCCGTACCTTGTGACCAGTGAACGAACACGAACGGAAGAGAGTCCTACTTTGATCTTACTAACGCTACATAAATAGTGTACGTGTATAAGTATTCTGATCACTGAGTACGTAACTGATTTTATATCATGTCTTAGCTTGTTTTATATGTTCATGTCTTGTTTTACTGATTTTAACATTATGCTATGTTTATCATGTATTATGTATATTCTGATTAAGTAATACTTGTATTTCTTATATTATTATACTTGTTGTGTAATAATAAGTAACTTTCTAAAAATAACAGGTTTCCTAAAATAGAAAGTTTAAAAAAAGAAAGTTTCCAAAAATAGATTAACTGCTTAAAATAGATAAGTTTCTAAAAATATAAAGTTTCTATAAACAGATTAACTGCTTAAAATAAATAAGTTTCTAAAAATAGAAAGTTTCCATATTTAGAAATAAGCTGGATTATTAAGCTAAAATAAGCTTAAGTTTTACTTATTAAAATATACTAAGTCACGTGATTTATAGTATAGTTTATTAGTTATAACATGTTAATTAAATAAACTACATGTTATATGATTTAATTAAATATAATCATGATTTAATTAAATTAAAGTGTATATGATACTTAGGTTAAAACATGTATTAATATTTATATTAATATAACCTAAGTCATAAAATTAATTAATTATATGTCATGTTTTAATAATTAATTAATTACTTTAGTCTAATTTTATAATAAAAATACTTAGGTTATAATCATGTATTATTATTAATAATAATAAACCTAAGTCCTGTTTTAATTAAATTAATTATATGACATGTTAAATTAATTTAATTAACTCGTAAATAAATAAACTTGTAAAATAAAATAATAAACCGAACCATGTATTATTTTATTAAAAACATGTCATGAACCGGACCCGTAAACCCGTGAACCGGCCCTAACCAAAATCCCACCACCGACCACCACCCACAGCCGTGGCGGCTGGTGGCTTCCCTGCCAACGGCGGCGGCTACTGCCGCTGTTGCGCCGTGGCTAGCCGCTGCTAGCTTCAAATATCCCACCGGCGCAAGCCGGTGGTCTCCCCTGCTGCCTCGCTGCTCCCCCCGTCCGACCCAAACGGCGCAAGCCGGTTGTGCTTGCTGCTGCGCCGAGACCCACACCGAGCCCATAGGGGTCTCGGTTGTGGTTTAAAAGGGACACCGAGAGTCCTTTGACTCTTGGTTGGGTGCCGAACCACAAACAAACCAAACAAACCCTTTTTCCCATGTTTATTTAATCCCATAACATGTTTTATTTAATGTTTTTAAGGATCTAACATAAAAACATAATTAAATAAAAAGATCAAAGATTAAGGTTTTATGTTTTACCTTGACGTGTGATTGAAAATAACATGAACACGAACCAAATAACAAAGACCCAAAAATAAAAATCGGATCCTCCTTGTCTTGATGTGTGTGCCGCGACTATGGGGTCCAAAGGAAGCTAGGGTTTTTAATTTTTCTGTAAAAATATTTTATGAAAACTCTGTAGTTTTAGTTTTCTTTAATTAAACCAAAAAGTGGGCTTGTGGGCCCCCTTTCTCTTGTGTGTGCCGTGGCTACAAGGGCCCACCAAGGGGAAACCCGTAGTTTTTGTGTTCTAATATTTTACGTGTTCCCGTGCTCGTATTTACAAGACATTATTATTAAATGTTCGTGTTATTATATATACTTGTACGTAGTCGTAATAATAATTACGTAATTACATAATAATATGCTCGTGATTATTTACATTCATGTTTTCATGTTCGTGATTATAATTATTGTTGGTAATAATTATCATGCATTAATACATACTTAATACTTATCGTGTAATAATACGTACGTAATTCTTGTAAGTAATATTCATGAGACATAAACATGTTATAAAAGGAAAGTTTTAATCATGTACGTATGATTATAAGTGTATTGTTCATGGTAAAAGCATGCGGGTTTTACAACTCTTCCCCCCTAAAAAGAATAATTCGTCCCTGAATTATAGATAACATAAACTGGAAAAGAGGAATATACCCGAATTCAAAACTTGAAATGAGGGTAAGAAGTCCGGATAGACTCCTCAGTCTCCCAAGTGGCTTCCTGCTCGGTATGATCCCTCCAAAGGATTTTGACGAATGGAAACGTCTTCCTCCTCATGACTCGTTCTTGTCTGTCAAGAACTCGTTCGGGTTCTTCTATAAAGGTAAGATCTTCACGAATCTGTTCCAGTGGATACTGAACCATGTGAAGGGGATGATACTTGTACCCTCTGAGTAAGGACACGTGGAAAACATCGTGAACATGAGAAAGCTGCGGAGGTAACGCTAAACGATAAGATACTTCACCGACTCGCTCAATGACATCAAACGGTCCGATGAATCGAGGACTGAGCTTCCCCTAGATTCCAAAACATCTAACACTACGTGCTGGCGATACCTTAAGAAAGACGTGATCTCCTACATTAAAATGTAAGTCCCTACGATGCTTGTCGGCATAACTCTTCTGACGTGATCGTGCCTCTTGTAATTTCTGCTTAGCTACAGCGACCTTCTCGTTGGTCAAACTCTATCATTTCTGGTCCTTCAAGTGTTCGCTCACCAACCAGATCCCAGCAGATTGGGGCGCGACACTTTCTGCCATACAACATCTCGAATGGAGCACACTTAATACTTGTGTGCCAACTGTTGTTGTATGCAAACTCTACCAAACAGATGTAATCGTCCCAATCTCCCGTCCATTCCAACGCATATGACCTCAACATGTCTTCTAATGTCTGAATCGTTCGCTCCGATTGCCCGTCTGTTTGAGGATGAAAAGCCGTGCTAAGCTTAAGTTTTGTCCCCCAAGCTTTCTGCAGACTCCTCCAAAATCGTGAAGTGAAACGAGGATCTCTGTCCGAGACGATGTTGGATGGAGCACCATGAAGTCTCATGATCTCCTTCTTGTAAGTATCGGTGAGTTTACTGACCGAATCTTCCTCGCGGATCGGTAAGAAATGAGCTGACTTAGTTAGTCGATCAACGATAACCCAAATTGCATCGTGCCTCCTATTTTTCTGTGGAAGACCGGTAACAAAATCCATGGTGATCTTGTCCCACTTCCACTCTGGAATATCTAACGGTTGTAGAAGACCGCTAGATCGCTGATGCTCGATCTTAACCTGTTGGTAGGTAAGACATTTGGAGACGTAAGTCGCAACATCCTTTTTCATACCACTCCACCAAAAGTATTGCTTGATGTCGTGGTACATCTTGGTCGAACCAGGATGAATAGAAAATGGGGAGCTATGAGCCTCAGCTAACAATGCTTCCTGGAGTTCTTGATCATCAGGAACACAAAGTCTCGTGCCCTGCCATAAGATACCGTCTTCGTCTACACGAAATTCTGTCTGCTTCTCCAAATTCTGAATTATCGCCCAGATTTCACCATCATCCTTCTGAGCTTCCTTGATCTTAGAGAGAAACTCAGGTTCTACTCTAAGATTAGCCTGTTGATCCCAAACTTAGATCGATTTAGCTTGTGTAAACGAGATTAAATCAAGTTAAACACGTAGATAAACTTTGTTGTGTATAAAACAATTTAAGTATTATGCGGAATTAATACTCAAACAAGAACACAAACAATTATAAAACAAACTTTCACTTGATTGATTAAAAAAAACTTGCATACAATGAAAGTGTTAAACGTATGAAAAACTTATATTGAAACAAAACCTAAAGGTCTTCTTTTATAGACTAAGAAGCCTTGTACAAGAGTCTACGTATCAGCTATTATAGGTAAAGATAAATATAGAAAATACATTGTTGATCATATCTTTACTAGTTACAAACTAGAAACATAATATGCGTAGACTAAGTCTTCTGTCAGTGCTTGACTTCATCCTATCAACACTTGTTTTGTCAACGCTTGTTTTCTTCTTATCAACGCTTGTTTTCTTCTTGTCAGCGTCTAAGTGTAATGGCTACATTTTATTCCCAACAATCCTCCCCTAAACTTGATATCTACTCTAGTAATCAAGTTTCAGAATAAAAACTAAGAACTAGGAGGATTCTTACAAATCTTATCATATTGGTAATAAACATGACTAATCAAATCTTTGGCCACGTCACTTGAATAGTCAATCTCCAGTTGTGTTGTCTTCATCTTTTCCAAAACTTCTTTGGACATGGGATACTCAGCATCTACAAGAAGATACTCAGCAAACTTTGTAGAACTCAAATAATACACACCAGCAGCTGAATACAAACGCCATTGAAGTCCACTGATATCATCCTCAAGATCCTTCCAAATAGGATCTTCTTCTTCTGGTGCACACATTCTCTTGAATGTTGACCAAAGCTTTATTCCAGTGACTGAAGTAGGTGCTTCAGTCTCATACTTGGCCATCAACAACCTCCAAAGGTCTGCCAAGTCTTCCCTATCCATACTTGCAAAGAGAGACATAAGAGTAGTAAATGTGTGTACCTCTTTCCCATATCTGCCAATCATCCAAAACCTACTTGCATCTTCTTCATAGCTAATGATAGGGTTTCTGGCATCAAGAGGTAACACTTGTACCATATCTGAAGCTTTCATGGGTGAGAGCTTAATGCTCCTTCTAATAACAGCTTCACTGGGATTCAATTTATCCATATCTTTAGGGAACTCAAGTGGAACTCCATTCTTCAAAGGCCTTAGAACAATCATTGCCTTTTGAATCTCCATCTCTTCAAAGGTTAATCCCTGCACTGTTGCCCAAATGGGATAAGCCTTATACTCCAACTCTTCAAAGATTAATCCCTGCAATTTCTGAAATGTCCATCCTATTTGATGACACCTGAGCAACATGTAATAAAGCTCCCTTCTATCTCTTTTCAGCAATGAGAAAACATTGCTAGCCTTATGCTTCAGAATTACCTTGCAGTCTCTTTGAACTCTTAGAAGAATCTCCAATCCCCAAATTTGATCTGAAATTGTCATATTTGGATTCTCCATAACCTTATCTTCCCAAGCATGGTACATCTGAGCAACTTTTGGCATATCATAATCTACCTGCAACTTTAACTCTCTAAGTTTCTCCCTTGCCAACTCATCACCATATTCAAGTCTTTCTGGTTGTTCAATTATCATAACACTTGAATCTGAACTCCCTTCATCACTTCCTTCTTGTTCCTTATAAGTAACTACAAATGGTGATTCACCAATCTTCTTCTTTTCTTGTTCCATAAGTTGTGCAGCCAACCTTGAATCAACTCTACTTGTGCTGCATCCTTTGGAACTTCTGTTTCTACCATAATTCCTTTACCCTTATCTAATGGATCAATGATGGGTAAAGATGATAATGGTACATGTGAAGACACTTCCTTAATAATAGTTGATGACTGGAATACATCAACCATATCTGCAGGTCTATCAACGTTCAAATCCTATGTATCAGCGCCCAACTTACTCTTGTCAGCGCTTGGTGTGTCAGCGTCCAAACTCTGCTTGTCAACGCTTACCTTATGCTTGTCATCGCTTCTTGTGAACTGCTCCAACATTGCTGTAAAGGATAAGTTCAAGTTTGTAGGAGTAACCAAAGATATATCAAAACCTGGTTGCTTCTTCAATTCAGTAAGAGCTTCAGCCACACCCAAAGATTCTCCATCATATGAGCCTTTGCCACTCAAATCAACAGGCTCTGTAGCAGCTTCATGTGAGCCTTTATCACTCAAATTAACAGGCTTTGTAGCAACTTCCTCCCCTTTGTAAGAATCCTCCCCTGATGTAAGGACTCTTGTCTGCCTTCTCCTAGATGCAGCAGTTTCCAAAACAACAATCCTCTCCCTCAATTGCTTTAGTTCATGGCCTTGTGTACTGACTGTTTGTACCATGTCTGCATTTTGCTTTTGCAAGCTAATGCAGACAGCCGTCAATTCCAACATTGTGTATGGTTCCAATCTGCCCTCTTCTAGAATGGGTATTTGACCTCCCAAATTAGAGTCATGGGGCATGGATGAGGTCTTAAAGATGTTAGGACTGGCTTGGCCTGCATCTAAGCGAGTACCAATAGTCCCAGCCTCATCCATAGCACCAACCACACTTGTGGTGGTGGTTCTCTCTGCAACATGGCTAGGACCATTAGAGGAGAACACTATAGTAGTTCTTGGGCGTTTTATCAACCTATATTCAGGGGGTGTAGAAGATGATGTGGATTGGGTGGTAGTTTGAAGGTTAAGGGGTGTTTGGGTCTGTGATGGAAAGGTGTCAACGTTTGGATTAGTAGTGTCAACGCCAACATTTAATGTGTCAGCGTTAAAGGATTCCTGGTCAAGTTCCATGTGTTGAGGTGAAGGTAAGGGATCTGGTATTGGGTCAAGTTGTGGTTGTGGGTCAGGTTGAGGTTGTGCTGCTGCAATAACAGCAAGCATAGCTTGGGTGAGGGGTAAGTCTCTGTGAGGGGGTGAGTTCATCTTACTAAAAATAGCTTTCTTTTTCATAGGGATCTCATAAAAATCATCATGATCCCTTGTGCAGTACCTTTGCTCATCAAAAATCATTTGTAAAAATCTGGGATAAGCCAAAGTCATCTTATTACCCTTGTTTTTACACATGCCATCAAAAATCAGTTTAGAAAAATTATATTTTTGCCCATTTGTAATGCACACAATTGCACTAGCAATTGATCTGTTAATTTCATTATGTGCAGTACATTTGGGACTCAAACATTGAAGAATGACATGTATTAAGTACTTCCAGGCTGGGGGGAATTCTTGTTTATGATATTTATTTAAAGTACCCTCTTCAGGGAAAGGATACCCCAAAGCCTGAAGTCCTTGTTCTATCTCATTAATGGGGAGAGTGGTTATACCATCTGCATCATTAAGATGCAAAGCCTGGAGAACCAAGGCTTCAGTAACCACCCAAGAACGCCCATGAACAATAGCTGTTAATGTAGTCACATTATTAAGCGTTGAGGAACTAACAGTGTTCCAAAACTGTTTAATATGAGTGATAGGGATGAGAGGAGCATGAGAAAGAGCATACCATAATGGAGATGCATTCAAATACGCCACCATCTGGGTGTATTGTGGAAACAGAGCATCATCAGCCTCCAAATAAGCAATCATATTGTGCTGACTTCTGAATCCCAATACCAAGTCACTTGGTTTAAACTTAGGCGCCATTGATGTAGAAAGCTATTTGTGAAAGATTATAAAAGATGAATTATAGGAGAAAGGTTGTTAGACAAGAATATAAGAGTACCCTGTTTAAAAAGTAGGAGCCAAATATATAGGAGTGATAGGCACATGTGATTGGTCAAAAATAAGGCAAGTATTTTCAAAATATAATGATGAAAATATTGAAAAGAAAATAAGTTATCTTGTGCATTAATTAAAAGTTATCAACTCCCAAAATTACGGCCTCAATTTTCGTCAAAAATAACAACTGGGTAGGACCCACTGAGTGTCAACGGTAAAAAATAACCCATCAACGTCCAACGGCTATATTCTTGTCAACGTTGGTAAAAGCCATGTCAACGTCTAAATTGGTCACAACAACGCTTGGAAATATATCTGTCAACGTCCAAAAATAAAAATAATAAAAATGAAAAAGGACCTTAACAAAGTAATTTATCCTAGTGAAGATAACCTATAAACTGAAAATTACTATAGGGCGGCAATCACTGTCCAATTATGCACACTTGCTTATGCAAGATAGACATAACAGTCCTCTAGTGTCCCTTGCTAACCAAAATTCTTAACAGTTAAGTTATCTCATAAAATCCCTTGTAACTCCCAGGTAAACCCAATATAAATCATACCTAAGTCTCCCAACAGACCATATCCAATTCTAGGCCAAAAAGGTCTTGGCAACATGCATAGTGTATCAACTTTGCATTTTATAGTGCCTCATGAGATAGAAAACTAACTCATACTCACCGGTGGACACAATCTAGAATTGTGATAAGAGTATTATAAGAATACCCAAAAAGTCCTAAAAGGTTCCTAAAACCTCCCCTTAAACTATGATACATAAGTTGCCAAATAATATGCATGTAAATAAAAATTTATGTCAAGATAGGAATATGAATATTTCAACCATCATCCATAAATTTAAACATGCTCCAATGATTTCTAATGATCCATAAGCAACTCTGTATCCAATGGTACAATGCCAACAACGCCTGCACACTTAGATCAAAAACAACAAAACTAACATGTTGTTACAACGTCACGATAACACTTATCAGCGTTAAGATAACCTTTGTCAGCGTTAGACAAATAAAGTGGAAAATCTAACTTCTCAAAAAGACCAATAACAATGCATATCCTGTACATACTTTTACAAGAAGATCCCAAAACACATAGTAAGTGAGATTGATCATTCCAATACTTGTTACCAAGTATTGAAATCTTCTAGTATCAAAAGGTTTAGTTAATAAATCAGACACATTTTCTTCTTTGTCAACCCTATCTGGTTGTATTAAACCCTTTTCAAAACAATCTCTTATAAAATGATGTATAATTTCTATGTGTTTTGTTTTAGAGTGATGTACAGGATTTTTAATAATGCATAAGGTGCTGCTATTGTCTACAAAAATCTTGGTATGCATGAAATTATACCCATAATCCAACAGCTGGTTCTGAATCCATAAGACTTGTCCACAACAAGCAACTGCTGCAACATACTCTGCTTCAGTTGTAAAATTGGCCACCACTGTTTGTTTCTTGCATTGCCAAGATATCAATCTACTCCCAAGAAACTGACATCCACCAGTTGTGGATTTTCTATCAAATTTGTCACCACGATAGTCACTGTCTGAATATGCAATAAGCTCCAATGGTGAATCTTTTGGATACCATAATCCCAGGTCTGGATAACATCTAAGGTATCTAAAGATTCTCTTGACAGCATGAAGATGACATTCTTTGGGAGTCACTTGATGACGTGCACATGCACACACAGCAAACATAATGTCAGGTCTTGAAGCTGTGAGATACATCAATGAACCAATCATTGATCTATAGTGCCTGACATCCACATCTTTTCCATCTCCAACTTTTCCCCAAGGGTGTTCTCTATCCATAGGAGTGCTAGCCCTTTTCTCATGGGGAGAAAAGCCAAATTTCTTCAAATTTTTTGCCACATATTTATCCTAAGAGATGAAGATACCATCTTCTTTCTGCTGAACTTGTAACCCTAGAAAGAAGTTCATCTCCCCCATTGCACTCATCTTGAATTTGTCTGTCATAAGCTTGGAAAAGTCTTCACTCATCTTTGGACTTGAAGATCCAAAGATGATATCATCCACATAAACCTGGACAAGTAAGAAATCCTTACCAGTCTTCTTTGTAAATAAGGTCTGGTCTATGGTGCCCCTTTTGAATCCATTTTCCACCAGATAGGTGGACAATGTGCCATACCATGCTCTTGGGGCTTGATGAAGTTCATACATAGCTTTCTTGACTCTATACACCTTGTCTGGATGTTCTGAATCTTCAAAACCAGGAGGCTGCATTACATAAACCTCCTCTACAATTTTGCCATAAAGAAAAGCACTCTTCACATCCATTTGATAGACTGTAAAGCCCATGCAGGAAGCATAGGCTAGAAAAATCCTTATAGCCTTAATCCTTGCAACTGGTGCAAAGACCTCCTCATAGTTTATCCCTTCCTCTTGTGTATAACCTTGAGCCACTAAACGTGCTTTGTTTCTGACCACAATGCCTCTTTCATCCTTCTTGTTTCTAAGAACCCATCTTGTCCTAATAGGTCTGACATGCCTGGGATAATCAACCAACTCCCAAACATACTGGATAGCAAATTGGTGAAACTCATCTTGCATTGCTTCCACCCAACTTGGTTCTTTGAGAGCATCAAAAATCTTCTTGGGTTCCTGTTGTGACAGAAAACAGGCAAACAAACATAGAACAAGAGGGGTATCACCCTTCTTGTGAATATTGGCAATAAATCCTCCAAGACTCTGATGAGATCTTCTAGTTTGAACAGGAGACATCACATCACCAATAATGAGAGAAGAAGGGTGATTTTTGATAGTAGAAGTAAGTACTCCTTCCTCAATAAGTGTGTTGTCCTCAATATCATCTTCCATGTTACCAATATCCTTTTCAGACTCTCTTCCATCAACATCTGAATGAACCTCTCCATTTCTGTTTGAAGGTTCACCTTGTTCAAAATTGGAAGAGAAAATATGGTCAAAAGAGCTGTCAACGCCTGAACCAAGGTTGTCAGCGTTTGAGCCATCAACGCTTGAATTTGTCTTGTCAGCGCCAGATTTTCCTTTATCAGCATCTGAAAGATCATGCATGTTGTTAACTGGTGATACTTGGGGACCACCATTTTCCTTTCCAGCAGTAGCAGCAGCAGCAAATGCATCTGTCCATATGGGAATAGTAACATACTCAAGTATGGGTGATGATTTGTCTGCTTGTGATCCAACCTCTTCATTAACCTGTGTACCTGAAACATCAACAACTGGTTCTTCCATAACATTTGAAGTTACCTTCACCATGTTTAGATTAGTAACAGGCATATAATTCAAAGTCCTAGATAGAGGTTCCAAGTCAAATAACCAATTTGGACCACTTTCAGGATCACTAGGTTTACTTTCTAAAAACCTAACATGTACCTTTTTAAGTATACGTTTTTCCTTCTTAAGGTAAACCCTATATCCTCTACTCTGCACTGAATAACCCATAAAGTAGCCTTCATCACCTTTAGCACTAAATTTACCTAAGGCATCACTAGTGTCCAACACAACTACATGACAACCAAAAGGTTTAAGAAAACCAATATTAGGTTTCCTTCCCCAAAGTAACTCATAAGGTGTTTTGTTATGAATCTTGTTGACTAATGCCCTATTCTGAACATAACAAGCTGTATTCACAGCCTCAGCCCAAAAAGCAATGGGAAAGTGAGCATCAGCCAACATAGTCTTGGCTGCTTCTATGAGGGTTCTATTCTTTCTCTCAGCTACCCCATTTTGTTGTGGGGTTCTGGCTACAATAAACTGTCTAGTAATCCCTTTCTTGGCACAAAAATCATCCAATAGCTTATTTCTAAACTCACCACCATTATCACTTCTAAGCATCTTAACCTCATTACCAGACTTCTTTTCAATTTGGGTAATAAAGTTAATTAAAGTATCAGCAGTATCACTTTTCAAAGCTAAAAATAAAGTCCAAGTAAACCTAGAAAAGTCATCAGTGATGACAAAACAGTAAGATTTACCATTTAAGCTTTCTATATTAGTTGGACCAAACAAGTCCATATGTAGCAAGTGAAGTGGTTTAGAACTATAGTGCACCTGTTTAGACTTAAATGAGACCTTGTGATGTTTGCCTTTAAGGAATGCAACACAAGAGTGGTCATTGTGGAAAGCCTTTTCAGGCAAACCATCAACCAAGCCATGTCTCACAAGTCTGTTTATATTTTTAAAATTAATGTGCCCTAATCTCCGGTGCCAAAGATTACTCTCATCAACTGAAGCCTTAGCATATAGACATGACAGATTATTATTCATCCTAATTCTATTAAGATTCACATTATAAATGTCCTTATGCCTAGGTGTTCTATAATCAATGAGTTTCTCATCTGGTATTTTAAAATCTTTGCTCAACACCAAGCATTCAGTATCAGTGAAAAGAACTTTATTTTTGTTATCACAGACTTGTGATACACTAAACAGATTATAGTCAAGTTCTTTTACCAGAAACACGTTTTCAAAACGCAAATTGTTGGTCAGAAGAGTTCCTTTGCCTGTGATAGTTCCATATTCGCCTCCAAAGTAAACTTTGTCACCATCCTTAATGGGAGTGAAGTTTGTGAGATAATCTTCTTTCCCAGTCATGTGTCTAGAGCATCCACTATCCCAATAGCCATAATCATTAACCTGTTTTTGAATGCCCTGCACATAAAGAAAACAAATTAGTTTTCTTTGGGAACCCAAGCCTGAACAGACTTGGATTCATTTGGTTGTTCAACAAGAACAGACTTAGTCCTCATAACAACCCCTTGTTCATCCCTTTTTGGATTAAACACCCAGTTAACCCCAATTGGTTTTGTTATGACCTTTGAAATATAATTAAATTTGTTACAGGTCATAGAAATCCCATTTGAATTAGGGTTTTGATCTTGCTTAGGTCTTCATGTCAAGCTAGAAGAAGCTTTAGACCCCTTTCCCTTTGGTTGCAAATATTTACCATTATTTGATCTGGCAGCGTTTCTGTCAGCATTTGATTTGGTCTTGTCAACGCTGACATTACCCTTGTCAGCGTTGAACATAGGGTTTGCTACAGGAACCCATTGTCTATTAGACCATGTATTGGTCTTCTGAAAAGGTCTTTGTCCAGAAGTATTAGACCCTTTAGTAATGAATGGGGTTGGTCTAACAACTTGTGAACTTTGCTGAACAAAAGTTTTGGGTTTGACAGTGTTTGACTTTTTGTCAGCGTTGACCTTTGAAGCATTGACACACTTATAGGATAAATGTGAAAAGCTACCACAAGTATAACAGGATTTTCTAGACATAACTCTAGGTCTAGAGGAAAAGAAACCTGTTCCATTATCACTAATTTGGTTTTTTGGTGACCTAGGTTTTCTATACATTTCTGCATATTTAATACTAGGTTTTCTAACAACGTTTAAGCCAAGGTCAACAGTCTTGCCAGTGGTTGGGTTTGTCACTTTGATGGGTGTAGACTCATTTGGGCTATTACTAAGCATGCCACCCTTAACAAACAAGGTAGGGTTAGCTTTCTTCCATTGGTCCAAATCAGTCAACTTCTGCCTATATTCCTCTACTGGGGTAAGAGCTCTTGGTGGAGGAATAAATTCCTCTTCTTGGAGTTCTGGTAAACCAGTCCAAGATAAGTCCTTTCTTTGGACACCATAGAAGTCCCCAGCATGTGGTGGAACACGAGCATACTCTTTCATCCCAATCCCAGTCATATCCCTATAATCCCTTTGTTCACTAACATATTTTTCTAGGGTTTGTGAGGCTTTATCAAATCTCTGAATTTTAAGGTCTACATTATCCTTATTTTTGATAGCCTCATCTAACTTAACCTGTAATTCAGCATTGACTCTCTCCATGATGTTTCTAATATCAATACTAGAATTTAAATCATGTTTTAAGATATTGATTTGATCTTTTAGGTCAAGCTCCATTTTCTTATACTCAGCTACAGTTTTTTTAGTTTGAGTAAAAGCAAGTTTATAGTTAGACAACTTGCATCTTTCATTAACCACATTTGTTGTCAATTTTAAAACTTCTTTGTTAAGTTTTTCAGTATTTAGACGACAACCCTTACTACAAAATGCATCATCATATACCTCATTGTCTGATGAAAATGAGGAGTGTGCCATGATAGCATAGTGAACATGCTCTTCTTCTTCCTTTTCTGCAACCAAAGCTTTGTTCTCTTCCTCATCCTTAGCCAAATAGCTCAAATCCCATCCAACACCATCAATTTCTTGCATTGCAACCATGGCTTTGGAATCCTGAGCCTTGATGATTTGGATTGAGGGTTTTCCAGCATCAGATCTTCTTGGAGATCTGCATTCTCTCATTAAGTGTCCCATACGATGACAATTGTAACACTCAACGTTAGATTTATCAAATCCAACAGTGTCCTTAGCATTAAAAGTCATCTTCTTCTTGAATCTTCTATTCCATCTGTTTGCTCCTATACTTGCAAGAGCCATATTCCACTTGATGTCCATCTCCTCCAAATGTTCATCACTAATTTGCTCAAGGTCCTCATATGTAATCACTGAACCATTGGGCAATGAAGCAATGTATGCACACACAGTATCTAGATCAATACCAGCAGGCTTAACTCTTGGTGAGTCAACTTTGTATGTGTCAGCGTCTGAATGTGAGGCGTTGACAGGATATGATCCAGCATTGACACAAGTTGATCCAGTAACGGGGTGCATGTATGACTCCTTTTGATCAAATTGACCTTCACTATGTGAGAAGAAGGCCATGTTTCCATTGGTAGACTTGCTTCCATGATACAAAAGAGTTTCATTCTCCACCAACCTCAGTTTGTTGTAAACATCATCAAAAGTAGAACTTTTGTGAGTGTTATTAGCAATTATAAATCTTGCTTCAATCTTCCATGCATCACCTAGACTTTTAAGAAAAGTGGCGATAATATCAACATCACCAAGCACTATTCCCATGAAGGACAGCTTGCTTGTAATGTCAAGAAGTCTGCTTCTCACATTACTTAGCTTCTCATTAGGTTGAGCTTTAAAAACAGCATACTCATGCAAGAGCTGCTTCTTTTTCTCTTGCACAGTATTAGCATTACCACCATAAGCAACTTCAAGAGCTGCCCAAAGATCTTTTGCAGACTCATAGCTTCTATATTTGTGCTTATTTTCTTGTCCCAAAGAGAGTTTCAGAATGCTTAAGGTTTTCATGTCACACCTTCTCTTTGCTATGTCCTCAATTGAGACAGCTCTATCATCTTCAGGTTTTTCTCTTCTATCCTCTTCAGTAGAGCCTTGAACATTTGTTCTTTGTAAGATAGCAGCTGCAATCTTTTGAGCTTTATTGAATGTGTTTCCATATTCAATAATTTCCCATAGGGTGTAGTCATGGATTTGTAGGTACTGCTCAAAGTTAAACTTCCAAAACTCAAAATTGTCTGGGTCTAGCATGTGAATCTTGATGTTGGGGGTTGAGGAGGAGGAGGAGTTTACTTCTGGGGTAGACATGATGTTTTTAGGGTTTTGTGAAAATTAGGGTTTTTGGCGATTTAGGGTTCTTGTGTTCTTTAGATCAAAGTTTCTCAACAAGCTCTGATACCACTTGTTGATCCCAAACTTAGATCGATTTAGCTTGTGTAAACGAGATTAAATCAAGTTAAACATGTAGAGAAACTTTGTTGTGTATAAAACATTTTATGTATTATGCGGAATTAATACTCAAACAAGAACACAAAAAATTATAAAACAAACTTTCACTTGATTGATTAAAACAAACTTGCATACAAGGAAAGTGTTAAACGTATGAAAAACTTATATTGAAACAAAACCTAAAGGTCTTATTTTATAGACTAAGAAGCTTTGTACAAGAGTATACGTATCAGCTATTATAGGTAAAGATAAATATAGAAAATACATTGTTGATCATATCTTTACTAGAAACAAACTAGAAACATAATACGCGTAGACTAAGTCTTCTATCAGTGCTTGACTTCATCTTATCAACACTTGACATCTTCCTATCAACGCTTGTTCTGTCAACGCTTGTTTTCTTCTTATCAACGCTTGTTTTCTTCATGTCAGCGTCCAAGTGTACTGGCTACATTTTATTCCCAACATAGCCCAGTAACCATGTTGTCCACGCACAATGATCTCAATGTCTAGTCACTCCAGGTGTCTTATAATTTCCTCCTCAATTTTAATGCCGTTTATCATTCTAGACTTCCTACTAAGTGCATCTGTCACTACATTCGCCTTGCCGGGATGATACTGCAGATTAATGTCATAATCCTTCAACAGCTCTAACCATCTCCTCTGTCTCATGTTCAATTCACGTTGAGTGAATATGTACTTCTAACTCTTGTGGTCCGTGAAGATATCACATGATTCTCCATACAAGTAGTGCCTCCATATCTTCAATGCAAACACGACTGCTGCAAGTTCCAAGTCATGCGTAGGGTAATTTTTCTCATAGGGCTTAAGCTACCGTGAAGCTTATACGATCACTTTCCCATGTTGCATGAGAACACAGCCAAGTCCCTTTCCTGAAGCATCACTGTATATTTGAAATCCACCTGTACCAGATGGGAGAGTAAGAATCGGTGCAGATACTAACTTCTGCTTTAGGTCTTCAAAGCTTTTCTCTCTTTCTTCAGTCCCGACGAATTTCTCCCCTTTCCGCATCAGTTTGGTCAATGGTAGTGCTAAACGGGAAAATTTCTCTACGAACCTACGGTGTAACCAACTAAGCCCAGGAAACTGTAAACCTCATTCGCTGATGTCGGTCTTGGCCACTTGGTAATAGCCTCAACCTTTGCTGGATCTATGGTGATTCCTTTTGCTGATACAATGTGACCTAAGAACGCCACCTTGTCTAACCAGAACTCACACTTGGAGAATTTAGCATACAGCTGCTTCTGGCGAAGAATCTGTAACACTGTACGAAGATGGTCTTCGTGTTCCTCCTTAGATTTAGAGAATATCAGGATGTCGTCAATGAAGACAATGACGAACTTTTCCAGAAATTCATGGAAGATTCTGTTCATCAGATCCGTGAAAACAGCTGGAGCATTGGTAAGGCCAAATGGCATGACTACAAATTCGTAGTGCCCATAGCGTGTACGGAAAGCAGTCTTGGCGATGTCCTGCTCTTTAACCCGTAGCTGATGATAGCCCGACCTCAGATCAATTTTGGAGAAATGTTTGGCCCCTTGGAGTTGGTCAAACAGATCATCAATGTGTGGTAGAGGATACCTATTCCTGATGATGATCTTGTTGAGTTCGCGATAATCTATGCAAAGATGCATACTGCCGTCCTTCTTCTTCACGAATAAGACCGATGCTCCCCATGGAGATGTGATCGGTCGAATGAAGCCTCGTTCTAGAAGTTCTTGTAATTGGTCCTTCAGCTCCTTCAACTCTATGGGAGCCATGCGATAAGGAGCCTTGGAAATCGGCTCAGCTCCTGGGATGAGCTCGATATTAAACTCTACTTCACGTGCAGGTGGTATGCCCCGAAGTTCTTCTTGAAATATGTCTAGAAATTCTGACACTATTGGCTGATTCTGAATTGATGGAGATTCGGCATCCATGTCATGAACAATAGCTAGATAGCCCTCGCAACCATGTGAAAGTAATGCACGTGCTTGCAGGGTTGATATGATTTGTACAGACCTTCCGGGTACGAACCCGTTGTGAATGTACTCTGGTGCATTAACATCACCGAAGATGACCCGATATGTATGACAATCTATGGTGGCATGATGTTTGGATAGCCAGTCCATGCCCAATATCATGTCAAAATAATTCATGTCCAGCGGAAGTGCGTCAATAGGACGAATCTTGTCGGTCAAACTCTAGGGGAAGGCTCTTGTACACATGGGTTATGCGTACAGAGTCTCTTAAAGGCGTGGAAATGTTTAGTACATTCTCTAATGGCATAGGGGATATCCTAACATTCTTAGCATAGGCAGTAGCAATGACCGAATGAGTAGCACCCGTGTCAAATAAAACACATGCAGCTTGACCATACATATACAAGATTCCAGTGATGGTACATGTAGACTTGTTGGCCTGATCGCAAGAAGTCATGTAAACGCGTCCACTAGTAGGAGGCGGCTTAGAATCAGCATGTACAAATGTGCCCTCCATCTCGCCCTTGCGACAGTCCTTCATGCGATGACCAGTAAGGCCACACTTGTAGCATGCGTCACTGTTGCGGTGACATGGCCCTGGGTGCCTACGGCTGCAGGTAGTGCAAAGAGGATGAGTATACCCTCCAGCAGGTGCCCTTGTTGGCTGAGAGCCAGTAATAGCTGGACGGTTAGGCTGTGAACCCCTTTGGTTCTGGTCCCTCCCGTTACCATGATTCCTGGTAGAAGATTGCTAATGTGTCAGAATTATGAACTATCACATGTAACATAAGGAATTGAGTAAGTGTAAGGACCTGCTGATGTTGAAGTTTCTAGCGTTGTTACGGTAATTATCATTACCGCCACGCCTATCCGTAGCAGAATGGTCTTAAGTCTGACCGTTTCCCTTGGGCTGAGTAGGCTGTTGCTGAGTAGCCGGCTAAGACCGGTCCCCAGTCTTCTGCCTGGAAGATGCAGTTTAAAATAGATATAAATATTGACATATACTGAAAGAATACGGTTTGGTCACCGCTGAATAACGAATGTTTACCTTTTCTCGGGTCTCTTGACTTCCCCGAACTCTTCTCTTTCTTGCAGCATCTCCAGCTTACGTGCTGCATCGGCCACTTGTACCACCGTGTTGAACGTAGAACACACCAAGTTGTTGGTGGCCGATGTACGAAGAGCCCACCGGAAGTGGTATGCTTGCTCTTCGGCAGTACCTGCTGCTGCGCCAAGAAAACCAGCCAAACGAAGAAAGCACTGCATGAGCTCGTTGCTGTTCTCCCCAGCTCTCTGCCTGATTCCATGGTACTCCCTCTTCAGCTTGTCTTGCTCAGCCTTGGGAAAGAACTGTCCCATCACTAACTCCCTGAACTGAGCCCAAGTCAAACCAGCCACCCAATCATCACCTCCCTCAGACTGCTTGAGTACCTTCCACCATCCTAGCACATCACCTTCGAACCTGTAACAAGCCAACCTTGATTTGAAGACGGGGTCACATCCCATTGCGTCGAAGATCTTCTCAATGTGAGCCAACTAGCTTTCAGCTTCACTGGGGCTATCCATTTTCTCGAAGGATCGAGAGCGTTGCTTGTTGAATCTCTCCAGCCATGTGACCAATGTTGCCGGAGGAGCAGGAGGAGGTACTGGGTGCTATTTCTGATTGTTGGCAGCCGCACCTCAGCTCTGATTTCGTTCCTCAGCTGAGGAAGCAAGCTTGCATCGCAGCTTGGACTGCTGCATTGAGCTATTCCTGCTCGTGTGTGAGAACCATCTGACAGTATAACATAAAAACACATGATTAAACTGATCCAAACATAAAATATATACATGAAAAAAATTTATACCAATAAATCATGAGAAAAATTTTATGCAGGAAAACTAGTATATGAATGTATGATGCAGTTTTATGAAAACTTTTATATGCGCGAGAGTGAACGCCTATGGTCAGTTAACTCAAAACAAAGACATGGCAAGGGGACGTCAATGGGTCGGTCCCAAAGTTAAAAGTTTCGATAAAAGCACATGCGACTAAATAGGGCCAGTCCTGTACCAACCATTACTTAGTCATAAACCTGCGACAATGACATATATATGAATGCATGAAAACAATGAATGCATGAAAACCGACTGTCAGTTCTAGGAAGACAATAGTGACTACCCACTAATCACAGGTCGTGTTTTGAGAGCCTACAGGTCGAAGCCCTGGCTTTGATACCATAATTGTAACACCCCATTTTGGTAAATGGAATGTCACGCGTGATTATGGCGTGTCATCAAAGCATACAAGGATAAATGTCTTAAACATATACCATAAAGGAAATACCGGAAACAAACATCGGTACCCCAAAGTAAAAGATCATCACACACAAACATAAGTACTGTAAAGGAAAATTACTAAACAATGTCCATGGAAATAAGTAGCAAAATGTATGATGATATGCATAAAGTAATGAAGGCTAGTAAGCTTCCAATCCATATGCACCTACGCTTAGAGTCTACGAGCGCCCTTGAGTACCTGCCGTTTTAGGAAACATGAAAGGAAAATGGCTGATCATAACGCTCAATGCGCGGATATACAAGCATAGCATGAATAATATAAACATATACAACATATAGCAGCGGAATTGATTAAGTCCTGGAAAACCTAGTATAACTTAGTAAAAATGGTTTTATAGTTTGAAAAGCCTTATGTTTATCTTATGAAAACTGTTTAACATGTTAACCATTAGCCAATATAGGTCATGAAATATCAACGTGCATGAATACTTGGAGGGGTGACCTCATCATGCAATTAGAGGGGTTGCCTCTAATTAATATAAGTTTGGGTAGGAGGGATCAGCTCCTTGTGAATGATGCAAGGAACACACCACGTTCACCTGAATAATCTGTTAAAAACATATAACCTAGGATGCACCCATACGCCCCACATGATAATATAATAATATGGCCAAAAGCTGAAAGGGACGCCACGAGCTATCACTCCGCCGTGGTGAAGACATAACACTGGTGCCTCCAGTGTTATGGTTATGGTACCTCCATAACTAGGTGAAACTGGTCATGCATGTATATGGCTTAGGCATTTAGTTAAATATAAGCAAATCAAAACATATGAAACACATACTAGGAAAACAATTGGCTACATACGGGGAATCCTAATAAGGAAAGAAAGTCCATACTGAAAGGACGGAGAATCTGTACCTTGTGTCCAGTGAACGAAGAACATGAACGAAAGAGAGTCCTACTTCGATCTCACTAACGCTACATAAATAGTGTACGTGTATAAGTATTCTGATCACTGAGTGCGTAACTGATTTTATATCATGTCTTAGCTTGTTTTATATGTTCATGTCTTGTTTTACTGATTTTAACGTTATGCTGTGTTTATCATGTATTCTGTATATTCTGATTAAGTATTACTTGTATTTCTTATATTATTATACTTGTTGTGTAATAATAAGTAACTTTCTAAAAATAGCAGGTTTCCTAAAAAAGAAAGTTTCCAAAAATAGAAAGTTTCCAAAAATAGATTAACTGCTTAAAAAAGATAAGTTTCTAAAAATAGAAAGTTTCCATAAACAGATTAACTACTTAAAATAGATAAGTTTCTAAAAATAGAAAGTTTCCATATTTAGAAATAAGCTGGATTATTAAGCTAAAATAAGCTTAAGTTTTACTGATTAAAATATACTAAGTCACGTGATGTATAGTATAGTTTATTAATTATAACATGTTAATTAAATAAAATATATGTTATATGATTTAATTAAATATAATCATGATTTAATTAAATTAAAGTGTATATGATACTTAGATTAAAACATGTATTAATATTTATATTAATATAACCTAAGCATGGAAAATAATTAATTATATGTCATGTTTTAATAATTAACTAATTACTTTAGTCTAATTTCATAATAAAAATACTTAGGTTATAATCATGTATTATTAATAATAATAATAAACCTAAGTCATGTTTTAATTAAATAAATTATATGACATGTTAAATTAATTTAATTAACTTGTAAATAAATAAACTTGTATAATAAAATAATAAACCGAACCATGTATTATTTTATTAAAAACATATCATGAACCGGACCTGTAAACCCGTGAACCAGCCCGAACCAAAACCCCACCACCAACCACCACCCACAGTGGCGGCTGCGGCGGCGGCTGGTGGCTGCCCTGCCAACGGCGGCGGCTGCTGCCACTGTTGCGCCGTGGCTAGCCGCTGCTAGCTTCGAAGATCCCACTGGCGCAAGCCGGTGGTCTCCCCTGCTGCCTCGCTGCTCCCCTTATCCGACGCAAACAGCCACCGGCGCAAGCCGGTGGTGCTTGCTGCTGCGCCGAGACCCAGACCGAGCCCCATAGGGGTCTCGGTTGTGGTTTAAAAAGGACACCGAGAGTCCTTTGACTCTCGGTTGGCTGCCGAACCACAAACAAACCAAGCAAACCCTTTTTCCCATGTTTATTTAATCCGATAACATGTTTTATTTAATTGTTTTAAGGATCTAACATAAAAACATAATTAAATAAAAAGATCAAAAATTAAGGTTTTATGTTTTACCTTGATGTGTGATTGAAAATAACACGAACACGAACCAAATAACAAAGATCCAAAAATCAAAATCGAATCCTCCTTGTCTTGATGTGTGTGTCGCGGCTATGTGGTCCAAAGGAAGCTAGGGTTTTTAATTTTTCTGTAAAAATATTTTATGAAAACTCTATAGTTTTAGTTTTCTTTAATTAAACCAAAAAGTGGGCTTGTGGGCCCCCTTTCTCTTGTGTGTGCCGCGGCTACAAGGGCCCACCAAGGGGAAACCCTTAGTTTTCGTGTTCTAATATTTTACTTATTCCCGTGCTCGTATTTACGTGACATTATTATTAAATGTTCGTGTTATTATATATACTTGTACATAGTCGTAATAATAATTACGTAATTACATAATAATATGCTCGTGATTATTTATGTTCATGTTTTCATGTTCGTGATTATAATTATTGTTGGTAATAATTATCATGCATTAATACATACTTAATACTTATCGCGTAATAATAGGTACGTAATTCTTGTAATTAATATTCGTGAGACGTAAACATGTTATAAAAGGAAAGTTTTAATCATGTACGTACGATTATAAGTGTACTGTTCATGGTAAAAGCATGCGGGTTTTACACATTTCTTCTTCACCTTCACCACCCCTTGCTCCATGCAAGACAAACTCAACCCATGGTACTAACCATTCACATGGTTCTACCTCCTCTTCATTCCAATCAAGAATTAATGATCTTTCTTCACCTTTTACCCCTAGTCCTCCTTTGGATGGGATTTCTCAACCACAACCTGTACAAAGCATTCCCTTTGTACTTGAGCCTTTGGTTACCTCTCCTTTCACTCCACCAAATTCTCCCATCTGACCCTTAGACACTATGCCTCCACCACCTCCTACACCCTCTAACACTAATGCTCCTATTTTGGGCATTCCTATTCCCCACTTCATGGGTGATCCTTACTTCTTAGGGTTCCTAGAAGCTCATGGTACAAATTTCCTATGTTGTCTCTATAATAACTACATCCTTCAAAACCTAAGGTTGGAGATGCTTGGTCTTCATAGAAGGTTGCATGATTTCTTGCTTGCCTTGTTCTCCATGCCTCCTCCTAGGAGATGAATGATGGTTTTCAAAATAACATACTTGTTAAAGAAGGTCAAGCTAAATAGGACTATGAATTCAAGACCTAGTTTTAGCTATCTTTGTAGTAGTTAATTGTCTTCTAATTTCTTGTATTTCCTTTCTTTTCTCTCATGATTTTCTCATGTGGATGATTTATGGATTTTGTTTTTATGTGTTTTAATCTATGTGATCACATTAAACAACTTCAATTTATTTAAAATTGAACCTAAATTTATCACAACCTCTAAAAACTTGACTTGAAATTGGACCAAAATGTTATCTACATATTTTGTCACCCTTTGTCAAGACATTCTTTGTGAATGTGTTGCTTTTATGAAACCTTATCGATATGGAACCGCATGCTATTTTAAGGAACCGCGCACAGTAAAGCCGTTCTTGGCTTTTTTTGGTCTTTCTTCTTTGACCACTGTCTTGGTTAAGATTCTTTGTTTACCCAATTTGGCTAAACATTTCCTAAAACCTTTCTTTTTCATTTTAAATCTTTGCCTTGTCTATATTCTTTAAATTATTCTCTTTTGGGAGTTCTTATCTTCATCCCTCATAATGCCTAATTCTTCCTTTCCTAACCTTGACATTTCTTTGTCACAAACTTCTCAACCTAAAGCTTCTTCTTTTAAGCTTTCAAAGAAACCGAAAATCCTGTTAAACCCGTTTGGATAAAAAAGAACAAGAATCCTAATGATTCTTCTTCTCCAAAATCCTCCAAGAATTCCTCTTTCTCTCCGATTCAATATTGGAATGAGACTTACTCTATGTTAATGCAATGATGCCTAAAAACGTTACTTGCATTTTCGGTCTCACTTTGTTTTGATTACGACAATATGTAAAAACAAGCATTTTGATAACGCCTAAATTCAACATGTTTTTAGGAGCGTTATCCGTACTTTTGTACATGTATATTGGTTAATTATATGATGATTTTGTGCATATTTGTGTCCAATTGTGTTTGCAAGTCTTTGTGTAGCCAATTGCAGGAATGGAGTATAAAACAACATAAAAATGAAGAATTGTACGAGTACGAAGAATCCTAGTCAAGTTCAAGACCCGTGTACAAGTTACAAGCCTTTGAAGATCAATTTCGGGTGCAAGAACAAGTATTTCTAAGGAGCAAATAAAGATATTCAGCATGAAAGTTGCCACCATCAACATACATCCAACTTGCCACTGGCAAGAGTGAAGTTGCCACCATCACATGGAAGTTAATTTGCCTCCACCATCAAATGGGAGTTGATTTTCCTCCATCATGAGTGAAGTTGCCTCCAACATTTGTCTAGGCAAAAATGTGTCTACATTCATGCAAGACTTCACAAGAAGTTTCTAGACATGCTTTGGCTCCAAGTATTTGTCTTTGGCTCCAAGACATGCATTCACTCCATGCCATCAACTAGCTTATAAATAAGACCCTTGGGGTCATGTAACCATAGAATTCTTAATACCTTTCAATCGTTTTCTCATTACTACATCAAATAAACTCTCTCATCCTTGTCCAAACTCCCATTCCCGGATTTGAACAAGGTGGTGCTAGAAAAGTCAGTTTTTGAGTCCGATAAGCAAAGTTATCATCACAAAACTCTTAGGGATCATTACCCTAATCATTAGTAACATTTTTCCAAGACTCTTGATTATGACTTATAATACTTTTATTTTTGAGTTCATTTCATCATTTGTTATGAGTAGCTAAGTTTCATTCTACACTTGGTAGGATGATGTTTGTAGTATGAAGTGATGGTTGTGATTGTGATTTATGTTTAATTCAATGTCAAGCTTTCCTATGATCCATTGATGTTTATGTTTCATGTGACAATTGTTATCAAAATTTAATTTGTTGGTAAAGATTTCATAGGTCGAAAGGGTTATTTTCTATCAACAAGTCATAGCTGGTTTGTCTATGATTGGCTATCTTTTGTATTGATCATTTCTTAAGAAGTTTTGATTATCAAGAAACATAATTATAAGTGTTAGAAAATTCGTGAAACGACCATGAATCGAATGTGTTGAAATTGGATTAAGTCTTGAATTCAGTGATTGAGTCTAATGCTTGTTTTCTTTAACCAAGGTCTTGACGAAGATTAAAGCTTTTGAAAAAAATTGATTGGATTATCCATCTAATTATCATAATCATATGTTAACGTGTCATCACAATCATACCATCACGAATTCTCAAACTAGTCGTTACCAAGTGTACCTTTAATCATATTATTTATCTCATTATATTTACTTGTTATTTGTTTGTCAACAATTGCTACAATCAACGATTATAGTTTCATTTTAGAATAATCATAGGTTTTCCAAATCCCCGTGAACGATCTCGGTATTACCACATAAAAGCTATACACAAACGAAAGGGTTATACTTTCCCGTGCGTTTTTAGTCAATCCGGTAATTCGTGTTTATAAATTTAAAACTTGTTACCAACACCACGCATCAAGTTTTTGGCGCTGCTACCGGGGATTTGATTGTGTTCTTAGTTCCAAAATAATCCTATAATCAAACTCATTGTAGTGTCCTCATTGCAAACAAACCCAAAAATCAAAAGTAAAAAAGAAAAAAAAAGAAAAAAAAATTCTGTCAAGAGAGCATTGCCACCGACAACACTCTCCTGCCGCCGGCAACCAACAAACAGAAGCCCCTTTTCCGTCCGGCAAGGAGCTCCTGCCGCCAGCACACGACAAACAGAAGACCATTTGCCGTCCGGCAAGGCCTGTTTGCCGCCGGCAAGTTCCCAGAATCTAAAAAAAATTTGTTTTTAATTTGTTTGGTTTATTTAATTTCCTATTTACTTATTTTCTTATTAGTTATCTTTTGTTTGTTTTTTTACTTGTAATCCTATTCAAAAGTCGTTCAAGACTTGAATGAACACACGTTCTTCCGGTCAAGAATTGCTGAGTCCATACACCGATCCCGAACGTTATATTCACCAATCTCGAAAAAAAACCCCGCAAGAAACACCCCTTTGTTTCTTTTGAAAACCGAATCTCAAAAACCAAAAAACCACCATTTGATCATCTCTTAGACGCCTTTGTCGTCTATAACCCATTTAACAATCTACCATTTCCAATGGCCGACAATCAATCAATGTGGGCAGCCAACCGAGTAGTAGCACCTACCCCCGAGGCTGCTATTGTTCAAGTTGAGCTTGGAGAAAACTTTACCGTGAAAGGTCATCACCTTTCAATGATCAAAGACCGCCAATTTGACGCCCGTACGCGAGCCGATCCACATAAGCACATATCTGAATTCATAGAAATATGTGGCATGTTCCGTTATGGAGCCGACGTCGATGGAGACGCCATAAAACTCAAACTCTTCCCATCATCTCTATCCGGAGATGCAAGAGTTTGGTACAACGAATTGACGCCCGGTACCATTGAAACATGGGAACAAATGAGAACCGCTTTTGTTAGCCGTTTCTTTCCACCCGCCATGTACGAAAGACTCATGGGAGAAATCTGAGGTTTCACCCAACTTCCACAAGAAACACTCATTGATGCGTAGAACCGAATGAAAGACCTACTTCGTAGTTGTCATGGACATGGTTTACTAAAAGGAACCATCATCCAAATCTTTTATCATGGTCTCAATGAACCGACACAAGCAATCCTTGATGCCGGTGGACTCTTTCTCTATAAGACTCCCAACGAAGCATATCAATTGCTCAAGGACTGAGTTCTCTTAAAACTCGATTGGTCCAAAGATAACCGAACCAAACCTTTCAAGAAAACCGTTGCTTTCGTTGAAAGTAACAAAAATTCCAAACTCATGGAAAAGATGGACGCTCTCACATCTAAATTCGACTCGCAATTCAAAACCATCAAAGACGAAATGAAGGAGATGCGAGGCGAATGTACTCTTTGCGGAGGACCACACCCATCCACGGTGTGTGATGATACACCAATAAGAGAACCGCCACAAGAAGCAAACTACGCCCAAGGAGGATACCGAGGAAGTGGTTATCGAGGTAACTACTACGGTAGAAATCCCGGCATATGGCGTGAGTATCCCAAAAACGAAAATTGTAACTCACAACCCCGTGAGAACGATAATTCCGGTCCATCAAACGAAAAGAAACCCGAAGAGTCGACCCTAGAGAAAACGTTGTTAGCTTTCATAGAATCTCAAAAATCGACAAACACGTTCATTAAGAACCAATTCTTCGATCTCAAAGCCAACGTTGAAAGAGGACAAAGACACCACACCGCAACCATTAATGATCTCGAAACCAAACTCGGTCGAATCACCGATCAATTAGCCAATCGACCAAGTGGGTCGCTACCAAGCAACAGTCAAACAAACCCAAAACCATCTACGGATAAACCGTACCGCCCACCACCCGCCCGTAATGAACATGTGAATGCTGTGTTCACAAGAAGTGGGCTGAGTTATGATCCACCACAAAACCCGAACACCAATGCTTCCACTTTCGCCGATGAAAGTGAAGACGAGGCCGATGAGCCCGATAAGGAAGAAACCGTTCCTCCTTCCAAACCCAAACCAAAACAAACCACACCCATTCCAATACCAACACCGAAGGCGTATACACCAAAAATTCCGTAACCTCAACACCTACGAAAAGAAAAGATGGAGGCTCGTAATGCCAAAATCCTTAAGATGATCAAGGAAGTTAAGATCAACGTTCCACTTGTTGATATCTTAACCGGCATGCCCAACTATGGGAAATTCCTCAAAGATCTTGTAAGCAACCATAGTAAGACGGAGCAAATCTCTGCTGTGTTTTTGAATGAAGAATGTTCTGCAGCCTTGTAAAGCAAACTTCCACCAAAGCTCGGAGATCCGGGAAGCTTTCTCATACCATGCACCCTAAGCAACAATACCGAATGTCACGCCTTGGCCGATCTAGGCGCAAGTATCAATCTTATGCCATACTCATTATACACGAATCATTCAAACAATACTTTGAAACCTACGAGTATGAGTATACGTTTGGCTAACCACACCTACCAATATCCCATTGGGATATCCGAGAACATGCTTGTTCAAGTTGGCACATTCATATTTCCCGCCGACTTCGTAATCCTTGAGATGGAGGAAGACCATCAAGTCCCTCTCATTTTAGGACGACCATTCTTGCACACCGCCGATGCTATCATTCGTATGAAGAATAAAGTACTCAACCTTGGAGTTGGTGACGATCGAGTCACATTCTTAGTCGATAAAGCTATACAACACTCCCATTCCAATGATGACACATGCTTCCGCGTGGATTTTATCGATGAAATAACGGAAGAAGAGTTGGACACATCGCTTGATGACAACGCACCATTCCAAACAACTTCGGAAAAGATTAGCTATATCGATCGTGATCATGAATTCGAAGAATTCATGGCCGTTGATTCCGAATTAACTCTCGAAGAAGAGGAAAACAAGCCGTTTGAGGTTTTGCCTTCGAAATCGAACTTTATAATTCACAAATCTATTCATGATCCACCGACGGATCTTGAGTTGAAACCTCTTCCCGAACATCTCGAATACGCTTATCTAGAGAAGGACTCACTCCTTCCGGTGATTATCTCAGCCAAGCTCGAGGAAGATCAAAAGAAACGTCTCGTTTGTATGCTCAAAAACCACAAAGAAGCGTTTGCTTGGAAAACATCCGATATACTGGGTATTAGCCCAAATTTTTGCAAACACAAGATCAATCTCGAAGACGATGCCAAACCCATTATTGAGAGGCAACGTCGACTTAACCCAAACATGAAGGAGATAGTAAAAGCCGAAATCATCAAACTCCTTGAGGCAGGAATCATCTATGCCATAGAAGATAGTCCTTGGGTTAGTCCTATTCATTGCGTTCCTAAAAAAGGAGGAATGACTGTTGTGACCAACGAAAATAACGAACTTGTTCCTACAAGAACCGTTATCGGTTGGCGTGTGTGTATTGATTACCGCAAATTGAACAATGCCACACAAAAATATCATTTTCCACTACCATTCATGGACCAAATGTTGGAAAGACTAGCGGGGAACAAATTCTTTTGTTTTCTCGATGGCTTTTCTGGATATTTTCAAATACCTATCGAACCATCCGATCAAGACAAGACCACTTTCACGTGTCCTTTTGGAACGTTCACTTATAAGCGTATGCCTTTTGGTCTTTGCAATGCACCTGCGACTTTTCAAAGGTGTATGCTCGCAATCTTTCAAGACATGATCGAAGTATCCATGGAAGTTTTCATGGATGATTTCTCAGTCTTCGGAAACTCATTTGAGTCTTGCCTTTTTAATCTAGAGCGCATGCTCATCCGATGCAAACAAGATCATTTCGTGCTCAATTGGGAGAAATGTCACTTCATGGTGACTGAAGGAATTGTGCTTGGACACAAAGTCTCTAAAGCCGGATTGGAAGTAGACAAGGCCAAGATCGAAGTGATATCCAAATTACCACCACCCACTAACGTTAAAGCCGTTAGAAGTTTTCTAGGTCATGCGGGATTCTACCACCGATTCATAAAAGATTTTTCCAAAATTGCTAGACCGATGACCAAACTCCTTGAAAAAGACATAGTCTTTGATTTCAATGAAGAATGCATAAAGGCATTTGACAAGCTTAAAGACACGTTAACGAATGCACCGATCATGGTTTCACCGGATTGGTCGCGACCGTTTGAACTTATGTGTGATGCAAGCGATTTCGTTGTAGGAGCCGTATTAGGACAACGCGAAGGAAAACATTTTCGTCCTATACACTTTGCGAGCAAAACTCTAAATAGCGTGCAACTCAACTACACAATCACCGAGAAAGAACTACTTGTCGTAGTCTTTGCTTTCGACAAATTTTGATCCTATCTCGTGTTGTCGAAAACAATTGTATTCACCGATCATTCCGCGATGAAATATCTATTCTCAAAACAAGATGCTAAGCCGCGTCTTATTTGATGGATTTTACTACTCCAAGAATTTGACATCGAAATCCAAAACAAGAAAGGAGTTGAAAACGTCACAGCCGATCATTTGTCGCGACTTGAAGATCTAAACATAGAAGAGTTAAGGGACGAAGATATCGACGATTATTTTCCCGATGAAACTCTTATGAAAATCTCTACGAACGAATCTCCGTGGTTTGCAGATTTTGCAAATTACCTCGTTGGAAGAATTCTAAGAAAAGGTTTAACCTATCACCAACGATGTAAATTCTTTTCCGACCTAAAACACTATTTCTGGGAAGATCCCTATCTTTTCAAGGTATGCCCCGGTGGCATGATTAGGAGATGTGTTTACGGCACGGAAACAAGGAAGATCCTTGATGAATGTCATCATGGCCCTACTGGGGGACATTATGGTCCTTCCACCACCGCGAAAAAAGTCTTCGATGCTGGTTTTTATTGGCCAACAATTTTTAAAGAGGCCTACACTCTAGTCGAAAATTGTGATGCTTGCCAACGTACTGGTAGCCTCTCACGAAGAGACGAAATGCCTCAAAACAGCATTCAAGTTTGCGAAATATTTGACGTACGGGGAATTGATTTCATGGGACCTTACCCAAATCCCATAAGTTCGAATATATCTTACTCGCTATTGATTACGTGTCCAAATGGGCCGAAGCCGAGGATTTACCCACGAACGATTCAAGAGCCGTAATCAACTTTCTGAAAAAGCTTTTCTCTCGCTATGGAATGCCGAAAGCTTTAATTAGTGATCGAGGTTCCCATTTTTGCAACAAACAAATGGAGAAAATCTTCAAGCGTTATGGAGTCACCCATCGCTTTGCAACCGCGTATCATCCACAAACGAGTGGACAAGTTAAAAATACCAATAGAGCCTTAAAACGAATGCTCGAAAAAACGGTTAAGGACAATCCTTCCGTTTGGTCAAGGAAACTTGACGACGCTCTATGGGCTCTCCGAACAGCTTATAAGACACCACTTGGCACAACACCTTATCGTTTATTGTACGGTAAAACGTGCCATTTGCCCTTCGAAATCGAGCACCGTGCTTATTGGGCATTGAGAAGTTGTAATCCCGATCTCAAAATCGCTAGAGAAAACCCATTCTTGCGACTGCATGAACTCGATGAATTAAGACTCCAAGCTTATGAGAATTCGAAATTGTACAAAGCACGTACCAAAGCTTATCACGACAAGAAACTTCGAATCCGAAAAGAACTCAAGAAAGGAGATAACGTTCTCTTGTTTAATATGTGCTATAAATTCCAAGCCCCCAAGCTTAAACAAAATTGGTACGGTCCTTTTATAGTAAAACATAGATACCCGTCCGGTTATGTTGAATTGTATGACAAGAATGGAGGAAGCTTCATTGTTAATGGACACCGTGTTAAACTATACCATGATGAGTGGAGTGAACACTTTCCGCTCAAAGAAAATAAAGAAAAATAAAAAGAAGTACGAGTCAGGCTGATGACTCAATAATAAAATAAGCGCTTCTCGGGAGGCAACCCGTGTGTTTTAAAATTTTAAATTTTTATGTGTAATTTTCCTTTTTAAAATAAATTCATGCTTACACCCCACATTTTTAACCAATGTTTTGCTTAAGTGTGAGGGGGTGTAGCATGTGTCGTTTTTATAAAAACCTATAAAAACAAAAAATAGAGCGTTTTTCCGTATTTTGTGTGTTTTATCTTTTTTGTAGGTACCACAAGTTGAAGGCGAAGACAAAACTCTTGTATGATGCATGATATGCCTGTGATTCTGGTTTTTCTCTCATTCCCTTGCTTTTGTTCAGTTTTATCACATTGAGGACAATGCTAAACTTAAGTGTGAGGGGTTGTAGGGAAATCGAGAAAAAAATGCTTAATTGCCATATTTTTAGGCTATTTTAAAACTTTTGTTCTTGTTTTGCCCTCGTAAATAAAAAGTTTCAAGCAATGTATATAAATAAATTAAGAAATTATCCAATCGGTAATTTTTGAAAATTTGAGATGTATTTTTGTGTCAAACTTACCCAAGTCAAAGTCTCATATAATAGTAGAAGAAAAATCCAAAAATATAGGAGAAAGTTGCAAGTTCCATGTTTGTCAATACAACATGAACTTTGCAAGTATGTTGATCCATGGCTAGGAGTTTTAGCCAAGAAAAAAAATATATATATAAAAAAGAGAAAAAAGAAAGAAAAAAGACAAAAAGACAAATAAATAGCCAATGAGCTATAATGTTATGAAGTTGAAGAAGAAATAAAAGGTATCGATTAGCCAATGTGCTAAGTCGTGATACATGTTGCTTCAATTCATATGTTATTAGTATAGTTAGAAATAAAAGACTTTCTAGATTTTTATGGGTATTGACTTTATATCTCAATTTTTCAACTTTAAAAACTTAAGTCGATGAGTTTTATCGTGTACTTGTACTTGGTAGACTTGCATCGAATTTTTGTAAAGATACATGTACCTTTGGATTTAATTTTCTTTTCTTCTTGCTTGAGGGCAATCAAAACTTAAGTGTGAGGGGATTTGATAACTCCTAAATCCAACATGTTTTTAGGAGCGTTATCCGTACTTTTGTACATGTATATTGGTTAATTATATGATACTTTTGTGCATATTTGTGCCAAATTGTGTTTGCAAGTCTTTGTGTAGCCAATTGCAGGAATGGAGTATAAAACACCATAAAAATGAAGAATTGTACGAGTACGAAGAACCCTAGTCAAGTTCAAGACCCGTGTACAAGTTACAAGCCTTTGAAGATCAATTTCGGGTGCAAGAACAAGTATTTTCAAGGAGCAAATAAAGATATTTAGCATGAAAGTTTCCACCATCAACATACATCCAACTTGCCACTGGCAAGAGTGAAGTTGCCACCATCACATGGAAGTTGATTTGCCTCCACCATCAAATGAGAGTTAATTTGCCTCCATCATGAGTGAAGTTGCCTCCAACATTTGTCTAGGCAAAAATGTGTCTACATTCATGCAAGAGTACACAAGAAGTTTTTAGACATGCTTTGGCTCCAAGTATTTGTCTTTGGCTCCAAGACATGCATTCACTCCATGCCATCAACTAGCTTATAAATAAGACCCTTGGGGTCATGTAACCATAGAATTATTAATACCTTTCAATCATTTTCTCATTACTACATCAAATAAACTCTCTCATCTTTGTCCAAACTCCCATTCCCGGATTTGAACAAGGTGGTGCTAGAAAAGTCAGTTTTTGAGTCCGATAAGCAAAGTTATCATCACGAAACACTTAGGGATCATTACCCTAATCATTAGTAACATTTTTCCACTTTGTAAGACTCTTGATTATGACTTATAATACTTTTATTTCTGAGCTTATTTCATCATTTGTTATGAGTAGCTAAGTTTCATTCTACATTTGGTAGGATGATGTTTGTAGTATGAAGTGATGGTTGTGATTGTGATTTATGTTTAATTCAATGTCAAGCTTTCCTATGATCCATTGATGTTTATGTTTCATGTGACAATTGTTATTAAAACTTAATTTGTTAGTAAAGATTTCATAGGTCGAAAGGGTTATTTTCTATTAACAAGTCATAGCCTGTTTGTCTATGATTGGCTATCTTTTGTATTGATCATTTCTTAAGAAGTTTTGATTATCAAGAAACATAATTATAAGTGTTATAAAATTCGTGAAACGACCGTGAATCGAATTTGTTGAAATTGGATTAAGTCTTGAATTGACTGATTGAGTCTAATGCTTGTTTTCTTTAACCAAGGTCTTGACGAAGATTAAAGCTTTTGAAAACAATAGATAGGATTATCCATCTAATTATCATAATCATATGTTAACGTGTCATCACAATCATACCATCACAAATGCTCAAACTAATCTTTACCAAGTGTACCTTTAATCATATTATTTATCTCATTATTTTTACTTGTTATTTGTTTGTCAACAATTGCTACAATCAACGATTATAGTTTCACTTTAGAATAATCATAGGTTTTCCAAATCCCCGTGAACGATCTCGGTATTACCACATAAAAGCTATACACAAACGAAAGGGTTATACTTGCCCGCGCGTTTTTAGTCAATCCGGTAATTCGTGTTTATAAATTTAAAACTTGTTACCAACACCACGGGTCACATTTACGAAAACAATAAAAAATGAATTATTGAGTTCAAGTATTTTTCATTTCAACCATTATCACTTAAGGTATGAACAAACAAGTAATTATCCTAATTAAGTGATCAAGGATTTAATCTTTATGTAAAACTCACTTTTTATTAAATGTGACAAAGTTTTATTATTAAACTTTCTTTGTATGAAAATGTTTTATTAAATTAATTATTTGAAAATTTGAAATTTGAAAATAGCATATTCTATCTTGGTTTGGAATATCCTTTCAGGATATTTTAATCCCTAGATTCGAACCAATCAACTAAAAGATAAAAGGGAGCGGACTCTACGCTGGCGGTTCCTTAGCGCCTATGGCGGTTCCTTATCGATAAGGAACCGCAGGCTCCAATAAGGAACCGCGGGCAGATATAGTCGTTTGATGTTTGTCTTATAAATAGTGGACCATTCTCAAACTTTCAATCCACCTCTTTTGCACACACATTTCTAGATTCTTTCATACTTCTTAAATCACTCAAATCCTTGATCATTTGTTTGATTACTACTTGTTTAGAAGTGAATCTCTCTCCTCTCATCTTTTCCTCTCAAAGTGCAAAGAGAAGAACACTATCATTCTTGAAGTGTTGTGTCTACCTCAAAGATCCATTGAAGATCCAAACTTATTTATGCAATGTTGTGTCATTATTGTGAAGATCGAAGTAGTTGTGTCTATTTGGAAGTTGTGTATGTATTAAGGTTAATACTTAGTCCTCAAAGTATATTGGTGTAGATTGGTCCTAGCTAAGATTAGGGCTCGACTTTTAGCTTAGAGTCGGAAATTGGTCAAGCGACGTTGTGTACGGTTTCTCTACCTTAAAGAGCTTGTTGATTAGTGAACTCTCGATTAAGGAGTACTCGAGGAGTGGAGTAGGAACGAAGAGTGAGCTTCGTTGCCGAACCACTATAAATCTTTGGGGTTTGGGTTGATCTTTCATTCCCATCTCTTTACATTCATTATTCTTTATACTTATGATTATTAGTTTAGTTGCACTTTACATTCATTATTCTTTATACTTGTGATTATTAGTTTAGTTGCACTATACCTTGTTCATATTGTGTATAAGAAGGTTTCACATAAATACTCAAGCTTAAATTTTTGAAAAAGGATTTTTTAAAACCAACCTTTAACAAGTAAATTTAAGAAACTATTCAACCCCCCTTCTAGTTTCTACAATTGGTATCAGAGCGTGGTTGCTCAAGAATTTTTAAAATATATTGTATTTTAAAACTTGAATTGATCTATGGATTCCAACAAGTATCTAGAAGGGCAATCTATGCAAAGACCACCTCTGTTTGAAACCGGTAGTTTTATCTATTGGAAAAATAGGTTTGAGACTTATGTGAAATCAAAAGATTTAGATTTTTGGCATATTATTATCAATGGTGATTTTTTGCCATTTCAATATAATGAAGTTTCTAAAAGTAAGGAGATAGTCACTTTTGACAAAGCTAATGATGATACTAAAAGGAAACTTGCTAAAAATAATGAGGCTAAAATGGTGATTTATAATGCTTTACCAAAGAAAGAGTACGAAAGGATTTTTATGTGTGAAACCGCTAAAGACATTTGGAACACTCTTTTAGTAACCCACCAAGGTAATAGCCAAGTCAAAGAAAGTAAAATCGATCTTCTTGTTCAACAATATGAAAAATTTATCATCTTAGAAGATGAAACCATAGATAGTGCACTTGCTAGATTTAACACTATTTTTACTAGTCTAAAAGCACTTGATGAAGGTTTTTCTAGCAAGAACAATGTTAACAAGTTTCTTAGCGCGTTGCATCCCAAATGGAGAGCTAATGTCACGGCGATTGAAGAATCAAAGGATCTCGCCAAATTATCACTCGATGAACCCATTGGTAACTTGAAGGTTCATAAGATGATAATTTTGAAGGACTCGGAAATGGTGAAAACTAAGAGCGAAAGAAATTATCTTGCACTCAAAGCCAAGAAGGCACAAAGCGACCATGAAAGCTCCGCAGATAGTGATTATGAGAATTATACCTTGGCGGTTAGAGACTTTAAGAAGTTCTTCAAAAGACGAGGTCAATACGTGAGGCAACCAAACAATGACAAGAAACCATTCTCCAAAAACCGATTTGCCAAAGATGATAAAGGTGATAAGAAATGCTTTAGATGTGGTTATCCAAATCATTTCATCGGTGATTGTCCTAAGCCTTCACGCGACAAGAACCACACGGCGTTTGTTGGAGGTTCATGGAGCGATAGCGGTGAAGATGTTGATGACAATCCCAAAGATGAGAAGTGTCTCATGGCTCATACTTCTAAAGAGGTACTTTCCGAAACCGAGTATTATAGCAATAATAGTTCTTCTCAAGATGATAGTGAATTAAAAGGTCAATATAATAACTTGCATAAGCTTAGTCTAAAATTCATTGAAAATAACAAAGTGATAAAATCAACTAGAACTAAGCTTGAAAACGAGATTAGTGAGCTAAAAGAGAAATTAGCTAAGCTTGAGAAAAATAAAGAAATAGATCTAGGATGCTTAAAATGTGAAAACCTTAGACAAGAAAAGGAAAACCTTAAGAGCACCTCCATTAGACTTGAAAAGATGAGAGGTACTAATGCTCTTGATGATATGTTAAACAAACAAATTCATTCTAAGGAAAGACTTGAGTTAGGATATAACACTAATGAAGCATCAACTAGTGAACCAAAACAAGTTAGGTTTTCAGAAAAACACTCCCCTGTACGCGGTGCTCCAATATATGGGGCGGTTCCTTATCGCTATGGAACCGCCGATGGAGCTAAGGAACCGCGTCCAGAAGAAGATTTTTGTGAAAATCCTGAACTTTCTGAAAAGTCAATTTTAGGTGAAGGACCAAAACATATTCTTATTAACAAGGTCAAAGTACCTATAATTGAAAAGTCTACTCTAGATAAATTCTACAAACCCTTGAGTAAACCTCTAATGGGAACTAGAAACTTATCTAGACAAACATCTACTCCTCCAAGAGTACGAAATGAATCTAAACCTAGAAGTAGAACACCTACGCCAAAAAGAGATGATCAAGCTAAACCACGACCTAGAAGTAAAGCTCCAACACCTAGGAGAAACTATGGATAACAAAATGGCCATATGAATTAGAACAATTTTTAACAACAATACTTTTCCCCATGGGGAATGTCTCCTTCATTCATGCATCCCAACCAAATGCAAGGATGTTTGGAACTAACAATTTTGGACCCATGAGATATTGGGGACCAAATGTTTGATCTTGTGTGTTGTTACCTAGATATGCTTGGTAATCGATCTAGAGCTCGACGAGTGGATTAAGGATAGTGGTTGTTCTAAACACATGACGGGTAATCGAAGTTTGTTCTCACACTACAAAGCATATGATGGAGGTAACGTTACATTCGCAAGTAATCGACGTGGTAATATCATTAGCAAAGGTATGGTCTCTCTTGACTCTATGACTATAGAAAACGTAGAGCACGTAGATAACTTAGGTTTTAATCTTCTAAGTATAGGTCAAATTTGTGACAATAAGTGTACGGTCATCTTTTCGGAATATGACAGTGAAATCGTAAAAGATGGAAAAGTCATTGGAAAAGGTGTTAGAAAGCATGGGCTTTATGTCATGAAGGTTAATAGGAAGTCAAAGGACAACTTATGTCTAGCGACTTTAGATGATAGTTCTACTCTTTGGCATAGGATATTAGGTCACGCTAATATGCGTTTAATTCAATCTTTAGTCTCTAAGAAGTTGGTAAGACATCTCCCCAAGATGAAGTTTGATAGTCACTTTCGTGATGCTTGCAAAATGGGAAGCAAGTTCACTCAAGTCACAAAGCCAAGAATTTGGTTTCGACCTCTCGGTGCTTAGAGCTCCTACATATTGATCTCTTTGGACCTTCCGCCATACGGAGTTATGGAGGTAACCTTTATACCCTAGTTATAGTTGACGACTACTCTAGATTCACTTGGACTAGATTTTTGGCGTCTAAGAATGAGGCTTTTGATCACTTCGAAACCTTTAGTCGAAGAATTCAAAATCAACTAGGATGTTCAATTGTCACTATTAGGACGGATCATGGTAGGGAATTTGATAAAGAAGTGTAATTTGGTACCTTTTGTGAAGCTCATGGTATTACCCATAACTTCTCAGCTCCTCGCACTCCACAATCAAATGGGGTAGTTGAAAGGAAGAATAGGACCATCCAAGAGATGAGTAGGACGATGTCAAATGAGCAATATTTACCTCAAAAATTTTGGTGCAATGTCGTGGACACATCGAGTTACCTTCTCAACCGAAATCTTATTCGACCTTTTCTAGGAATGACCCCCTATGAGATTCTTAAAGGTAAGAAGCCATCATTGGAATACTTTAGGGTGTTTGGAAGCAAGTGCTTCATTCTCAACACCAAAGATTACCTTACAAAGTTTGACCCAAAGTCTTACGAAGGTATCTTTTTAGGTTATTCTCAAACTAGCAAAGCCTACATAGTCCTCAATAGAACCCCGGGTGTAATTGAAGAATCACTTAACGTGACATTTGATGAAACCCCTCCTTCTTCTAAGACACCACCTTTGGTAGATGATGACTTAGATGAAATAGACATAGTTAATGCCAAAGATGTTAGAAACATAGGAGTTGAAGACCTTAGTGTTGAAAAGGGAGTAAACATTAAGGAGTCTAAGGATCATGCTCTCGATAATGTCATAGGCGAATTAAATCAAAGGACCCTAAGATCTCAAGTCCAAAATCAAAGTAACTTCTTTTGTTTCGTCTCCTTGAATGAACCACAGAATGTTAAAGAAGCTTTGATGGATGAGAGTTGGGTCGTCGCTATGCAAGAAGAATTGAATCAATTCATTGCAAATGACGTTTGGGAACTTGTTCCTCTACCTAGAAGTTCGACCATCATAGGAACCAAATGGTTATATAGGAATAAGTTAGATGAGAATGGTGTTGTGTCTCGTAACAAGGCTAGACTTGTAGCTCAAGGCTATAACCAACAAGAAGGTATTGATTATGACGAGACATACGCACCCGTAGCTAGATTAGAATCCATTAGAATCCTCTTAGCTTACGCTTGTGCTTTAGACTTTAAGCTTCAAGAAATGGATGTAAAGAGTTCATTTCTTAACGGTTTGATCAATGAGGAGGTATATGTGGCTCAACCTCCCGGCTTTATTGATTTTGAGAAACCGGATCATCTTTACAAGCTTAAGAAAGCTCTTTATGGTCTCAAACAAGCACCCAAAGCTTGGTATGATAGAATTAAAGAGTTTCTTGTAAAACATGAGTATACCGGGATGGTAGACAATACACTCTTTACAAAGAAGAAAGGTTCTCACCTCACTATCGTATAAATATATGTTGATGACATTATATTTGGTTCAACTTGTCAATCATTGTGTGATGACTTTGCCAAAATCATGCATGACGAGTTTGAAATGAGTATGATGGGAGAACTTAACTTCTTTTTAGGACTCCAAATTAAACAAATGGACGATGGTATTTTCTTTAATCAATCCAAGTAGGTTAAAGAAATGCTAAAGAAATTTGGATTAGAATACTCTAGACCAATGAAGACACCTATGGCCTCAGATACTAAACTCACCATAGATGATGATTGTAAGTCGGTAGACAACACCAAATATAGAGGTATTATTGGTACTTTGTTGTACCTAACGGCAAGTCGACCGGATATCATGTTTAGTGTTTGCCTTTGTGCTCGCTTCCAAAAGGCTCCCAAAACCTCTCACCTTGAAGCGGTTGAGCGTATCTTCTGATACATTAAGGGCACTATACATTTAGGATTATGGTATCCTAAAGGGACCGGCGTAGAAACCATTGTCTACGCGGACTCGGATCATGCAGGAGACTATATGGACCGGAAAAGCACTAGTGGAGTTTGTACCTTCCTGGGTTGTTGTTTAACTTCTTGGTTCTCCAAGAAACAAACCGCTCTTGCTATGTCCACCATGGAAGCCGAGTATGTGAGTGCCGGTAAAGCTTGTCAACAAGCTCTATTGATGAAGCAAGCGCTTGTTGATTACGGGATTTCTCTTGATGATGTTCCCATCATGTGCGACAACAAGGGTGCAATAGACCTTAGCAAGAATCCCGTGCAATATTGGCGAACTAACCACATAGATATTCGCCATCATTTTCTTAGGGATAATGTTCAACATTTCGATAGAGAAGGTACCCTCGGTAGAAAGCTTAGCTGATATCTTCACTAAGCCACTTAAGAGGGAACCTTTTAATTACTTGCGTCTAGGTCTAGGTTTAATGGAACATATTCCTTAATTATGAATTCTTATTTATCAGTTATCTTTTATCTTTTGAGTCTTTTCTTTCTTTGAGCTTTTGAGTATAATAAACTCTTTTTGGAAAACTTCTCTTCCCTTTTTCAAATTCTCAAAGTTCTTTCGAAAATGGTCGAGAAATGTTTTTTCATTGTTAATTCAATCTAAAAATGATTTTCATAGCTTCTTGTTATTCATAATGAGCTTACATAATTCATATGTATGGGTCTCTCAAATATAGCAAGAACAAAAGAGAACTATGGAGGATCATTGTGGCATGACCTTGTGTCTAGTTCTACACACCTCTTACATTGATTTTATTAAAAAAATCCATGTATTTTGGTCTAAACCTTGTTTGGTGAGCTCTTGCATGTTTTCTTTGTCTATTTTTGCTTCTTAGCATATCCCCATGATTAGTTATACTAGAAAAATAGGATTTGCTGAATTGGAAAAGCCTCCCTCATCACCAAACTCAACCCACTGTGGGCGGTTCTTTATTGATACCGCGGTTCCCCAGTGGTAAGGAACCGCCGGCTGAGGTAAGGAACCGCGCCCAGTACTCTACTTTTCGGGTATTCCTGAAACTCCAAATTTGTTCCAACACTTTTTTAAATCTTTGTATCAACCCTTTGACCACCCCCAAATTATCTTGGGTTTCTCTATTTAACCTTAAGCATTTTACATTCTTTCTCAAATCAAAATGTCTTATTCCCCAAATGAAAGCTTTGATTCTCCTCCATTCTTTCCAATTGCTTTCAACCCCAATTCACCCAAGAACACTCAAAATCACATCTCTTCCCCTTCTAAGAATGTTGATTGTGGAACTTCTTATCTTCCACCACTAGCCTTTAGTGTTCTACCTCATTCACATGATAATGTCATGCATCATGGAACATATTGTCAATGTTTTCAATATCAACATCTTGCTATGGCTCATATCTATGAAGAGTTGAATTACATCAAGAGTCTCTTAGTCAAACCTCCTCTTTACTATAACTATGAGATCTCTACCAAGCAACCACCACCTCCTTCCGCCACTAACTTGTCTTTTATCTATGCATTGGTTGCTTATCTTCAATACCTCTAGTTCAAGCAAATCTTAGGGTTCTAGTTTAACTATAATTAGATTTATGCTTTTTCTTTTGGCTTGTGTTTGTGTCTCATACATCTTTGTATGATTTATTTCCTTGTATCTTTTATCATGTTTTCTTTTAACATGACTTATCTTGGATCTTTTGTTTCTTATTTTTTTTGTGATCTTTGCTATATCTTGTTGGGTGTCTCTTCTTTACTACTAACCCTTCTATGTAGCTTGTCACCATATATCGATTCCTTGGTGCCCCAAGCAAGGGGGAGTAAGCACCAAGGGGGAGCATTTGCAAAGTCTGGTTCTTTTCTTCTTCAAAGACTTTTGCAACCTTTTTGCTTCGACAAAGGGGGAGAAATGATAAACTCGTTTTCGAAAATCTTGTTTTATTAAATGATTGAGTTTATGTATTATCGGAATCAAAAAGGGGGAGATTGTTAATGCAATGATGCCTAAAAACGCTACTTGCATTTTTTGGTCTCACTTGTTAATGCAATGATGCCTAAAAATGCTACTTGCAATTTTTGGTCTCACTTTATTTTGATTACGACGATATGTAAAAACAAGCTTTTAAGAAAACAATGAAAAACGAATTCTTGAGTTCAAGTATTTTTCATTTCAACCATTATCACTTAAGGTATGAACAAACAAGTAATTATCCTAATTAAGTGATCAAGGATTTAATCTTTTCTTAAAACTCACTTTTTATTAAGTGTGACAAAGTTTTATTATTAAACTTTCTTTTTAAGAAAATGTTTTATTAAATTAATTATTTGAAAATTTGAAATTTGAAAATGGCATATTATATCTTGGTTTGGAATATCCTTTCAGGATATTCTAATCCCCAGATTCGAACCAATCCACTAAAAGACAAAAGGGAGAGAACTCTACGCCGACAGTTCCTTAGTGCCTATGGCGGTTCCTTATCGATAAGGAACCGCGGGCTCCAATAAGGAACCGCGGGAAGATATAGCCGTTGGATGTTTGTCTTATAAATAGTGGACCATTCTCAGACTTTCAATCCACCTCTTTTGCACATACATTTCCAGATTCTTTCATACTTCTTAAATCACTCAAATCCTTGATCATTTGTTTGATTACTACTTGTTTAGAAGTGAATCTTTCTCCTCTCATCTTTTCCTCTCAAAGTGCAAAGAGAAGAACACTATCATTCTTGAAGTGTTGTGTTTACCTCAAAGATCCATTGAAGATCCAAACTTATTTATTCATTGTTGTGTCATTATTGTGAAGATCCAAGTAGTTGTGTCTATTTGGAAGTTGTGTATGTATTAAGGTTAATACTTAGTCCTCAAAATATATTGGTGTAGATTGGTCCTAGCAAAGATTAGGGCTCGACTTTTAGCTTAGAGTCGGAAATTGGTTAAGCGACGTTGTGTACGGTTTCTCCACCTTAAGGAGCTTGTTGATTAGTGAACTCTCGAGTAAGGAGTACTCGAAGAGTGGAGTAGGAACGAGGAGTGAGATTCTTTGCCGAACCACTATAAATCCTTGGTGTTTGGTTTGATCTTTCTTTCCCTTATCTCTTTACATTCATTATTCTTTATACTTGTGATTATTAGTTTAGTTGCACTTTACATTCATTATTCTTTATACTTGTGATTATTAATTTAGTTGCACTATACCTTGTTCATATTATGTATAAGAAGGTTTCACATAAATACTCAAGCTTAAGTTTTTGAAAAAGGATTTTTTAAAACCAACCTTTAACAAGTAAATTTAAGAAACTATTCAACCCCTCTGCTAGTTTCTACACTCTATAAATCCAATTACCAGAGAAAAGGAAATTCTTCCACCACCACCAAAACCTTTCAACTCTCCTCAACTCAATGACCTATCTTCTTTCCATAACCTCACTAGGCATTGTGAAAACATCTCTTATCCATTATCTCCCTCTTCACCAACCTCTAATTTTGATGGACCTCCCCCATCTAATGACTTTGTTTTGCATCATGGTTCCTCGTGTGCTTGTTGTCGTTTTCAACAAATTGAACTTGCTCATATCTATGACAAGCTAAATTTCCTTGAATTCCTCCTCACTCGACCTCCTCTCAAAGTTTTTATTCCCGTGAACAAAACTTCGAATGATGCTTTGTCGTCTTTCTTTTCCAACTAAGGCACATTTTCTACTTTAGTTGTTTGAGTCAATAAAACTTAAGCAATCTTGGAAGATTATCACTATTAGAGTATTTTATGCTTTGTGGTTTATTTTCCATATTTTTTGCTTTAAATATTCATATTGTGTGTATGAATATTTCTCTTGTATGTTATTTTATATTTGTGTAATATGAATGTTATGTGTGTTATATTTCCCACTAATTCTATTTCACACATTTGTTAAAGAGTTGATCATGGCTAAAACTTAAAATTAATTATGGGTGATTCTGTAAATTCTAAATTTTAACCCATTGACATTTTAAATCATCTTTGGTTGGTTTGGATGTTTCTTTTCTTCCTTTATTCCACCAATTGAACTATGATGTTGTCAATACACACTCTTTGGACATTCTTAGCAAATGCTTGCTTCGGTTTTGAGATTTCTTTTCCTTCTCCCTCTCAAGTTAGTTAGTAAGTAGTGCACATACATACATTGGTGTTTCTTTTCTTTTCTATAACCTTTGTGTAGCATGTCATCTTAGCTCATTTCTTGGTGCCCCAAGCAAGGGGGAGTAAGCACCAAGGGGGAGCTACTAGCAAAAGTCCGGTTCTTTTCTTCTTCAAAGACTTGTGCTAACCTTTTTGCTTCGACAAAGGGGGAGAAATGATAGTGATAAACTCGTTAATAATTCGAATAAACTTGTATTTTACGTAAATGAATTTATAGTTTGTCGTAATAAAAAAGGGGGAGATTGTTAATGCAAAGCACTGCCTAAAAACATTGTTAGTATTAATTAATCTTTCTTAGTTTTGATCACGACAAATTACAAAGACATTTATTGTCAAACACAATCATAAAACGAATTATCTAACAACCACTATCATCAAGGTAATAATCATTACACTAACATATCTTAATCATGCTTAGTGATCATAAAAGTGATTAGCCTTAAAACTCACTTTTGTCAAATGTAACAAAAGATTTTTAATAAACTTTATTTTTAAGAAAATGTTTTATTAAAATGAAAATGTAAATTTGAATATGGCATATTCCAAATGCCATAAGAATATCTTTTGAAGGTTTAAACAACCTCAAATATTTCAAATTCACTAAAAGACAAAAAGGAGCAGAGTCTAGTACCCGCGGTTCCTTAAGTGCCTATGCGGTTCCCTATCGATAAGGAACCACCTGGGTAGATAAGGAACCGCCCCGAGATAGCCGTTGGGATCTTGTCTCCTATAAATAGTGGATCAAATCTGCATTTTCATTAACCCTTTTTGGACATCTCTTTCAGCCTTCTTTCTCCTATCTAATCCTAGTCATTTGTAAATGATCACTTAATGTGTTAAGTATGTTTACTAATGATTATCCTCTTGATCTCCTTCTTTACCTTGTCCAAAGAGAAGATCACTCACACACTTGTGATGTGATTAAAGATGAAGCATTGATGAAGATCACATTCTCCTAAACATCTAGTCATGTTCATCATTTGTTTATTTGTGTCTTGTGTAGATCCAATGTATTTGTGAATACTTGGACAAGTTGTGTTCATCTAAGCTATATGTGAATACTTGGATTAGAGTTGTGTAAATCCATTGCACATGTGTGTGCTTGGATTTGTGTTGTGTAGATCCAAGCTACATGTGTGTACTTGGATATGTTTAGTTGAGTTGTAATTAGTTGTGTTAGTTCTCACTAAACTATAAAGTGATGTGGTTATGTCTTGTGAGTTCTCACTAAACTATAAAGTGATATGTAGTTGTGTTGTGTGAAGTTCTCACTTAGCTTCAAAGTGAAGAGTCGTGAAGATTGGTTCTAGCTTTGGATTAGAACTCGACATCTAGCCTTGTGTCAGAAAATGGTGAAGTAGGCAACGCTGTGAAGATTGGTTCTAGCTTTGGATCAGAACCCGACATCTAGCCTTGTGTTGTAAAATGGTAAAGTGGGCGACGTTGTGTAGATTGGTCCTAGCTAATATTAGGTCTCGACATTTAGCTTAGTGTCGGAAAATAATGTAAGCGATGTTGTAAGGTTTTCTCCGCCAAGAAGGGAGCTTGTGGATATAGTGGAAATCTCGAGTAAAGTGTACTCGAGGAGTGGAGTAGGAACGAGGATAGAGCCTCGTTGCCTAACCACTATAAATCTTGGTGTCTTCCTACTAGGTTGTTTCTTTCCTTACTCATTACTTACATTCATTATCATTATACTTACTACACATTGTTCATGCATTAGAATTGAACCTAATCATTATGCAACTAGCTTTGAAGTAAAAGATAGTTTTGTCACTCACCTAATTGAAAGGAATTTTAATTAGGAGATAAACCGATGAGAAACTATTCAACCCCTCTTCTAGTTTCTACAAAAGCTTTTAAAATTCTAGTCGTTGGAGGGTGGAGGGTGAATAGAGCCATTTTTTAAGTTATATCCACTTTTTTCAAAATCTAACACCCCCCCCCCAAAAAAAATCTATAAATAATACTCCCTTCGTTCCATATTAAATGTCCACTTTGACTTTTTTGAGTCTTTCTTTGTTATCTTTGACCTTAAATATTTTTGTATGTGTTATATAATACTTTGTTTAAATTATATAAATGAATTGTGTTTTAATTTATTTTTTATTTGTATAACTTTTATCAGATATTATAAAACACAAAAAAAAATATTTACGACTAAAGTTAAAAAAAGAAAGCCTAAAAAAGTCAAATGTAGACATTTAATATGGGACGGAGGTAGTACCTTTTTTCACCAACAAATATATACTCATTTCTAACATTTTCTTACTCACATGTTTATATAATTTCCTATATTTTTACTCACCTAAAATAATCTCGATTGGACAAATGACATGTTTAACGATCTTTCAAACCAATTTCTAAACTTCAATCCGGGTTCGTCTTCAAATCTAGGATCCTCTTCTCAACCTCAATTCAACTACATTTCATTTTACCCCAATCAAAATGAAGCATTTCTCAAATTTAAACAAGAAGAGTTCATGAAATTTCAAGTACAACAATTTGCAAACCAAAGTTGTTCGCAACCACAACCTCCACCACAATCCCAACCAAAATCCGACCAACAATCCCATCACATACTAGATGAAGATGAAGATTACGAAAAACAAATCTGACGCCTACGTCCAAGAAAGGTTCCCGTAGGAAGCTCAAGGCTAAGAAGAACGTTGAACCGAAAGCCTGTCCGGGTACTCGGAATTTGTGGATCGATACGCAGGAGTGTCGTTTGGCATAATTTTACATAGAAAATTCTAAGGATCCTAATGTTGGTGCGGGTAAAAATAATTATTTTTTGTTCAAGGTAACCGGCGCATACAATGCGATTACCCAATCCAAAAAAATCCGATTCGTACCAAGAACATGTTGACGGGAAAGTGTATCTCGTTGAATCGAGAAATAAAAAAGTTTAATTCACTTGTGGAAGAAATGCAAGTGATTAGTGGGGAAAACGATGGGGGGTTTATGACTCGGGTTGAACTCGTGTATGAAAGATCTTCGGGGTTGAGTTTCAAGCACAAGGCCTCTCAGAACTTTTTAAAGGGCAAGCACAAGTGAAGGAATCCTGATTTGACTCTAGAAAAATGAAATCATCTTCGTATTGACGACCCCGAGTTCTTCGGTCCTGATGTGTTGCCACATCCCGACGAGACGCATCGTATTACTAAAAGTCAACGTTCTACCAACTCAACGGCTAGTTCTGGTTCAAACCCAGAAGTGTATTAAAAAATGATGAAAGAATAACACGAGCTAGACCGTATGGAAAAATTAAATCTCATGAAGCGCGAGGTGGCCGCAAAAATTAGTTATTTCAACACTCAAAAGGTGGCCGACGCCTTCAAAATTCTTCAAATCGACACATCCAAGATGCGTCCGGCGGACGCGACAATGATCGATAGTAAAAAAGATGCGATTCACACATTATATGCCCCTCCCGATAACAAGTTTCTTTATTTATTTTCATGTATTTTTTATATGTTTTTTTAATGTTTTTTAACTAATGTATTTTTTATTGAAATGTAGTGTTTTTTATTTAAGTTATATTGTATTTAAAACAAATTACTTTGGCACCATATTTTGAGCCCCAAGGATGCCACAAAAAATATGGTGCCAAAGCCCCCAAAATCCTACGTGGCGTCTTTGGCACCACTTTTGGGACCTAATCGTTCCCACTGCTCTTAGGACGAAAGTGCTTCAAAAAATCATAGGGAGAACATTCCATTTCTATCGACCACAGAGGTTCATTTACAATGACTTCGGACTATTCAAAAAGAATATCCTCTCTTGAATTAATTGGCGTGTTATGTCAAATCAAAAATCATGTTAATAAAAAAATACACATGTATAACAAGTGGGTGAATTTTTTACTTTTCACAATAGCATACTAGCATGTTTATATAATAAAAGGAAGGTGGAGTTTGTCATGCTTTTTTGGTATGATTTTAACAAGGTAAGTATTTTATAATGCTTTTATCTGTCGTCATGCCTTCGTATTAATGTTCATAAATGCAGTTCGATTCGAGTTTAATGGGTCACAAATGATGAAGTAACGAGAGTAGCTAGATTGATTGGGTGTAAGGCTGCCAAAAATTTGTTTGAATTACTTAATATTGATGTGGGGCATCATATGTCTCGTTCTTGTGCATAGGTAAAATGTCATGGATAAAGTAGTCTCTAGACTTTCAAATTGGAAGGATCATACTTTTATCTATAGGTGGTCGTCTCACTCTTATCAGATCAGTGCACGGGTCTTTACCAACTTACTAATATGTGTGTTTAAAATCTTGAGTTTGGTGTCTTGAATCATTGAGAAGTTGAATCTCCCAAGGCTCAAATGATCGTGATAAGAAGATGAAATAGTTTAGATGGGATAAAGTTCTAGCTGATAAGAAAAATCGAGGTCTTGGGGTGAATAGTTTTTTTGCAATGAATAGATACTCTATTATACAAGTGGGTGTGGCATTTTAAAATTCATAAATAAGTCTTATAGTCGAAGTTGGTGAAATCATTTCATGGGGATGATGGTAGCATAGATTATATTGGTAGTAACAATCGTTCTTCGATGTAGCTAAAATGTTTGAAAAGTGTTGATCATATAAAGAAAAAAAGGGTTTCATCTCATATATTTTGTTCACAAAGAAGTTGGTGATGGAAAAGATACTTTATTTTAGCTTGATCCTGTTAGGAATAAATGGTTAAGGAGTCCTCCTGCTAAAGTATGCAACTTCCTCTTACTAGACATAATTGCCCCTGCTAGTGATATTGAAGATAGTGGAAGCTTTTCCTACTGTAAGAGATTATTGCCCCTGCTGTGAAGATAACTTTGGGAAATATTTTTGATGCGTTTATGTTACACTTTTAGTATATCTTCCATTATTAGTTCATAGTTATATTGTGTAAGGCTCCTTGTGTGTATAAAAGGAGACCTTAGGTTTATTATTTGATATCTTTGTTATTACATTTTTCTTTAAGGTTGTAAACCCTAACACAAATAATGTCTACAGCTATGCCATCAGACACATCATCCTCAAACAACAATGCACTTAAAATTTCATGTTCTGGATCCTGAAAACTTTGAGATGTGGGAATTCAGAATTCAAAAAATCTTGAAGATGGAACACTATGCTCTATGGGAAGTCATAGAGTTTGGTGATCAATTTACAAAACATTGAAGGTAGCAACTGATGCAAATAATAAATAAAGTGAGGCTCCTGAAGGTTCAAAAGAGGCTGCCAAAAGGCTTAAATTTGCAGCTGTTATAGCAGAAGAAATTTAGAAGAGAAGGCATGATGTAAGAGCCACGACTCATTACTTCTAGCCTTACCAGATCGCCATCAGTTAAGGTTCAGAAAGTACAAGGCTGCTTTAGAACTTTGGAAAGCTATTTGTGTTACTTTTGGTGGCAATGAGGCTACAAAGAAAAAGAAGAGAAGTTAGATGAGAGATCATTTCTCTTCATTCAGAGCCACTGCTGATGAAACCATCGGTGCTATCTACAACAGACTTCAAGACTTGGCAGCTCAGCTTGAATTCTTTGAAACTATGGTTACTAGGGAGGAGATGAATGCCAAATTCTTGAACAGCCTTCAACAAGAATGGTTTGTCTATAAGTATATGTGGCAAACAAGGGATGATATTAATGATAAGAACATTGAAGACATCTACAACAACTTCAAGGTATTTGAGTCAATTATTCTACAAATAAAGGCCACTGGAACCATTCCTACAAATCCAAGTGGACTGACTAGTTCACCTACAAACATGGCATTCATCTCTCACAACAGTAGGAACATTAAAAGTAGCGGGATGGAAGTTCCCCATGTTCCTTATAATCAAGGTCCAACTGCTGCTTCTAGTTTAAATCATTCAGGTAATAAAGAAAGATCTGTCACATTTAGCCTTGATACTGTATGTGCATACATTTCTTCTCAAGAACCAAATGGTTCTCATGTGGTGTATGATGACTTAGCTTAAATCAACAAAGAAAGATGGAAAGAGATGGAAATTAAATGGAATATGGCTCTTCTTAGTATGAGAGCCAAAAGATTCTACAAGAAGTATAGCAAGGGGATTTCCATCCATCCTTCTGATGTTGCTGGGTTTGATAAAACTAAGGTTGAATGCTACAACTATGGTAAAAATGGCCATTTTTCTAGAGAACGTAGATCTCCAAAAAAAGAATGGAAGGGTAACAACTACAAAAGAGAGCCAAAGGTCGAGGAGTTTGATTCTAAGGCTATGGTAGCTATGCACGGAATTTATGGAGTCGGATGTGATTGGAGCTCTATGACTGCTGATGTGGAAAGGAATTAAGCTTTGGTAGCTGATAAAGACAACCCAATAGAATTTGCTTTGATGGCAATGTGTCACACCCCCGCCGTGGAGGAACACGAGACGCGAACTATGGATATCATCACAACAAACGGTGTCTCTATAGAGAAAACTAAATGCAATAAAAATGTCATTCAAGGCGACACAATGTCATGACAATATCCTATAACAATGCAGGGGTCTAGGTAAGTAGGTAACAAATCCTACTGTTGGGTCAAAAAGTTGATGTGGCAGAAACTAAAAAACGAATAAAACATGAAGGCATTTGTCTAAGCGTTGACAAGTGTATTCCAAGCATTGTCAAGTGTAATCCAAGCATTGTCACATGCAATCTAAGCGTTGACAGAAACATTGACAAGAAGCCTTTGGAAGCTTCTATTTAGATAAGTATGCATAATATATTATGTATATGTTTATTTGAATAGAAGATTTACATGTTTATTTGATATTATCTCTTGTAAACCCTATTCCTTACACTATAAAAGGAACCAAGGGTATTAGGTTTATTCATAACTTTCATTCACAATATAAACCTAAAAGCGTGTGTCGACTAGGTGTGGGATTCAATGTACACACACCTAGTGGTTGTTTATTATTAATATAATGAACAATCCGTTTGTTTAATTCATGTTCTTTGTGTCCAAACACCTTGTTAATGTGTCGTGTTCTAATTCCGCTTTGATTATCTAATCATATGAACATGATGCATTCTTAGTAGATAAAAGATAGAGGAAACCAAGGTTTCCACAGTTGGTATCAGAGCCTCGTGGCTCGTGATGCTAGGACCAACAAGGTGTTCGTGTTTTGAGAAGAAAAGAAAAATCCGTATAGGTTTTTCTGGGCGTTTTTGTGTGCGCAACAGTATTCAGAAGGCCATAACTTTTTATTGAACAGTTGGATCGCCACGAAATTTTTTGTGTGTGTTCTACACACATATATCTAGATATCCACTGGAGGGATTGTCGAGATCTATCCCCAAGAAAAAGTTATTAAGCGTCGAAGTCAGCAGTGATTATATGCAGTTTTCTGTGAACAGTAATAGTAAAAACACGATTTCTCCTTCGTTAACCGTTGGATCGTTGTGAAATTCGCGCTGTAGGTTCTTGACACTTGTGTCTAGAATCTCACTGAAGGGATCTTCGATCTGAGCTCTCATGAAGAAGTTATTAGATGTCGAAGTTCACTGTAGTTTATGGTTTTCACATAAAATCATGATTTAGGGTTTATAAAACCCTAGATCAATTAGCCGCTGATGTATGTTATTTAGACGCTGATAGATGTTGGTGTGACGCTGATAGTTATTGGTGTAACACTGACAAGGCATGGATGAGACGCTGATGGCCAGGCGCTGACAGGTACAAAGTTGGCGCTGACAAGAATAAGTTAAGCACTGTTGGGAAGTGCTGACACTTGTTGTCCGATATATACATTTTCAAACACTGACAAATGTTTTCCGATATTGGACAACACACAGTGTTCGTATCTTGGACAAAGGAAGATATTGGACAACAAAAAGGAATAGTTGATGTTTGGAAAATTGATACGTTTTTAGCACACAAAAAGGAGGTATTTACACGCAAAGGTACATGGAATCTCTGCTTTTATATAGAATATCAGGTTGATATTTATGGCTCGGATATTTTTAAATGGATTAATGATTTTAACGTGAGTTAACAACAATTCGTGAAGTATTTTATTGGAATAATATTTGATTAGATTATGTAATCGGGATAGCCTTGTGAAAGAGTTATCCGCGTATCACTTCAACATATGGTATGAAGATATTATCTCATAAAGATTCGTCTTGAAGAGGTGTTGGCTTAAGGGGAAGAATTCTTATGGTAAGTTTGATGTTTGAAGAACATTTCGCGAGTTTATGTTCTATCATATCTTAAGGTCGTGCACTTCCAGTCATGGACTTTTAAGGTAACTTGTTTGTGCTTACATTGTTACTAATGAAGTGATACAAGATCTAGGAATATGTGATTTTTCTTATGGTACTCTATGCACATATTTTCTATCACTTGAAGGAGTTACATTATCGTGCTCAGTGTCTCACAAAGGATGAGGATTTTTGTATCAGCTACACACTTCATCACATCGTACAAGATATGGAACATAGGTTTGGGTTATTCTACTTCTACATCAAGAATATTATAGTTTATTTTCTTCAAGATCATTACACAGAGCCTAAATTTGGAGAATCTTCAAGATTGCATACATTGTTTACTTCCCTGTTGATGTGACAAAAAGGGGAAGACATACATGCTACACTTGAGGGGAAGCAATTTGAAGATCATGTACAACTTACAAGAGATACACAAAGAGTTTTGCCGACATCAACTAGGGGAAGATTGTTGGGTCAAAAAGTTGATATGGCAGAAACTCAAAAACGAAGAAAACATGAAGGCATTTGTCTAAGCGTTGACAAGTGTATTCCAAGCATTGTCAAGTACAATCCAAGCATTGTCACATGCAATCCAAGCATTGACAGAAACATTGACAAGAAGCCTTTGGAAGCTTCTATTTAGATAAGTATGCAGAATATATTCTGTATATGTTTACTTGAATAGAAGATTTACATGTTTATTTGATATTATCTCTTGTAAACCCTATTCCTTACACTATAAAAGGAACCAAGGGTATTAGGTTTATTCATAACTTTCATTCATAATGTAAACCTAAAAGCGTGTGTCGACTAGGTATGGGATTCAATGTATACACACCTAGTGGTTGTTTATTATTAATATAATGAACAATCCGTTTGTTTAATTCATGTTCTTTGTGTCCAAACACCTTGTTAATGTGTCGTGTTCTAATTTCGCTTTGAGTATCTAATCATATGAACATGATGCATTCCTAGTAGCTAAAAGATCGAGGAAACCAAGGTTTCCACACCTACCTCTTACCCAAGACAAACAAACAAAAAATAAACATATAAATGTCATACAATTCATTTATTAAATCAAAACAAAAGGGAAATCTAAGAGGAATGGGGTTCCTCCATATGAAGTCCTAGGCATCTCTGATCCTAGCCACTTCTATTCTCTAACTTGACCACAATCTCACCTGAAAGAGACACTAAAACACGTCAACATAAAGTTGGTGAGAGTCATTGGTTTAGACTCCAAGATACCAACACAATATAAAGTTTTAAGTTATGAATCGTAAACTTTTAACAATACACATTTGGAAAAGTTGTTACATAATGCATTAACAAACTAGTAATCAAGATTAAACATTCCAAACCAATCCAAGGCTAACTGCCTTACCAATCACCATTGGTCCCATAGACGCCCATACATCTATGTACCAAACCAAGGACCCGCATTACCAATATCCCTTGGTCCCATAGACGCCCATACATCTATGTACCAAAACAACCATAACACAATCAAGATTCACATAGCAAGCTTAACACATAAGTAAACACACATTATCCAACACTAACCATTAAAAAAAATCACATCTATACATTGCAAAAATCATTACAGTGTCTCTTCCATCCCATCTTGAAGTAAAGAAAAGAATTTGTAAAACTCAAGAATATGGGACTATGAAACTCACCTGAACAATCTTCTCAAAGTTTTCGTACACTAGCAAAGATCTATACACAACAATACATACAATCAAAACATGAACCAATAGTATCTCATCATGGATCATAAATCTATGATGGATATATAACCCTCTTATGTTTTCTAATACCATTCTAAGACTATACGTATCCTATATTAACCCTCTATGAGCTCCATAACCTAGTTAAGTTCATATCCTAACCCGTTCTCATTTTACTCAAAACAGTCCCGTTTTCATGTTAAACAAAGTGGAACGAACTCCCCTTAATCAAACCCATTTGTTTTGTAAATAAAACCCGTTGACCTTACATGTGTTAGCATTATCTCAGAATTTTCCCCAACCCTAAAGCTTCTGTTAAGTCCCCAATGTATATATATATATATATATATATATATATATATATGTATACTTTTACCTATCCAGAATTCTTTGATTTTTACCTGTCAAAAGTTTGCTATGACCAGATGGTCTTAGACTATTCCAATGACTTAGCCCTTCAAGGGGCCTCTATTTAACACCTAAACAAGACCTCATAACCATATGAAAGTCTCAAACCATCCCTAAGTACCTTAACCAACTCAAAACATTATTTGTAAATAGGCTGATCCAAAATCAGTTTTGACCACGACTGTTATAACCCCCTTTTTCCCTACTTCCTGACCTCCAATTGAGTTCTCGTTTCTTTCATTCAAAGGCTTATTGATTTACCTTTAAGTGGAAACCAAATTCGACTTCTAGATATATGCCAAACTCCTTTTATGAACAAAACAAGTGACCTAAAAATATGCCCTAATTTTTAATGACGAATTTAAACATGATTAAAACCTAAATAGATCATCAAACCCTATTATAACCTAATTAATTGAATCTTTCAAACCCTAATATCATTAATTACAGAAACCATGAACCTTAATTTTAAACCTTAATAAAAAATTATTAATCCTAAATCCTAATCCATCATACTAGGTTACAAATACGTAAATTAAATGTTAATTGAACATAGTTTGTGTTTACCTTAAACCCTAATTGGATTATTGGGTTTTCTTACTCCACCATTGATGAATTCTACTGATATGATGTTTAGGGGAGTTTAAAATCGTTTTTGTGGATATAAGAAGTGGTATGGGTAATTAAAACTAACTAGGAAGCCCAACAGTACTCAAACAGGGCCCCCTTCCATTCCTTAAGCATTAGTCGGCCCAAAACCAAGCCCAAACCCTTAAGGCTGACTCTTCTATCCCATATACTGATATTTATACATTACTATAGGATATGTAAATCTTGCTTATGTTTTAGAGAGAAAGAGATAGAAAGATGGTGGATTTCACACAATTCTAGAGAGAGAAACTAATGAGAACTATGTGTAAAATATGAAAACCACTCACCCTCTCCATCTAAGGAGAGGGTTTATATACCCAAGCCCTTGTCATGGGCTTGGGCTTACATTTGGGCAGGCCTACACATGTTGTAGGCTAGGCTTGGGTTTGTTTGTTAAATAAAGATAAGTAACTAAACTACGAGCTATTACATGGACTATTGTTGGAGTGACCGATCCTTCTTAATACGTAAAACGTATTTCCAACAATCTCCCCCTAAGGGAGGTCACTCCAAACAAGGGCATTACCCAAGTTACAATAATAAGATAAACCGAGCATACTATGCTTGTCTTGAGCTCGTAGTCTTCGTCTTTCTTTTTCTTTTTCTTTTCTGGTGAACATGTTGATGTGATCTTTGATATCAATCTTGAGAATTAATCTCTTGCCTTGATCTCGTGCATCCATCACTTGTGATCTTCGCCTCTTCGTGACACCATGTCCCACATACTTATACCTTCGTAATTCTTGAAAGCTTCAGAGTTCGATACAGCGGAAGACTTAACTTTTAGGCTTTCTTGAATTAGATGAGGTATTAAGTGCATAAAGTATAAGCATACGGGGACGACTTCTTCTCGGATTCCACAACACCACCGTCTTCAAATTCCGCAACATAAGTAGACACAAACAAAATGGCTTTGAACATTTCATTCTAATTCGGTAGCATTTTACCTCTGGTCGGTGAAGACCGTTGGACGATATAAAATATCGTACTTGTGGCAGGTAGATTTAATTAAAAATCTCCTTGACAAGATTTCACGGATAAACCCGTTCTCTTTACTCGACCGTCCCGAGCTGACTGCGAACGTAAAGAGTGAATCATTTGGATAAATTAATCCGCATGATTGAAGCCGTCAATTCTGATTCCTGGAACAAGTTTGATTCATTAAAGAATCACACCATCGTTGCTTTCCAGTTGTCACGAGCTTGATTCATATTGAATCTTGCAAGTTACCTACCAAGTGTTGTTTAAGGTTAACACTAGAAGGATTTCCACTCATCACTGTGAACACTAAGGTATCACTCTGAGTGTTTTGGCAAGATCACTAAGATATTGCGTAGAGGCTTGGAACGTGTTTAAATTCATTTAAGAATTAAACCACTGTTGCTTTCCAGTTATCACAAGTTTGATTCATAAAGAATCGCACAAGTCACCTACCATGAGCTTTTTGATATTCGCTCAAGAAGGATTTCCATCTTCATTGTAAATACTTTCGTATTACTCGGATGTTCAGGCAAGATCACGAAGATTTTGCGTAGGACTCTTAAGATCTTTCTTACTTTTCACAGTGTGTGAAGAAGCAAGGAAATATGGAAGTGTGTCCTAATGAGATATTTGATGATCTCAAATGGCCCTAGACTCGATCGTGCACTTTGGATTTTAGTGATCGGAGGCTGGAGAGGAGTGCCACCATTTCAATACCAATTTACTCGGAGTGAATAAATTGATAGATAACGTGTTGTCTCCATGTGATTAAAACAAATATCTTTTAAGAGATATCTGAGTTAGCTGGGATGGGTTGTGCATTGCATCACTGGGTCCATGATGTCTATCTTCAATATCAAGAATCATTAAAAATGATCTCAATAGCATATGTATTGACCCAGTTTTTGCCTAAGGTTGTAAGGAAGGCTTCTTTCTTTACACCCTTTATCTTTACAATTCTTTTTCATTCTTCAACCCCTTCAATGCTTACCAATACGTCATAACTAGCACCTTGTTGTAATTGTTCTAGTGCTAACTTAAGTACTTGGTCGGCATTCAGCTACGTTCATAATCTTTCTCCATCTTTCCTAAGGACTACTATTTCTAGCTATAGAATGTCCTTGGGAAGATTCCTCTGGTTCTGGAAGAATCATAGGACTTAACCTATCCTACCATCCTTATGTCACCACAATCTTCATCGTCGTGAAATAAATGGGTTGTGAGTAAGTATAAATCACCATGAAATCCATTTTTGATGTGCAAATCCGTTTTGCTCCCCCTTAACATATGCCACGATATTCGAAAACATTTCGCATATGTCGGGATGAGCCAGCACATTAAGTCAAACCATTTGTGATAATATCCCATATTAAATCACATTTTCTCCCCCATATTAAAAATATTAACCCAATCGATGTTTTCAATATCAATTGATTTAATGAAGTTTTAACAACATTTGTGTTGTTAAAGAAAATCTTGAAGTTGATCCACATTGGTGTTATGCAAGTCCTTAGCCAATTTAACATCCGTCACGTACTTTTTCCATTCTGAAGGAAGAGTGTTCAAATACTTGGTGTTCAATTGAAACGTAGGAATTGCCATGCCATAGATATTTAGCTCATTCAACAATAGGGTAAATCTCAGATAGTAGTCATTGAGAGTTTCCCCTGGCACATAGGCAAACTTATCAAAAGTATCATAAAGCTTACACTCTCGTTCTTGTTTAGTTAACGAGGTGCCTTGCATTAGAACACGAATTCTATCCCATAACTCTTTGGCAACTTTATGTTTGCTGACGAGTTTGTAGACATCTGGAGGAAGAGCTTGGAGAATGATGTTTGTAGCTTGTTTATCACACTTGTCTTGTATCTTAGCATCTCCAGTTAATTCACCCGTAGTGCGAGGACGAGTAACAGCACCTTCCGTCACAGTACCATATACCAATGGTCCATTGAGCACCGATGCCCAAATTAGGTATCCATTCTCCTTGTTCCACATATAAAGTTCCATGCGGGAAGCCCATTCCTCATACATAGTCTTCACCAACATTGGTGGGCGATTATCCGTACCCGAGAGGATGGACTTATCCGTAAGAGATGTGTACTCCATTTCAATATGTTAAGATTTACAAAGTTGATTGATCAATGAAAGAAAGTAAATGTGTTTGTTGTTGTGTGTAGAAGCCAAGAAATAATGTTAAAATCCCTTAAATTATGTTCTCGATAAACCAAAAATTCCGAGATGAAATTGCACACAATTTTCAAAAACACGTTTTTGAAAAATTTTGGAATACTTGTTGCCCTATCGCAATGCCTAAAAGGAATTCTGTCGCAATGTCCAATCGCAATAGTTCCTATCGCAATAATCCAATCGCAATAAATCCTATCGCAATGTTCCAATCGCAATAAGTCCTATAGCAATATCCGATCGCAATAATCCAATCGCAATACCCTGTCACAATATCACAAAAACAATCCTGTCGCAATATGAGTCGCAATATGGATCGCAATAACAAAGAACTCCAATCGCAATCTTGATCGCAATAACAGAAGAACTCCAATCGCAATATGGATCGCAATGTAAAACCCTAGATATTGCGATGGGAGCTGTCGCAATAGTACAAGCTATTTAAGAATTTTCCACTTTTCTCGGACAAAACACAACAAATTCGAGATTTTAAGCCAAAAAATGATCCAAACACCCAAAAATTTTGTTTTTTAGCCAAAGTAAATATACCAAATATCTACCACAACTATGTAGAAGATTTGTATCAAGAAAAAACCATTAAAAACACACAAAAAATTGGATGTGGGTTTGAATAGATCAAAAAGCTACAAAAATCAAGAACACAAACACATAAACAATACAATCATCCCATGGCTCTTGATACCATTTGTAGGATATGTAAATCTTGCTTATATTTTAGAGAGAAAGAGATAGAAAGATGGTGGATTTCACACAATTCTAGAGAGAGAAACTAATGAGAACTATGTGTAAAATATGAAAACCACTCACCCTCTCCATCTAAGGAGAGGGTTTATATAACCAAGCCCTTGTCATGGGCTTGGACTTACATTTGGGCCGGCCTACACATGTTGTAGGCTAGGCTTGGGTTTGTTTGTTAAATAAAGATAAGTAACTAAACTACGAGCTATTACATGGACTATTGTTGGAGTGACCGATCCTTCTTAATACGTAAAACGTATTTCCAACAATTACTAAACTAATTAGTATCATCGCTTTACTTCTGGGCCAAAACCTGAAAGCCTTATGTAAGTTTTTCGACTTTCTACGCGATTTACAAACTAACCTTCATTTCTAAAAGTTTCTAAATCTGGAAAGTAACTCTAAAACTTATGTAATACATATCATATATACTTAACACATACATATAACATAAGATACGTACACGAAACCTTATAAAAACGATATCCGAACTTTCCCGCAGTTTATTTCTGGACTCATTTTTTATTTCATTTCATTTCGTTCCCAACTTGTACCATGATTTATGAATCATGTACCTCATTCCATCCATTATCATTCCCAAAATCACACGCATAAACACATACATCACATAGAGCACATAATCGAACACATAAATAAAAAACAACAGATTGTTGGGAATAAAGTTAGCTAAGTCACTCAGCCGCTGACAAAGGGAATCTAGACGCTGACAAGAGCAAATGAGGTGCTAACAGATTGAACGCTGACAAGATATATCAAGGCGCTGACAAAGGAAATCCCAGTCACAGACAAGTACTTAGTCAACATGTTTGTGTATTTAGGAAAGATATGATCGAATATTGTATTTTCTATATTTATCTTTTCCTATAATAGTTTATTAGTAGTTTATTGTTCAAGACTCATTGTGCTATAAAAGGAGGTCTTAGGTTTGTTATTGATATATGTTTTAGACTTTCATTGTAGGCAATTAGTATTATCAATCGAAGTGAAAGTTTGGTATACATACTTCGTTTTGCTTTGTTCTTTTGATCAAAGTTCCTCAACAAGCTCTGATACCACTTGTTGATCCCAAACTTAGATCGGTTTAGCTTTGTATTATCGAGATTGAATCAAGTATAATACGTAGAGAAACTTTGTGTAATTGACAACCTAAGTGTTATGCGGAATTAACACTTAGAACAAAGAACAAAGCAAAACAAAGTATGTATACCAAACTTTCACTTCGATTGATAATACTAACTGCGTACAATGAAAGTGTAAAACATATATAAAAAACAGACCCTAAGACATCCTTTTATATCACAAGGAGTCTTGAACAATAAACTACTAATCAACTATTCCAGGAAAAGATAAATAATACGATATTCGATCATATCTTTCCTAAATACACAAAACATGTTGACTAAGTATTTGACTGTGATTGGGATTTCCATTGTTAGCGCCTTGATATATCTTGTCAGCGTTCAATCTGTCAGCGCCTCATTTGCTCTTGTCAGCGTCTAGAATACCTTTGTTAGCGGCTGAGGGACTTAGCTAATTTTATTCCCAACACGGATGACTACTAACCCGTCAAAACCCGAGTTGTCATAGTATCCCCTCCTAATAGAAATCTCGTCCCGAGATTTACTCTCGAACTCAACTCTATTCAAATCCCACACTACGCCTCTAATCCCCTCCTAATAGGAATAGGTTAGAGTTTCTCGTATTACCTCGCGGATCACTTCTCATATTCAACTTCTAAAACAACTCCATAATGGTATTTCATCTTGACCCCTTGCTTCACAACCAATTCACTACTTAATCATATAGGAGCGATAAAAAACTTCCCGATAATTTTCATCAATGGACTCAATAAGATGAAGCCAAAATTAAGTTTAGAACCACCAATTTCGGATAGCGACTCTGACCCACAGTTAACTGGCGGAATTTCACGTGTACGAGTTAAAACGAGTCAAAAACCACGCGACTAAAAAAGAAAACTCAAACCCGAAACATGTATCAATTTAAAATGACCCTTGAAAATGAAAAAATGACCAAGAAACACCCAACGGTAACCAAAACATATTACGATCCCCGACATATTATTAAAACTTTGCACAAAATCGACTTTTCCCAAAAGAATTCTTTTTTATTCTAAAATTTTATATTAGTTGTTTTTTTTAAACTAAAGAATCATCTTAGTGATTAATGTAACTCTTTTAAATGAAAAAAATAAATGTATGTGGAATTTTCATGAAATCAGTTTAGCCTTGTATTCATAAATAATTATAAATGACGTAAATCGGTTAAACTTACTTATATAAAATATTTAAGTAGAAATTTTTTATTTTACTTTATTTTAAAGAAGGTATTTTAGAATTTGGAATAAATAAGTGTTGATTATATATTAAAGAATTTAGGTTACACCTTATTTCAAACACGGTTACAATACTTTACCTTTATTTTACCGAATACAAACAACTATCTTAACTCTATAGTAAATTTCAAAGTCTTTTTCTATATACCGTCTAAAAGAAATGTAAGACTCAAAACAAAAGATATCATTATCCCAAAAGAAATCTGAAGCTATTTCAATAGCCTTGACACCAAAAGTACCATTTTAAAACGGACACATGAAATAGGAACTCGAAGAATGCGCTACAACGGAGGTTGGATATCTAAAAGAGAAACAAGCTAGCAAACCATCCTATGAATACAATCGATAATTGTAAAGGAATCATACATATATAGGCATATTAGGATACATACACTTAAATCCATCCAACATGCAATCAACACCAATCCAGGTAATCATACTTGCAAGTCCAATTCTGTCGTGGCACATATATAATTACGTTGGCCACCATAATTATATATGTCCCCTTTCACGTATGTACTCCCTCCTATGACAACATTTCTTGATATTAACGCATCATGCATCACATAACACCTAAACCAACCAGCAAACCACAAAGCAATCATCATATAACTCAAATATATATCTAGTAAAAATATCACTTACGCCAGAGAAAAAAATATCTCAAAACCATAGAAAAGAGAGTGAGAAATCAAAGTTTGAAACATAACCAATTCACATGAAATCACCAATGATTACAACCACGCACAATCCCTCTATGCATCTACATGAGGGTTCCTAAGTCATAAAACAAAATCCAACAACGACTAGTGTGGACAACTATGGTTCAACCCGCACTAGTCAAAAATTCGAAAAAAGATAAACATGTGACTAAGTATGGACGAGTATGGTTCAATTAGTCTAAAATTCAAAAAAACATGGGACTACGTATGGACGACTATGGTTCAATCCATACTAGTCTAAAATCCGAAACAACATATAATACCAGAAAATGCGCACAAGATAAACAAGCAATTAACCCGAAACAAGTCATCATACAAAAATCAACTATATTCAAAAGAACATCAATCGTAAGTATCATAACAGTAGTTCGTATACAAAATACGAAAATAAACATTTAACCACGTCATATACTATAATGCACATATACTCCTATGACACCTATATGCAGGGATCCTTAAGCTATAGACTAGGCTAGACTACCTAATTCTCTATAACCATTGTCTTTGATACCATTCTGTCACACCCCCGCCGTGGCGGAACACGGGGCGCAAACTATGGATATCATCACAACAAACAATGTCTCTATAGAGAAAACTAAATGCAATAAAATGTCATTCAAGGCGACACAATGTCATGATAATATCCTAAAACAATGCAAGGGTCTAGATAAGTAGGTAACAAGTCCTACCTCTTACCCAAGACAAACAAACAAAAAATCAACATATAGATGTCATACAATTCATTTATTCACTCAAAACAAAAGGGAAATCTAAGAGGAATGGGGTTCCTCCATATGCATTCCTAGGCATCTCTGATCCTAGCCACTTCTATTCTCTAACTTGACCACAATCTCACCTGAAAGAGACACTAAAACACGTCAACATAAAGTTGGTGAGAGTCATAGGCTTAGACTCCAAGATACCAACACAATATAAAGTTTTAAGCTGTGAATCATAAACATTTAACAATACACATTTGGACAAGGTGTTACATAACGCATTAACAAACTAGTAATCAAGATTAAACATTCAAAACCAATCCAAGGCTACCTGCCTTACCAATCACCATTGGTCCATAGACGCTCATACATCTATGTACCAAACCAAGGCTTCGCCTTACCAATATCCCTTGATCACATAGACGCCCATACATCTATGTACTAGAACAACCATAACACAATCAAGATTTACATAGCAAGCTTAATACACAAGTAAACACACATTGTCCAACACTAACCATTAAAAACAAATCACAGCAATACATTGCAAAAATCATTACAGTGTCCCTTCCATCCTATCTAGAAGTAAAGAAAAGTATTTGTAAAACTCAAGAATATGGGACTATGAAACTCACCTGAATGAGCTTCTCAAAGTTCCCGCACACTAGCAAAGATCTATACACAACAATACATACAATCAAAACATGAACCAATAGTATCCCATCATGATCATTAATCTATGATGGCCGTCTAACCCTCTTATGTATTCTAATACAATTCTAAGACTATAAGTATCATATTTTACCCCTCTATGAGCTCCATAACCTAGTTAAGTTCATATCCTAACCCGTTCTCATTTTACTCAAAACAATCCTGTTTTTCATGTTCAACAAAGTGGAACGAACTCCCCCTTAATCAAACCCATTTCTTCTGTAAAGAAAATCATATGACCTTAAATGTGTTAGCTTTATCTCAGAATTTCCCCCAACCCTAAAGCTTTTGTTAAAGCCCCGATATATATATATATATATATATATATATATATATATATATATATATATATATATATATATATATATATATATATATATATATATATATATATATATATATATATATATATATATATATATATATATATATATATATATATATATATATATATATATATATATATATATATATATATATATATATATATATATATATATATATATATATATTTATTTATTTATTTATTTATTTTACCTATCCATAATGGTTGCTATGACCAGATGGTCTTAGACTATTCCAATGACTTATAACTTTAAAGGTACCACTATTTAACATCTAAACAAGACCTTATAACCATATGAAAGTCTTAACCCATCCCTACGTACCTAAACCAACTCAAAACATTATTTGTAAATAGATTGATTTTGACCACGACTGTTGTAACCCCTTTTTGCCCCACTTCCCCACCTCCAATTAAGTTCTCGTTTCTTTCATTCAAAATATTAGTCAATTACCTTTAAGTGGACAAAAAATTCGACTTCTACATGTTTTCCATGTTGATCCCAAACTTAGATCGATTTAGCTTTATGTATACGAGATTAGATCAAGTAATACACTTAGAGAAACCTTTGTATATGTATATATCAATCTAAGTGTTATGCGGAATTAACACTTAAACAAGAACACACAAGATATAAACAAACTTTCACTTTGATTAATGATATCAAACTTGCTTATAATGAAAGTAGTTTACGTATGAAAACTTATATTGAACATTAACCTAAAGGTTTTCTTTTATAGACATAAGAAGCCTTGTATAATAATCTACGTATCAACTATTCTAGGTAAAGATAAATATAGAAAATACATTGTTGTTCCTATCTTTACTAGAAGTAATCTAGAATACAATAAACGCATAGAGTATATCTTTCCATCAGTGCTTGTCTTCAATGTATCAACGCTTGACATTGTCTTGTCAACGCTTGTGCTGTCAGCATTTGTTTTACTCCTGTCAACGCTTGTTTTACTCTTGTCAGCGCTCAAGTAGACTGGCTATAATTTATTCCCAACAATCCTCCCCTAAACTTGATATCTACTCCAGTGATCAAGTTTCTGAATAAACATAAGGACTAGGAGGAATCTTACAAACCTTCTCATATTGGTAATAAATAAATCTGATCAAGTCTTTTGCCACGTCACTTGAATAATCAATTTCCAGCTGAGTGTTCTTCATCTTCTCCAAGACTTCCTTGGACATGAAGTACTGACCATCCACAAGTAGATACTCAGCAAACTTTGTAGAACTCAAATAATAAACACCAGCAGCTGAATACAATCTCCATTGAAGACCACTGAGATCATCTTCAAGATCCTTCCAAATAGCAGGATCTTCATCAATTAGTCCACACATTCTCTTGAATGTGGACCACAGTTTTATTCCATTGACTGAAGTTGGTGCTTCAGTCACATACTTGGCTTCCAATAACCTCCATAGGTCTACCAAGTCTTCTCTGTCAAAACTTGCAAACAAAGATATAAGGGTGGTAAAAGTGTGAACCTCTTTTCCATACCTGCCAATCTTCCAAAACCCACATGCATCTTCTTCATAGCTTACAATTGGGTTTCTGGAATCAAGTGGTAACACTTGTACCATATCTGAAGCTTCTAATGGTGAGAGCTTGAGGCTCTTTCTTATGACAGCTTCACTTGGATGTAATGGATCCATATCTTTAGGAAACTCAAGAGAAACTCCCTTTTTCACTGGTCTGGGAACAAACATTGCCTTCTTGAGCTCCATTTCCTCTACAAGTTCTTCTTTTCTTTCATCAGAAAGAAGTCTTAGAGTGTTCTCTTCCTGCACTCTAACCCAAATGGGATAAGCTCTACATTCCAACTCATCAAATGTCAATCCAGTCAATTTCTTGTAAGTCCACCCTGTTCCATGACATCTGAGCAGCATGAAGTACAACTCCTTTCTATCCCTTTTCAAATTTGAGAGAACATTGCTTGCTTTATGTTTCAGAATGACCTTGCAATCCTTTTGTACTCTGAGAAGAATCTCCAAACCCCAAATTTGATCTGAAATGGTCAAATGTAGATTCTCTATACACCTTTCTTCCCAAGCATGGTACATTTGAACCACCTCTAGCATATCAAAATCAACCTGCAATTTCAACTCATTCAATTTCTCCTTGGCCAACTCATCTCCATACTCAAGTCTTTCTGGTTGTTCTATGATCATAACACTTGAGTCTGAACTGGCTTCATCACTTCCTTCTTGCTCTTCTGAAGTGACAACAAAAAGTGATTCACCCACCTGCTTTCTTTCTTGTTCCACAATTTGTGCAGCCAACTTTCTATCAAACTCAATTTGAGCTGCATTCTTTGGAACAACCTCTTCTACCATAATTCCCTTACCCTTATCTAATGGATCAATTGTTGGTAAGGTAGATGGTAATACCTGTGAAGAAACCTCTTTGATGATGGATGATGACTGGGATACATCAACCTCATTTGCAGGTCTGTCAACGCTCACTTTTCCTTTGTCAGCGCCCAAAATACTCATGTCAGTGTTCAAATTTGTCTTGTCAACGCCCAAAGTACCTGTCTCAGCGCCTCTTGCAATTTCCTCCAACATGGATGTAAATGACAAATTTAAGTTTGTAGGAGAGACTAGAGACGTATCAAAACCTGTCTGTTTCTTCAGACTTGTTAGGGCCTCAGCAACATCCAAAGATTGACCATCATGGCTGCCCTTATCACTCACATTTATTTGTTTATCCTCCCCTTTGGAAGATTCCTCCATCCCTCTCCTTGTACTAGCAGTCTCCAAAATAACAATCCTCTCCCTCAATTGCTTGAGTTCAAGGCCTTGTGTGCTGACAACTTGTACCAAGTCTGCATTTTGCTTTTGCAAGCTCATGCAGACAGTCGTCAATTCCACTAGGGTCATTGGTTCCAATCTGCCCTCTTCTAAAATGGGTATTTGACCTCCCAAGTTAGATTCATTGGGAATGGATGAGGTCTTAAGTATGTTAGGACTGTCTTGGCCAGCTTCTAAGCTAGAACCAATAGTCCCAGCCTCATCCATAACACCAACCACACTTGTGGTGGTGGTTCTCTCTGCTACATGGCTAGGACCACTAGAGGATAACACTCCAGTAGTCCTTTGGCGTTTTTGCAACCTATATTGTGTTGGTGGAGATGATGATGTGGATTGGGTGGATGTAGGTTGGTTAAGGGGTGTTTGGGTCTGTGAAGGTTGAGTGTCAACGTTTGAAATAGGTACATCAACGCCAACATTTAACGTGTCAGCGTTAAAGGGTTCTTGGTCAATTTGCATATGTTGGGGTGAAGGTAAAGGTTCAGGGATTGGGTCAATTTAGGGTTGGGGGTCTGGTTGGGGTTGAGCTGCTTCAATAACAGCAATCATAGCTGGGGTTAGGGGTACGTCACGATGTGGGGGTGAGTTCATCTTCATAAAAATTGCTTTCTTTTGCACAAGGATCTCATAAAAATCATCATGATCCCTTGTGCAGTATCCTTGGACATCAAAAACCATTTGTAAAAATCTGGGATAAGCTAAAGTCATTTTGTTCCCTTTATTTTTACACATGCCCTCAAAAATCATTTTAGAATAATTAAATTTTTGCCCAGTAGCAATACACAAAATAGCACTTGCGATAGATCTATTGATCTCATTGTGTGCAGTGCACTTGGGACTCAAACATTGTAAGAGGACATGTATTAGGTACTTACAGGCTGGGGAAACTCCTGTTTATGATATTTATTTAAAGTTCCTTGAGCAGGAAAAGGATAACCCAAAGCCCTTAGTCCTTGTTCTATTTCACTAATGGGAAGAGTGGTTATACCATCAGCATCATCAAGATGCAAAGCTTGGCGTACCAAAGCTTCAGTAACCACCCATGTTCTCCCATGAACAATAGAAGATAATGTAGTCACTCTATTAACTGTTGAGGAACTAACATTGTTCCAAAACTGTTTAATATGTGTGACAGGAATGAGTGGTGCATGAGAAAGAGCATACCTAAAAGGAGATGCGTTCAAATACGCCACCATTTGTGTGTATTGGGGAAACAGAGTATCATCAGCTTCAAGATACGCGACCATGTTGTGTTGACTTCTGAACCTCAATTCCAAATCTGATGGTTTAAACTTTGGTGCCATTGTTGAAAGCTGTTAAAATGATTGATAAAGATGAAGTTGATAAGATAAAATTGTGTTAGACAAGAATAATAGGTACCCTGTTTAAAAATAGGAGCCAAATATATAGGAGAAGAAAATGCATGTGATTGACCTAAAAATAGGCAAGTATTTTCAAAATGTAATCATGAAAATATTGAAAAAGAATAAGTTTATCTCATACATTAAATGAAAGTTATCAGCTCCCAAAATTATGGCCTAAAAATATGTCAAAAAGTAACAACTGGGTAGGGCCCATTGAGTGTCAGCGGTCAAAAATAACCTATCAACGCCCAACGGCTATATTCTTGTCAGCGTTTGCCATAGCCATGTCAGCGTCTAAATTGGTCACAACAACGCTTGGAAAAATACTTGTCAGCGTCCAAAAATAAAAATGAAAAATGAAAAATGACCTTAACAAAGTAATTTATCCTAGAGAAGATAACCAAAAAGTTGATAATTATTATAGGGCGGCAAGCACTGTCCAGTTATGCACACTTGCTTATGCAAGATAGACATAACAGTCCTCTAGTGTCCCTTGCTAACCAAAACTCTTAACAACCAAGTTACCTTATAAAATCCCTTGTTACTCCCAGGTAAATCCAATGACAAAATCATTCCCAAGTCTCCCAACAGACCACAACCAATTCTAGGCCAAAAATGTCTTGGCAGCATGCATAGTATATCAACTTTGCATGCTACAGTGCCTCATGATTTAGTAAAACTAACTCATACTCACCTGTGGACATAATCTAGAATTGTGATAAGAGTATCATATGGATACCCAAACATCCTAAAGGTTCCTAAAACCTCCCCTTAAACTATGATACATAAGTTGCTAAAAATATGCATGAACATAAAAATTTATGTCAAGATAGGAATTAAAAATTCCAACCATCATCCATAAATAAAAACATGTCCAAATGCTTCTCCAATGATCCATAAGCAACTTTGTATCCAATGGTATACTGCTAACACCACCTGCACATTTAGATTGAAAACCACAAAACTAACATTGTTGCTGACAACGCCCCGATAACACATAACAGCGTTGAGGGAAGCTTTGTCAGCGTTAGACAAATATATTGCTGACAACGTCACAAAAACACTTATCAGCATTCAAGCAACCTTTGTCAGTGTTAGAAAAATATAGTGGAAAATCTAAATCCTCAAAAAGACCAATAACAATGCATTATCCTGTACATACTTTTACAAAAAGACTCCAAAACATATATTATGTGAGATTGATCATTCCAATACTTGTTACCAAGTATTGAAACCTCCCAGCATCAAAAGGTTTAGTTAGTAAATCTGACACATTCTCCTCTGTATTAACCCTATCTGGTTGTATTAAACCCTTTTCAAAACAATCTCTTATAAAATGGTGTCTAATTTCTATGTGTTTAGTTTTAGAATGATGTACAGGATTCTTAATAATGCATAATGTGCTGTTATTGTCAACAAATATCTTGGTATGCATGAAATTATACCCATAGTCTAACAGCTGGTTCTGAATCCACAAAACTTGTCCACAACAAGCAGCTGCAGCCACATACTCAGCTTCAGTTGTAGAATTAGCCACCACTGTTTGTTTCTTGCATTGCCAAGATATCAACCTGCTCCCAAGAAACTTACATCCACCAGTTGTGGATTTTCTATCAAACTTATCACCTCCATAGTCACTGTCTGGATATGCAATCAGCTCCAATGGTGAATCCTTAGGGTACCACAAACCAAGACTAGGATAGCATCTTAGGTACCTAAAGATCCTCTTCACAGCATAAAGGTGACATTCTTTAGGAGTCACTTGATGGCGTGCACAAGCGCACACAGTAAACATGATGTCAGGTCTGGAGGCTGTAAGATACATCAATGATCCAATCATGGATCTATAGTGCCTGACATCAACATCTTTCCCATCTCCAATCTTTCCCCAAGGGTGTTCTCTATCCATAGGATTAGTAGCCCTCTTTTCATGTGGATAAAAGCCAAACTTCTTCAAGATCTCTGTCACATACTTATCCTGGGAGATGAAGATACCATCTTCTTTCTGCTGAACTTGTAAACCAAGAAAGAAGTTCATCTCCCCTGTTGGGTCTACTAGATGTAGATCTTGCAGCCTGTCAGGAACGGTGAACGACTTCTGTAATCACAAGTCAATCCATAGAGAGACTCTATACACAATATGAATGCAGAATACAAATATAATAAAGAAGAACAGAATAACTATAAAGACTTGATCCTTTCTAAGGATTTCTAATATTGATAATGACTAGAACTATGTTTGATGAAGGTGTGTCTAACCCTTCTGCCTAAGGTTCCTTTTATACTACAAGGAAACCCTAATACAGCATTAAAAAAACGTGTAAAACTGATATGCATATCCTTTCCTAACATATCTCATGCATATCCTAACAGAATAATAATTAAATAATAAAGTTTGACTTTGACTAGGACCAGGAGCACGACTTGCTCCTACTACTACTAGGACCAGGAGGAACTACATACCTCCTATTCTACCTATTACATTTAACTATACCAATGGTCCTAACAATCCTCCCCTAAACTTGAATTTGACCTGTTGAGTTCAAGTTTCTTGGTAAAACGTACAATAAAGCTCGAGTATTGAATCAGCAAAACTAATAGCAGCATCAACAAGATAAGAAACAGAAGAACCGCCGCAACATGAAACACTAGAAGCTTCTCCAAAGCTTGAAACAAATCAGCATCGTGTTGAATCTTTACAGCAACATGAACAGATTTGATGAGCCTTTACCAAGTAGCTGCTCGCTCTTAGGCTAGCCAGTCTTTCTAGTGGAATAAGCATCACCCTGGTAGACTAGAACCCAGCCCAACTCTTAGAACGTGAATCAATGGTGAGTGGGAGTACCCTAATGATTTTAGGCAAACCATCACAGCCGTCAACGGATTTGATATGTCTTTACCAGAAGCCGTACCCCTCTGGACTCGCCAACTCTTATCAATGAAGCATCGGTGAGTTGAAAACCCTATAGCTTTAAGCAAGCTATTACAGCTATCAATGGATTTGAGAAAATCTTTACCAAGAGCCGTACCCCCTTGGATTAGCCATTTTTTAGTCTAGGACCATGGCAAGTGAAAACCATCTAGTTTTAGGTAACTTGGCAACCATCAACGGATTTGAGAATCGCACCAGGAGCCGTACCCTCAAGGTGAATCAACTCTTTCTTGTCGATTAGACATGGTGAGTTGAGGACCATTTGTTGTGAGGACCAAGTCCAACACCAGATGAAACCAGTAACCAGCACAAAGACAATTTAGCAACCAGAACCCAAAGTGTGAAGCAGCAGATGGTATTATATTCACAAGTAGAAAATCCATGATGTGTTAAAGTATAAGCAGATATTATATAAAAGTATATTTTTTCATTTTTTCCCATTTTTTTTAACTATAAAGAATGAAGTTCACCAATCACTTTACATATTGGTGAAAAGAATGATAATATGAACAAATGATCAAAAACACAAAACATAAACACTTACAAACCAACCAAATCAAAGACCAGAAGCAGCCTTCTTATCGGCTTTCAAACGAGCCTGGATTCCTTCCACCAACGCAGTTGCCATAGAGGACTCATTCCCCGAGGGAGCATTGGAAATCTGCAAGTGACTAGCCAACATAGCCTCCATTGAAGCAATCGTCAACGGATAATCCACGTCTGTGAGCATGAAGACCATATGACCAGATTCTAACTCCAACATATGCATACCACATCCCGCATATAACTTCCAGCGCTGAATAACCCATTGCATCTGATCCTTCCAGACACCAGAAACAGGAGCATGAGGAGGTGCATCAAGCATCATCTTAAGATCAGCCCATACTCGTAGACCGGGCCAGGAAGACACAGCCATAGGATCAACAGGCATGCCGGTATCCACAAACCCATATAAAGCCATAAGATCCTTACGATCAGCCCAAGACAAAATACCCTGCAGACCCGAAGCTAACCGCACAGACCCATCACTAAGAGTAAATTGATGAGATACCGTACCAGGAAGAGTCGTGGAACGCGCAACCGTCCAACCAGTAATATAACCATTTCCCAAAGGCAAATCAGAATCACTGTCAGAAGCTGCATCAATCAAATTTTCAGGATCATGCTTCTCATAGGGGACCGTCTTGCCACGTCTAACACGTCGAGCCGATTTCTTGCGAAGCGAACGTCGAGGTGTGGGATCACTAGGAGAGGGTTCAACCTTTACCTTTACCTGAGCAGCAGCAGTGGGAGCAGGAGAAGTAGACTCAAGAGTTTGTCCACCCAAGGGATCAACAGGAGCTGCACTAGATGAAGGAATAGGTTGAGAACCAGGAACTGGTGGTGATGGTGATGCCATATCAGGTGTAGCAGTTGTGGTGGTTGTGGTAGCAAAGGTGGTGGTGGTAGCATGTGTGGTGGTGGTAGCAGGACCTGAAGAAGAACCCATAGGAGCAACCAAAGGAGTAGTGGTAGTACCAACTGTAGAAGCAACAAAAACCGAGGGAATAGCAGCAGAACCAGGAGTAGGATCAGATGGAGGACCAGTAGTAACAGCAGGTGAAGAAGTGGTCACCACACGTGGAGAAGGACGGTAGATAAATCATTCCGGAATTGGTTGACTCTGATGCTTGACCATACGTTCATAGAGTGCCTTGAGCTCATCAAAAGACAAAGCCCGAACCCTGTCCCACTTCCAACCAGCTTGAAAATAAGCACCCGACTAATACTTCACATATCGCTGCATCTGCTTCCGCTCCTCAGTTCTCGACAAAGGTCTGTTCCTACGCTTCTCACGAAGCTGTGCAGCAAGCGCCAACTGATGCTTGCGCATCAACACCATAGCTCTTGGAATACAGTTATGCTCATCCACATCCGCACCCAAAAGATCAGTGAACTGGGAATAATCCCTGGTAAGAATAGTCAACACCTGCATCCAATCACTATCATTCCAATGCATTGCATCATGTTGGACTTGTTCACATCTATGCTTTTGAAGCGGTTCCTCCTCAGCCCGAGCAGCTTCATCAATTTCGGCTTGCATCCGTTGAGCAGCCTCCTCACCCAGCCTATCCTCCTCAAGCTGTCTGCATGTACGCTTGCGAGGTGGTGAGGGAGCATCAGTCATTGGGGCCTTCCCCTTTGGATCATGGGATGGACCAGCATTGGAACCAGCAGTAAGACCAGAAGCACCATCCATAGGAGTGGGAATAGCAGCAGGAGAAGGAACCCTGGAGGATGTCGGAGGAACCGGCAAATCATCATACAATTTATCAGCAAAGGCAGCCTTTGCCAACAAGGTCAAACCATCCTCAACACGATCCTTAACTTCCTCATCAGAATCAGAATGAACCACATGCTTCTTTCGTCGTCTTTGCTGAGTCTCCAAATCTTTGATGCGATCAGCCATAGGAAGAACAAACTCCCTAGTAAGTTTCCGGTGTTGATTCAAATCAGCTTCCAAGGAAAGAATCCGCGCATGATACCTGTGCATAAGATCAAGTAACGAAATAAGTGTAATAGGCTCCTCCGCCGGCCCACCAAGAGGACTTGGGTCAGGGAAGGCGTCATTGGAGCCCGAAGCAACAGATGGGTCAACATTAGGATTACTAGCACCAAAAGGCTTATCAAAAGAGTGTGGAGCAGGACTAGGATGTGGAGTCTCCACAAATGGAGACTTATGTGGTACTGAAGAAGGACCAGCCTTGGAAGTGGATGGTCTGTCAACCACCACCTCCTCAACCACATGAGAAGCACCACCAGCAGGAGCCTCCTCCTCCATAGGGTCATCATCAAGTTGAGGTTCCTCCTCGGCTTGTTCAACCGGAGGAACAACAACATCAGGAGAACCCTGAGCCAGCCCCAACATGGCCTCAGAAAGGGGCCTCCACTCCCCGCTAAACCCATGGACCATATTATAATACACTTTGGCAGTAAGCTTAGAAGGCACATGTTCAGTCCTATCACGAGGAATGCAAACCAGTATTTGTTGTAAAAACCTAGGATACATCAGAAACTTTTTCCTAGAACCAGCACTAGATAGATTACTCACCATCCCCTCAAACAAATAACGAGAGAAATTAAAAACTCTACCCTGAGCTAAGAAAATGAGACCAGTAGCCAAAGGAGTAGGGAAAGCATCCCAACTCCCAGACTTGGGACTTAAACAATGAATCAGAAAATGCACCAGAAGCTTCCATTAGGGGGAAAACCTATTCTTCTGGAAGTTAAACTTCCCCCCATGATTGTACCCTATAGCAGCCATCCCCTCCAACACCTCCGCATTGGGGATGGAAACAACCCCACCTTCATCCTGAAGATGAAGGGAAGATTGAATAGAAGCCTCAGACACCACGTATGAACGTCCATCTATGGTAGCATGAAGTTCTCGTGGACGACCAACCACAACCACAAGACGAGCAGATGCCCAAAACTGACGAATGACACTATCATAAATAGTGGGACATACAGTAAAAGCATACCTTAGATTCGAAGCCTCAATGAAGTCCAGAATGTCAGTAAAATCATCACGATGTAGACCATCTCCTAGATAGGCGACCTTGTTGTGAGCAGGTTGGTATACCAGGGCAGCCATGGATCTTGATTAATTGAATGGAGGATGATTTTGGTTAGGGTTGAGAGAGTAGGATCGGTTTTGTGTGTGTTATGAGTGGAATGAATGAGTCGAGGGGGGTTAATTGACCATAAATAATGAAGGTAGTAACTGTTCATTGACCCCTATTAATGGGGGGGTTGCCCTTTCAAATTAGACAATTATTACATAGTAACCACTTGCCCCTTTTAACATAATTTCCAAATTCCAATTTACCAAAGTTAAATAAGAGTGTAAATACCAGAATTGGAAGCGTTGACTAAAAGTCAAAGCGCACAATGGCAGTACTAGAAGCAAAATGTGGTCAACAAAAGTCAATAAAAATGAACAGTGTCCCAGACCAGTACCAGAAGCCAACCATCACTTGACAAAGAAGGATTTTGAACCACCAGAAGCCAACCAATAATGACTAGAAGCTAACCAATGAGGACTAGAAGCCAGTCATGAAAGAATATAACCACCAGAAGTGAGCAAAATCCTCCATCAGGAGTAACACACACCACCAGAACCAATGCAATATGTTGTTAAAATCTACCAATATGTTAGTCTGTGCAAAGTAATATGTACACGAAGCCTCCCCTTAGGCTTAGCCTCCTCTCAATCCTAGACCTCAAGGATTGACCATCCCAATGTGAACCACTAAGTGGTTGAACCGAGGACCATCAAATGCTTTTGTCAGCAAATCAGCAACATTATCATCCGTATGAACTTTAAGAACCTGTATCAACTTCTTCTCATTAGCATCCCGTATAAAATGGTGCCTAATTTCAATATGCTTTGTTCGCTGATGAAAAACAGGATTCTTCACAATGCAGATAGTACTTTGATTATCAATAAAAATTTTGGTGTTCATAAAATTGAACCCATAATCCAACATCTGATTTTGGATCCACAATACTTGTCCACAACAGCTAGCAGCAGCAACATATTCAGCTTCTGTTGAAGAAGTAGCTACTATCGTCTGTTTCTTGCATTGCCATGAAATAAGTCGACGACCCAAAAATTGACAACCACCAGTAGTAGACTTTCTGTCATTATTAGCACCTGCATAGTCACTATCACTATATGCTTCTAGAACAAAAGGTGATTCTCTAGGATACCATAAGCCCAGTTTAGGTTGAGCCTTGATATACTTGAAAATCTTCTTCACTGCATTCAAGTTCGAAACCGTTGGAGTCACCTGATGTCTAGAACAAGCACTTACTGCAAACATGATATCCGGACGTGATGCAGTCAAATACATGAGTGAGCCAATCATAGACCTGTACATGTGAACATTGACCAGGGGGTCTGGCTCATTCTTGAGTTTGACTTTAGCAACTTCATAAGGAGTTGCTGCTGGTCTAAGAGGATCCATGTCAAACTTCTGAAGGATCTCATGAACATATTTATCTTGACTGATGAAGATCCCATCCGACTGTTGCTTGACTTGAAGACTAAGGAAGAAAGAAAGCTCTCCCATCGCACTCATCTGAAATTCGCCTTTCATCAAGTGTTCAAACTCATCACACCATTCCTTCCTAGTAGAACCAAAGATAATGTCTCCACATAAACCTGAACAAGGATAATGTCCTTGGTATTCCTCCTAAGAAATAGTGTTTTGTCAATAGTACCTCTTCTATAGCCATTCTTTAACAAGAAAGTTGAAAGACGCTCATACCAAGCTCTAGGAGCCTGATGTAATCCATAAAGAGCCTTGACCACCTTGTAAACTTTATTGGGATGAAGTGGATCTACAAAGCCCTTAGGTTGAGTGACATACACCTCCTCATCAATTTTGCCATAGAGAAATGCACTCTTGACATCCATCTGAAACACCTTAAAGCCCACATAAGAAGAAAAAGCCAAAAACAGACGAATGGCCTCAATCCTTGCAACCGGAGCAAAAACTTCAGTGTAGTCAATGCCCTCAATTTGAGTGTGGCCCTGTGCAACAAGCCTAGCTTTATTCCTCATGACAATTCCCCGTGCATCCCTTCTTGTTCTTGAGAATCCATTTGGTATTGATTGTTGTCTTTCCATCTGGTAAGTCAACCAGAGCACAAACATTCTGAAACAAGAATTGCTGCATTTCCTCCTGCATAGCCTCCACCCAACTTTGATCCTCAAGAGCATGAGAGACTGACCTAGGTTCCACCTGTGAAAGAAAACAAGCAAACAAACAGTGTTGAAAGTCCGTATGATTATTACGCTTTTGATCTTCAATATAGCTCACAAGAGCATGATGATCAGACGAGGCCTTCTTCTGCATTCTGCGTGTCTTGACAGTAGAACCAGGATCTCCAATGATTTGGGTGGTAGGGTGATCTTTGTGTGATTGCAAGACTGGATTGGAAGCTACCTCCACTTCTGGTGCTAAGTTATTGAGATCACCAACAAAGTCAGCATCATATGAAGCAGCGTTGAAAATCCCATCTACTGGTTGTTTATGAATATCATCCAGCTTGGTAGAAGACTTCTTTTGATGGTTCCCCAAATCAGAAGGACTGGAGAAATGAGTATTTGAAGCAGACTCACTAGCTGGAGTACCAATAGGTGATAAGCTAGCACTAGGAGCAGAAGCTTGGGTACCAGGAGTAGCTTTGTCAGTAGGCGTATTCAAGGGAAACTCAAAACCACCTTGATCAGCTGCTGTAGTAGCTTCTTGTTGTTGTTTGAGTGGAGTGTCAAGAGCTACTTGGGAATCCAGTACATCCAATGGAGTTGCATCACTAGGAGGAGTAGGAGAGACGGTGGTGGAGTAGGATGGAACCACAAAAATGTCATCCTCGTCATCTGTGTAACACCCCCAAATTTATACAACTCAGTACAGCGGAAGACTCGTTGGTGTTACGGGATAGCACATTACTCACATCATAGACAACGCATAAAAATCGCGTCGTTTAATAATAAAAGCATTTCCATTCATAAACATCAAAGTTACATCGGTCCCAAGTCATTATATTTCATACAAAGTTTTACAAAGTGTTTGAATGGAAAATATTGTTTAAGTGCGGGCCATGAATTCTTGTCGTCTTCCCGAGAATTACCTTCAAGTACCTGAGATAAAACATGTTAAAAGAAAAGGTCAGCGATAACGCCGAGTGAATTCATAGAGTTTAATAAATTCCATCAATATAACTTTGGTATAAAATTAGTACCAAAAATCAATTCGTACAAATCGTTGTAATAGGCCGTAAAATAGCCAAAATCATTTTATATAAATCCTTATCGAAAATCATAATATAGGCATTTGCCTTAAAAATCATTATACGAATCATTGTCGTTAAAAACATCATACAATACGTCTTATGACGTTGTATAAAATCAAATAAAAACCGTTATATGAATATGGTTATGAAAACCAAAATACAATCATAATATCAATAGTATGACCCTGTATTGCTAGTCAGGCAATACATCGTAATTCGGAGCGTCTATTAGTATTTCGTTAATTCGGATTATTATAAGCCGCATGACATTGTTACCTTACTAAACCAACAACGGGTAGCTAACCCGATACCAATTTTGCCCATCTAAAGTAGCGTGTCGTCACAAAGGTCACGCTATGGAAATCTTCTCATACATTAATTCGCTTACCAATCAATGTGGCACGACGGGGATCAACCGTCAAGGCGCGAACTGGGGTGATCGTCCCCAAATAGTACTATTAAATGCATAAGCGTCTACCAACTCCCGGTAGTTCACAATTCATACTAATGGGACTTTTAGTGACATAACCTAACTTTAATAATCCATTTGATTTCATCAATCGGGTCCATTAATCATTTATCGGGTCATACAATCGGGTCATTCAATCATTCGGGTCCAAAATCAATAAACAAACAATCGGGACAAATGGTGTCCAAACTTTTATAAACTAACATGTTATCTCCCTCGCGGGTTTATAAAGCATTTATAAAACATTTAAAAGAGTGCGAGGCTATGAACTCACGTTGATGTGGGAAGGCGGGTTATCGGCAATTCGGACGTACGGTACGTGCTTCAATCACGGAAACCTAGACAAATAATACTCGGTCTTAGACGTTTGTCCAATGACTTTATAAAAATATCAATTATGTATACATATGATGATTATATATATATGATGATCAAGTGGGTTTACATATTCTCGTTTATTCATTTTAGAGTTATGTGTTGATAACTTTTATACTAGTTTACTAGTTTTACCCGTTTACGTGTCTTAAGTCCAATAAGCTTATTATAAGTTATTTAACTTACTTTAATCCATTTTGTACCTATATTATCAGTACATACACTTTAAAGTTGGGCCCAAATGGGTTAAGCCCAATAAGTTCTTCTTATGGGTGTTTATCTTATTTAGTCCAATTATTAGCCCAAGTATTAGTCCACTATGTTTACTTAGCTCGTTAATGTCCGTATGCCCTATAGTTCGGGTTTTATCGGTTTTTACTTGTTATACATGTCTATATATTAGTATATAAGTTTTATAAAGTTTTCATTAGACGGGTCCAACCATCTAAGTTTTATTTAACAAAAACGTTAATTTTACGGCAATAGCCGAAAAAGTCGTAAAAATCATGTTTATAGTTTTATTACTTATAACATTATTTCACCACTATTTATATAATTTATCCATTTGATTACCCTTTTATATATATTTATATAAATAAGTTTTATAAGTTAGTGGGTTTTTATTTTACATTTTATATATTAAAATGTGAGTGCTTATATAATAGTATTATTCTTTAATTTCCAAAAATCTGATTTTTAACTTCATCTTCACCAAAACTGCCATATCTTGAGTTCTACATGGAGATAGAAGCTCAAATTTTTATCACATAAACTACATGATATTTGCTACATTTAACTCTTCTATAGCTACTGTTGAATCATCCTTTAAGTATTTTCTAAAAATCGTCCAAAACAGTAACTTCAGATTTATACCCTAAACTTGTTTTGATCATATCTCACTCATTATTTTGATTCCATTACATGGCCAACTCTCACATGTGTACAAGACCCATAGCTTACTGTAAATGGGTTCTACTTCATCATATTATCAGTTTACCACTTGGTTCTTTACTGTTTTATACAGCCATGCAAATTAATCAAGATTTTAACCTTGTTTCATATGGTTTTTCACCTTTTTATCCATGATTATCAACAACAAATCCCCACATAACATTTTTATCATTATATAATCATCATAAATATATACAATAGGAAATAAAATACAAGTTTACATAATCAAAATAAAAAGAAGATGAGGAGGACAATCTTTATACCACCAACTTGATGTAGGTTATGAGTTTGGCATGGTTTTTGATAGAGAAACTTGTGGATATCCATGACCATCTTCAAGACCACCATGCTCCATGGACTTCTTGTGGAAAATCAGCCTCATGACACCATGAAAACTCTTCCATGGATGTTATAAGTACCACCAATCAATAGGGTTTTGAAAGGGCTTCAACATATGCAAGTATAACATATGGTTTCATGGTTGAATCAAGATCAAAGGGTGTTTTTGGATGAAGAATGGGACGGCATTAATGGAGTTAGAGAGAGAGTTTGAGAGTGGTTTTTGCATGTGAAATGAGAGAAATGAGATTGTTTGATGGTTTTGTGTTGGTAGTGGATGGAGTAAGCTTACATGTTAAGCTACATGTAACAAGTGTAGTGTAGCTACACAAGGACTTGACACCTAAGGTGTTAGTGAGTATTTGGCCGCCCCATGTAAGCTAGTGGGGTGGGACAATGTATTTTGTCCCATCTCACTAGTTTACGGGTATTCCTCGATTCTAGTTTCTTCGATTTGCGTGCCCTCGGGTCGTTTTACGAAAAACGTTTTTATAAATTATCAATCAACGTCACAAAACGAATCCAATAAAAATTGTTTCATCAAAAACAGAGTTCGAAAACGTAAATACGTAATCCTAAGGTTTCCGGTTTAGTCGTAAAAGACGTTAAAATAAAATCGTAAGTCCTAATCTCTTCTCGTAAATTTGTGAGTTTATGAACCAACACAAATTTAAAACTCCAAAATAATATTTATGGACAAATTTATTTTCTAAAATGTCGGACTGCCACCAAAGACGGTGTATGTAAACGTAAGCACGTAACGTAGAATCCTCCGGTTTAGACGTAGTCGATGCTACTCCAAATTCCAAATTTCTTCCCAAAAATAAGTGAGTTCATATTGTAACATTAAAATAAGGTTTTTAAATAATATTCAAGAATAAAATATCAACCATAAATTGACGGATTGTCACAGCATTTACCCCTAAACAGGATCTTTGTCCTCAAAGATCATCTTACCTTACTACTCGCTTCTTATAGAGTTAAAGCCATGTGGGTATTTCTTCCACATTCGGTCTTTTCTCACAAGTGTAATCCATTATAATACGCGAGTTTCATCAAACATAACTACGGGAATAAGATCAGGCTAAATGTTGACTTACTTTCTCTATCCATGATGTTCACGGGTTTCTGATGAATGCAACTTTTCGCCGATCTAAGCTCTACTAAGAATAATCAGATTTTAACTTGATAGATATTCCATCAAGTTCGATTTACGAAACATAATTCACGCAGTCTTCGAAGTCCTAGGGTAGATCCAGCTTCTATGCCTTTCAAACCAATCTTTCACATCATCTCAATGGTCCCAAACAACGGGGACTTATATCCCATGATTTGTCAGATCATGAATTCATTTTTCCAAGTTTAAAATTGTGGCATAACTTCGCTACCCATTTGGTACTTCAAGATCTACATTTCATACTCACATAACCTCCTACCCACCATTGGCAGTTAATAATCAAATCCTAATTTCAACAATCATTTCAGATCTCGCGGGTCAGGTATTTGGAAAGGTTAGGTTCGCCATCATAGGAAACCTTAAACCTAAGAGACATGTCCAACTCACAATGGGTGTATGTCGGATGTCTTCATTTCAACTCTTGCTTACAGATGCTCTAAGATTCAGATCCTAACAAGATTCGATCTCGATCCTAATATGATGATTATCAATGATAATCCCTTCAAAGGAAAACGATTATACGGTCTATTACCAAAGGTCAATCATTCAGACATAAAACAGCACTTCTATTACTCTGTATCGTTACTTTACCTCGTCCCTTCGATTTGGGATGGTACATAGTACTCTCATCAAGGTTCGTTCTCAATGATTTCTGAGCAAATCTCTAGAAATTTGATGCGAAGCGAGGATCTTGATGTAGATGTTCGATACAGGCACACTATGTTTACATAACTCTTTTGCATTTATCATTAACGAGAATGATATTAGCAGATTTGGTCAGTCTGTCGACGATGACTCAAATCGAATCAATTTCAGATGATGACCTTTGCAATAGCTAAACGTTTACTAATGTATGAGGCGATGTCTGCCTTCATAATTCGTCATCAGTACAACTTCTTCAGACAAAGATACTTTTAGTCATAAAATGACATACATATAATACTTATACTTACAAATTCCATCATAAATATATCTCACAATCCTCCATATTTAGACAATCACATGTGGTCTTTTAAATATTTAGCGCTATCGGCTTCATAATTTTAATGGTTCACATCAGCCGCGAATCTCTTTTATAATCTATATTATCTCTTCTTACAAACATCGTTTATATTTAAATTGTTCGGCAATTTATATTGCACCTTCATTATTTAGAAATATATCTTAATGGAATCTTTATACTTTCTATATAATATGTCGGTATCTATATTCACCTCTTATGATGTTATAATTATCATGTCCACAATTCACTCAGATATTCTTTCTATATTATGCGTCAGTATTTATGTTCAACTTTCTTCATATTTTCTAAGTTTCAGTTTCGTCTCAACTATCATTTTTATCCGTTTTACTCAATCCGTCGTCTAAAGCGTCGATAATTATCATAATTAATTAAATAATTATTAGTTAATTTTTATGAAGCGTAAGAGTTTTAAATTTCTTAGTTCGACCAATTATATAAAATGTTCAAAAATAAATTTGAATTTAATTAACAAGATTTTTGGTTGATTTATCGAAAATAATTAATAAGATTCGTAAATGTTTGAAAAATCTTTGTTTATACTTTGGTCAAAATTTCCTTAGTTTGAAAAGCGTAAATTATCGTTTCAAATTTCAAGTCATGTTTTATATAGTTTCCTCAATTCCTCTTAAGTTGCCTAAAAGTATACACAAACATTTACCCCTAAACAGAAGTTTAGTTAAATGGTTTGTGTATAAGGGAATAATCCCTTAAAATCCTTTGTTACAACATTTGTCAAAACATATTTTCATTTCTTTTTGGAAAAAATCCAAAGTCTTAAAAGGGCTCTTAATTTTTGAAGAGTCAATTTATATTCCATTATCCTTTTAATCACATAGTCAAATCATGTAAAGGTTCAAGTCTTTAATCTCATGTTAAGTATTTAAGGTATAGGTTTTCATTATTCAGCCAATTCAGGGCAATCTATAAGTGATTATTAACTTCATTCTTATTCTTATAAACAAACAAATAGTCCTTAATGATCACGAGCATGGATTTATCAAATTACAGCCTACACACGTGATTCACCAAATTTATGAATGCTATATGTGTATTAGTTAATCCAAACGACATCACGTGAAACTCATAACGTTCATTACAAGTTCTGGATGTAGTGATTGGAATAGATAATCTCTTTCGCAGATGCGAAGTTGATGATAACCATGCTATGGATCAAATTTGCTAGAACCTTGTAATTGATCGAACAATTCTTCCATTTCGAGTTATGGATATCGTTTTCAATTGTCAATTTACTCAGTCACAGTAATCTATAAATATAAGGAAAGATAACACCATAGCTCTTCAGGATGACAGGCTTGGTATAATAAAATCTTTCTCCGACAACTTTCTCAGTTGTACGGTAATTCCTTAAATTCCGATGGTGCTGACGTACAGTGCACACGCCATAGGTGCAGCACCAGGAATATAATCAATACCAATTTCAATCTGCCTTAATGACAAAAGTCTAGGTAATCCACCAACAAATACCTCCTAAAGTTTCAGATAACGGAAACATCCTTTAATACATTCACTTTAAGTTCTTTCTAGATTATAATATCTATAACTAATTCAGAACCGTTCACGGTATAGTTTCAAGTCTAAATGCAGGATATGGACATCCATCAAGAATTATTTAGATCACTTTTGATAATCAATATCTTATCATTTAGGGGAATTCTACTCGAGTTCCCATCAATTCAGACAATGTCGTCATGTCATAATCAATCAATCCATTCTGTTGGCACTATCAACTTTCTAGTTTTATTGCCGTCGATAAGATGTGAACTTCTCAAAAGACTAGTAATAATTCATAATCCTTCACAAATTCAAGGATATCAGGAGACATAATTACTATTAAAATAGTAAGGTTAACGTATAATCTACGCGATAGGATTTCAAATCAGATACAGACGAAAACATTAATGAATATGAGTATATCCCATGTTTTCATAATTTGAGTACGCATTCGAAAGCTCTTCGGATCGTTACCCAGGTCATTTAAATGAAATCAAATCATAAGAAATGATAGGAACGTCGATACATCCAGTCGGGTATCAACATTCGATAATCAAATACTTTTCCTAAGAATCTTATTACGAGAGAATTGGACAAGAAAGAATTGTCAATTGTCAAATAAGAAAATTTCCATAGATGAATAAATTCAACTCAGAAGAATAGATGCTACAGGCACATATGTAGGTGTCCCTAACATTATGTCCCTATTTTTCACCTTTTTTTTTTTTGCAGATCTCATTAAAATTTAATCTTTCACAATCTTCAAAGAAAATGTAGTGTTTATTAATTAGTTTTAAGGTGACTAATTGTATGTAGGCGCGCAACTATATACAATTTCAAGATTAACGATGCAATACTCAGTTCGTCAAAATTTTATCATCATGTTTATAATAAGAACATTTACATGCTTAATTCTTAAATAAGAATCAAAATAAATTTACAAAGATTTTCCTTGTTATGAAAACAATTAAGTTTTCCAAGGTGTTTTATAAACAACTTCATTTCGATAACAATCACTTATAAGTCTCACTTTGAATAATCCTTATAGTGATGAAAATTAAATTTTCTCAAAGGATACCGTTTTAACTTTATAAAAACAATGAGTGATCTGCAAAAGAGTGATGAAAGCTTGTTCACCAAGAATTAACTATGATATGATAGGAAATGAGCTTATCCAAATAATCATGAGGTTCATGATCTCGATGGCACTCTAAAAGAATAATTCACAACGTAACTCAATTCAAGATGAGTACTCGTTCAATGGTTACATCACTAATGTGAACATTAGGATGAAGCAAATAAAAGATGGATAACATCGATACATGTAGAATTTAGCAATCAAAGGTAGTCTTTTCGTTAATCACAAACAAGTCTAAATTGTACCGTAACACATTACATGTCACTATGTCATACAATTCTCAGAACTCATCCTACCAACTGATATCTCAGTTAAGTTAGGGATTATTTTTAAAAGATACCACAATGAATACTAATCTACAAGAGTAATTAGGTGTTCCACATGTCCCAAAAGATCCATCGGTCCCAATTCAGAAGAAGATTTCTTCAATTTAATTCTTGGACACTAGGCATCCTCATCAGTGGACAATGGCCTAGGAACAACCCTTAACACGAATCAACAATCAATTAAAACCTTATAATCTAATCACAGAACTTAACGACTTCCTCTTATCAATCTTATATTCCATACGAGTTAAATTTTACTTCATTCAAGTTTCAACCAATTTTTATACTCAATTCGATATCCTACCTTATTTTCCAATACTTGCAACCTTATTCTTCGGCCTTGTAAAGGCAATACAATCTCAATATGAATCAACACTTAATTTCCAATCCTATTAGCTCTTACAACAACAATTATCAAATGAGTCATTAATATGAAATGACTTGATCATTCAACTTAGACTTCTCGGAAAGGTATTAGTAGCATGAGGCTTTTGGGTAATGGTTCCAATAACAGCCTCAAGTGCAACATTCACCCTTTTGATTTCAATTTAAGAATTGGGTGACAACGAATCAGATGACATCTTTCTAGGTGGTAACGTTTTGTCAAACTCCACTCTATAAGGAAAGATCGTCATGACATCGATATCAGTTTTAATCTCGCCAATTCTTTTTCAATATCACAATCAACTAATATCTACATTTCTACGAATATCAACCATTTGTCGGGATCATAAATATCCACAACTTGGTTTAGATCTAGGATAGCTAGAATTTCTACGAGAATAGCTTCGATTAATTTACTAGGGGATTTAGGGATACTTGTGACAATCGACGTCGTATAAATACCTCGTATAAAAATCAAAATAATCATCAAACAATCATGTAATAAAATTACATCATATATATAATCCAAGTTATATATATATATATATTAAAATAACACTTCTCAGTCTTGGCCTTGTCGGTAACTCGGGAATTCTTCGGCACCGTTATAGTCAAAAGATTTTTAGACATTTTTATAAAAATGTTTATAGTTAAAAGATTTTGAAAAGTTTTATTCAAAACCTTGGTTTTAAAAATCTTTTGTTCTCTATAACGAGAGCTCTGGTACCAAACTGTAACACCCCCAAATTTATACAACTCAGTACAGCGGAAGACTCGTTGGTGTTACGGGATAGCACATTACTCACATCATAGACAACGCATAAAAATCGCGTCGTTTAATAATAAAAGCATTTCCATTCATAAACATCAAAGTTACATCGGTCCCAAGTCATTATATTTCATACAAAGTTTTACAAAGTGTTTGAATGGAAAATATTGTTTAAGTGCGGGCCATGAATTCTTGTCGTCTTCCCGAGAATTACCTTCAAGTACCTGAGATAAAACATGTTAAAAGAAAAGGTCAGCGATAACGCCGAGTGAATTCATAGAGTTTAATAAATTCCATCAATATAACTTTGGTATAAAATTAGTACCAAAAATCAATTCGTACAAATCGTTGTAATAGGCCGTAAAATAGCCAAAATCATTTTATATAAATCCTTATCGAAAATCATAATATAGGCATTTGCCTTAAAAATCATTATACGAATCATTGTCGTTAAAAACATCATACAATACGTCTTATGACGTTGTATAAAATCAAATAAAAACCGTTATATGAATATGGTTATGAAAACCAAAATACAATCATAATATCAATAGTATGACCCTGTATTGCTAGTCAGGCAATACATCGTAATTCGGAGCGTCTATTAGTATTTCGTTAATTCGGTTTATTATAAGCCGCATGACATTGTTACCTTACTAAACCAACAACGGGTAGCTAACCCGATACCAATTTGGCCCATCTAAAGTAGCGTGTCATCACAAAGGTCACGCTATGGAAATCTTCTCATACATTAATTCGCTTACCAATCAATGTGGCACGACGGGGATCAACCGTCAAGGCGCGAACTGGGGTGATCGTCCCCAAATAGTACTATTAAATGCATAAGCGTCTACCAACTCCCGGTAGTTCACAGTTCATGCTAATGGGACTTTTAGTGACATAACCTAACTTTAATAATCCATTTGATTTCATCTATCGGGTCCATTAATCATTTATCGGGTCATACAATCGGGTCATTCAATCATTCGGGTCCAAAATCAATAAACAAACAATCGGGACAAATGGTGTCCAAACTTTTATAAACTAACATGTTATCTCCCTCGCGGGTTTATAAAGCATTTATAAAACATTTAAAAGAGTACGAGGCTATGAACTCACGTTGATGTGGGAAGGCGGGTTATCGGCAATTCGGACGTACGGTACGTGCTTCAATCACGGAAACCTAGACAAATAATACTCGGTCTTAGACGTTTGTCCAATGACTTTATAAAAATATCAATTATGTATACATATGATGATTATATATATATGATGATCAAGTAGGTTTACATATTCTCGTTTATTCATTTTAGAGTTATGTGTTGATAACTTTTATACTAGTTTACTAGTTTTACCCGTTTACGTGTCTTAAGTCCAATAAGCTTATTATAAGTTATTTAACTTACTTTAATCCATTTTGTACCTATATTATCAGTACATACACTTTAAAGTTGGGCCCAAATGGGTTAAGCCCAATAAGTTCTTCTTATGGGTGTTTATCTTATTTAGTCCAATTATTAGCCCAAGTATTAGTCCACTATGTTTACTTAGCTCGTTAATGTCCGTATGCCCTATAGTTCGGGTTTTATCGGTTTTTACTTGTTATACATGTCTATGTATTAGTATATAAGTTTTATAAAGTTTTCATTAGACGGGTCCAACCATCTAAGTTTTATTTAACAAAAACGTTAATTTTACGGCAATAGCCGAAAAAGTCGTAAAAATCATGTTTATAGTTTTTATTACTTATAACATTATTTCACCACTATTTATATAATTTATCCATTTGATTACCCTTTTATATATATTTATATAAATAAGTTTTATAAGTTAGTGGGTTTTTATTTTACATTTTATATATTAAAATGTGAGTGCTTATATAATAGTATTATTCTTTAATTTCCAAAAATCTGATTTTTAACTTCATCTTCACCAAAACTGCCATATCTTGAGTTCTACATGGAGATAGAAGCTCAAATTTTTATCACATAAACTACATGATATTTGCTACATTTAACTCTTCTATAGCTACGGTTGAATCATCCTTTAAGTATTTTCTAAAAATCGTCCAAAACAGTAACTTCAGATTTATACCCTAAACTTGTTTTGATCATATCTCACTCATTATTTTGATTCCATTGCATGGCCAACTCTCACATGTGTACAAGACCCATAGCTTACTGTAAATGGGTTCTACTTCATCATATTATCATTTTACCACTTGGTTCTTTACTGTTTTATACAGCCATGCAAATTAATCAAGATTTTAACCTTGTTTCATATGGTTTTTCACCTTTTTATCCATGATTATCAACAACAAATCCCCACATAACATTTTTATCATCATATAATCATCATAAATATATACAATAGGAAATAAAATACAAGTTTACATAATCAAAATAAAAAGAAGATGAGGAGGACAATCTTTATACCACCAACTTGATGTAGGTTATGAGTTTGGCATGGTTTTTGATAGAGAAACTTGTGGATATCCATGACCATCTTCAAGACCACCATGCTCCATGGACTTCTTGTGGAAAATCAGCCTCATGACACCATGAAAACTCTTCCATGGATGTTATAAGTACCACCAATCAATAGGGTTTTGAAAGGGCTTCAACATATGCAAGTATAACATATGGTTTCATGGTTGAATCAAGATCAAAGGGTGTTTTTGGATGAAGAATGGGACGGCATTAATGGAGTTAGAGAGAGAGTTTGAGAGTGGTTTTTGCATGTGAAATGAGAGAAATGAGATTGTTTGATGGTTTTGTGTTGGTAGTGGATGGAGTAAGCTTACATGTTAAGCTACATGTAACAAGTGTAGTGTAGCTACACAAGGACTTGACACCTAAGGTGTTAGTGAGTATTTGGCCGCCCCATGTAAGCTAGTGGGGTGGGACAATGTATTTTGTCCCATCTCACTAGTTTACGGGTATTCCTCGATTCTAGTTTCCTCGATTTGCGTGCCCTCGGGTCTTTTTACGAAAAACGTTTTTATAAATTATGAATCAACGTCACAAAACGAATCCAATAAAAATTGTTTCATCAAAAACGGAGTTCGAAAACGTAAGTACGTAATCCTAAGGTTTCCGGTTTAGTCGTAAAAGACGTTAAAATAAAATCGTAAGTCCTAATCTCTTCTCGTAAATTTGTGAGTTTATGAACCAACACAAATTTAAAACTCCAAAATAATATTTATGGACAGATTTATTTTCTAAAATGTCGGACTGCCACCAAAGACGGTGTATGTAAACGTAAGCACGTAACGTAGAATCCTCCGGTTTAGACGTAGTCGATGCTACTCCAAATTCCAAATTTCTTCCCAAAAATAAGTGAGTTCATATTGTAACATTAAAATAAGGTTTTTAAATAATATTCAAGAATAAAATATCAACCATAAATTGACGGATTGTCACAATCTGAATCAGAAAGACTAGAAGGAACACCAGTACTAGAAGTTGCAAACACTTGTGGACTTGCATCATGGTTAGTTTTGAAACGAAAATATCCTAACGAATCACTAAGATAATCAAGATCAAAATACCATTCAGGACCATTTCCTTGGATGTTTGACTTCTCTTCAAAATACCTGAGATTTATAGTTTCAATGATCCGCTTGGCTTGGAGATTGTAGACACGATAAGCCCGAGAGTGAGCTGAATATCCCACAATGTATCCTTCATCTGCCTTGCCATCAAACTTCCCTAAATAGTCACTAGTATTCAGAATGGTGACAGGACACCCAAACGGCTTCAAATGAGCAATATTTGGAACTTTGGCCGTTAGAAGCTCATAAGGTGTCTTCTTGTGAGGATTGGTAATAGAAACCCTATTCAAAACATAACTTGCAGTATTAACAGCTTCTGTCCAGAACATGGTTGGAAGCTTGGAATCGGCAAGCATTGTTCTTGCTGCTTCTATTAGAGTCCTGTTCTTTCTTTCTGCCACACCATTCTGTTGAGGAGTTCTTACTGCACTATAATCTCTTTTGATGCCCTTAGCATTACAAAGTGCTATGAGGTCTTTATTTTTGAACTCAGTTCCATTATCACAACGAATACCTTTAACCTTCTTGGACAACTGGTTCTCTATAAGGGTGAGAAAATCTCTAAGAATTGAGTAGGTCTCACTCTTGGCAGCCATGAAGAACACCCACGTAAACCTGCTATATCCATCAGTTACCACCAGACAGAATTATTTGTGGTCAATGCTCCTAATGGAAGTAGGACCAAATAAATCCATGTGTAGTAGCTGCAATGGTTTAGTAATAAGACTAAGAGCAGTAATGGCCTTGAAGGATGCTTTATGCTGTTTGCCTTTGCTGCAAGCAATACAATTTATATCATTCCTAAATGACTTGGGAGGTAAACCAGAGACCAGATTCATATTTGCAAGTTTGTGAATGGTCTTGAAGTTCACATGCCCCATCCATCTGTGCCATTGAGTGGCTTCATCTTCTGAGGCTTTAGCAACCAGACATGCTAGTTGACCCGTAGGGTTGACTTCATTCAGCTTGATGCTATAGAGATTGTGTCTTCTAGGGATTCTGAGCAGAACCTGTGAGTCATCCGGAAGCTGAAAGTCTTTAGAGAGCACAAGTGCATCAGTATCCGTGAAGAGAACAAACTGCTTCTTGTCACAAATCTGAGAGACAGATATCAAGTTGAAGTGCTGAAGTGCTTCCACATAGTAGACCTGCTCAAAATTTAGATTAGGCGTCTTAATTGTTCCTTTGCCAGTGATCCTGCCTTCACCTCCACCAAAATAGACCTTGCCGCCTTGAAATGGTACAAAGTTAGAGAGAAGACTTTTATTTCCTGTCATGCTCCTGGAGCAACCACTATCAACAATGCCTAAACTAGGATCTTGGTATGGAGTAACCTACAACAACAAGATAATAAAAAATGCAAAAGTTAGTGTCTTAATGGGACCCAAACCTTTTTAGGTTTGAGCCTGCCTTGTGGATCTTTAGTAGAGAGCCAAGAAGGTTGATGAGATCCACCTTTGTTCCTTGGTTGCCTATGCATCATATGGGGATTATTGTTTGACCAAGAACAACCTGCTGAGGGCTTAACAGCAGTTCCCAAACCTCCCAAACCAAAATACATGTGGTCATAATTATGTGGATAAATTGGATTAAAATTTTGAAAATAGTTACTGGTGGATCTATTTGTTGTTAATCCAATGTTTCTCTAATGATCAGAAGGTAATGGAAAGGACCTTCTAGAAGAAGAAAACGATTGAGCACTAGGATTGAGTCTTCTAGAAGTATATGTGGCAGCTCCTGGTGGACCAGGAGCAGGAAATGCTTGATTAACAGAAGCATGTGTGTCATAAAAATCACAATCTTTAATCAAATGAAATGCACTTCCACAAACAAAACATGTTTTAATAGACCTTTTATTAGAATGATATTGTTTCATACTGCCAACATTATTACACACAATTCTAGGAGTAGCAAACTTCCTAGGACTCAATAAACCAGGATCAGACACACTTGACTTAAAAGCAACTCTTTCTTCACACATCCTAGCACCAGTAGCAGTATGATCATTCGACTTGGAACTTGTAGGTCTTGACTCTTCACTTGAACCACTTGATGCAGAGTCACTGGCTTTGTCACTGAAAGTACATGAGACAAAGTCATTAGAATTAGTAGAACTTTTTGGGGACTCATGCATCTGTGATCCATCCAAGTCATTATGCCTAGAAGTGGGCATGAAAGTTCCAGTAAGAGGGGGAGGGACAGCATGCATTTCTGTTGCTGGTTTAAACCTATTGTACCTAGGTTCTCCCTCTTCCTCTTTGTCGGCATCAAAGACACTCGAAAAAGATAAATCAAACACATCTTCTGAATCAATATATTTATCAAATCCTAACCCTCTTTTAGTCCTACCAGACATGCTATATCAATTAATTTTGAAAGATTTTCAGGTGCCTTTTGCCATTTTTCAAATCTCAACATCGTAGCATCTAATCTTTCTTGCATCTCCTATTTTTCTTTTATAATGGCATCTTTTACATTTTCTGTATATTTAAGCATATTAGTTGTGTTTTCTAAATCGATTCTCAGAATCCTAATTTTACCCTCATACTCACGTTGAGTATCTTGTAGCCACCTCTTTTGTTGTTCCAATGTGTTTAATGAAGCCTTATAGGCTTGAACCTCTAAAAAATATTTATCATTCTGATCATTTACTTCATTAAATTGGGACAACAATTCTGAGTATTTATCATGACAACCAAGAGGACAATGTTGTACCTGAGGTGAGATGCCCATAAGAGCAAATTCGTCCGATGCTTCTGCATCAGATAGATTCCCAGCAACCATTGCAAACACGTCAGTCGAGGATTCAGCTGATTCCAAAGTGGTAGTCTGATGATCATTCTAGTTGACCATAGAGTCAACAGATACCAATGCCTTCTTGTCATCTTTTACCTCCTGAACCTTGAAAGCTGAGTACCTGCTCTTCTCCTGGTCATTCTTGCTAGGGCATTCCCTTGCAAAGTGACCTTGTTGCTGACAGTTATAGCATCAAACCTTGCTCCTGTCGAATCTTGCTGACTCCTATGGGTTGTAATTGAATTTTCGACCTGCTTTCTTCTCAAACTTGTGAACCCTAAGAGTGAGCATGGCCATCTGCCATTTAAGATCCATTTCATCCAGGTCAAGTTTATCGACCTGTTTGAAGTCATCCAAAGCAAGTTGTTGTTGAGCATCAACATCAGCCACAAAAGAATGAAGAACGGCTTCTACCATACTACCAGACTTGGCAGTAGGATCAGGAGCAGAAGTATGCTGAACGGTATGTTGAGAAGACACAGTATTGCTTGGGCTGCTAGCATATGACATGGGACTGGATGCCATAGAACTCACAAAGGCAGAATTAGCAGGAGTGGGAAAAGAATCACTTGAATATCCTCTCACATAAGGTTCAAAAGTTTTGAGCTTATGAAATAGATCATCAAAATTGAGATAGTCAAGCCCACCTTTTGCTTTGAGAGAGATTACCACATGATTCCATGAGTAGGGTAAGGCTCTAAGAAACCTTGCATTAATATCCGCATCGTCAGGCTTTGAACGAAGTTGATTCAACTGGCTCAATATCTTTTGGAACCTGTCATACCCTTGATGTAAACCTTCAGTTTCTGAGATTTTGAATTCTGTGAATTCATCTCTAAGCATGGATCTTCGCATTTTCTTTGACTCCTCATTCCCACCAAACCTTGCTTTTATACCATTCCAGATCTCTCTGGCATCATCCAAATGGTAGAAGTCACCCATGTGATCATCAGGAAGAGATTGAAGCAAAATAGTTTTTGCTTTAACCTCCTTCTGAATAGCTATGATTTCTTCATGAGATTTAGGGTCAAGAAGAGTAATATTACCATTCTTGTCTCTTCCAGTTAGCTTCCTGCTGTTCCCATTCAGAATAACCTTCCAAAGGTCTTGATCAGTATTGGTGATCCACCATTCCATCTTCATTGCCCAACTATCATATTCGTCCTTTTTCAGAAGAGGGAATTTACCATTAGTGTTGGAAACTGTAGCAACGATCTGCTGAGGTTGCACAATTTTAGGAGTGCTGTCTTCTCATGTTTGAGTAGAAGTTGAGGCAGACATGATTAAACAAAAATGTCAGTAAAAGAAAACTTGATTCTTCCTGTATAGAGACCCTCCCAGGCTCTGATACCACTTGTTGGGTCTACTAGATGTAGATCTTGCAGCCTGTCAGGAACGGTGAACGATTTCTGTAATCACAAGTCAATCCACAGAGAGACTCTATACACAATATGAATGCAGAATACAAATATAATAAAGAAGAACAGAATAACTATAAAGACTTGATCCTTTCTAAGGATTTCTAATATTGATAATGACTAGAACTATGTTTGATGAAGGTGTGTCTAACCCTTCTGCCTAAGTTTCCTTTTATACTACAAGGAAACTCTAATACAGCATTAAACAAAACGTGTAAAACTGATATGCATATCCTTTCCTAACATATCTCATGCATATCCTAACAGAATAATAATTAAATAATAAAGTTTGACTTTGACTAGGACCAGGAGCACGACTTGCTCCTACTACTACTAGGACCAGGAGGAACTACATACCTCCTAGTCTACCTATTACATTTAACTATACCAATGGTCCTAACATCCCCCATAGCACTCATCTTGAATTTGTCTGTCATAAGCTTGGAGAAATCCTCACTCATCTTTGGATCAGTAGACCCAAAAATGATGTCATCAACATAGACCTGAACAAGCAACACATCCTTACCTTTCTTCTTTGTAAATAGTGTCTGATCTATGGTGCCCCTTTTGAATCCATTGTCCACTAAGTAAGTAGACAAAGTACCATACCATGCTCTAGGGGCTTGATGAAGTCCATACATATCCTTCTTGACTTTATACACCTTGTCTGGATTCTCTAGATCCTCAAAACCAGGAGGCTGCATCACATATACCTCCTCAACAATTGTTCCATAGAGGAAGGCACTCTTGACATCCATTTGATAGACAGTGAAGCCCATGGAGGATGCATAGGCTAAAAAGATCCTAATAGCTTCAATCCTTGCAACTGGTGCAAAGACCTCCTCATAGTCTATCCCCTCCTCTTGTGTATATCCCTGAGCCACTAATCTTGCCTTGTTTCTGACCACAATACCTCTTTCATCTCTCTTGTTTATTAGAACCCATCTTGTCCCTATAGGTCTGACATATCTGGGACAATCAACTAGCTCCCAAACATCCTGAATTGCAAATTGGTGAAGCTCATCCTGTATTGCTTCCACCCAACTTGGTTCTTTGAGAGCATCAAATATCTTCTTGGGTTCCTATTGTGACAGAAAACAGGCAAACAAACATGCTTGCACAAGAGGGGTATCAACCTTCTTGTGAATATTGGCAAAAAACCCACCAAGACCTTGATGAGATCTTCTAGTCTGAACATGAGTCATAATATCACCAATGATTTGAGAAGTGGGGTGATTCTTCATGGTAGAAGTGAGAACTCCTCCTTCAAACAGTCTGGTGTCTTCAATCTCATTCTCCAAGTTGCCAATATCTTCTTCTTCAGACTCTCTTCCATCAACATGAGGATGAACCTTTTCAAATAAATTGGAAGGTTCACCTTGTTCAAAAGTGGAAGAGAAAAGATGTGCAGAAGTGTTGTCAACGCTTGAACCTTGGTTGTCAGCGTCTGGGCTAACAACGTTTGAACTGTTGTTGTCAACGTCTGAGCCATCAACGTTTGAATTTGTCTTGTCAGCGCTAGATTTTCCTTTGTCAGCGCCTGAAGGACCATGCATGTTGTTAACTGGTGGTACTTGGGGACCACCATTATCTTTTCCAGCAGCAGCAGCAGCAAAAGCATCTGTCCATATGAGGATTGTAACATATTCTTGTATAGGAGATGACTTTTCTGCTTGTGATCCAACCTTTTCATGAACCTGTGTACCTGAAACATCAACAGCTTGTTCTTCCACAACATTTGAAGTTACCTTCTGATAGGTGTGAAAACACCCATCCTTTTACCACTTAATTCTGGCTTAAAACGAGACCAAAACACGTATTTAATATCATTTGTTTGGAATTATGCGTGGTTTTTGTGTTTATTGTGTTTTCAGAGTCAACCGGATGAATATTGAAGAAAACATGGGATTGCACGGGTTTTATCGAGGAAAAAGACTCAAGACGAAGTCTATTGTCCAAGAGACGCAAAAGATTGAAGTCATTGTGCCTATTTGAAGATTTATCGAAGAATAGAGCCAAAGATGGAAGATTCATATATGTCGAAGAACTCGAGTCTATTAAACAAGAGATTATAAGACGAGTTGGAATTATTCACCGACACTTCTCAAATCCAAGTCGGAAACGTTTATTTAAAGAAGCGTGAAGACTAAAGAAGAAAGAAGAAAAAGGAGCCCAAACTAAAGCCCAAGCACAAGCCCACCACCACAAGACTTGACTATAAATAGGACCTTACTTCACAAAATTTGCACTTAGTTTTTTTTACACTTAGTTTTTTAGGTAGTTTTTAGTTCCATTCATTCTCTCTAGTTTTAGAGAGAGAAAGTTCTAAACTTTCTCTCACTAGATTTCATCTTTTTCTATTTCAAGATCAACTTTGTATTATTTCTCATTAATCAAGTTCAAGTTTTTAGCTTTTAATCTTTAATCTCATCCTTCCTTTCTTTGATTTTGATTGATTTTGGTACAAGTCTCGTATGATCCGTGTTGTTCATCAATGATTTGTGCTTAAAAAGTTGATTTCTTTTTATTTTCCTTAAGTTTATACACGAATAATCTTTAAGATCCTTGTTCTTATTGGCTTATTTGTTGATTTAGCTTATTTACTTTTTAAAGTTTTTATAAAAAGTTCATCTTTTTATCATTTGATTTATGTTTTTGCTTATTTGAAGCTTAGATAAAGTTGTTTTTAGTGCTTATTTGATCAGTTAAGATTGGATTCGAGCTAGATTTGGAGGAGCTTATTCTATAGCTTATTCCCTAGCTTAAAATTCGGATCATCATCATTTTTGGAAAGGGCAAAGCCCTTTTCCGATCGGGTATTCCGACCAAGCACACCCCCTTATTCCGATCTTAAGATCGGAAAAGGGTTTAGAGTATTCCGACCAGTTCCATTTCATGTATTCTGATTTGCCCCTTTTTCAATATATTCCGATTAGTTTGATTTAGATTATTCCGATTGGATCTTGCCCTATATTCCGATTGAGTGATTTTCAACATATTCCGATTGTAGCTAATTTTGACTTATTCCGATTAGTGCAAACTTCCTAGTTATTCCGATTGAGATTTTGGTCGATATTCCGATCTGTGTAGCTTACTTGACATTCCGATTGCTCCACCTTTCCCCATATTCCGATCATAAGATCAGAATACATTCCGATTACACCCATTTTTTGATTATTCTGATTGAGTTGTTTTGCTATTCTCCGTTCTTACTTTCTTCTAGTAGTTTCCAACTGAGCTCATATTTTTACAAAGTTTTCCAAGAGTTAGTTTTTATTGAGTGTTCATTTATTTTTATAATAAAATCTTTAAGTTTTCAAACATTTATTTTTAAACTCGTTTCTTTACTTTAATCTTTTAAAGCTTTAAGTTTACTCTTCGACACTTAATTAATTGTTATTAGTTTAAAATAGATAAACAAACCAACATCTTTTTATTAACCAAGAACAAATCATTCCACTTAGAGCCGAGATCAATTCGAGAGGATACCAAGAATAATTGAACCTATACAAAACGCAAGTATCAAATGGCGTCGCTGCCGGCTCTTCTCGTTAAGATCAACAGTTTTTTGTGAGAACGTGGATTTTGGGATCCGTTCCCCGTGAACGTTACTTTTTCATAAAAAATTTCAAAAACACTAAAAAATATAAAATTTTCAAAAATCCTAAAAATTAAAAAACATAAAAACCAAAAATATTTTTGCTTTGTTTTTGCCTTGTTAGTTCTTTTGCAGGTGTATGCGCACTCGATCAACGTCTTATCAAGAGCCCGAGCCTCTCGATAACTTAGACATGGCCGGTGTACAAAACAACAACAATAACCCACCTCAAAACAATAATAACAATAACAACCCACCTTTCAACAACATGAATAATAACAACAACAATGAGCCTCTACCGGATAATCGCCTGATGATTGAACTGCTGCAAGCCCATGTAGATGGCAACACTGATCCAATTGTTATACCTACGTTTGCAGCCAACAACTTTGAGCTCAAATCCGGCTTTATCCAGATGGTCTCCGCTCAACCATTCTTGGGGCGTACCATTGATGATCCACATGACCACATCAAGAGATTTCTACAACTCACTAATACGGTCAAATTCAATGGTGTTCCACAAGAGGTAATCCGGTTACAACTTTTTCCCTTTTCTTTAGAGGGACAAGCCCGGCATTGGCTTGCTAAGGAACCGCCACAGAGTATTCTTTCATGGACGGATTTGGAAACAAAGTTTATCAATTACTTTTTCCCACCCTCTCGTACTACCGCTTTGCGGAATGAAATCATAAATTTTGAACAAAAGTACGATGAGTCGTTTAGTGAATCTTGGGACCGTTTCAAAGACCTTTTAAGAAAATGCCCACAACATGGTTTTACCAAAGTGCACCAAATTAACACTTTTTATAATGGTTTAAGCATGAATGACCAAGATTCACTAAACAGTGCCTCGGGGGGTAATCTTTTGGCTAAGACTTCCAATGCTGCTTGGGATATCATTGAGAATAAGTCTCGTGTGCAAACCAAGAGTGTTCGGACCAATGTTGCTAGTGCTAGTACTAGTGATAGCGATAAGCGACTTGACAAAATCACTGTGCTTCTTGAATCGCTTGCTACCCAAACCGCCAGCAACACCAACAGCATCAACGCTAGAAACGCTAAAGACGCTCAAGTCAATGCTGTTAGCCAACCATGCGAGATATGCGGGGGTCCTCACTCTTACACCACTTGTACTGCCACCCAAGACTACCCTTCTGAGAATGTGAATGCAGCTTATGGCACCTATCCTCAACCCGCTTATCAAGCTCGACCTCAAGGTGACCGTAACTTGCTTAGCTACCGCTCTAACAACTACCTCTCACCACCCGGTTTTCCTCCTAACAACCCAAACCAACAACAAAACCTCAACCGCCCTCCTCAACAACAACAATCTCGTGGACCATACATACCACCTCACAAACAGCAACAACCACCTCCACGAAACAACCAAGTTTACCAGCAACCTGCTTATCAACCACCCGCATACAATGCTCCTTCCAACCAAACCCCCGCATTACATCAAGACATTGGAACCTACATGAAGACTAACGATGTGCTCATGGACAATCTCCAAAAGGAAGTGCGCAACTTGAAAGCAGACCTGGTGAAACAAGGGAACGATCTGAGAGCTGATATGAGAAACACTATGGATAGTCAAACGAATGACTTAAGAAACATGATGGCTAGTTTCTTCCACGGTAATCAACCCTCTTCTTCGGGTACTCTTCCGAGTAACACCGTTGCGAATCCAAGAGGGGAGATGAAAGCAATCACCACTCGCAGTGGCAAAGGTACCAAGGAACCCGAGCTTCCTATACCTCCACCGGTGGTTGTAACTAAGGAGAACGAGTCACCTGCTCCTATTCCTCAACCTTCGACTTCCCCAATTTCTCCACCTCTTACTTCTACCCCTCCTCCACCCAAGGATGTGAGTGCTCCTTCGATCCCAATGACTTCCTCTTCTTCCAATATACCTTATCCATCTAGGTTGAGGAAAGAGAAGCTCAAAAGCAAGGACGATATTCAGGTTTCGAACTTTCTCAAAATGTTTAAATAATTGAATTTTAACATCTCCTTCGCTGAGGCTCTCGCTCACATGCCAAAGTATGCGAAAATGTTTAAAGATCTTCTGAATGACAAGGAAAAGCTTCTCGATATTGCCAACACCCAACTTAATGAGAATTGCTCTGCAGTGCTCTTAAGGAAATTGCCAACCAAGCTTGGTGATCCGGGTCGTTTCTTAATCCCTTGCAATTTCCCGGGAGTAGAGAATTGCATGGCCCTAGCCGATCTAGGTGCCAGTATTAATTTAATGCCTCTAAGCGTTTGGAAGCAATTATCTCTCCCTGAGCTAGTCCCCACCAAAATGACTCTGGAATTAGCTAACCGTACGGTTGCTTATCCAGTGGGGATAGCCGAAGACGTCTTTGTAGGAGTCGACAAATTCACTTTTCCTGTCGATTTCGTCGTCGTCGACTACGAGATGGACCCTCGTGTGCCATTAATTGTTGGTCGTCCATTCCTGAGGACCGGTCGCACTCTCATTGATGTTGAAGCCGGTGAGCTTATCATGAGAGTGGGTGACGATAAAATCGTCTTCAACATGGGAAAGTTGTCTAAACAACCTTATTCCAACGAGAGTGTTAATTGTATTGACGTTCTTGATGAGGCTTGTGAAGAACACTTCCAAAATGCTTGCAAAAGTATTCCTACTTCTCTTCCCAATGTTGAAACCGTTTCCTCTATTGATTCATCACTGTCTCTATTTGGAGAAAGTGATTTGTTTTGGAACGATTTTGAAGCCACCATGGGAGATGTGAACTTAGCTAATAATGATTCTCCCACCGATGGGGATGAAGACATGCATTTCTTTGAAAACCTTCTCAACGAAGACAATCTTTCTCCACCATCTCCCACGGTTATTGCTATCGATGCTCTGACTTTGAAAACGCCTCCCATCGAAAATCCTCCGGATTTAGAACTTAAGGAGTTGCCGCCCCATCTTGAGTACGTGTTCCTTGAAGAAGAGAAGAAGTCACCCGTCATCATCGCTAAGGACTTGCAAGAAGAAGAGAAAACTCGTCTCATCGCTGTGCTTAAAGCTCATAAGAAGGCAATTGCTTGGAAAATTTCCGATATCCGCGGAATTGATCCGAACTTTTGTACTCACAAGATTCTCATGGAAGATGACTTCAAACCCACAATCCAGAGCCAAAGAAGGGTTAATCCTAAAATTCATGACGTCATCAAACAAGAGGTTATCAAACTTCTAGATGCCGGCTTGATCTACCCTATTTCGGATTCGCCGTGGGTAAGTCCCGTCCATTGTGTGCCTAAGAAAGGCGGCATCACCGTTGTGCCCAATGCAAACAACGAGTTGATTCCTACCCGTCTCGTTACTGGATGGAGAGTTTGTAAAGACTACCGCAAACTCAATGATGCCACGAGAAAGGATCATTTCCCTCTACCTTTTATGGACCAAATGCTTGAACGTTTAGCAGGTAATGAATATTACTGCTTTCTTGATGGTTTCTCGGGTTATTTCCAAATACCCATCGATCCCCAAGATCAAGAGAAGACGACATTCACTTGTCCCTATGGCACATTTGCTTACAAAAGAATGCCTTTTGGCTTATGCAATGCCCCCGGGACTTTCCAAAGGTGCATGTTAGCTATCTTCCATGACATGGTTGAACAAACCATGGAAGTCTTCATGGATGATTTCTCGGTCTTTGGGGATTCCTTCTCTTCTTGCCTTGCCAATTTGGAACGTATGCTTAAGCGGTGCGAAGACACTCACCTTGTTATGAATTGGGAAAAATGCCATTTCATGGTAGAAGAGGGCATCGTGCTAGGACACAAAATTTCCAAAGCCGGTCTCGAAGTAGACCGTGCTAAAGTCGATGTTATCGCTAAGTTGCCTCCACCTTCAACTGTGAAGGGTGTGAGAAGTTTTCTGGGTCATGCGGGCTTCTACCGTCGATTCATCAAAGATTTTTCTCAAATCGCTCGCCCGATGACCCACCTCTTGGAAAAAGATACTCCTTTTATCTTTTCCAAAGAGTGTCTTGAAGCCTTCAACTCGCTTAAAGATAAGCTAACTAAGGCACCCGTCTTGGTTACCCCTAATTGGGAGCTGCCTTTCGAGTTGATGTGCGATGCTAGTGACTTTGCTATTGGTGCGGTTCTGGGCCAAAGAGTGAACAAACACTTCCAACCAATCCATTACGCTAGCAAGACAATGACTGGGGCTCAATTGCATTACACGACAACCGAAAAAGAGCTTTTAGCTGTTGTCTATGCCTTTGAAAAATTCCGCCCCTATCTTGTCCTTTCCACGACTATCGTTTACACCGATCATTCCGCGTTGAAGTACTTGTTGACAAAGCAAGATTCCAAACCAAGACTTCTTCGCTGGGTTTTGCTACTCCAAGAATTTAAAATCGAAATTCGCGATAAAAAAGGAGCTGAAAACCTAGCCGCGGATCATCTCAGTAGACTTGAGGATCCTTACCAGGGGGATCATCCGAACAAAGACATCAATGATTCTTTTCCCCTGGAGACCTTAATGTCTATCAACTCGACTGCTGATGAAACCCCGTGGTTTGCGGACATTGCAAACTACTTGGCGTGTGGAATTCTCGTTGACGGGTTAACATCCCAGAAAAAGAAGAAGTTCTTTAACGACATTAAGACTTACTTTTGGGATGACCCGTATCTATTCAAACAATGTGCTGACTTGATTATTCGTCGATGTGTTGATGGACCGGCAGCTTTAGAAATCCTTGACGCTTGCCACAAAGGACCCACCGGTGGTCACTTTGGTCCCAACTACACCGCCAAAAAAGTGTTTGATTCGGGATTTTATTGGCCCACCATCTATCGTGATGCTCACGAGATGGTTAAACGGTGTGATGCTTGCCAAAAACAAGGCACGATCACACATAAAGACGAGATGCCTCAGAATTTCATTCAAGAGTGTGAAATCTTTGATGTTTGGGGTATCGACTTTATGGGGCCATTCCCTTCCTCTAAAGGAAACAAATACATCCTTGTAGCCGTTGACTACGTTTCAAAGTGGGTTGAAGCCAAAGCTTTACCTACTAATGATGCAAGGGTGGTTTGTAACTTTTTGAAATCGCTGTTCGCTCGATTCGGCGTTCCTCGTGCTATTATCAGTGACAGCGGGACTCATTTTTGCAACGATCAATTTGCAAGAGTCATGGCTAAGTATGGTGTCAATCACCGTCTTTCCACCGCCTATCATCCCCAAACCAATGGGCAGGCCGAGATATCCAACCGTGGATTGAAGCGAATTTTGGAGCGTACTGTGGGAGAGCATCGTGTCGCGTGGGCCGATAAGTTAGATGATGCTCTGTGGGCTTTCCGTACTGCTTACAAGACCCCGATCGGTGGTACACCTTATCGTCTTGTGTACGGGAAAGCATGCCACCTTCCCATCAAGCTGGAACATAAGGCGCACTGGGCCTTGAAGTGGGCTAACTTCGACATCAACAAAGCCGCTGATCATCGCAAGACAACTCAACAAGCTCAACGAACTGAGAAATGAAGCTTATGAGAACTCGCTGATCTACAAAGAGAAGACGAAGATCCTTCATGACGCAAAAATCATGAACCGAGAGTTCCACGTTGGTGATCAAGTCTTACTTTTTAACTCTCGGTTGAAGATCTTCTCTGGCAAGTTGAAGAGCCGTTGGTCTGGTCCATTCACCGTCGCCAAAGTCTTTCCATATGGGACCATTGAGCTTTCTCAGCCAAATGGGCCCAATTTCAAAGTGAATGGCCAGCGTCTGAAGCTGTACTTTGGTGAGGACATCTCCCAGGAGATGATTCCATCCCTCACCACGTTCCCCATGAACTAATTTTGGGTCGAGTCAGGCTCGTGACTCGGTTATCAAAAACAAGCGCTCCTCGGGAGGCAACCCGTGTATCTATCCTTTTATGTTTTTACCTCCTAAGTGTAGGGGGACCTGTATAGGTGTTTGTTTTTGTGTGGTGATGTGATTACAGGGATGAATGCACTCTTGGAACCTTTGAAAGAACCGTGCTCCCGTGTTATCCGAAATCCGGTTCTATCTCTCAACTATCGTGATTCAATTTTCTTTATACTCACATTTGAAATCGATCACTTTAGTCGTCTCTTCCTTAACTCGAGTTAACCAACGTGCACAATGTCCTAAGTGTAGGGGAAACTTTTCCCACATGCTTAAACATTGAGGACAATGTTTATCTTAAGTGTAGGGGGGACTTCTATCGAAGTTTTAAGTGGACTTTTCCATGAAAATGCCTTCATTTAACCAGAAAATCATCTTTTTCAACATTTTTCAAATTTTTAATTAACTTTGGCCATTTAGTCGTAATTTTTAAATTTTTATCGTTGCTTTCATATGTATATATTCCGCAATAAAGTCAAAAATATTAATAAAGTGGTGTAGCTAGTTTAGAAGTCTTTGACATATTAGGCCCGTTGTGATTATTTTGACTCAACCCGGATAGACTTATCTAAGTTTATTCTAGCTAGTATCCTTAACCATGTAGACCTTAATTGGTTTATTAGGCTAAGCATCCACGAGTCTCATTACTTGAGATTTTAAATTGTGGAGGACGAGAAATGATAGAGTCAATTATAAGTCGGTATTCTTGCGCAAGCTCACTTGGTGTAATTATTTTCCTATCCTCCCATCACTTGCTAAATAAATTATCTGCAATAAGTAAGGTCGTACGATTTGAAAAGTTACTTAGCTTCTATCCCAAGATCGTTTAAAAGTTTCTCGGTAATGATAAGAGTTCATAGCCAAGGCATAACTTATGAAGCGGGGCGCGAAGATTGGCGAGTCCAAAAAGGCCCTAACAAGGCATGAGGATTCCATTTTATTGCTGAAGATCCAAAGTGATGTGAAAAGCATTATTCCCAAAATCAATATGAAGGATCAAGACTCACGACGAAAAGCAATCAACTCCCATAAAGATCATGGAGAAGTCTATCCGAAAAGACCCTAACAAGGTATGAGGATAAATAGATCCAAGTCCGAAAAGGAGGCGGATCGTTGTATCTCGAAATCCCAATTAGAGATTGAAGAAATAATCATGAAGTCGTGGTCAACAAAGTTGGAGTACCCCTCAAAAGTCTCCAAGTGAAGAAACTCTATTACGATGAGAAGACCATTATCTCAAGAACGTCTCTCAAGATATGAAGTATGAAGTACATGCCAAATATCGGCCCGAGAAAGGTCTCAAATCGCGAACCAAGTTATGCCAAGATATGAACTTTTTGATATCCCGAGAAGCAGTTTTAAGAGATTTTGTCCTTTAGCTAGCTATTGATCAAATCGTCCTACTTTGCTTTCAGCCTAAATAAACTATCGAAATAAGTCCAAAAATGCATCTTCATGATCATTCTAAGACAAAAATAAAATATAAGAGATACACCTAGGAATAAGGGAGTTTAAGCATTTAATTAAGCCATGTGTGTAAGTGTTTGAATTGCTAACTTATAATAACAATAATCTCGTTTTTAAACTTAGTTTGGAGAACGTGAAACTTGAGGGTGATGAATCGTCGCAGCACCCAAGCCCTAATGTAAGTCCTTGATCTCTTTGCAAGTTATTTCCATCCTTTTGTTTACTTTAAAGTTTTAATTTCTCTTAGTACTTACATTTTTGTTTAGTAGTATATTAATAAGGCCAAGGTTGATTGATTATGAGAAAAGTGTAAATGTGCTTTGTCACTAAGCATTGCATGAGGGCATGGCAATGGTTAAGTGTAGGGGATTTGATAGGTGTGAAAACACCCATCCTTTTACCACTTAATTTTGGCTTAAAACGAGACCAAAACACGTATTTAATATCATTTGTTTGGAATTATGCGTGGTTTTTGTGTTTATTGTGTTTTCAGAGTCAACCGGATGAATATTGAAGAAAACATGGGATTGCACGGGTTTTATCGAGGAAAAAGACTCAAGACGAAGTCTATTGTCCAAGAGACGCAAAAGATTTGAAGTCATTGTGCCTATTTGAAGATTTATCGAAGAATAGAGCCAAAGATGGAAGATTCATATATGTCGAAGAACTCGAGTCTATTAAACAAGAGATTATAAGACGAGTTGGAATTATTCACCGACACTTCTCAAATCCAAGTCGGAAACGTTTATTTAAAGAAGCGTGAAGACTAAAGAAGAAAGAAGAAAAAGGAGCCCAAACCAAAGCCCAAGCACAAGCCCACCACCACAAGACTTGACTATAAATAGGACCTTACTTCACAAAATTTGCACTTAGTTTTTTTTACACTTAGTTTTTTAGGTAGTTTTTAGTTCCATTCATTCTCTCTAGTTTTAGAGAGAGAAAGTTCTAAACTTTCTCTCACTAGATTTCATCTTTTTCTATTTCAAGATCAACTTTGTATTATTTCTCATTAATCAAGTTCAAGTTTTTAGCTTTTAATCTTTAATCTCATCCTTCCTTTCTTTGATTTTGATTGATTTTGGTACAAGTCTCGTATGATCCGTGTTGTTCATCAATGATTTGTGCTTAAAAAGTTGATTTCTTTTTATTTTCCTTAAGTTTATACACGAATAAGCTTTAAGATCCTTGTTCTTATTGGCTTATTTGTTGATTTAGCTTATTTACTTTTTAAAGTTTTTATAAAAAGTTCATCTTTTTATCATTTGATTTATGTTTTTGCTTATTTGAAGCTTAGATAAAGTTGTTTTTAGTGCTTATTTGATCAGTTAAGATTGGATTCGAGCTAGATTTGGAGGAGCTTATTCTATAGCTTATTCCCTAGCTTAAAATTCGGATCATCATCATTTTTGGAAAGGGCAAAGCCCTTTTCCGATCGGGTATTCCGACCAAGCACACCCCCTTATTCCGATCTTAAGATCGGAAAAGGGTTTAGAGTATTCCGACCAGTTCCATTTCATGTATTCCGATTTGCCCCTTTTTCAATATATTCCGATTAGTTTGATTTAGATTATTCCGATTGGATCTTGCCCTATATTCCGATTGAGTGATTTTCAACATATTCCGATTGTAGCTAATTTTGACTTATTCCGATTAGTGCAAACTTCCTAGTTATTCCGATTGAGATTTTGGTCGATATTCTGATATGTGTAGCTTACTTGACATTCCGATTGCTCCACCTTTCCCCATATTCCGATCATAAGATCGGAATACATTCCGATTACACCCATTTTTTGATTATTCTGATTGAGTTGTTTTGCTATTCTCCGTTCTTAGTTTCTTCTAGTAGTTTCCAACTGAGCTCATATTTTTACAAAGTTTTCCAAGAGTTAGTTTTTATTGAGTGTTCATTTATTTTTATAATAAAATCTTTAAGTTTTCAAACATTTATTTTTAAACTCGTTTCTTTACTTTAATCTTTTAAAGCTTTAAGTTTACTCTTCGACACTTAATTAATTGTTATTAGTTTAAAATAGATAAACAAACCAACATCTTTTTATTAACCAAGAACAAATCATTCCACTTAGAGCCGAGATCAATTCGAGAGGATACCGAGAATGAACCTATACAAAACGCAAGTATCACCTTCACAATGTCTGGATTAGTGACAGACATATAATTTAAAGTTCTAGATAAAGGTTCCAAGTCAAACAACCAATTTGGACCACTTTCAGGATCACTAGGTTTACTCTCTAAAAACCTAACATGTACTCTTTCAAGAATACGTTTTTCCTTTTTAAGATAAACCCTATATCCCTTGCTCTGCACTGAATACCCCATGAAGTAGCCTTCATCACCTTTTGCACTAAATTTACCTAAGGCATCACTAGTATCTAAAACTACTACATGACAACCAAAAGGTCTGAGAAAACCAATATTAGGTTTTCTACCCCAAAGTAACTCATAAGGTGTTTTGTTCTGAATTTTGTTGACCAATGCTCTATTTTGAACATAGCAAGCTGTATTAACAGCCTCAGCCCAAAAGGCTATTGGGAAATGAGCATCAGCCAACATGGTTCTGGCTGCTTCAATTAGGGTTCTATTTTTCCTCTCAGCAACCCCATTTTGCTGTGGGGTTCTGGCAACACTAAATTGCCTAGTGATTCCTTTCCTGGCACAAAAATCATCTAACACTTTATTCCTAAATTCACCACCATTATCACTCCTAAGCATTTTAACTTCATTTCCAGTTTTTTACTCAATCTGAGTGATAAAATCAATTAAAGTGTCAGTTGTGTCACTCTTCATAGCTAAAAAGAAAGTCCAAGTAAACCTAGAAAAGTCATCTGTGATGACAAAGTAGTAGGACTTACCATTTAAACTTTATATTGGTTGGACCAAAGAGGTCCATATGAAGCAAGTGAAGAGGTCTAGTACTAGAGTGCACCTGTTTGGACTTGAATGAGACCTTGTGTTGCTTGCCTTTAAGACATGCAACACAAGAGTGGTCATTGTGGAAGGCCTTCTCAGGCAAACCATCAACCAAGCCAAGTCTCACAAGCCTGTTTATATTCTTAAAATTTATGTGCCCTAGTCTCCTGTGCCATAAATTGCTTTCATCTACTGAAGCTTTAGCATAAAAACAAGACATATTGTTATTCATTCTAATCCCATTCAGATTCACATTGTATATGTCTTTATGCCTAGGTGTTCTATAGTCAATGTATATCTCATCAGGGATCTTATAATCCTTGCTTAACACCAAACATTCAGTATCAGTAAACAGAACTTTATTTTTGTTATCACAAACTTGTGATACACTAAAAAGATTGTAATCAAGTTCCTTTACCAAAAATATGTTTTCAAAATGCAAGTTCTTGGTGAGAAGTGTTCCTTTGCCTGTGATAGTACCATATCCGCCTCCAAAGTAAACCTTATCACCATCCTTAATAGGAGTGAAGTTGGTCAAATAATCTTCCTTCCCTGTCATGTGCCTTGAGCATCCACTATCCCAATATCCAAAATCATTGACCTGTCTTTGAATGCCCTGCACATAAAGAAAACAAGTTAGTTTTCTTTGGGAACCCAAGCCTTAGAAGACTTGGATTCATCTGGTTGTTCAATAAGAACAGACTTAGTTCTCATAACAACCCCATTTTCATCCTTCTTAGGATGAAATACCCAGTTAACCCCAATAGGTTTTGTAATGACCTTTGAAATGTAATTAAATCTGTTGCAGGTCATTGAAATCCCATTATCATTAGGGTTTTGATCTTTCTTTGGTCTCCATGTTAAGCTTGAAGAAGCTTTAGACCCCTTACCCTGTGGTTGCAAATATTTAGGTATGGTTACGTTTCTGTCAGCGTTGGAATTGGTCTTGTCAATGCTGAAATTACCCTTGTCAGCGTTGAACCTAGGGTTTGCTACAAAAACCCATTGCCTATTAGACCAAGTGTTTGTCTTTTGAAATGGTCTTTGTCCATGAGTGTTAGACCCTCTAGTGAAGAATGGGGCAGGTCTAACAACTTGTGGACTTTGTTGCACACAAGGTTTGGGTCTGACAACGTTTGACTTTCTAACAACGTTGACTTTGGGAGCGTTGACACACTTATATGCTAAATGTGAAAAAGCTACCACAAGTGTAACAGGCTTTTCTAGACACAACCCTAGGTCTAGAAGAGAAGAAGCCTGTTCCATCATTGATAACTCTTTGGTGACCTAGTATTCCTATACATCTCTGCATACTTAATGCTAGGTTTTCTAACAGTGTTTGAGCCAAGGTCAACAGCTTTACCAGTGATTGGGTTTGTAACCTTAATGGGGGTTGACTCATTAGGACTTTCACATAGCAAGCCATCCTTAACAAATAAGGTAGGGTTAGCTTTCTTCCATTCATTCAGGTCAGTCAACTTTTGTTGATACTCTTCAACTGGGGTGACAACTCTTGGTGGAGGAATGAATTCCTCCTCTTGGAGTTCTGGCAAACCAGTCCAAGATAGGTCCTTTTGTTGGACACCATAGAAGTCACCAGCTGGTGGTGGAACCACAAAGTAGTCTTTCATCCCAATCCCAGTCATGTCCTTAGGATCCCTTTGTTTATTCACACATTCTCCTAGGGTTTGTGTGGCTCTATCAAATCTTTGAATTTTAAGGCCAACATTATCTTTATTCTTAATGGTCTCATCTAACTTAGCCTGTAACTCACCATTAACCCTTTCCATGATACTCCTAATATCATTACTAGCATTCAACTCATGTTTTAGGATATTTGTTTTATCTTTTAAGTCAAATTCCATTTTCTTGTATTCAGAAACTGTCTTCTCAGTTTGAGTGAGAGTTAGTTGGTAATTAGACAGTTTGCATCTTTCAGTGCTCATATCATCTAATAATCTTAACACCTCTTTGTTAAGTCTCTCAGTATTTAACCTACAACCTTTACTACAAAAAGCATCATCGTATACCTCATTATCAGATGAAGAGGAGGAGTGTGCCATGAGAGCATATTGAACATGCTCTTCTTCTTCAATTTCAGCAACCAAAGCTTTATCCTCTTCTACATCTTTAGCCAAATAGCTCCAATCCCATCCCATTCCATCAATTCCTTGAACTACAACCATGGCCTTAGGATCCTGAGCTTTAACAATTTGACTTGAGGGTTTACCAGCATCAGATCTTCTAGGAGATCTGCATTCCCTCATGAAGTGCCCCATACGATGACAGTTGTAGCATTCAACTTTGGATTTTTCAAATCCAGCTGTGTCCTTTTCATTGAAGGTCATTTTCTTATTAATCCTTCTATTCCACCTGTTTGCTCTTATACTAGCAAGAGCCATGTTCCACTTGATATCCATTTCTTCCAAGTGCTCATCACTTATCTGCTCAAGGTCCTCATATGTAATCACTGAACCATTGGGCAAAGAAGCAATATAAGCACATACAGTATCCAGATCCAAACCAGCAGGTTTAACTCTTGGTGAGTCACTTTTGAATGTGTCAGCGTCTGAAAAGGAGACATTGACAGGAGATGTTCCAGTGCTGACACATGTTGATCCAGTAACTGGATGCATGTAGGAGTCCTTCTGATTGAATTGACCTTCACTATGAGAAAAGAAGGCCATGTTACTGTTGGTGGACTTGCTTCCATGCTCTAAAAGAGTTTCATCTTCCAACAGCCTCAGTTTGTTGTAGATATCATCAAACGTGGAACTTTTGTGAGTATTATTGGCAAGAATAGATCTTGCCTCAATCTTCCACGCCTCACCAAGACTTTTAAGAAAAGTAGCATTAATGTCGACATCACCAAGTTGTGTCCCCATGAAGGACAATTTGCTTGTAATGTCAAGCAATCTGCTTCTCACACTACTAAGCTTTTCATTAGGTTGAGCCTTGAAGACATCATAATCATGCATGAGTTGCTTCTTCTTTTCTTCCTTAGTATCTTCATTGCCACCATATGCAACTTCAAGAGCTGCCCAAAGGTCTTTAGCAGATTCATAACCTCTGTATTTATGTTGGTTCTCTTGTCCCAAAGAGAGTTTCAGAATATTTAGGGTTTTCATGTCAACCCTTTTCTTTGTTATGTCTTCAGCAGACACAGCTCTACCATCATCAGGCTTTTCTTTCTTATCTGCTTCAGAACATCCAGCAACAGCTGCTCTTCCAGCAATAGCATTAGCAATCTTTTGGGCTTTATTGAATGTGTTTCCATATTCAATAATCTCCCAGAGTGTGTAGTCATAGATCCCTAGATATTGCTCAAAGTTGAATTTCCACAATTCAAAGTTGGTTGCATCAAGCATGGGAATCTTGATGTTTGGTAAAGGTGAGGAGGAGGAGGTTATTTCTAGATTTGACATGATGTTGTTAGGGTTTTGAGAAAATTAGGGTTTTGGTGATTTTTAGGGTTCTTGTGTTCTTTAAAATCAAAAGTTCCTCAACAAGCTCTGATACCACTTGTTGATCCCAAACTTAGATCGATTTAGCTTTATGTATACGAGATTAGATCAAGTAATACACTTAGAGAAACCTTTGTATATGTATATATCAATCTAAGTTTTATGCGGAATTAACACTTAAACAAGAACACACAAGATATAAACAAACTTTCACTTTGATTAATGATATCAAACTTGCTTATAATGAAAGTAGTTTACGTATGAAAACTTATATTGAACATTAACCTAAAGGTCTTCTTTTATAGACATAAGAAGCCTTGTACAATAATCTACGTATCAACTATTCTAGGTAAAGATAAATATATAAAATACATTATTGTTCCTATCTTTACTAGAAGTAATCTAGAATACAATAAACGCGTAGAGTATATCTTTCAATAAGTGCTTGTCTTCAATGTATCAACGCTTGGCATTGTCTTGTCAACGCTTGTGTTGTCAGCGTTGTTTTACTCCTGTCAACGCTTGTTTTACTCTTGTCAGCGCTCAAGTAGACTGGCTATAATTTATTCCTAACATTCCAAACTCCATTTATGAACAAAACAAGTGACCCAAAATTCTGCCTTAATTTGAATGACGAATTTAAACATGATTAAACCCTAAATCGATCATCAAACCCTATTATAACCTAATTAATTGAATCTTTCAAACCCTAACATCGTTAATTATAGAAACCATGAACCTTAATTTGAAACCCTAATAAAAAAATTATGAATCCTAAATCCTAATCCATTATACTAGGTTACAAATACGTAAATTAAATGTTAATTGAACATAGTTTATGTTTAGCTTAAACCCTAGCTGGATTATTGGGTTTTCTTGCTCCACCATTGATGAATTCAACTAAGATGATGTTTAGGGGAGTTTAAAATCGTTTGTGTGGATATAAGAAGTGGTATGGGTAATTAAAACTAACCAGGAAGCCCAATAGTACTCAAACTGGGCCCCCTTTCATTCCTTAAGCATTAGTCGGCCCAAACCCTTTAGGCCGACTCTTCTATCCCATATACTGATATTTATACATTATTAAACTAATTATTATCCTTGGTTTACTTCTGGCCCAAAACCTAAAAGCCTTACGCAAGTTTTTCGACTTTCTACGCGATTTCCAAACTAACCTTCATTTCTAAAAGTTTCTAAATATGGAAAGTAACTCTAAAAATTATGTAATACATATAATATATGTACTTAATACATACATACAACATATGATACATACACGAAACCTTATAAAAATGATATTCGAACTTTCCCGCAGTTCATTTTTGGACTCATTTTATTTTATTTCATTTCGTTTCGTTTCCAACTTGTACCATGAATTATGAATCATGTACCTCATTCTATCCATTATCATTCCCAAAATCACACACATGAACACATACATCACATAGAGCACATAATCTAACACACGAATAAAAATCAATGGATGACTACTAACCTGACAATATCCGAGTTGTCACACAATGTCCCCTTCAAGTTCTGATGATGAGGTATATGATGACTCTTTTTGTACTAAAGGTTGTAGGAATAACAAAGTCATTAAATGCTCAAATAAATAAGCTAAAAGTTGATGCTGTAAATACTGAAAAGGATAAAGACAACTATAAACGTGCTTTAGAACACTTAGAGTCTAGAATAATAGAATATCAACAAAGAGAAAGTCAGTATAGGGATCACATTGGCATACTTGAAAGATAAAATAGAGAAAAAGATGCCACCGTTAAGGAGTTAACCACTCAATTAGAAATATTTAAAACTAACAAAGATAAGGTTAGCTTAACACTGAAAAAGTTTGAGAAGTCTTCATAAGATCTATCTAAAGCTGCTGAAATGGGACAGTCTCCTACGGATAAAACTGGTGTAGGAAATATGAATCACAATTCTGAAATTCATCCTCCACCAGCCAACATTCATCGGGCCAGTAAGATAAAAAAAATCTTTCATGGACTGGTATCCCATGTTTTGCTAAACAAGAGGAAATACCCTTTAATATTAATGATTATATCCCTAAGGATCTAAAACAGCAAACTGATTCATCTAAAACTAATGAGATTAGAGATTTTAAGAAATAACATGAAACCTTAATAAAGTGGAAACTAGAAAATCTTGTGCTTTTCTTTAGAGAGGGTCTGTTTGGGACAGTAGTTCTGGCTTAGAAACCAAATCTAAATTAGGTAGTGAGACTAACTCTGAAACTAGTAGCCCAAACAGTCCTAAATCAATTAGGTCTGTCAAGATGCCTAGTGTAAAATATGATGAGATGTATAGGTCTAATATCCCTAGAGGTAATCAAAGGAATTGGAATGACCTAAAGACTAGACAGCTAGGACGGGATTTTGTGATGAATAACAAACCATGTTTTACTTATGACACCTTTGATCATACATACAAAAATTGCGAGGCAGGGTTCGGAGTAGTGGCTGCAAATCCTTTAAGGAAATGCATATAAGATCCATCCTATTTAGAGCAGGGGGAAAACCTTTCCCCCTGCTAAGTATACCCCTTGCTTTTATAACTAAAACATGCGCATACGTAACACCAACAGGGAATATGACTAAACCAAGACATCATCATACATATTCATTTGTCAAAAGACCTTCCCAACAACATGACAAAGGGAAAAACAAGCAGTGGGTGCCCACTGCTAAGCCTAGGTTTTAACCTGTATGCTTAACCTTTTCCTTTGCTAACATGAAAAACCTGGGGAAAGCTGTCAAAGCCTCAACTCGTTAGGTTTAGACCCCTAAACAAGTTTCTCAACCCAATGGTGTATCTCCGACCTTTAATAAATACTCTTATATTTATACATGAGGTAGACCTAAGTCATTAATGGCTTGAGTCTCCAAATAAAACTAAATTGTGTTTTCTTTTTCAGGTCATCCCAAAGAAGAAGAATGATAAAGCATACTGGGACAGTGGATGCTCAAGAAATATGACTGGTCACAAAGCCTACCTATCAAACTTTGTCCCCCTATATGAAGGAAATGGTGTATCCTTTGGTGATGGACAAGGGACAATTACTAAGAAAGGAACCATTGTTACAGATGGTATGACATTGATAATGTCTATTTGGTGAAAGAACTGAAGTATAATTTATTCAGTGTGTCACAAATTACTTACAACAAGAATATGTTTTGTTCACTCATGCTGAATGTCTTTGCTTTGGAGGAGTTCGTGCTACCACCTGATACACCAACTTTTCTAAGAACTCCTAGACAGAAGAACATGTACACTGTTGACCTAAAGCGTATTGCTCCCCAAAATAATGAGACGTGTCTTCTGGCCAAGGCATCAGTTGATGAAATTAGCAAATGACACAGGAGACTGGGTCATCTGAACTTTAAGAATATGAACAAATTGGTCAAAGGTAATCTTGTTCATGGTCTTACCTCTAAGACCTTTAACAATGATCACTCTTGTGTTGCTTGTTTGAAAGGGAAACAAGAGCATCCTGCAAAACCAAGGTTGCTCAATCCACCACTAAACCTCTTGAATTGCTTCATATGGATCTATTTGGTCCTACTTTTATGGCAAGCATGAACCATAAACTGTATTTCTTGGTGGTCACATATGATTTCTCAAGATTCACATAGACTTTCTTTTTTAATGCTAAGAAAGAAACAACTGGCATCCTCAAGATATTCATCACACGGATTGAGGTTCAGAAAGGATTGAGGGTAGTGACTATTTGATCTAACAATGGTAGAGAATCCAGAAATAACGAGCTGGATGATTTAGGTACTAGCAAAGGGATTAGGAGGGAATTCAGCATTTTCAGGACCCCACATCAGAATGGTGTTACAGATATAAGGAATAAGACTCTTATTGAGGCTGCTAGGACCATGCTTTCAAATTCCAAGTTACCTGTAATCTTTTGGGCTGAAGCAGTCAGCATTGCGTGCTATGTGAAAAATACGACATTGGTGGTAAAGGCTCGCAACAAAACACCTTATCAGCTGTTCAATGGAAGACCTCCCTTAATTGACCTTTTTAGGCCATTTGGGTGCCATGTAGTGATACTCACCACTATTGATAATCTGAGGAAGTTTAATGAGAAGGAAGATAATAGGTATTTTATTGGGTATTCATTGAATAGTAAGGGGTACAGAGTCTTCAACAAGAAGACAATGTTGGTGACAGAGAATCTACATGTGGACTTCTTGGAGGACAAGCCTGAGGACCCTCGGACTGGTCCAAATTGATTATTTGATATATAAACTCTGTCCAAAACGATGAATACTAAATCCCTAGAGTAACCTTCAACACAAGACAACGGTTTTGCTAGAAAGTGGGGTGGGAAGATATAATAGTCCTGCATATAATGGTAGTCATGAATCACGACCTCAAACTTTGAGATTTTCAAAGAACATATCTTTAATCTCTTTATAGAAGAATACTTAAGTTTACTCAAGGTAAGATTCTCACAATTCTTCGCATACAATTCTTCTAAAATAGCGCAACCCATAATGATATTCCTTAATGAAGAACTAACGAAACCAAGAGTATTACGTATCAAACTGATTTTCTTCAAACGCGGAAATAGGATGTCAGATTTAGGCACCTTTAGCTTAAAAGCCCCTTTCAAAGTTAACTCAATGAGCGAGTTACAAGTCTTGAAGAAATTCCAACAAAAGATAACCTTTTGTTTACGGTTCGGAAAAAAACTATCTGGAAACTTAAGCACTAGTGTCTCAACTTTAGACTCAACAACAATGCAATACTTTAGACATAATTTTATATATGTATATGTTATATATACATTCATAGTACTTAGTAGCTTTGCGTTCTCCTCGAAGAGAGCTTCGCAACGAGCTAAATATGTCAAATATGGAGTTAATATGAATGAGATATCGTGTCTCAAAGAGAGTCACGTGAAATACAAATTTTGGAAAAAGAATTGTCCCACATCGCTCAAAACATGAAGTGAAAACATGTTTATAAGGAAATCTTGGTTTTCTACCTTCAATATTCATTTGTGGATTTTTACTCTCAAGCCTGCGCGCGCGCTGGGGGTGGGGGTGCAGAAAGTGAGATTTCTAGGCCAAAAACGGGTTCGAAGCTACTGAACTTGTGCACGGACACGAATGCAGCTCCAAAATTCTCCTGGCTGCGGGCAGATTTCGGTATTTTTTTGCTACGAATTTGAATTTTTCCAAAAAATTCTGTACATCTATTTTAGGAATAGATATTAACTTAATATATAAGTTACGTACAGAATATTATTTGTGTGTTAAAAAGACAGGAAATCTGTTTTAGTTCTAACAAATTTTCCTAACTATGGTATAAATTTTTCTTTGAGAACAAGTTAAGTTTTCAGTATAAATATAACCTCTCCTCATACAGTTTAAAAACAGAAAAACGTAGGGTTTTCCACCTCTATTACCGAAAATATTTCCAGCAATCCATCAGTTAGAAACACTCAATCCTTTCCGTGATCTTTCAGGCAAGTGTGTCTAGTCCGGTTGTACAACAGCTTTGGACGTTGTACCTTGGGAAACAAACGACGAATCTGTTTTAAGGGAAGCGTGTTAAACACGTGCCTCGTCTCAGTTTTACTGCTTTCTTTATTACTGTTATTTATCTTTCTTTCTCTTATTTTCTGTTAATCTTATTATTATAATTCGATTTATTGAATAAAAGTATACACCGTTTCCTAAAAAACGACCAGAAAAATTCAATGGGGCAAAATTTTAGGAGGTGGCAACAGAAGATGTTCTTCTATCTCACAACTTTGAACTTTGCGAGGTTCTTAAAAGAGACCGTACCTCAGGTGGAACCTCCTCGAGAAGGTCAACCCGCTAATCAACAAGCTATGCAAGCTGTTGAATCATGGAAACATTCAGACTTTTTGTGTCACAATTATGTTCTGAATGGTTTGAAGGACTTTTTGTACAACGTGTACTGCAAGACTAAGACTGCCAAAGAATTATGGGAGTCGTTGGAACGCAAGTACAAAACTGAGGTTGCTTGTACAAAGAAGTTTGTGGTAGCTCGTTTTTTGGATTACAAGATGGTTGATTCAAAGAATGTGATAACTCAGGTTCAAGATCTGAAGGTTTTACTACACGACATTCATGCTGAGGGTATGACTTTGAGTGAAACTTTTCAAGTTGCTGCTATCATTGAAAAGTTGCCTCCAAGATGAGTAGAATTTAAAAACTACGTGAAGCATAAGCGAAAGGAGATGACGTTGTTCGTCTTCGTATTGAAGAGGACAACAAGCTGACTCGGAAAAAACACTCATACACCTGATTCTGCCAAGGAAAATATGGTTGAGCATGGTTCATCTTTTTCAAAGGCAAGAGCTTTGGCAAAGGGAAGAATGACAAGAAGAGAAAAGGGAAGTCTGAGTGCCTTGCTCCTAAAGCTGGAATTGCAAAGCAGAAGTTCCAAGGAAATTGCTTCAACTGTGACAAGCCAGGTCATCGTGCTGCAAATTGCAAAGCGCCAAAGTGGGTGACTCCATGTGAGGCTAATATGGTGAATGATAATGTGGACATGATTGCTATGGTGTCTGATGTCGTTTCCATGATCTCTGAAGTTAACCTGGTAGGTTCTAATAATAGTGATTGATGGGTTGATACTAGGGCAACCTGTCATGTGTGTGCTGACAAGAGTATGTTTCACTCTTCAGAGCGGTTGACAATAGAGAGAAGCTGTACATGGGCAACTCTGCGACTGCTGATATCAAGGGCGAAGGAGATGTTATTTTGAAGATGACATCCGAGAAGGAGCTCAAGTTGACTAGTGTCTTGTATGTTCCAGAAATTCGCAAGAATCTTGTGTCCAGATGGCTTTTGAATAAGTTTGGTTTTTGTCTTGTTTTTGAATCTGATAAAGTTGTTCTTTCTAAGAATCAAATGTATGTTGGTAAGGGGTATGCCCTGAATGGTATGTTTAAGCTCAATGTAATAGTTGTTAAGAATGATATCAATAAAATGAATTCTTCTGCTTACTTGATTGAGTCTTCTAATGTGTAACATGGTTGTCTTGGACATGTTAGTTTAATTCAATGCGTCGTTTGATTAAATTTAATAGCATACCAAATTTTCATATTGATTCAAACTATAAGTGTGAAACTTGTGTCGAAGCCAAACTTACAAGATCATCTTTCAAATCGGTTGAACGAAAAACGAACCACTTGAATGATACACACATACATATGTGACTTAAAATCACTACCTACAAAAGGTGACAATAGGTACTTCATCACGTTTATTGATGATTGCACAAAGTACTGCTATGTTTACATGTTGAAAAGTAAAGATGAAGCTATAGACAAGTTTTTTCTATACAAAATCGAAGTTGAGAATCAACTCGGTAGGAAAATCAAGGTTGTACGAAGTGATAGATGAGGTGAATATGTGTCTCCTTTTGTTGATCTATGTGCGAAACATGGAATTAGACACGAGTTTACTGCTCCTTATTCACCTCAGCAAAACGGTATTGCTGAAAGGAAGAACCGTACCTTGAAAGAAATGGTTAATGCCATGTTGTTAAGTTCTGGTTTGAGCCAGGACATGTGGGGGGAAGACTTTCTAACGGCTAATTATCTTTTAAACAAGATACCTCGTAAGGATAAAGAGGAAACCCCATATGAACTGTGGATGGGAAGAAAACCATCATACCAATACTTATAAGTGTGGGGGTTTCTAGACAAGGTAGTTGTGCAGACACCTAAGGCCTAAACGATTGGACCTAAATATGTTGATTGTATATTTATTGGATATGCTAAGAATAGAAGTTGTCATCGTTTCATTGTACATAATTCAAAAAATCTAGATATAAAAAAGAACACAATAATGATATCACGGAATGCTTCCTTCTTTGAAAACATATTTCCTTGTTTAAAGAAGGAAACTGGAAGCACATCTAGAATGGATGATGCAGTTGTCCAAGATAAGAGACAACGAGATGAGAGGCAAGATCAACCCGAGGAAGAAGATGTTGAACCTAGAAGAAGCAAACGGGCGAGAACCGAGAAATCATTTGGACCTGATTTTGTTTCTTTAATGGTAGAAAATGAACCCACTTCTTATCAAGAAGCGGTAATTTCCTCGGAAGGGCCTCGACGGAAAGAAGCCATTAAAAGTTAAATAGATTATATTTTACAAAATCATACTTAGGAGCTCGTGGATTTACCTCCTGGTTGTAAACCACTAGGCTATAAATGGATCTTCAAGAAGAAGATGAAAGCTGATGGCACCATTGACAAGTATAAAGCAAGATTGGTGATCAAAGGATTTAGACAACGCGAAGGTCTAGATTACTTTGATACTTATTCACCTGTTACGTGAATAACTTCAATTCGAATGATAATTGCGATTGCCGCATTAAGAAATTTGGAAATTCACCAAATGTAAAAACAGATTTTCTAAACGGAGATTTAGAAGAAGAAATATACATGAACCAACCTGAGGGTTTCATGGCTCCTGGACAAGAGAGCAAAGTGTGTAGGCTTGTTACGTCATTGTACGACTTAATGCAAGCTCCCAAACAATGGCATCAAAACTTTGATCACGCCATGTTAGAGAGTGGATTCAAAATTAATGAATGCGACAAGTGTGTTTATGTCAAAGACACGAATAGTGGATATGTAATCTTGTGTCTTTATGTTGATGATATGCTTATCGTTGGCAGTAATGACAAGATGATGAAGTCTACTAAAGACATGTTGAAATCAAAGTTTGACATAAAAGATATGGGTTTGACTGATGTGATCCTTGGAATAAAGATCATATGAACTGAGAGTGGACTTGCATTAATTCAAGCACATTACGTGGACAAAATTCTTAATACTCATAATGCGGGGGATTTTGGCCTAGCTAGAACTCCAATTAACACCAGTTTGCATCTATATAAAAATAGAGGCGCATGTGTTGCCCAATTAGAGTATTGAAGAGTTATTGGCATGTTAATGTATTTGATGACAGGTACCCGACCTGACCTAGCATATGCTGTTAGCAGGCTACGTAGGTATACTAGTCATTCAAGTGATGCACATTGGAAAGCTATGACTAGGGTACTTTATTATTTGAGATACAGTCGTGATTATGGACTGAGTTATGCTAGATATATAGCTGTTATTGAAGGATACAATGATGCAAATTGGATATCTGACATAAAGGATTCTAGATCGACTAGTGGATATGTGTTTACACTAGGAGGGGCCACTATATCTTGGAAGTCTTCCAAGCAAACAGTAATAGCTTAGTCCACGGTGGAATCAGAATTTATCACGTTAGATAAATACGGAGAAGGGGCGGCATGGCTACGTCAATTCATAGAGGACATACCCAGGTGGCCTAAACCAGTAACGGCCATTAGTATACATTGTGATAGTCAATCGGCAATTGGCAGAGCTCATAGCACAATGTATAATGGAAAGTCTAGACATATCCGTCGTCGACATAATTCGGTACGCCAACTACTCTCAACAAGAGTTATCACAATTGACTATGTGAAGTCAAAGGATAACATCACGGATCCTATTACGAAAGGCTTAAGCAGAGAGTTAGTTAGTAAGTTGTCTAAAGGAATGGGACTAAATCCTTTGAAGGAATGAGTTTCTATGAAGGAAAACCTAACCCAATCGACTGGAGATCCCAAGATCTGGGTTCAATAGGACAACCTAATCATATAAATGTGGGGTAAGTCACGTTAATGTGGGGGAGTTACTAAATACAGTAACTGTCCTAGTCCATTCTTAAACAATGTGACTTGTTGAGAGGTTAAACATATGGCTTAATGATTCAAGATGAAATCATGAAGCATAATGATTCATTACGAAATCATAAAACATATGTTTTTAATGATTCAAGATGAAATCACCTATGTAAGAGAGAAGTGGGGTCGCTTCGAAGGAAATTGTGGGGGCGTAATTTCTAAGAGCTCTTGTAGAACCAGGCGAGTGTTCATGACCATAACGAACACGACTATGAGGAATTGACAAGGTCAGGGAGAGTCTTGTGTGAGTGTGTATTGTCTTCTACATAAACATAGGTTGAGTTCAAGGACATCGCGTCTACTCAGATCTAGAAGACTAAGTGCATCTCACAAGGGAAGGTTCAAAGGGTTACACCTACCTATCCTATGCAGGACTTAACTGCAGAAATTTTGTCGAAACTTTCGTGTGTTTTTGATCGATTCCCATTCATGTGGGGGATTGTTGGAATTTTTTTGCAAAATGAGTGTTTGAAATATTTTGGACATAATTTTATATATGTATATGTTATATATATCTGTAGTACTTAGTAGCTTTGCGTTCTCCTCGAAGAGAGCTTCGCAACGAGCTAAAGTATGTCCAATATGGACTTAATATGAATGAGATATCGTGTCTCAAAGAGAGTCACGTGAAACACAAATTTTGAAAAAAGAATTGTAAATCGCTGAAAACATGAAGTTAAAACATGTTTATAAGGAAATCTTGGTTTTCTACCTTCAATTTTCATTTGTGGGTTTTTACTCCCACGCCTACGCGCGCGCGCGCGCGGGGGGGGGGGGGGGGGGGGGGGGGGGGGGGGGGGGGGTAGAAAGTGAGATTTCTAGGCCAAAAACGAGTTCGAAGCTACTGAACTTGTGCATGAGCGCGCGACCTGCTGACATGAACGCAGCTCCGAAATTTGCCTAGGTGCGGGCAGATTTCGGTATCTTTTTTGCTGCGAATTTGAATTTTTTCCAGAAAATCTTGTACATCTATTTTAAGAATAGATATTAACTTAATATATAAGTTATTCACATAATATTTTTAGTGTGTTAAAAAGACAGGAAATATGTTTTTGTTATAACAGATTTTCCTGACTATGGTATACATTTTTCTTTGAGAACAAGTTAAGTTTTCAATATAAATATAACCTCTCCTCATTCAGTTTAGAAACAGAAAAACGCAGGGTTTTCTAGCTCCATTACCGAACATATTTCCAGCAATCCTTCAGTTAGAAACACTCGATCCTTTCCGTGATCTTTTAGGCAAGTGTGTCTAGTCCGACTGTACAACAACTTTGGACGTTGTACCCTGGGAAACATACGACGAATTTGTTTTAAGGGAAGCGTGTTAAACACGTGTCTCGTCTCAGTTTTATTGCTTTCTTCATTACTGTTATTTATCTTTCTTTCTCTTATTTTATGTTAATCTTATTATTATAATTCGATTTATTGAATAAAAGTATACAACGTTTCCTAAAAAAACAATCATAATCACAAAGCATTAAACAGGAGAGAAGGAACTTTTGAATCGACATATCGTGACGAATAGCAAGGGTTTTGTCAACAAAATCGTGAAATTTGTTCAATTATTCAATTGTTTGACAAATAGGCATTACCAGATGGAGATTAGGGAGAAACATCCAAAGGTCTCTCCACGTTTTCGACAGAATGCTCGTTGACAAGCATCGACATCCGGTAGTAGAGATATTATATCTACAAGTATTGCTTCTGGTAACTTTCTTATGATATCTTGTTTGGTTTCATCGTTAATGGACGATGAGTGTGTTGGTCTTTTTATCACACATGGCTTCATATCTAACTAGGGTTAAGGGGGTTATGCGGATAAAACTTCGTTTGCCTTATTCAGTAAACTAATGGTTGCAAGATGTGCCAATTTTATATATGAGGTGTATGGGTTATGAGTTATGACCGAAATTAAGGTATAGTAAAACTATAAATTTATATGGATATTAGCCTCGAGTGTGTTGGGCTGGTTATATGGGCCAAAAACTTGCAAACTTTTGTTTGGGCTTGGGTGTTTAAAAGTTTTGCAATCTAACTTGTTTAACTCGTCAAACATAATATTTTTGTAAAAAAATCATGTGCAATTTCCAAAATCACATGTGATTTGATAAAAAAATTGTATAATTTTTGTAGTAACGACAAGATTTTTTTTATCTATATCCTATATGCAAGGTTTAAGATAGGGTGAGGTATGACGTAAATGGCGGCACATCCAAGCCTCAAGCTTTAGGAGCTTTTGTGAAGTAATGTCGTTTTCTAAAGCATGACAAATCGATAATTTTTTTTATAAATCTATGTTATAAACTAATACTACGTAATATCATATTTAATATACAAGTGGAGAAATGATACTAAGTTAATACTTGAAATTTAGTTAAGAATTAAAAAATGACTAGACCTAAATAAAATAAAAAACGAAATTACAAAATAACAAAAAAATCTCTAAAAGCTACTAAAAATGACGTCACGCGTTGAGATTTAGCGTTTTTTATCGCCTTTTGGCGCCTTGACCCACACCACCATGCACAAAGCCAACGCCAGGACACGATCAGGGACGTACCTACATGAGAGCCGGGTGTGCCACGGGCTCGAATTTAGGTCAAAAGGGGTCAATTTGTTATATAATAATATGTACAACACCCGTTTTTACATAGTGTGGGTCAACTATAGTACTAATGATAATTAAAAAAAATTGTGCACTACCCTGTAATAAATTTTAGGTCCGTCTCTGACGGCGACGTCACGTCTCATACGTTGGCGACGTTTTTGCGTCGTCAAGACGCGCCTTTTAAAACCTGGACTAATATATAGGTTATTAGTTTTTAGTGGTTTTATTTTATTTTGATTTAATTTTTTTATATTTAAATATAAATTTGATTAATAAAATGTAATATTTATTTGTTTTAAAAATCGTAATCGCGTGTCCACTATCGTATTGCACGGTTTAAAAAAACATGCTTAGCTTTCTCATCGTTATTTATTTAAAAAGTTAGTTACGAAAGAAGATTTCAAATATTAAAAAATAAAATTTATAAAAATCAAACAAAGCAAGAGATACGAAGCAAAGCATAAATCCAAAAACAAAAACAAAAAATATATAAAAAGAAAATCAGTTAGATGCCGACAGCGTTACTAAACGGCAATGCTTTCCGTCCCTACCATCGCCCTCCTCATTGTTTTCATCTTTATATTAATCCTCCTCAAATTCAATTTTATCATAACATTATCAGATCAAATAATTCTAAGATTGTTTGATTTTAGGAGGAGGAGGAGGATGACGTGGAGTGGGTGTGGGTGTTTGAATTGGAACAATACTAACGATGTTGCTGCTGTTCCTAATATTGATTGTTTTGCCTTGCCTTCACCTATTCCTCAATGGCCTCCAGGTATCCGTCTCGTCTCGTATTAAATGTCCACTTTCGTATATTATGTCATTTTCAATTTCAATATAGTTGACGGTGTATCAAATTAAATGTCTACTTCCAAATTGCACGGAGTTTAAGAAAAGTTAAACTTTTACACTGGGCACCAATAGAGTGGACACTTACTACGTATTTTATTTGTTAGACAATCCAAAATAGAAAAAACGGACAATTAATTTGAGACGACTAAAATTTAGAGATTTTAGTGAGTGATCATGTCTACTTAAATTTTCTACAACTTACTGCTATGCGGAAATGAAAGGGTAGGGTGAGGGAAAAGAACAGGGGGGAAGCAACTCATTTAGTAGACAGCCAGTGTGCGCCCCTTAGAATTCACCCGATGAAAAAATGGGATTTGAGAGGCTTGCAAGCTTTCGGATCAACCAATCCCCTATTTCAGTCATGTTAGGTAGACCCAGGGATCACTGATTAGTTGAATGAGCCTATCCCTTACAGCATCCATTATGATTGTTTATAAATGGGTATATATTAGGATGAAGAGGTCCATACTTTTGTTAAACTACTGTCAAAACCTATTTTATACTTATATGGCATGAAAAGGTCTAATAAATTGAAACTCTTCATAATTTAATGCATTTGAGATATATGTGATATATATATATATATATATATATATATATATATATATATATATATATATATATATATATAGTGTAAGGTTATTTTCAGAACCAAATAAATGTACAGAACTGCGAGAACCACCTTTATACTCTTAACAGTGCATATATATTTTCATTATTATGTTTAAATTAACATTTAATAATTGTTTTATTGCTAATAGATGCAAGTATGATGAGCGAAATAAAGAGTGCACATGTGTTTTTATATTATCCAATGAAAAGATAGTTATAATATATACAAAACAAATACATGTGCATGGTCCTAAAATATATGTTCCTAGTGCCCTACGACAATGAAAATTCATGTATTTCTACCTAATGAACTAACCCAATTTATATACATGTGCATTTTAAGAGTAAAAAGGTGGTTCTCGCAGTTCTGTACATTTATTTGGTTCTGAAAATAACCTTACCCTATATATATATATATATATATATATATATATATATATATATATATAAGGCTTCGAGAAGTTTGTGTAGTGGAAATCGGTTTTTACAACCAAACGGTTTAAATATTAATGACATGCATCAAGAATAAACCATTATAAATAATGAGGAGGTAATAACTGACAAAGGATATTATAATATACTCCTTTGGTTGCTTACTTTACAGTTTTTAGAGAATGGTTTGGAATTGAGAAGGGTGTTATGGATTGCGCTTAACCACTTACTGCGTATGTTTCAAGCATGTATAAAGATTGGGTGTTTGGATAAAACTGATTACCTGCTTATTCTAGTTAAGATATGGGCAAAACACTCAAAAAGCTACTACACTTTAGGTTTTTCCCAATTTAAGGTTTGGTAGTTAAAATTTTGTGGAATTTAAGGATTTTTCGACTTTTTGAAAGATGTAACGGGGCATTTTTTTTTAGCTGAAATTGTTAATTAATGTGATATATAATTTTGTAATGTAGTTACGCATTTTCGGTTAAAATTATGAATGGTAACCTTTTTCGAAGAGTCAAAAGACCTTGCATCGCAAGAAAAAAGTTTATTCTGATGCCATAAATTAAGGGGGGGAAAGTTGAATATCTTAAATTATAACTGGCCTAAAAGATAGTAACTTTTGTGTGCTTTGCCTTAACGTTACCATTTGAAAATGAACATGTTCGCATCTGCTTATTTTTTACTCCAACAGATAAGCAGTTTGAAATAAGCAATCCCAAAGACCCATAGGTGATATGTTTGTTTGTTATAGGCCCAACCATTCATCGCAAGACGTTAATGTACATGTGGCTACAGTGTGATCGAACATGTCCTGTGGGGTGTTTAAATCTACTATAAATTAAATAGCTTAGTGTTTTTCTTTCCCACAGAAGGGATTATTAGCTTACAGCTCTATCAAAACCTGATGCACGAGATAGTGTTTGGCTGTCCTGATTGTCCTTTATATACACCCGTATCCACGCCTTTGTTGCAACTAAATTGTCTCTGTCCATTAACTAGTGCTAGTTAACGATATTTAAAAGGTCAAACTCTTGTTGACCTTGGTATATCATAACATTTCCAGGTGACGCGTTTGCTTTAGGAACAATTGACTTAGGAGAATTAGAAGTTCGTGAGGTCACAAAGTTTGAGTTCATTTGGGGAACCAACATGAAAAACAGAAGAAAAGGTGTCAACTTTTTCAAACCAGTAGACATACCAAATGGATATTTTTGCCTTGGTCACTATTGTCAACCTGATCACAACCCATTACGAGGATTTGTACTCGTGGCTAGGGATATAACCAAATCCGACCCACCCGCTCTTATCGAACCCATAGATTATTCATTAGTTTGGTGCCCAGATGACTGGACTGAAGATAACACTCACAGTCATGGCTACTTCTGGTTGCCTATGGCTCCTAACGGTTATAAAGCTTTGGGTTTCATTGTCACAAATAAGCCTGCAAAACCCAGTTTGGAAGAAATTAAATGTGTTCGTGATGATCTTACGGATTCATGTGAACCACATCATATGCTACATAATACCAACTCTAAAGTTGCAGAAGCGCTATTTCGGGTTTGGAAAATGAGACCATGCAATAGAGGAATGCATGAGAAAAGTGTATCGGTTGGTACTTTTTTCTGCAGTTGCCTTTGGAGTCACGGTGAAGACTTAAACGTCTCATGTTTAAAAAATGTGAATTCATGTACGCAGTCAATGCCTAATCTTGATCAGATTCACGCTCTCATCAAACATTATGGGCCCACGACTTATTTCCATCCTGACGAGATTTATTTACCGTCTTCTGTATCGTGGTTTTTTGAGAACGGAGCTTTGTTGTATAAAAAAGGTGAGTCGAAAGGCGAACGTATTGACCCGTCTGGTTCAAATTTACCAAAGGGTGGGAGAAACGACGGTGAATATTGGATGGATTTGCCTCATGATTCCACTGGGAAGAAAATAAAAGAAGGAAACTTAGAAAGTTCAAAAGTTTACGTTCATGTAAAGCCAGCTTTAGGTGGGACTTTTACCGATATTGTCATGTGGATGTTCTGCCCTTTCAACGGGCCGGGTTGCTTGAAGATCGGGCTAATGAATTACCAACTTAATAAAGTCGGACACCATGTGGGTGATTGGGAACATGTTACTCTTAGAATAAGCAATTTTACTGGTGAGTTATGGAGTGTCTATTTCTCGCAACATAGTAGTGGCGTGTGGGTGGACTCCACCAATCTCGAGTTCATAGAAGGTAATAAAACAATCATTTATGCATCCAGAAATGGACACGCGAATTATCCTCATCCTGGCGATTTCCTTCAAGGGTCGGCAAATCTCAGGATTGGTATCAGGAATACTGCTGCGCCAAGTAAATACTCATTAGATGCGAGTAAAGATTATGAGATTGTAGCAGCTGAGTATCTTGGAGATGGGGTCGTCAATGAACCGTGTTGGTTACAGTATATGAGAAAATGGGGCCCAACAACTGTACATGACTCAAGGGCTGAAATTACTAGAATCCTTAACCGTTTGCCTGCGACTCTTCGTTGGACAGCACAGAGTATATTTAATAAATTACCAAATGAACTTTATGGTGAAGACGGTCCTACTGGACCCAAGGAGAAAGGCAGCTGGTACGGTGACGAAAAGTGCTAGGTTCGTCTTCTGTCCTTTCATTTACGAATGTGTGAAATTACAAAATGACCTTGAATGTCATTCCACGGAACTTATACCTGATTGCAGTGAGTGATTACTATTAGAGTACAGAATTTTTTTGTATCATAGAGCTAGGATGAGTGAAGATAGTTAGGCGTGTGCATAATAATTCTTTTGGCTGTAATATCTGTAAATAATATGTAAACTATGGTTTCATTTCATGCGTGAGAGAAGTTTGTTATGCTTTGTGCTAAAATGAATAAAACGGTTGCTTTTCTTAGTCTTTGAATATATTATACTTGTATACTATTAGCTCTTTTTTTTGTAAAAGTTTACTTAATTCACTATATATTTCTTGAGAACTCAATACATGAACATACCGTGTTGGTTGGTTCTGACCTCTTTTCTGTTTAAGTTCAACTTGAATGTCATGTGGGTATCTATCAGTAATTTTGTAGGATACTGGAAAAACACTGACGAACCAAGTGACATTGGAAAACCATTGCAACTGAAATCTGAAATCATGATAATGGCATGAAAATGAGATACACTTTACTAGTATCTCTGAATTTTCAGCTGACCTTCACCGTCTGTCCTTAAGACAAACAATATACACTACACATAGAGAAGTTGTTTTTGTTGCAACAGTAGAATCATTTGATAGCTTGTGTATTATAAAAGCAAAATACAGATAACATAGTCAAACGAGAGATAGCAACTAAAAACAATCAAATAATGCATACTGTTTGTTTGTGTGCGTGTGTGCGCGAGTCTTTTGGCCGTGTTGTCGTGAATGTATTGGTCATGTGGTTATTGGGTTCGTTTGTGTGTGTGCGTGAGTGTATTGGTTGTGTTGTCGCGTTTGTGTTAGCCGTGTGGTTTTTTTTGTCGTTTGTGTGTGTGCGTGAGTATTTTGCCCGTGTGGTCGCGTTTGTGTTGGTCGTGTTGTTGCGTTTGTGTGTGTGCGCGAGTATTCTAATGATATCCTTACAGCTATGTTGTGCCGTAGGTATACATAGATATTCATCATCGAGTTTTTAACGTTTGTGCGCGTGTGTGAGTATTTTGATCGCGTTGTTGCGTTTGTGTTGGTCGTGTCGTTTTTTTGTTCGTTAGTGTGCATGTGTGAGTATTTTGGCAGTGTTGTCGCGTTTGTGTTGATCGTGTTGTTGCGTTTGTGTGCGTGCGTGAGTATTTTGGTCGTATGATGCGTGTGTGTGCATGAGTATCTTAGGGTTTAAAGCGTTGTCGCGTTTGTGTGAGTGTGTGAGTAGCTAAGGGTCGTGTGGAGAAGAGTTGTTTTTTTTTCTTTGTGTGTTGTGGTGTTTGTGTGCATGCTTGAGTTATTTAGGGGTGTCAAGAGTGGAGAAGAATGACTGAATCATCAAACAATCTCTTTTGTCTTGCGACGAGCCTTTACATCAATCCATACTAGAAGCGTGTCCGTGTGTGTTTACTAAAGGGTTTAAAGTGTGGAGAAGAATTGCCGAGCCGTAAGGATTTATGTGACACTTTTTGTTGTGCTTGGGTGTGCGTGGGTATCTTTAGGGTTTAAGGTGAGTTCAAGCTCATAAGTGAACCGTTTTCCTATTGGTTAAGCTCGGATCCAAAGATATCATTATCAAAAATTGTATATCGCAGTCCACCCGTATAAAAACGTCTAGTAGTTAGATACGAGAAGGGAGATGATTTGCACAATTTTTTATACCATCATAATAATGAGTGATAATGAGTGATGAAACACAAAACATCATACCAATGCAATAAATTTAACACACGGTCTTGTATTCTTGGAATTAGATTTGTTGGCTAATTTGGCATGCATACACTATCCCACATCGATAGTATTCAAAGTAGAATACCGTTTATAGTCATTCAATATCATAATATAAACATGAAAATTTTACAAAAATTCAATTGTGGTATTTTCTTGTTTATATTTTTACCATCTTTTCATTTTTTTATAACATGGGCTCTTAATTACCGAAAAGTATTACAAAGCTGTGGGTTTCATTGTCACAAATAAGCCTGCAAAGCCCAGTTTGGAAGAAAATTTAATGTGTTCGTGATGATCTTACGAATTCATTTGAACTACATCATATATGCTACTACTACATAATACTAATTCTAATTCTAAAGTAGCCTAAAAAGCGGTGTTTCGGGTTTTGAATAATGCATGAGAAAAGTGATAGGTTGGTACCTTTTTCTACAGTTGCCTTTGGAGTCCTGATGAACTTAAATGTCTCACGTTTAAAAATTCTGAATTCATGTACGCAGTCAATGCCTAATCTTGATCAGCTTCATGCTCTCGTAAAACATTATGAGCTTATTTCCATCCTGACGAGATTTACTTACGCTCTTCTGTATCGTGGTTCTTTGAAAACGGAGCTTTGTTGTATAAAAAAGGCGAGTCGAAAGGAGAAACGTATTGATCCTTGTGGTTCAAATTTACCAAAGGGTGAGAGAAACGATGGTGAATATTAGATTGATTTGCCTCATGATTCCATTGGGAAAAAAATAAAAGGAAACTTAGAAACTTCAAAAGTTTACATTCATTCGAAAACCATTACAACTGAGATCTAAAATCATGATAATGGCATGAAAATGAGATACCTTCACCGTCTGCCCTGAAGGAATATGTACACGTAAATAATATATGTCCGGAAGTCGTCTCGAGCCTAAGGAGACGCACGCGTTAATACGTAAAACAATTATACATTAATATATTAGACGTAATATATTAATTAGTGATAAGCTATTACGAATGTTAATTAATTAGTTAATTAATGGGATTTTACAAACATTAGTTAAATGTTAACTAATAATTAGATTTGTATTAAAATAAATAAAAGGAAAGGATAACTTTTATTTTAGTCACATTGTTATCCTAATTTGATTAGGAGTATACCACCGACATATGATGTGTGTATATATATACATAATGACCAATCATTATTAATGGATCTATGAGATAATAATACAAATCTACCTACGATTGTAACTTAAGCTATATACGGCTATCTTGCTTTGGTTTTAGTTAGTGCGATCAAACTAACAAGCTATGTTGCACGGAGACGGATACGGATACGGAAACGGGGACGGGGACGGGTACTTAGAAACGCCAATGTCCCAAAATCCATGATACGGGTACGGCTGGAAACGTTTTTGTATTTTATATATATTTTATTAATAAATTAAATAAACATGAATCTTTAACCGATAAATAAAGAAAAAATCAATACTCATAGTGCGACATAACATATACTTAACATTGAACAAATACTGATAGTCAGTTTTTAGAGATTTGTTAGAAGATATAGCGACCTACCATATGTATATAAAATATAAATGGACCAAACAATGTTTCATGGCCCAAAAACTAGCCCATAAACGTGCTAAAATCCCAAGAAACGTTTCCCTTCGCGTTTCTGCTAGAACCTCGGCGTTTCCTATCTTCATGAAACGTTTCCCTTTTTGGGGAAACGTTTCCGCCGCGTTTCCGGGCGTTTCCCGTTTCTGAAACGTTTCCGGGACGGGCACGACACCCGAGGGACGTTTCCGTGCAACATAGCTAACAAACATTGTTAGTTTTGTATTTATTTGTTTTTTTTAACAAATATCGATTAGCTTTATCACTATTGGTACTAGCATACTTAATTGTTTGCTATAACGTATTGTGTGCGTACTCTTAGAGAGATCATTGTTTGATCTTTGGGTTTTCGTTTATGTTGGTGGTTCGATAAAGGTGATTTATCCATTCCTAAAAGGTACGCCATTCTTTATCATTTTTGTTAATTACTTGTCTATACGTGAACCTATATTCCGCTGCGTACTCGTGTATATTAATGTGTTAATATGATAAAAGGTTTTTATAAATTCCAACAGTGGTATCAGAGACAGGTTCGTATAGCTTTTAATTACATTAAAAATAACGAAAGAGATAAAATTGTGTAAACTTACTATGATGGCGTTTGAATTATTTTATTTGATAATTAGGTTTTCATAAACCCTAATTAGGGTTAATAAAATTAATTAGACAAACCCGAAGTTGTATGCAATTTTTGTTGATAATTATGTTGTTAATTGTTAATTAGTCGTTATTTATCACGTTGTTAATTGTTAAATTATGGTTCGATCCATGGGAATCATGCAAATTTACCATGGATCATGTGTTCTTGATTAATTGTTTTAATTGAAGTCATGATTGATGTGGTATGCATGAAGTATGTGATTAATTGTTAATCGGGTATATATTTTAGGTTAATGTTTATTTGTTTTGCTTTTGATTATCATGGTTCAAGCAAAGGGTTTTTCGAAAAATAAAAATAAACCGGACTAAAACTATATGAAATTTGATTTATTATAATCTTGTTCTTGCACGATCATATGTGGCAACAAATGAGTCGCCCATACATGGTTTTAAATCTAACTCACGTCATGATTAGCAAGAATCAAGTTTTCTCTATTTTAAAGTTGTAAAATTTTATTAATGACGTAATTTGTAAAAGTACTATCTAGTTGCAAGGCTAAGGTTCGGGAAGACTCATCAAGACTTCGGTCTTGTAAATACCATTGCCCTATAATACCTGACTACTTGTAGTCTCCTTATCTTGCATACTATTTAGGAAGCCGCAAATGGTCTAGGGTTTGAATGATTTTAATCATTCTTTAATCTTTTTCCGTGATAAAATTAAACTTCTTTAAATAGAATACATGTTGAATCGTCAATTTTTATAAAATCACTATTTATACAATTGAATTGTGAGTTAAACAAGTGATGTTTATAATTAACGAATTGAGTAAATTTGTTAAATTATCATGATACAAAGATGTTGCATGCTTCTTTGTACATGTTTTGAAATTGTCAAAATTTATACCCTTTGAAATAAGTTTATTTGCCATCCAACGTGTAAAAGCACTTGCACTTGCTCTTTCACCATACGTGAGACTGTGGTGATTTTGTAACCCAAGGTGATATAATACACTCGATTGTGAGACGTCGGTGCTATATAATCACAGTTTTTGGTTGGACAACTTAAGCAAGTTAAGATAGGTGAGACCTTAACTCGTGGCAATAGATGGGACAAACATGCTCGCTTTTTCACTTTTGAGTTGTCACAAGTGATATATATAAAGTTGAGTCCCATAATTCTAGAAGTTGTGTTGGATGCAATTATTGAACGTCAATTACCCCTTGAATATCATCATCACTAGCAGATCAACTGATGCGGTGGCGGTATGTCTTGGTGGATTCTAGCTTTTAGAAAATTATTTGTTTATTTATAAACATGGGTATTTAATTTTCTATAAAGATAATATTATCGAAAATACTAAAATTGAATTTTTTGATTCTTTTAAAAGTATTATTGCAACAAAGTTCCATAAACTATTGCTTGTTTGACAAACAAAGTCTCGTTTTCTTGTAAGAAAGGAAGAGACATACACCTATCCTTTTTCGGTGCAAGGAAAAGCTATTAATAGGTGGGATTGAATTATTGTAATTATCAATCTTTAAGTGAACTTAAATGGTTAAGTAGATTTTCACAACTTATTGTTTCAGGTAGATCTCATTAATCTTTTTGAGTTTTTGAGCATCTTTCAAACTAATAAGTCTCTTAGCAATCTCTAGGCAAGCAATACTTCTTTTGTTCTTTACATGTCGATCCCCTTAAGGCTATAATCGATAGAACAAAACAAGTGTTTTGTTTGTTTATTGTGATTATAATAACTAGCTTTATTTATCCTAGTTATTATGTTTTAACCTAACGTAGGCACTAAATATCCTTATTGAATGGTAGGCCTAATATGGAGGAAATTGCATGCCAGTTTTCAAGTTAATGAAAGCATGATAGGATAGTCTCTCATTTACATGGTAGAAATTCATACACTCTCTATAATACATAAGTAATTGTTACTTATGGGCATTTAAAGCGAGTAGGGAAGTAAATAAATCGCTATCTGCTATTTACTGGTGCAGTAACATTTGTAATGTTGTCAAATCCAGTGGGAGCGTTGCGAAATACATTAATGTAATGTTGTATAATTCAGTGGGAGCTACAAGCTTGTTTACCTTCGTAGTAATCCATATTATTTCTAGTATGACTTGAAATAATAACTTACTTTCAGAATAACCGTAGTTTTAAGGATAAATGCATCCTATTTTATATGATTATCACTCTTGAAGTATTTTTCATTTAATAGATATGCAGAATTTCTTATAAAACTATATGGTTGACATTCTACTAGTTATTCAAATATACATGACATTATCATATTGTGCTAAACTATTGTGTTTCGTGGTTGTTTATATTCGTACGTGATGTTCTGTCGTGCACAAGTGGGAGAAATTTTTATTGTGTGCAAGGTACAACACATAAGAAAATGACAAATGGTTTATTGACAGCGAGAAAGAATCTAATATTCTATTAAGGCTTATACATTTAATTGTCAATGTATGTTGTCTTGTTTAGAAGATGTCAAGATACAACACATAACAATATGACAAATGGTTTATTGACCGTGAGATAAGAATCTAACATTCTATTAAGGCTTATACATTTAATTGTCAATGTATGGTGTCTTGTTTACAATATGTCAAGATATGAATAACAAGCTACTTCAACTAATTTGTTTATATTTATTGGAATATTTCTTGGAATGCAAAATAACATAAATGAAGTAAGCAATTAACTTGAAATAACTATTGAAGTTGTTCATAGTTACTTTATGAATGTTTATGTCTCTTGTAAAGCATAAGCATATAGTCTTTAATTGTTAAAAGACTTATAACATAAAGTAAATAGTTTACTTGTTATGTCTTCTTGTTTATGTCTCTTGTAAAGCATAAGCATATAGTCTTTAATTGTTAAAAGACTTATAACATAAAGTAAATAGTTTACTTGTTATTTCTTGGAATGCAAAATAATATAAATGAAGTAAGCAATTAACTTGAAATAACTATTGAAGTTGTTCATAGTTACTTTATGAATGTTTATGTCTTTTGTAAAGCATAAGCATATAGTCTTTAATTGTTAAAAGACTTATAACATAAAGTAAATAGTTTACTTGTTATGTCTTCTTGTTAATGAACCTGAAGTCTTTGAATTATTCAAAGGATAAACAATGTATATATAGTTATTGAACTATTTAAATATGTATACATTAAAGCATGCACTATGTTTTATATATTATATAATTTCAATTTTGTTTGACACAACTGATAAGTATTTAACCTAAAGAGTCTTAAGTTATTTAAGAATTGTGATATAGTCTCACAATCTCAAATACTCATAGAATGTCTTGAGTGATAAATCAAATTTTTTAGAATGATTTGATGTTGATAACTTGAAATATTTTACCTCCAAAAGTTGTCAAGGTTTGGAAATTAAGTATACAAAGTATATACTTAAATATTACTCCGACCTAGAAGGAAACTAAGACACCATCAAGCTATGGAATGTGATGAATCATATTGAGTCTTTAAAATTGAAGTTCTGAATTTGTCAAAAACTATCAAAGTATTTTGTGAACGTGTCCAAAAGATAACAATTTGTTGTTTCCCTACATGCTAAGTATTTGAAGAATAGTCTATGATTACTAAAAGCAAGTGGGATGACTCATAGATCTTTAAGAGATAAATAACAAAATACACAACCTTCTAAATATACTAGCGAATGTCATAATGATGGTGAACATTAAGTGTTGAATATCTTGATGATTGAACTCACATTCATAGATCCGCAAGGATGTCTTTAGAACTTGAATGATATATTGATATGTCAATACTAAGGAATATATGTTAGAGGATAATGCTGACCCTACTAACCATATAGATGTATTATTAAATCTTGAATGTCATGATTAAATAAAATTATGAATGAGTAGATGCGAGTTCATAGAAGACAATCAATTTTCGAAACTTGATTAATCTTTAACCAAACGGTTAGACTGTGAGGTGAATATAAGTTCTTTAGTGAAAGACTCATATGGACAATACTGTATACATGATTAATGCACAATATGTGATAGAAAAGTTCTACATGCATTAATAAAGATGATTTATTGTCATGATAGTTTTTATAATGATAAATATGACAATGTAATATTTAAACTCTTTTGTACGATTACATTAGCGAGGACGGTTGTAATCAAAGAGTTTATAAATTACAATAATCTTTATGGAGTGTACATAATACAAGAATCCATGTAGGGATTAATGCATGCATCTAAGGAATATATCTCAAGTCTAATTATTAAATCCATGTTTTGATTTTTAATTAGATCTAAGATAACTTGTGAGTACATCTAAAAGCTAGTGGGAGTATTATATTTATTTCTTAAATCACATATGATGTATAACATATGGAAAGCAATATTCCATGTAAGCTAGATGTTAAACCTTAGCTTGGAATAAGGTTTCATATGAAAGGATTTAGAAATTAAACGTATGACCTTGATATGTATGTTTATTGTAATAAACATTAGTGGTTAATGAAATCCAACACAACATGAAATATCATTTAGAAAGTCTCAATGAATATATCTCATTTGATGAGAGTTGACATATGATGAAAACTTAAGGGATTCATCATGTAAATCATATTGTGTGTATGGATAGTTGTAAAACTTGTATAAGTACAAGAAGATTTGACAACAACGATTGCTTAGAGAGAAAATCATTTAGATGATTAGTACAAATGTTATGATAAGATTTGTTTGGGATAGAATGATTATTACTAACTTGAATTGTTCCAAGTAATGAATATTCTATATGATAATAAGATGTAATTATCATTGTCAACAAACTTAGAGTTCAGAAAGACACCAAATATTATCATATTACTAATTTATAGTTTATGGATTATATATATCATAGAGATGTTTCTAGACATGGATGATAGTTTGATTAAGATAAAACTCAATACTAGTAATGGTACGATTTTATCTTTGATAATGACATGTAGACTAGTTATGTTCAATTGAGCATAATGTTGCAATACATATTAAAACAATAATGAATACTTTATAGTTTAAGAAGCTATTAAAAAAGATTGTTTTCAATAAGGTGTTTTGTTGGACTCACACACCTTATAGGATGTACAACAACGATACTCCCATTTTGTTGTGTTCATATGTAGAAATGTACATAATAACAATCATTATATATGTTCAGAGATTTTCACAATTGTGAATTTGAAATAAGTATTCTCAAAATTCTAAACATCAAACCTAGTGAAGTTTCATGAAATATATGCCTTGACAACACGTATGATCGTCATATCTTGAGGCATGATTTTTCAACTAAGGTTATCATGCATTGATATTTTAGTATTTGGATAAAGGATATTGTTAAACAATATTTATTTTGTAAATTGAAGTATTGGATATTTTTGTTTTATTGTATATTTATTGGTCCTATTTTTGCATGTTTAAATCCTTGAATAATATGTTATTCTAAATTGTCCATGTCAATTGATTATATGGGAATATAATTGAATTAAGACATATATGAGAGATGGTAATATTCGTAGAATATGCAAGAACGGTTCACCAACTCATACAATATCCAAAAGTTGTATATTGGACATCTCCTACTAACAAGTCAATCACTTTATGGATCGACGTCTTTAAGTGAAACTTGTAAATGATTTACATTACTAAATCCTTTGACTTGAGATGCAAGCAGGTCTTATATATATGGATGGTACCTTTTGCTATAGTTCTAACGCTATCCTGAATAAGGTAGTAATAAAGACTATACTCATTTGTATCTTGAAACATGTAAGAGGCACGTGTAGTCAAGATAGAATTTGTTCATTCAACTAGAATTGAAGAATAATGCTACTGGGCCCCTCGTTAATTAATTAGATGTTTGTATGACCATACCCAATGGTAATCTAGATTTGTCTCGATTAGATTGGTAATCTATATTAATTATGTAATGCGAGAAACAGAATAGTTAAAATGGAATGACTTTGATCCATATCCATTATTAACATGGCATTTGAGAAACAAAGGGATTATAAATGTTTAAGTCATTTAAATGTACTTTATGGAAAACTACACTCGAGAGTTTCTGGGAGCATTGGCGTGTTGCTAGACGCTAACCAATGTTATTATATTATATTATTGTACATGTCCAAGTGGGAGCTGAAGGAATATGTACACGTAAATAATATATGTCCGAAAGTCGTCCCGAGCCTAAGGAGACGCACGCGTTAATACGTAAAATAATTATACATTAATATATTAGACGTAATATATTAATTAGTGATAAGCTATTACGAATGTTAATTAATTAGTTAATTAATGGGATTTTATAAACATTAGTTAAATGTTAACTAATATTAGATTTGTATTAAAATAAATAAAAGGAAAGGATAACTTTTATTTTAGTCACATTGTTATCCTAATTTGATTAGGAGTATATCACCGACATATGATGTGTGTATATATATACATAATGACCAATCATTATTAATGGATCTATGAGATAATAATACAAATCTACCTACGATTGTAACTTAAGCTATATACGGCTATCTTGCTTTGGTTTTAGTTAGTGCGATCAAACTAACAAACATTGTTAGTTTTGTATTTATTTGTTTTTTTAACAAATATCGATTAGCTTTATCACTATTGGTACTAGCATACTTAATTGTTTGCTATAACGTATTGTGTGCGTACTCTTAGAGAGATCATTGTTTGATCTTTGGGTTTTCGTTTATGTTGGTGGTTCGATAAAGGTGATTTATCATTCCTAAGAGGTACGCCATTCTTTATCATTTTTGTTAATTACTTGTCTATACGTGATCCTATATTCCGCTGCGTACTCGTGTATATTAATGTGTTAATATGATAAAAGGTTTTTATAAATTCCAACTTCAAGACAAACAATACAGTATTGCTCAACTGAGACACTGTTTCAAGGCAATATACATGTATACAATCAAATACAGATAGCATGGTTAAATGTGAGATGTGTTTAGCTTGTGCATATGTATAGTTATAAAAGCAAAATACACATAATATTGTAAAATGAGAGATAGCATCTAAAAACAATCAAACATCTATGCATATAAGATGCAAACTCAATCCCACATTGGAAAAAAGTGAAACCACATGCCAAGATATAAGCTCAAATGTTACCATATGTAAATGAACATGTTCGTATCTGCTTATTTTTTACTCCAACAGATAAGCAGTTTGAAATAAGCAATCCCAAAGACCCGTAGGTGATATGTTTGTAGATGTCCTGCGGGGGTGTTTAAATCTACTTTAAATTAAATAGCTTATGTTTTTCTTTCCCACGAAGGGATTATTAGCTAACCTGATGCACGAGATAGTATTTGGCTGTCCTGATTGTCCTATATATACACCCATATCCACACCTTGTTGCAACTAAATTGTCTCTGTCCATTAACTAGTGTTAGTTAACGATATTTTAAAGGTCAAACTCTTATTGACCTTGGTATATCAATCATTTCTAGGTAAGGGGTTTGCTTTAGGAACAATCAAAGTGCTAGGTTCGTCTTCTGTCCCTTCATTTACGAATGTGTGAAATTACAAAATGACCTTGAATGTCATTCCACAGAACTTATACCTGATTGCAGTGAGTGATATTATTATAGTACAAAAATTTTTTTGTATCATAGAGCTAGGATGAGTGAAGATAGTTAGGCGTGTGCATAATAATTCTATTGATTTGTAATCTTTGTAAATGATATGTAAACCATGGTTTCATTTCATGTGTGAGAAGTTTGTTATACTTTGTGCTAACAAACTTACAATCCAAAATCATAACAACGTGCCAAGATATAAGATCACTGTTACTCCAACACTGTGTCGTTGATGATAGTGTTTATCCTTGAAGCTATGTTTGAGCCATAAGGATATATAACCGCTAATCCGCTATATATCTTCTTACGTTTTTTTATTCTTTTGTGTGCATGCGTGAGTTTTTGGGTCCTGATGTTGTGTTTGTGTGCGTGTGTGATTATCTAAGGGTTGTTTGTGTGCGTGCGTGAGTATTTTGGTCGTGTTGTCGCGTTTTAGCCTTTACATCAATCCATACTAGAAGCATAATTTAACACAGCACACCAATATATAAAATAACCCACATTGATGCCGACACTGTCATGTTTCTGAATTAGTCTTGAATGCATGTGGTAATCTTGTAGAACTTTGGACAAGGTAATTAGAAAACCATTACTACTGAAATATGAAGTCATGATAATGGCATGAAAAAGATGATACGCTTCACTAATAGTATCCCTGAATTCTCACCTGAGTCGCTGTTTCAAGGCAATATACATGTATACCTGTATGTTTTGTATAGGTACGCACAAAATAACACAATGCAAGTGCATTTTGTTTCAGTTATAACACAAAATGATAGTGCTTGTAAGTTGGGAAGATATTGACTGAGAATGTTTTTCGTGTCTTCAACTGATAGCAATCGACTAATACAAACAGGACTAGGGAGGATGGGCTACAACCCATGTACAACTCATACACGTAAATTACAGAACATGAAATACAAATAATGATAAAATCAAGAGATTCTAATTCCATAAATAAGTGAAAGCTAACACTCCCCCGCAGTTGGAGCGAGAGGACACCGAACGCTCAAACTGGAGCAAAATTCTTCAAACAACTCGGATGGCAACCCTTTGGTGAATATGTCCGCATACTGATAGCGTGAAGGAACGTGTAGGACTTGAACCTGACCAGCAGCAACGAAATCTCGAACAAAATGTATATCAATCTCGATATGCTTCGTACGTTGATGTTGGACCGGATTAGAAGATAAATAAACAGCACTCACATTATCACAATAAACAAGCGTGGCAGAAGATAATGGTGTATGCAATTCTCGTAAAAGATTTCTTAACCAACAGGTCTCAGCAACAGCATTGGCGACACCACGATATTCTGCCTCTGCACTAGAACGAGAAATCGTATGTTGACGCTTAGAGGACCATGAGAGTAGGTTGTTGCCGAGAAATACACAATATCCAGACGTCGATCTCCTAGTAGTAGGGCAACCGGCCCAATCCGCATCAGAATAAGCAACCAATGACGTAGTAGAAGATGCAAACAACTGTAGGCCATAGTCCAAAGTACCCCGCACATACCTCAAGATCCTTTTAAGAGCCGAGAAATGAGGCTCCCGAGGATCATGCATGTGAAGACAAACCTGTTGTACTGCATAAGAGATATCAGGGCGAGTAAAAGTAAGATATTGGAGAGAACCCGCAAGACTCCTGTATAATGTTGGATCAGCAACTGGATCACCATCATCACCAAGTTTAGACTCGGTATCAATAGGAGTCCTTACAACCAACCATATGAGCATGCTCAAGAATCTCAGTAGCATACTTACGTTGTGATAAAACATTCCTGTAGAGTCACGCGTAACCGAAATACCCAAAAAATAATTAAGTGAACCCAAATCTGTCATAGCAAACTCCCGATGTAAAGAAGCAATAATATGTAGTAACAAAATCTCAGATGAAGCAGTGAGAACGATATCATCAACATATAGTAACAAGTATGATGTGTCACTCCCCTGTCTATAAATAAAAAGTGAGGAGTCACACCGACTCTGACTAAATCCAACACGAGTGATATAGCTAGCAAACCGCTGAAACCAAGCCCAGGGAGCCTGTTTAAGACCATAAAGAGACCGCTGCAAGAGACAAACATAATCAGGATGTGTGGAATCTCGAAACCCAGGAGGCTGATGCATATATACTGTCTCGGATAAATCACCATGTAAGAAGGCATTCTTGACATCAAGCTGATGTACAGGCTAATGTCGAGAAATAGCCAAACTAAGAACCGTCCGAATAGTACCAGGTTTAAAAACCGGGCTAAAGGTCTCATCAACATCAACGCCTTCAATCTGTGTACTGCCATTGGCTACAAGGCGAGCCTTGTAACGACTCAGAGTGCCATCTGCTAAATATTTGTGACGAAATAACCACATACAACGAACAACATTGACATTTGAGGGCCGAGGCACAAGGGTCCAAGTGTTATTTTTAATAAGTGCATTGTACTCATCTGACATAGCATTTTGCCAATTTGGATCATTAAACGCAGCATTATACGACTTAGGTAAAGGTGAGACAGTAGACACATGACAATTGTACTTCGGATTAGGACGAGTAGTCCCGACACGAGAACGCGTGACCTTGGGATGAACCGAGGCGGAATTCGGGTTAACATTTGTTGTGGATTGAGGTTCGGAAACGGAAGCGGGTGTTGGGATATCATGAGCATTTAGTTGATCGGGTAATCGTGGTTGGGGCGAATTTGTGGGTAATGCGTTGGAATGATCATCATGTATAATGGGAGCATTAGTGTTGCTTGGGGAGGATCTAGTAGTAAGAGATGGATTGGATGATTCATATGGGCCAGAGGGTGCAGTTGGGCTTTGGCTGGTGTTTGAATGTGGTATAACAATAGGCGTAGAATTTGTTGTTGCATTGATAGGTGAGTTAGCAATCGGAGATAAACGAATATAGTTGTTTATAGAATTTGGTATTTCATCCAAAAAATCATATGCGGGGCTCGAGGTAGGTGTCATCGATCCAAATGGAAAAACCGTCTCATCAAAAGTTACATGACGTGAAATTATAATTTTATTTGTGTTAAGATCAAGACACCGATACCCACGGTGATTTGTTGCATGTCCTAAATAGATAGAAGGTGTAGCTCGTGGTTCAAGTTTATGAGACGCGTCAAGGTGAGGGTAACAAAGACACCCAAATGTTCGTAAAATAGTGTAATCGGGTATGGTGCCAAAAAGACGGGTAAATGGTATTTCATTATCGATGGCGCGTGAAGGTAAAATGTTTAATAAGTAAACAGCCATGTTGAGCGTTTCAGTCCAATAATTAGGAGGGAGGTGAGCTTGAAATAACAAGGTGCGGATAAGATTATTATTGGTTCGAATCATCCTTTCTGATTTTCCATTTTGTTGTGAGGTGCGTGGACATGAAAAACGGAACTCAATCCCGTTATTTGCAAATAATTGATGAAAGGCTTGGTTGTCAAATTCACCGCCATGATCACACTGAAAAGACTTGATTTCACACTTAAATTGAGTGCGAACAAAGGTACGAAATAACACAAATTTTGAAAAAACATCAGACTTATTAACCAACAGATAAGCCCAAACATACTGCGAATAATGATCTAAGAACAAAACATAGTATTTAAAACCAGAAAGACTCATAATTGGGGAAGTCCACAAATCCGAGTGGACAACGTCAAAACAAGATTTAACCACCTTATTAGAATTAAAGAACGGAAGCCGCACGTGCTTGCCAAGCTGACAAGCATGGCAAAGAACGGGAGATTTCTCATTAGTGCACGAAATTTAGTTACTAGAAAGGACACGGCGTAGCACCTCAGTCCCTGGATGTCCAAGGCGTTGGTGCCATGTATATTGGCTGATGAGAAAAGCATGAGGTAAAGTGGATGGTTTTGTAACCGGGTAAAGATCCCCGGTGCTATCACACCGGAGAAGAACCTAACGGGTCATGAAATCTTTAATGGAAAAACCGAAAGCATCAAATTCAACGGTGCAATTGTTATCACGAAAAAACTGACGAACAGAAATAAGATTTTTGACTATGTTAGGGGTTATAAGAACATTATTAAGGTGAAGGGGTCTATGAGGTGTTGGCAAAACACTATGTCCAGAATTAGTGACAGGTATAGTATAACCGTCACCAACCGAGACAGATGGATATATGCACATATTTAAAATATCACTAAGACTGGTAACTGAATCATTTAAGTGAGAACTCGCACATGTGTCCATATTCCAATTTCCTGGAGCGGGACTCTGAGGAGTCATGGCATGAAAAGTATTAGGCAAAATATTCCCCTGGCCCAAAAGTTGACCCGACAGTCCCCGTTGACCTGACTGACCCAATAGAGTCGACTGACCCAATACAACCGGTTGCTGTCCTAGCTGTCTGACTCGATCCTGTTGACTGACTTGACCCGGCTGCTGACCCGAGTGATTGGTCAGACCCAACTGACTGGGCTGATGAAACTGTGTTGGAACATGCATGTAAAATGATTATTGGGCATGTTGTGGTAGATTAAAACCTGGTGGGTTATACAAGTGTGAAAAAGGTTGGCCACTTGGTGAGGCTGGATTAGTATAACTGGAATGAAGCATCATAGGTAACTTTGGGCTAGTTGACCATTGGGCAGAGTTCTGTTGCATTAACGTGGGAGTTGGCACATGATGATTATCAATTTTTTGTGCACAAGAAGTTCCATCTAGTCCAAGTTTGGCCAATATTCCTTGTAGGGGTGAGCAAAACCGACCGATAACCGAAAACCGACACAAACCGACCGAAACCGAAACTGACCGACACAAACCGACCAACTTCGGGTCGGGATTTGGGATGGGTTTTTCATGCTTTCGAGACTCGGGTCGGGTCGGGACTCGGGATTAATTCGGGATCGCACAAAGAAAACCACACAAATCGGAAGTAACTCGGGCTTAAATCGGTTCGGTTCGGGACTCGGGCCTAACTCGGGTCAGGATTCGGTTTGAGTTTTTCGTGATTTCGGTTTCGGGATAAGTCGGGATCGGGTCGGGACGGGTCGGTTTCGTCCCGATGCTCACCCCTAATTCCTTGCAAGGTTACAAGATCATCATGTGTAAATACCCCACTGGTCATGGTGACAAATAAGGGTCTGAATAGGTACGTGAAAAGGTATGGGTTATGGAATTATAGTTTGAGGGATTGGTAGGTGTTGGGTTTATGTTTTGTGTAGCCAACGAACAACATGCAAAAAGCAGCAACAATAAATCAAGGGAAGCGTGTTTAGGGTTTGCGAATCCACAAAAAATTAGTGTGTTTAGGGTGTATTATATGGATGCAATATCATATGTAAAGAACAACCAGAAAATCAATTATAAGAACAACCAAAAACTAGATATCACAGCCAACTGGTTATCACGTAAACCAACGGGGCTTCAAACAATAACAAGTCGACTGGTTATCACAAAAAACCAACGATCGACACAAAGAAGAAGGGAAGAAAGAACTATAATTTATGAACGATTAGTTTGTTTTTAGTGTTAATGGATCGACTTTTAGTCTGATACCATGTAAGTTGGGAAGATATTGACTGAGAATGTTTTTCGTGTCTTCAACTGATAGCAATCGACTAATACAAATAGGACTAGGGAGGATGGGCTACAGCCCATGTACAGCTCATACACGTAAATTACAGAACATGAAATACAAATAATGATAAAATCAAGAGATACTAATTCCATAAATAAGTGACAGCTAACAGTGCTCTTATAACACTCATAGAGAACTGTTGTGACAGTAGAATCATGTGATATTAATTGCCAACATATGATAGTGTTGAATGTCAAACTTATATTGGTTTGTTTTTGTTCCTTTTATGTCTTTCTTTGTTTGTGTAGGGACTGGACTTGCCTATTCCTTTTTTCTTTATCTGATGGGCTTGAGTTAGGTTGACCGTTTGGACTTGTGGCCCATGTGGTGTTTTATGTTGATATAACCCTAGTAGCTGTTAGGGTTATCATTATCACTTCTCATAAACACACACACTTGTGGTATGTTGCTCTCTCACTTGTTCTTGCCGTCTGATGCTTCCACCATAGGAGGATCTTCATCTATTACCATTGTTTTAGATTAGATTGTGTGAGAGTGATCTTGTAGTGAGGAAATCGGATCAACCTAGTTGGGACGATTTCATCTATCTCTTTTGTATTGTTGATTAGCACCCATTTGGGGACTAATCCTTTATTTGTAGTTTGTACTTGAATCTTGTTTAATAAATCACCAAGGGGTGGCTGGTTGGGTGATAAGATCTGTGTCTCTATCTCTTTTTCATGTTCTTTACATGGTATCAGAGCATAAAGAACTTGGATTGTATCACTAATCTTGCTCTCTCGAGGTTATTTATTGATTTCTCGAAAAAATTAAATTAGGGTTTTTTTTGAAACCCTAATTTATTTTTTGGGGTTTCTTGATTCTTTGGTCCTTGGAGGCTTCCCTGTGCATTACCGTTGATCATTCAGGTAGTGTCGTTAGTTTCCTTGCTAAATAAAGTGAGGGTTTCGTGAAACCCTAAATTATTTTTGGAGACCCTTACTCTTTGGAGCTCAGGAAGCTATTATTGGTGGTGCCGTTGATCGATCTGGTGGTGCCGTCGCCTGATTTGCTATTCTCTGGCTGATTCAAAATTAGGGTTTTGAAACCCTAATTTGTTATACTTTGGGGGTTCTTTGGTGGTGACTCACCCATCCTCTAGACTAAGTGAATCTAGAGATTGGGTCCTTTTTTGTTGGTTGTTGTACAGCACTATAAGCCCTTCTTGTTCTTCCCTTATTCTTTATACTCTCTTGGTTACTTTGTGGGTTATTGTTGCTTGTTCTGTGGGTGCAAACGGATTGATTAACACCTTGACCCTCCAGCCTTGACTGGTGTGGATACCTGCTCTGGTCAATCCCAGTCCACAACTAGCATTTTTGGTAACTCGGTTATGGGTGTTTTTTGGCTTTCATACTTGTGATTATCTGTTTTTTACACTTACTTGTTTCTTGCTTGGTCTATATCTTTTTTGTCTATTGTGTTTGTTTTTTATTCTTCATGAGTGCTGGTGTTAGTACTTCTCCACCTGTTAACACATGTGGTGGTGTTACTGAACCTATTTTGATTAGCAGTCTTGATGCTGGTGATCCTTTGCATGTTCAGAATAGTGATAGTAGTACTACTGCTTTAATTCCTTTTAAACTTCTTGGTACTACTAATTATCGTATGTGGAACAATGCCATGAAACTTGCTCTTCAAGCTAGAAATAAAATTGGTTTTATTAATGGTACTTGCTTGAAAGAAACATATGCTCACATTAATGTTTTATCTGCTCAATGGGATAGATGTAATGCTATGGTTTTAACTTGGCTTATGAACTCTGTGTCTCAAGATATTTATATGGGGTTGGTTTATTCTGAAAATGCTTCTGTTGTTTGGAATGAATTATCTGAAACTTATGATAAGGTTGATGGTTCTGTTGTGTATAATCTCCTCCAAAAGATTAACTCTGTGAAACAAGGAGGCACATCTGTTGCTGAATACTATCACAGGCTTAACTCTTTGTGGAGGGAGTTTGATGCTTTGACCAAATTGCCTAAATGTGTTTATCCCATTAAATGTTCTTGCCCTGCTAGCACTGAATCTATCTTACATCAGCAACTTATGAAGCTTATGTAGTTTTGAATGGGCCTTGATGAGTGTTATCAACATGTTAGAACTGCCCTTCTCACCAGGGATCCTCTCCCTGATGTGAAGGATGCTTATGTGATGGTTTCTAGGGAGGAGTCACATAGGGGTATCCCTGAACCTTCTGGTGTGACTGATCCCAAGCTTATTGCCACCTCCTTTGCTGCCAAAACCTTTGGTCAGCAAAGGAAAGGGAATTCTTCTAACCCTAACAAGAACTATTCCAAAAGTGACAATCAGTCTTCTCCTAATAGGGGCCCTAATCCTAATCTCAACTGCACTAATTGTGGGATGATTGGTCACACTGTGGATAGGTGTTATGAGATCATTGGATACCCCCTGGATACAAAAGGCCCTCTAATGCTAAAACTTATGAGTCTAAACCTAATTTCAATGCTAATTGTGATACTAAGTTGAATGATGCTAAGATTGTTGACAAATCTGCTACTTGTGATGTGCCTTCTTCCTTCACCTCTGATCAAATGAGGAAACTACTGCTCTTGATCAATGACCCTTCCTCTGGGAACATTCATGCCAACATGGCAGGTAGTTGCTCCTTTTATAACTTCAATGTCTTGTTTAATATTAATTTCTCTAGATACTATTATGGTCACTTGAAAGGTTTGGTTACCACTACCACTCTAGGGTGGATCATAGACTCTGGGTGTAACCAACACTTGACTGTTTCCACTATTGGTATATTTAATGTTGTTGATGTTGCCAATCTCAATCTTACTGTGGGGCATCCCAATGGGACTATTGCGACCATAAGTCATGTGGGCAACTTGAGATTGTCTAACAATATCATTCATTATGATGTTCTTGTTGTTCCTGGCTACTGTGCCAGTTTATTATCTGTCAACAAGTTAATTAAAGATAGTAAATTATTTGTAGGTTTTGATGAGGATAAATGCTATATTCAGGAGTTGACCAAGGGAATCACTCTGGGGGCCGGTAGTGAGTATGGGGGCCTCTACTTGTTTGACCTTGATAGAAACAACAAGTGTGTAGGTAATGTTAACATGATTATGTCCTTTAATGTGTCCAAAGACTTGTGGCATTGCAGACTTGGTCACCCTGCTGATCAAGTCCTCTCTGTTCTCAAGTCTGACCTTAACCTCTCCAAGAACACTTGTGTCTCTGTCTGTGATGTTTTCCATAGGGCCAAACAGACAAGAGAACCTTTCCCTTTAAGTGATCACAAGTCCACTCACCTGGGTGAGCTTGTTCACCTTGACTTGTAGGGTCCCTACAGGATCTCTAGCAGAGAGGGATACAAGTATTTTTTTACCATTGTTGATGACTATTCTAGGGCTGTTTGGACCTTTCTTTTAAAATCTAAAGATGAATTTTTTGACACCTTTGCTAATTACATTAAACTGATTAAAAATCAATTTAACAAAAATATCAAAGTTATCAGATCTGACAATGGGACTGAATTTGTCAACAAGAAAATGCTCTCTTTGTTTTCTGACCTTGGAATAGTTCATCACACCTCTTGCACTTACACCCCTCAACAAAATGGCATTGCTGAAAGGAAACATAGGCACTTGCTCAATGTTGCAAGGAGCCTTATGTTTCAGGGGGGATACCTCTTAGTTTTTGGTCTGATTGCATTCTAACTGATGTGTACTTAATCAACAGGCTCCCCTCATCTGTCCTAAAAGGAAAATCACCTTATGAACTGGTTTATAATAAAAAAACAAATCTCTCTCTCACATTAGGTGTTTTGGGTGTCTTTGTTTTTCTACTAATTTAAACAACAGTGATAAACTCACCTCTAGGTCTGAGAAATGTTTCTTGATTGGGTATTCTTCTGGTAAAAAAGCTTACAAGCTTTTAAGTTTGGATACTAGGGGTGTCCTATATTATAGGGATGTGAGATTTTATAAAACTGTGTTTCCTTTTAAAATGAAAAACAATAAGGATGGTGATTTGGCTGATGTTGATACAAGTGATGCTGAACACCTTTCTTTCTTTGATAATCCTACTCCTATAAGACCCAATGATGAAGAGAGAGCAACATCTACTGAGGATGGTAGAAACCCTCTAAGTGATGAGGCTAACACTCAACAATCACTTGTAGTGGATTCTACAACCCAAATAGATGATAACAATCTATCTAAGGGCAATATTCAAAACTCTTTGCCTATTTCCTTTGAACTAGTTCCCAATGTTGATAATCCTGTGACTGATGAGGTGTCTGTCCCTATAAGAAAATCTGGTAGAAGTACTAAGTTGCCTGCTAAACTTAATGACTATGTTGTTGATAGCAAACTTAGATATGGTATTGAAAAACATGTCAACTACTCCAGACTTAACTCTGTGAATTTGTGTTTGCCACCACTCTTAACAAATCTGTTGAACCTAGTTCCTTTAATGATGCTAAGAATGACCCTAACTGGATTGAAGCCATGAACAATGAAATTGAGGCCCTCATTAGGAATAACACCTAGAGCATTACTAACTTGCCTTTGGGTAGAAAAGCCCTTGGCTCTAAATGGTTGTACAAAATCAAGTATGGGGCTTCTGGGCTTATTGATAAGTACAAGGCTAGGGTTGTGGCTAAAGGCTATGGGCAAAAAGAAGGTATTAATTTTGATGAAACTTTTAGTCCTGTGGTTAAGATGGTCACTGTTAGATGTATCATGTGTCTTGTCATATCCAATAACTGGCCATTATGTCAAATGGATGTCAACAATGCTTTCCTTTATGGTGACTTGGAGGAGAATGTCTATATGACTTTACCTTCTGGATTTGATAACCTTTATCCATCCAAGGTATGTAAACTAAACAAGTCCCTTTATGGACTTAAGCAAGCCCCAAGGCAGTGGAATGCCAAACTTACCACTGCTCTGGCTGACATGGCTTTGTTCAAAGCAAATTTGACTACTCTCTTTACATTAAACATACAGGTAATGTTTTCAATGCCATTCTTGTGTATGTTGATGACCTGGTTGTCACTGGGAATGACATGTTTGAAATTAAGAAGTTTAAAAAATTTCTAAAAAACAAGTTTATGATCAAAGACCTTGGTCTTATGAAATATTTTCTTGGCATTGAGGTTTTACACAATAGTTTTGGTGTGTGTATGACTTAAAGGAAATATTGCCTTGACTTGATCCATAAGTTTGGCCCGTTGGCTTCTAAGCCTGTCACCACACCCCTGCCTGAGAATTGTGTCCTAGCTGTGGATGAAAGTGACTCTGATAAGTTCCTTACTAATATTTTTAACTATCAAAAACTTATTGGCAAGCTCATTTACTTGAGCCACACTAGGCCAGATATCTCCTATGTTGTTCAATGTTTGAGTCAGCATATGCATGCCCCTTTACAATCCCATCTTAAAATTACCTTGAGGGTCATTAGATATCTGAAAGGTGCCCCTGGTACTAGAATCCAAATTTATAAGGACAATAGACTTAATTTTTATTGCTTTACTGACTCTGATTGGGCCAAGTGTTTGAAGACCAAGAAATCTGTTTCTGGTTATTGTGTGTTTTTGGTAAGACTCTTGTTTCCTGGAAAAGTAAAAAACAGCCCACTATTTCTAGATCTTCTACTGAAGCATAATATAGATGCATGGCTAGTGCTACTTGTGAGATCATTTGGATTTTCAATTTGCTCAATGATCTCAACATTCCAAGGGTTCTCCCTGTGAACATGTATAGTGACAGCTCCTTTGCCATTCAGATTGCAGCCAATCTTGTCTTTCATGAAAGGACCAAACACTTTGAAGTTTATGTTCACCTTATAAGAGAAAAGGTGCAGTGTGGGATTATTAAAACTATCAAAGTAGCTTCTGTTGATCAGCAGACTTGTTTACCAAAGGTCATGGTTCCCATCAACACTCTAAACTGTGCAAATAGTTGAGATTGGTTGATATGTTCAAAAGATAATCTTTCAAACCTGATAAGTTTGAGGGAGGATGTTGAAATGTCAAACTTATATTGGTTTGTTTGTGTTCCTTTTATGTCTTTCTTTGTTTATGCAGGGACTGGAGTTGCCTATTCCCTTTTTCTTTATCTGATGGGCTTGAGTTGGGTTGACCGTTTGGACTTGTGGCCCATGTGGTGTTTTATGTTTATATAACCCTAGTAGCTGTTAGGGTTATCATTATCACTTCTCATAAACACGCACACTTGTGGTGTGTTGCTCTCTCACTTGTTCTTGCCATCTGAGGCTTCCACCATGGGAGGATCTTCATCTATTACTATTGTTTTAGATTAGATTGTGTGAGAGTGATCTTGTAGTGAGGAAATCGGATCAACCTAGTTAGGACGATTTCACCTATCTCTTTTGTATTGTTGATTAGCACCCATTTGGGGACTAATCCTTTATTTGTAGTTTGTACTTGAATCTTGTTTAATAAATCGCCAAGGAGTGGCTGGTTGGGTGATAAGATCTGTGTCTCTATCTCTTTTCATGTTCTTTACAGATAGCATGGTAAAGTGCTATGTTAAGCATGTGCTGCTTTGCAAGTAAAAGTAACCATGTGTGCCCGAACGAGTTAAATGAGAGATATAACATGGCATATGTTTTAGCTTGTGTACATGTAAGGATAACCCTAATAGACTGCCGACCGGGATGGAGAAACTGAACCGGGGAGAACATATGTTGGTCCGGCATTTGGTCCACTGTTTCTCGGTCCGGTCGGGTTGGTCTTGAGCAAAACCGGACATTTGGCTTTGTTGCACCGGACCAAAAACCAAACCTGAACGGACCGACCTGTATATGGACCAAACAATTCGGTCTAGTTCTTAGTCCCGTGTTTTAGACCATATCGATTTTATTTGTCTTATCCGGTATTGGTCGATGCAGTATGGTTTTCAGGACGTGATCAACATATGATTATAAAAACAAAATACAGATAAAATGGTCAAACGATCTAAAAATTAAAGGGTTATTGGATTCATCCTACATCGGCTACCTAGTGTAAAAAAATGAAGTGTCTATATGAACAAAGATACCTTGCCTTATTAAAATCATGCACAAAATAACTATTCTTTCGCCTTTTACTAAAGAATACCATGTGTGCGACATGTAAAGTGGCATACTCCAGTCATCGGTCCCGTGTTTTGGACCAAATTGTATTGTCTGTCCTGTCCGGTCTTAATTGATACGGTCCGGTTTTCGAGCCGTGATCCGCCAATGTATATGTACGGTGATATATAGAGGTTGCAAAGGTTCGGTCGGGTCAGGCGGGTAATGGGTAGTTGGGTCGTTTAAGAAGATGGGTTTGGATGAGTTTAGGTTAAGATGTGTCACATATTGAGTTTTTTTTTAGTTTATATGTTTCGTTTAACTTGGGTTTCTTTTTATATTTTTTTTAATCATAAAACTTTAGTCGGCACATCATTTTTTTAAGTTCAAGTATTCAACAATTGCTTTTAAGCCAACATTGTTTTTTAAATTTCAGTACTGATGTAGACTATAAAATAAAGATAATAATTAGATATGTTGGTTCTAATGAACATCAAAAATCATTCTCCAACGATCGTTGGTTCGAATGAATACAGATTATATCGAATGAATACCGATTGTTAGCGTAAAATTACGGTAATTACGGTCAATAATTAACTTTTATTAATCCATAAAACTAAGTGGTATGGTTACTAACATATTATTTGAATAGACTCACAAAACGGAAACCGGCCTCAAAAAGACCAACGAGCCGTAAGCTTGAACATAAACAAGTCCAAAAAACATAAAATGTAAATAAGTCATAGAAAAAGAGTGTTTTGGGGCTCGAAAAATCGGTAACCAGACGAAGTGTGGCGACAGACGCGCCCGTCTCGTTTGTGCGCTTGTTTTGGTTGGTTGTGGGACTTCTAACTCATTCAAAAGCCTAAGTTATGCTTATTTTACTAAATTCATTTTCTTCACACGCTCATAAAACGAGACCAAATGGTTGAAAAAAAATGTTGAGTGAAAAAAGCGAGGCAAAAAGGTTAAAAATAGTTACGCCATAAGATATTCTTGTGATAAAATTTGTTATTAATAGTATTTTTTTTAATTTCTTTCTTTTGTGGTTTTACAAGTTAAAATTGAGCATTTATGACTAGAGGCATAAATGAATCGAGCTATTTGTACAGGCTCATGAGCTTAATTGACATCAAGATATTTTTAGTATTGAACATATACACGATGTTATATATTTTTATTGTAGGTGAGCTTATTTACGTGCTTAATAACAAGCTTATTAAAAACCATAATAATTGTTTAAAGCCGACCTCGAGACAAGCTTTAATTTTTTATTGCTAAATCATATAACGAGTTGATCCCGAGCGTATGAAACAAATCACAAGTCGAACACGAGCTTAAAAGTAAGGTCGAATCAAGCCGAGTTTAAGCTAGAAGTTTGTATAACTTAAACGAACCGCGTCGAGCTTTTTGAGGTCTCTTATTTTGGACCGACTTCTAGGAGAGAAAATAAGAGATTAACGGCTCGTTTGGTGTGTTGGATTAAGTTAGTTGGGCTGATAGACGGTTGAAATCATTTGTTTTGGAGGTGCTGTTTATTTTTTGCTTAATAGTAACCAAGCTTGTTAAGATCGGGATTTTACCTAAGATCGTTTTCGTCTTTACAAGATCGAGATCGTAAAGTAGGATCGAGATCGTATGATCCTGCTATAATGTAGTTTTTGAAAGTCCCTAATCAATGCAAGAAACCCTAATCTTAACTTAATCAACACAAGGTATTACTTTTCAAACGTAATCTTATTATTGTTTAATAAAGAATTACAAGTGTTATGGATAACACAGTTTGATGACAATGTGTTGTGCACACTTTGAACAACAATAAACCCTAACTTATGAATACAGTCGTAGCTGTTTGATTCACTAAGTTATATGCAATAATGTTCTTAATATCTCAAAGTGTTGAACATTAATGCATGGATACACATCCTATTTATAGTGTTACGAGTTTGACTTAAACAGTACTTGATGGCGACTACACAAGCTTTTACAAGTTCCCACATCAGTTACATGATGTCCTTCTATTCTTGGTAGTCTTCCATTATGCTTTAAGGAACAGTTGTCAAAAACAATTTCCTTATTCTTCATAGTCTCGAACACACAAATGGCATGTCCAAAGTGTGCTGAGAGTTATCAGGGTATTGCCACCCCTGTTAACTCTCAACCCCTCAGAGTCCCTGATACATCTTGGCTGTTATCCATCACAGCTAATGAGAATGTCTTCAGGTAATCTTCGACTTCCCTGACAATGTCTCTGACATGAACTCCTCTGAGGTTGCTCACAGAGACTTGGATCTCTGTGAGTCTTACGAAACTTGCATACCTCCTAGGCACGGGCAAGGGACTATCTAACAGCCTAATTATGTTTAAATCAATGATCAGGGAATCTAACAAGTTTAGATTCCCAACAATCTCCCCCTATTTAAACATAAATAATGCTAGATCTAACTAAGTTAAGGTAAGTGAGTTTAACAGCTTCTTCTTACACATAACAGATCTAAACAAACATACCTCATGATTTTATTAAAACTTAAAGAAAATTACAAGTGCATTACATAAGCAAAATAAAAGATGAAGGTAAAAAGGGCTGTGAACATCTTCAATAGTCATCATTTTTAATTCTTTCTTCAGCTTCAGCCAAGTCTAATCTGTTATCAATTTCATCCTGCAAAGTCTTTGCAAACTTCTTGGAATACTCTGTGTTGATCTTGAGACACTTCTTGTGACAGAGTAGCTGAATAGTTGAAGCTAAGCACAGCTCATCTTCCCTTTGAAAAGCATACTGGCAGGCCTTGTTCATGAATGCCATTCCTCTTTCAGGCTCTGTGTATGTCTGACCATCAACAGGGCCAACAATACCATTTGGGAGGATCAAATCCCTGTGCATGCCATCCACTTGAACATCTTCAGTAACAAAAGTTTCATTAACAATTTGTGAAATCCTTCTCCTTTTGTTGCCTGTCTTTGGGGGTTCTTGTTCAAAAAGCTGTGGTGGGGGATCAATCTTAAGTTTGGCTGCTGTTTCCTTGATCCAGTTAAACTTGGCCTTCAGAGTTTTAAGCAGAAGAAAATTAGCCTGTCCAGACTTCTTGGCAGCTAAGGCTTCAAGTTCGAACCATTCTGATAACCCAAGTGTCTTTAACCTGAAGTTGTCAAACACATCCATATTTCTCTGTTGGTTTTCCCTCCATAAGATCATCTGTGGGGTGTTTGTGGATTTATGAATGGTGTATTTGAACTTGGTTATCTTGCCAGAAGCATATCTGTTGTTCACGCAGGCATCATAGTCAGCTTTGACTTTCTTTAAAGCCTCAGCACGTTTTACTTCCATTTCCCTCAACCTTTGTTTTTGTTTTTCCCTTTCAGGTGGTGTCATCTTCCTCAGAGTAGCTTCATTTAATTCTTTGGCTGTCTTGAGTTCATTTAATCTTTTGAATTCTTCAGCATGTTGCTCTATTTCTTCAGGGGTCAAAGGAATCTCATCGGAAGGTGTAAAGGTTGAGAATTGGGAAAGGTCTGTGGTGGATCCTCCTGTCTCTAGCATCGCAGCTATCTTCTTAAGTTTGGTATCTGTGTCAACCAAAACCATCTCTTTTCCTTTCTTCGAGACAGAGGACTCCACACTTATGTTTTTCAAAACATCAACTCTTTTGATAAACGCTGTCTGAGCCTGAGTTTGAATAGCTTTGGGGAGAGAGCTAATAGTGAATTTTAATTTCTTGGCAGTTGGCTCATCATCATCCTCAGGCTTGCTGGTGTTAACCAAAACCAGAGACTTTGATGAGTCAGCTCCATCTTGAGTTTGTTGCTCCCCCTGAGTATTATCCTCATCATCAGGTATTATAGTAGGTGTGATGACTTGGAGAGGAACAGGTGTGATGGAGGGGTTAGCTGATGATGAGCCTTGTTCAGCAGATGCAAGGCTGAGTGTTGTATTCTTCTCCCCCTCACTTTTATCCTTACTTCGCAGATGTTTGGATGAACGTGCTTGAAAACGTCTTGCAATCTGCTCCACAGAGGCAGCCATACCACGTTGTCTTTTTCTTGAAGCCCTGGCAATCTTTAGCAGGAGGTTGGCATTTGCATTAGTATTTTCCTGAACACGCCTGACAATAAAGTTAGCATGGTTGTATTGCCTGGTGCGAACAGCATTAAAGTGCATGTGCATGGTGAGTTCATGTTCATGGAACATAGCAGGGACGGCTGAGTCAATGGCATCCTTTATTCTTGTTGAAAGATGACCGAGTCCCTGGGCTACACCTCTTCTTGCACCATCCTGAATTGGCTCAGTGACAGCCTCAGTCACAGCCTTTTTGATGATGCCTGGAAATGTCATAGTGAAGTTGTGCATTTCAGACTTGATCACATCCAGCTTCCTTGATAAGCGCTCAATATCTGATTGATGATGAACAGGCTGAAGATTTTTTATATTGAGGCTTTGCTGAGCATAGTCATCCCCCCTTGGTAATAAGTCAAAGTTGGTCTGGGCAGGATGATCAAACAAGAGAAATTCTACTGTTGGATCATAAGCTGGAGATTGGAAAACTGTTGTCGTGGATGTAGTAGAGTTGGGAGTATCAACAACATCCTTGGGAGGAGAAGTCTTATCACCAGCTGGTGTAGACACAGCTATTTCTTTAGGAGGAGAGACAGACAGTTGGTCTTCCTCATCTTCTTCATCCTCTTCATCGAACATTCCTTCAGGGAATTCATCTTTAGGCATGGGCTCAATATCAGAGACATAATCCTCTAATGAGAGCATTTCTTCATCAGCATTTAACAGAGGCTCTTCATCATTGGTTTTGTCTTGAGTACATGTATCAGCCTCCTTTTCTTGTTGTACCTGAGACTCGATGACTGGCTGTACAATTTCAGCCTGCAAATTTGTTGTAATTAGTAACAGGGAAAAATATAAGGGGAATGGTCGCCATTTCGCTGTCCCAGAGAGGCTGAGGGTGATTACTCAGCCACTCCAAAGGATAAATCCTTGAGATTCTTTTAAGTGTGAAAAATAAGGTTAATGATCGCCATTCGCTGCCCCTAGGAAAGCTGAGTGTGATTATTCAGCCCCCCCAAAAGGTAAAAACCTTTGGGACTCTTTTGATTGTGAAACATATGTTGTTTATGGATCGCCAGTCGCTGCCCCTAGGAAAGCTGAGTGTGATTATTCAGCCCCCCCAAAAGGTTAAAACCTTTGGGACTCTTATAAGAGTGAAACATATGTGGTTGTAGGTCGCCTGTTACGCTGCCCCTAGGAAAGCTGAGGGTGATGATTCAGCTCCCCCTGAAAAGATAAATCCTTTGGGACTCTTTTAAGGAGGGAACCAAGAGGCTGTGTGAAGTACAGCTGATCAAGGTTGAGACATTAGTGTATTCAGGTTGTTGTTAGCCTGAATACTGTCTAGAGGGTGCAGGGTCATCGGGGTGCTTTATAAACACAAATGAATCATTCCCTGGTGCAAAGACAGGGTGTACAGAAGTCTTAAAGGATTCTAAGTGTATAGACAGACTTCTATGGGTCGAGGATTACCCTAACTTCACCACTCTCTCCTACAGACAAATGAGAGTGGCTGCTTGTGAACCTCTAAAAATGTACATTGATTACCTGTGAGATATCAGCTTGATCAGGCTGGTTTCCTGTTGTCTCAGCTGACTTTGAGACACTAGACGCCTGTTGTTTGTCAGCCAAAGAATCCGAATCCACAAGAGTATCTGGACCAGAGGAGGCGTCAGTCTTCTTTCCCTTGGCCTTAGTAACAGCTTTGGAGTGGGAAGAAGAGGGGATTTTCTTCTTCTTAGGCTGTTGGCCAGATGAAGCCTTGGACTTAGTAGTGTGCTGCCCAGAGGTCAAAGACATAGACTTGCCAGCAACACTAGAAGTATTCACCTTCTCAGAGGAAGGGAGCAAGGGCTTCTCAGCGTTTGGTACATGGTTGGCCACATTCAGCATATGGGCGGTGACAGGGACATCTTCAGCTCCTATTTCCTTGTAGATGGCGCCTGTGATGCGATAGGGCTTAAGAGCAGTCAAGGCCTTGTTGTGGTAGTTATCTCCCAGCAGGCTTTCAAAGATCAGAGACAGGAAGCGCACATAACAGATATTCTTTTCTCTGACTTGATTCCTTCCCTTCAGCTGTTCTACCAGGTTTGAGAAGAGAATGCTTCCAACATCAACATCAGCTCCCCAAATTAATCCATAAGCAATAGCCTGATGGTTGAAAGACATCTGATCCTATGATCCCTGCATTCCTCCCAGGGACTTAACAATGTGGGTGAAGAGGACACGCCACATAGGAGTGAAATATTTAATCTTCAGAGGGGATTTGGCGAGGACTTCAGCTGGTGTAAGGGCAGGGTTAACGTCATGGCAAGGGTTGAGTGTGGCGAGGGCTTCCTTGACAGCCTTTTTGTCAACTACCTTCAGGCATTATTCTCCATGCTTCAATCCGGCCACACTTGAAAAGTCTTTAAGGGAGAAGGCAAAAGGGTGTTCATTGCATGAAAGGCTAAAAGTTATGGTGTCTTCTACCACTTCAGCAGAATACCAGAATTCCCTAAGGTATTCTTGGTAAAAGGTGGATGGAGATTTGGTGAAGGCTTCATTTAGGTCACAATTCTGCATGAAATTTACCAGATCTGAATAGGTGCTGTTTGGTGCCTTAATCCATCCAATGGCGTTGTTGGAGGCGAGGATGCTCTCGTTGATCTCGAAGTTAACATTTGAAGCTTTGGGAACTGAAAATGCCATGGATTTGAGGTTGAAGGTGAAAGAAAATGGCGGAAAGGTTAAGAGAGATAAGAACTTAGAGAGAGAAGTAGATTTTAGAATGGTGGTGGGTGAGAAGAGAAAGGAGACAATATATATTCAAACTAAGTGAACAGTTATTCAACCGTATTAAATGCAAGGTGCAAAAATGACTGCTTAAGTGGGTCCCCTTGACCTGTCAGTTGGTTTACTAGCTGATCCTACTCTTCCCGATCTTTTGTAGTATCTTCTTTGGTTGGCTAGCAACGCTCTTTCATGGAACTCTGCATTGAGGTCTGACAAGAACTCTTGGCTGCTACGGGTATCTTCTTCAACATCAGAATCGCTGTCATGAGGATGTGTTGCAGAGATCAATGCTTTAGAAGATGCTCCTTGGACTACAAATCTTTCAGTCTCTGATTTGTAGATAGTATCGATCAGCCCTTCTTTATAATTGTACTTACCATAGAGCTGAGCAAGGGTATCATTTTTGATTGAGTTGTTAGCTCTCTGAGTCTGATTCATGCTCAGCCACTTTTTTGGAAGGATGTTGACAAAAGTAGCATTGATCTCAGCTTGACCAATAGTGACATCATTCATAGCTAGGTCATTTAGAAGAATCTTCAGCCTAGTATAGGTTTGCTGAACCTTTTCACCTTCAAGTGACTTAAAGGCATTAAACTGAAGTCTGAGTGCCTGAATCTTTGTCTCTCTTGTTTCAGAGGGTCCTTCATGGCCAAGAATGAGGTCTGTCCACATTTGTTTGGCTGTGGGACACTGAATGATAGACTTCATGATATGCTTGGGAAGGCAGGAAATTATGATGCTTTTGAGACGTTTATCTTGGTTTGCCAATTTCCTATCAGCTGGAGTCCATTGTTTGAGAGGTTTGGGAATAGGGTTTTCTTCAGTGGATGTAAGCGCCATGGGAATATATGGACCATTTTCTAAAATTTCTAAAAGAAAAGGTTCGAGCCCATCAAGATATACAAGAAATTGACTCTTCCAACTGGCAAAATCTTCTTCATCAAAGACTGGTACACTTGTAACGTGTGATCCACCTCTTGAGTCAAGAAGTTGGGGTAGATCATCGTCATTGGCAGAAGGGTTAAGTCTTGGTGAAGATGGGTTTGTGGAAGGTGATTGTGGTGGGTTAGAAGTTTCCGGCATGGTGGATCTTGATTATAAAACTGAGAACGATGTTTCTTGAAGGTTTTAATATCAAACACCGCTCTGATACCAATTGAAAGTCCCTAATCAATGCAAGAAACCCTAATCTTAACTTAATCAACACAAGGTATTACTTTTCAAACGTAATCTTATTATTGTATAATAAAGAATTACAAGTGTTATGGATAACACAGTTTGATGACAATGTGTTGTGCACACTTTGAACAACAATAAACCCTAACTTATGAATACAGTCGTAGTTGTTTGATTCACTAAGTTATATGCAATAATGTTCTTAATATCTCAAAGTGTTGAACATTAATGCATGGATACACATCCTATTTATAGTGTTACGAGTTTGACTTAAACAGTACTTGATGGCGACTACACAAGCTTTTACAAGTTCCCACATCAGTCACATGATGTCCTTCTATTCTTGGTAGTCTTCCATTATGCTTTAAGGAACAGTTGTCAAAAACAGTTTCCTTATTCTTCATAGTCTCGAACACACAAATGGCATGTCCAAAGTGTGCTGAGAGTTATCAGGGTATTGCCACCCCTATTAACTCTCAACCCCTCAGAGTCCCTGATACATCTTGGCTGTTATCCATCACAGCCAATGAGTATGTCTTCAGGTAATCTTCGACTTCCCTGACAATGTCTCTGACATGGACTCCTCTGAGGTTGCTCACAAAGACTTGGATCTCTGTGAGTCTTGCGAAACTTGCCTGCCTCCTAGGCACATGCAAGGGACTATCTAACAGTCTAATTATGTTTAAATCAATGATCAGGGAATCTAACAAGTTTATATTCCCAACAATCACTTACTGCTATTTAACTTAGGCTACTTTTCTATCCAAATAGGGGGAGATTGTTGGGTCAATTCAGTGCCTGATTTGTCCCTTGCATAGGATTTGGATGTAAAGTATCCTAAGTAGTGTTAGTCACTGAACTTACGTATGTTATAAGTTCAGTGTGTCATTCTTTAGAGTTCTTTAGAGTCTACGAGATAGACTCGTCATTAGTTGAGGCGGATCTCAGTAAGTGTGCAAAGAATCAAGGATGATGGAGTTAGTAAGTGATGACATAATAGCTTACTAACTCCTCAAGACTATTACTGATTACAAGACCCGAAGATGTTAAGAAGACCTGAAGAAGTGTCTTATGTATTAGTGGGCACATGTCTTATTAGCAATGGAGACAAAGCTTCAAGAGGAAGGCTTACTTTGTCAAAGGTGCAAAAGATGAAGACAACAAAGTACAAGGTGGTTACTTGTACTTTAGTAAAGCTTCTCAAGGAAGCTTCACACTCCCACTATATATATGTGGTCTTTGTATTAGAATAGTTAAACGATGTCAGATATCACTTCATCAAGGAACAAGTGGAACGTGGCATCGTGGAACTATACTTTGTCAGAACTGAGTACCAGCTGGCAGACTTGTTTACAAAAGCTCTATCGAAAGATAGGTTTGCGTATCTCGTTGGCCGTCTTGGTATGAAGTATATGACTCCAGAAGACTTGGAGGTTTTGGCAAATGAAGCTGCTTGATATTTCTAACAATGACTTCTAGGCACATCACAGCTTAGAACTCGGACCTCAACTAAGGAAAGTTTATCTCGGACGATAACTTATCCTTCTCAACGAGAAATTCATCTTTCTCGGTCATGAGCTTCTCATAAAAACATTCAAAGTTTTTAAGTTCATGAAAACGATTTCTAAGTAAATGTCAGCTTAGAACTCGAACTTCAACTTAAGGAAAGTTTATCACGGATGATAACTTATCCTTCACAACGGGAAATTTATTTTTCTCGGTCATGAGCTAGTCACAAAACAATCAGAGTTTTGAGCTCATGAAAAACGGACCCGAAAGGGGAGTGTACGTTTCAGTGCGCTTTCCCTAATCAATAGAAGAGAAGTCTTCTATCCTGATTATTTTAAAACCGTTGAACACAATTTTTCAAGAATTTCTCAAAAGGTTTTTCTAAATCTTTCAAAATTATGTGTTCAACACTCCCTTCCTCATAAGTGGTTTTTATATCTCAAAATTGTCATATGTTATTTTGATCAATTTTTGAGGGGGAGCGTTTTAAAATCAAGCCTTTTAATGTTGTTGGGTACATCTCTAAAATTGTCATATTTTATGTATCCAACACATTCCGAAAATGATAATAAATCTGTCATATATATATTATCGGTAAAGGCATCTCAACTCTGTACCTCAACATATTTTGTGGTGTCGTTTTTCTAAAATTTTGTCAAATTTTGTCTCAAGACACACATATATTGTTGAGGGGGAGCGTCCCGACTGAAAATGTTCCATAGATTCATGCGTGCACACATGTTTCTCTCCCGTCGATTTTTCAGAAAATGTCATATCTTAATCAATTGGTATCTCTAATATTATATTTTTATATTAGAGATAGGGGGAGAAAATGTGATTAAAATGTAATATATCGCAACATGTGATCTTAAAGACTCAAGTGCATGTTGGGAATAAATTTAGGCCAGAACACTTGAACGCTGACAAGAACAACTCAAGCGTTGACAAGAGTAAAGTGAGCGCTGACAGCACAAGCGTTGACAAGATAAAGTCAAGCGTTGACAGATTGAAGACAAGCACTGATGGAAGATGTGAGCTACACGTATATTATATTCTAGATTACTTCTAGTAAGGATAGAAACGACAATGTATTTTCTATGTTTATCTTTACCTAGAATAGTTGATTTGTAGCTTATTGTACAAGACTTCTTGTTCTATAAAAGAAGATCTTTTAGGTTAATGTTTAATATCAGTTTTCATAGTATTCGCAAGTTAAACCTTTCATTGTAATCAACAAGATTATTCTAATACAAGTGAAAGTTTGTTTAACATCATTGTGTTTTAGATCAAGTGTTAATTCCGCATAACACTTTGTTACTTTATTCATAAGCAAAGGTTTCTCTACGTGTTATACTTGATCTAATCTCGTATACACAAAGCTAATCGATCTAAGTTTGGGATCAACAAGTGGTATCAGAGCTTGTTGAGAAACTTTTGATCTTTAAGTAACACAGAACCCTAAAACACCAAACCCTAAAAACCCTAAAATTCTCAAAACCCTAAAAACACCATGTCTGGCACAAATCAACCTCCTGCTTTGTTACAAAACAACTTCTCAAACCCTAGTATCAAAATTCCCATGTTTGATGCCAGGAACTTTGAGCTTTGGAAGTCCAATTTTGAGCAATACATAGCTATTCATGACTACACTCTTTGGGAAATTATCGAATATGGGAACACATTCGATAAAGCAGCAAAGATTACTGCTGCTATTGCCACAAGGACAGCTGTTCCTAATTGTCCTGAATCTGATAAGGTGGAAAAGCCAGAAGATGGGAGAGCTGTTGCTGTTGAAGACATAGCCAAGAAGAGGGTGGACATGAAAATCTTGAATATCTTGAAACATGCCCTAGGTCATGAGAATCAGCACAAGTACAAACGATTTGAGTCAGCAAAAGAGCTTTGGGAAGCTCTTGAAGTAGCACATGGTGGCAATGCTGACACAAAAGAAGAAAAGAAGAAGCAACTATTGCATGAGTATGCTGTCTTTAAAGCTCAACCTAATGAGAATCTCAGCAGTGTTAGAAGTAGACTTCTTGACATCACAAGTCAACTTTCCTTCATGGGAAAACAGATTGATGACCCTGAATTGAATGCTACTTTTCTCAAAAGTCTTGGTGATGTATGGAAGATTGAGACAAGATCTATTCTTGTCAATAATACCCACAAGACTTCCAGGTTTGATGACATCTTCAACAAACTAAGATTGTTGGAGAATGAATGGCAATTGGAGAGTGATAACAAATCTTCCAGCAGCAACATGGCTTTCTTTTCACAAAGTGAAGGCCAATTTGATTCCATGAACTTCTATGGACATTCAGCAACTGGATCTCAAGGTGTCAGCGCTGGATGTCAATCTGTCAGCGCTGGATCATATCCTGTCAACGCTTTGTACTCAAGCGCTGACACACACAATCATGGCGCTGATAGAATTAAACCTGCTGGTTTTGATCTTGATACTGTGTGTGCATTCATTGCTTCTTTGCCCAGTGATTCAAGGATTACATATGAAGATCTTGAGCAGATAAGTGATGAACAATTGGAAGAGATGGACATCAAGTGGACTATGGCTCTTGTAAGTTTAAGAGCAAACAGGTTCAATAAAAGGTTCAAGAAGAAGATGACCTTTAATGCTAAGGATGTTGCTGGATTTGACAAATCCAAGGTGGAGTGCTACAACTGTCATAGGATGGGGCACTTTATGAGGGAAAGTAGATCTCCAAGAAGATCTGATGCTGGGAAGCCTTCTAGCCAAATGATTAAGAACCCAGATCCCAAGGCCATGGTTTCTGTTCAACAAATTGATGGTGTTGGAGAATGGGATTGGAGCTGGATGGCTAAGAATGAGGAAGAGGACAGAGCTTTGGTTGCTGAGGTTAAAGAAGAGCATGCTGAATATGCTCTCATGGCACACTCCTCCTCCTCATCAGATAATGAGGTATATGATGATGCTTTCTGTTCTAAGGGTTGTCGTTTAAATACTGAAAAATTAAAACAAGAGATAGTTAAATTATTAGATGAGGCAAGTACTGAAAGATGCAAAGTATCTAACTATCAAGTTGCTCTTACCCAAACAGAAAAGACAGTATCTAAGTATAAGAAAATGGAGTTTGATTTAAAGGATCAAATAAATATCTTAAAACATGAGTTACATCAGAGTAAGGATGTTCAAGATATAGTAAATAGGGTTAATCTTGATTTGATAGCTCAGTTAGAGGAGGCTAACAAAAATAAAGATAATGTGAGTCTTAAAATCCAGAGATTTGATAAGGCCACACAATCCCTAGGAGAGTGTGTTAGTAAACAAAGAGACTCTAAGGATATGAGTGGGATTGGGATGAATAATTATACTGTTGTTCCACCACCAGCTGGGGATTTCTATGGTGTCCAATCAAAGGACTTATCTTGGACTGGCTTGCCAGAATGCCAAGAGGAGGAGTTCATTCCTCCACCTAGAGTGACTTCCCCAGTTGAGGAATATCAGCAAAAGCTGACTGACCTAGAAGAGTGGAAGAAAGCTAACCACACTTTGTTTGTTAAGGGAGGGTTGTTGTGTGAAAGTCCAAATGAGCCCACACCAATCACAAAACCAATTGATGATCCTAAACCTATTAAGATCACACACCCTACCACTGGCAAACCTGTTGACCTTGGCCCACAATCTGTTAGAAAACCTAGTGTTAAATATGCAGAGATGTATAGGAATACTAGGTCACCAAAAAGCCAAGTTAGTAATCATGGAACATGCTTCTTTGCTTCTAGACCTAAGACTATGTCTAGAAAAGCTTGTTACACATGTGGTAGCTTCTCACATTTGGCCTACAAATGTGTCAACGCTTCCAATGTCAACACTGATAGGAACCATTTCAGCGCTGACAAAAGTCAACATAGGTCAAACACTTTCAGACCCAATACCTTTGTGAACAAGAGTTCACAAGTTGTTAGACCAGCCCCATTCTTTTCTAGAGGGTCTAACACACAAGGCCTAAGACCTTTTCAAAAGTCAAATACTTGGTCAAATAGGCAATGGGTTCCTGTAGCAAACCCTAGGTTCAACGCTGATAAGAGTAATCGGGGCGCTGACAAGAGAAATTTCAGCGCTGATAGAAACACTGCTAAACCTAGGTATTTGCAACCACAGGGAAATAGGTCTAAAGCTTCTACTAGCTTAACATGGAGACCAAAACAAGACCAGAACCCTAATTCTACTGGTATTTCTATGACATGCAACAGGTTTCATTATATTTCAAAGGCATTGTCAACACCAATTGGGGTTAACTGGGAATTTCATTCAAACAGGGATGAAAATGGGGTTGTTATGAGAACCAAGTCTGTTCTTGTTGAACAACCAAATGAATCCAAGTCTTCTAAGGCTTGGGTTCCCAAAGAAAACTAATGTGTTTTCTTTATGTGCAGGGCATTCAGAAGAAGATCAATGATTATGGATACTGGGATAGTGGATGCTCAAGGCACATGACAGGAAAAGAAGACTATCTGACCAATTTCTCTCCTATTCAAGATGGTGATAAGGTATACTTTGGAGGGGGTTATGGAACAATCACAGGAAAAGGAACCCTTGTCACCAACAATCTACGGTTTGAGAATGTCTTCTTGGTAAAAGATCTGGATTATAATTTGTTTAGTGTATCACAAGTGTGTGATAACAAAAATAAGGTTCTTTTCACAGATACTGAGTGCTTGGTGTTAAGCAAAGATTATAAGCTCCCTGAGGAGAAATACATAGATTTTAGAACACCAAGGCATAAAGACATATATAATGTGAATCTTAATGGAATTAAGGTAAATAATAAAATGTCATGTCTATATGCTAAAGCCTCAGTAGATGAAAGTAATCTTTGGCACAGGAGACTAGGGCACATAAACTTTAAGAATATCAATAGACTTGTGAGGCTTGGTTTAGTTGATGGTTTGCCTGAAAAGGCTTTCCACAATGACCACTCTTGTGTTGCATGCCTTAAGGGCAAGCAGCACAAGGTCTCATTCAGGTCTAAACAGGTGCACTCTAGTTCTAAACCACTTCACTTATTGCATATGGACCTCTTTGGTCCAACTAATATAGAAAGTTTGAAGGGTAAATCATATTGTTTTGTTATTACTGATGATTACTCCAGGTTTACATGGACTTTCTTTTTAGCCAAGAAAAGTGAAACTGCCCTAAGTCTGATTAATTTCATTACCCAGATTGAAAAGAAAAATGGTAATGAGGTCAAAATTATTAGAAGTGACAATGGGGGTGAGTTTAGAAATCAGTTGTTGGATGATTTTTGTGCCAAGAAAGGGATTACTAGGCAGTTTAGTATAGCTAGAACTCCACAGCAAAATGGAGTTGCTGAAAGGAAGAATAGGACCCTTATTGAAGCAGCCAGAACCATGTTGGCTGATGCCCACTTTCCTATAGCCTTTTGGGCTGAAGCTGTTAACACAGCTTGTTATGTTCAAAATAGGGCATTGGTCAACAAGATACATAATAAGACACCTTATGAATTACTTTGGGGAAGGAAGCCCAATATTGGCTTTCTCAAGCCATTTGGTTGTCATGTAGTTGTTTTAGAAACTAGTGAGGCCCTAGGTAAATTTGATTCAAAAGGTGATGAAGGCTACTTCATGGGTTATTCAGTGCAGAGTAAAGGATATAGGGTTTACATTAAAAAGGAAAAACATATACTTGAAAAGGTACATGTTAGGTTTTTAGAAAGTAAACCTAGTGATCCTGAAAGTGGTCCAAATTGGTTGTTTGACTTAGAACCTTTATCTAGAGCTTTAAATTATATGCCTGTTACTGATCCAGACATTGTGAAGGTAACCTCAAGTGTTTTGGAAAAGAGAATTGGTAATGTTTCAGGTATACAGGTTGCTAAGGAGGATGGACCACCAGCAGTTAAATCATCTCCCACACAAGAGTTTGTTACACTTCCTATATGGACAGATGAGTATTATGATGCTGCTACTGCTGCAAGGAAAGATTATGGTGGTGTTCAAATACCACCAAATACAAACATGCATGATTCTTCAGGCGCTGACAAAGGGAAATCAAGCACTGACACGACCAATTCAGACGCTGATGGATCCAACGCTGACAACACCAGTTCAAGCGTTGTTAGCCCAAACGCTGATAAACAAGGATCAGACTTTGGAGACACCTTTACACAGCTTTTCTCTTCTCATTTTGAACAAGGTGGACCTTCTAATGTCCATGAAGAGATCTCTGTTGATCAAGAAGAATCTGAAGAAGATATTGGCAACATGGAGCGTGAAGTTGAGGACACCTGACTTTTTGAAGGAGGAGTTCTCACTTCCACAGCTAAGGATCACCCCACATCTCAAATCATTGGTGATGTTATGGCTCCAGTTCAGACAAGAAGATCCCATCAAGGTCTTGGTGGATTTATTGCCAATATACACAAGAAGGTTGATACCCCTCTTGTACAAGCATGTTTGTTTGCCTGTTTTCTGTCACAGGAAGAACCCAAGAAAATTTTTGATGCTCTCAAGGAACCAAGTTGGGTAGAAGCAATGCAGGATGAGCTTCACCAATTTGCTATACAGGATGTTTGGGAGCTGGTTGATTGTCCTAGATATGTGAGACCAATTGGGACAAGATGGGTTCTACGGAACAAGAAAGATGAAAGAGGCATTGTGGTCAGAAACAAGGCACGTTTGGTAGCTCAGGGTTATACACAAGAGGAAGGAATTGATTATGAAGAAGTTTTTGCACCAGTTGCAAGAATTGAAGCTATAAGAATTTTTCTAGCTTATGCCTCTTGTATGAATTTTACTGTTTACCAGATGGATGTGAAGAGTGCTTTCCTCTATGGGACAATTGTTGAGGAAGTATATGTCATGCAACCTCCTGGTTTTGAAGATCCTGAGAATCCAGACAAGGTTTATAGAGTGAAGAAAGCAATGTATGGACTTCATCAAGCCCCAAGAGCATGGTATGGTACATTGTCCACCTACTTGGTGGAAAATGGTTTCAAAAGGGGCACCATAGATCAGACACTGTTTACAAAGAAGAGAGGAAAACATGTGTTACTTGTGCAGGTCTATGTTGATGATATCATTTTTGGGTCTACTGATCCAAAAATGAGTGAGGACTTTTCCAAGCTCATGACAGATAAATTCAAGATGAGTGCAATGGGTGAGATGAACTTCTTTCTAGGTTTACAAGTTCAGCAGAAAGAAGATGGTATCTTCATCTCCCAAGACAAGTATGTAGCTGAAATCTTGAAGAAATATGGTTTTTCTCCACATGAGAAGGAGGCTTCCACTCCTATGGATAGACAACACCCTTGGGGAAAAATTGGAGCTGGAAAGGATGTGGATGTTAGGCACTATAGATCAATGATTGGTTCATTGATGTATCTTACAGCCTCAAGACCTGACATCATGTTTGCTGTGTGTGCATGTGCACGCCATCAAGTGACTCCCAAAGAATGTCACCTCTTTGCTGTGAAGAGAATTTTTAGGTACCTAAGATGCTACCCAGATCTTGGATTGTGGTACCCAAAAGATTCTCCCTTGGATCTTATTGCATATTCAGACAGTGACTATGGTGGTGACAAGTTTGATAGGAAATCCACAACTGGTGGATGCCAATTTCTTGGGAGCAGATTAATATCTTGGCAATGCAAGAAACAAACAGTGGTGGCAAACTCTACAACTGAAGCAGAATATGTTGCAGCAGCTGCTTGTTGTGGACAAGTCTTATGGATTCAGAACCAGCTGTTGGATTATGGGTATAATTTTATGCATACCAAGATTTTTGTAGACAATAACAGTACTTTATGCATTATTAAAAATCCTGTACATCATTCTAAAACCAAACATATAGAAATTAGACATCATTTTATAAGAGATTGCTTTGAGAAAGGTTTAATACAACCAGATAGGGTAGACACAGAGGACAATGTGGCTGATTTATTAACTAAACCTTTTGATGCTGGAAGATTTCAATATTTGGTAACAAATATTGGAATGGTTAATCTCACTTAATATGTGTTTTGGAACCTTTTTGTAAAAGTATGTACAGGATAATGCATTGTTATTGGTCTTTGTGATGATTTAGATTTTCCACATTATTTTTCTAACACTGACAAAGGTAAATGCAACGCTGTCAAGTGTTATTTTGCCGTTGTTGGAGATATTGTTGTCTAACGCTGACAAGAGTTCCTTCAACGCTGATAAGTGTTGTCGGGACGCTGTCAGCAACAAATGTTAGTTTTGTGGTTTTCATCTACATGTGCAGGTAATGGTAGCTTTATGCCATTGGATACAGAGTTGCTTATGGATCTTTGAAGAGCTATTTGGACATGTTTTGTTTATGGATGATGGTTGGAATATTTATATTCCTATCTTGACATAAATTTTTAATGTTCATATATTTTATTGAGAACTCATGTATCATAGTTTAAGGGGAGGTTAGGAACCTTTAGGACTCTTGGGTATTCTTAGAATACTCTCATCACAATTCTAGATTGTGTCCACTGGTGAGTATGGGTTAGTTTTTCTAAACCATGAGGCACTGTAGCATGCATAGTATATCAACTTTGCATGCTGCCAAGACATTTTTGGCCTAGAATTGGTTGTGGTCTGTTGGGAGGCTTGGGAATCCTTTTGATATGGGTTTTACCTGGGAGTAACAAGGATTTTATGAGGTAACTTGGTTGTTAAGAATTTTGGTTAGCAAGGGACACTAGAGGACTGTTATGTCTATCTTGCTTATGCAAGTGTGCATAATTGGACAGTGCTTGCCGCCCTATGATAATTATCAGCTTTTGGTTATCTTCTCTAGGATAAGTTACTTGTTAAGGTCATTTTTCACTTTTTTAAAACAATTTTATTTTTGGACGCTGACAAGATTTTTCCAAGCGTTGTTATGACCAAAATGGACGCTGACATGGCTTTAGGCGAACGTTGACAAGATTATAGCCGTTGGGCGTTGATGGGTTATATTTGACCGTTGACAAACAATGGGACCTACCCAGTTGTAACTTTTTGACATATTTTCAAGCCGTAATTTTAGGAGTTGTTACTTTCATTAAATGCATGGGATAACTTATAAACTTTTTCAATATTTTCATGATTGATTTTTGAAAATCTTTGCCTATTTTTGGGCCAATCACGTGCATTCATCCACTCCTATAAATTTGGCTCCTATTTTTAAACAGGGTATCTATAATTCTTGTCTAACACTTTTCTCTTATCAACCTTCATCTTTTATACATCAAATTAACAGCTTTCATCAATGGCACCAAGATTTAACTCAGCAGAATTGGATTTGGGGTTCAAGTCTCAACACAACATGATTGCTTATCTTGTTGCTGATAATACTTTGTTCCCTCAATACACTCAGATGGTGGAGTATTTGAATGCATCCCCATTAAGGTATGCAGAAATCTGAGTGATAAGAGCAGTCAAGATGGTCAATCATTGGATATTGCTGAAGCTCTTACTACATTAAAGGAACAAAAAGGTTTTGATACGTCCTTAATCTCTCCAACAAATTTAAATTTATCATTTACAGATATGCTGAGAGAGGTTACACAAGGCGCTGAGGGAAAATACTTGAGCGTTGACAAGACAAGTTTGGACGCTGACAGAAGTATTTTGGGCGCTGATAGAGGAAATTTGGGCGTTGACAGATCTGCATATGGAGGTGATGTATTCCAGTCATCATCTATCATCAAAGATGTTCCTACTCAGGTATTATCATCTACCTTACCAACAAATGAACCAACAGATAAGGGTAAGGGTAAGTTGGTAGAAGAAATTGTTCCAAAGAATGCAGCTCAGATTGAGTTTGATAGAAGAATGGCTGAGCAAATGATGGAACAAGAAGAAAAAGAAAAGTCACCATTTGTTGTGACTTCTGAAGAAGAAAGTGATGGAGCTAGCTCAGACTCAAGTGTGATGATTGTTGAACCAGAAAGACTTGAGTATGGTGATGAGCTTGCTAAGGAAAGGCTGAGAGATTTGAAGTTGCAAATTGATTTTGATATGCCAGAGGTAGTTCAGATGTACAATTCTTGGGAAGAAAGCTGCATGGATAATCCAGACTTGACCATTTCAGACCAAATATGGGGTTTGGAAATTCTTCTTAGAGTTCAGCAGGATTGTAAGGTGATGCTGAAGTACAAGGCAAGCAACATTCTCTCTGAATTGAAAAGGGATAGAAGGAAGCTCTACTTTATGTTGCTCAAATGTCATGGAGTTGGATGGACACATCAGAAGCTGAAGGCTTTGACATTTGATGAGTTGGAACATAGGGCTTATCCTATTTGGGTGAAAGTGCAGGAAGAGAACACTTTCAGACTTCTTTCAGATGAAAGAAAGGAGCAACTTGCAGAGGAGATGGCAATCAAGAAATCTATGATAGTTCCTAGACCAGTAAAGAAGGGATTTATTCTTGAATTTCCAAAAGATATGTCTCAACTATATCCAAGTGAAGCAATCATTAGAAAGAGTCTTAAGCTCTCCCCATTAGAAGCTTCAGATATGGTTCATGTGTTACCACTAGATTCCAGGAATCCAATTATAAGTTATGAGGAGGATGAATGTGGATTCTGGAAAATTGGAAGATTTGGCAAGGAGGTACACACTTTTACCACTCTCATATCTTTATTTGCAAGTTGTGACAGAGAAGACTTGGTAGACCTTTGGAGGTTGCTAGAGACCAAGTATGAGGCTGAAGCACCAACTTCAGCCAATGGAATAAAACTTTGGACCACATTCAAAAGAATGTGTGGGACAAAAGAAGAAGATCCTGAAATATGGAAGGATCTTGAAGATGACCTCAGTGGTCTTCAATGGAGGTTATATTCAGCTGCAGGTGTATATCATTTGAGTTCTACAAAGTTTGCTGAGTATTTACTTGTAGATGCTCAGTATTTCATATCCAAGGCTGTTTTGGATAAGATGAAGGACACCCAGTTGGAGATAGACTATACAAGTGACGTGGCAAAGAATTTAATCAGATTTATTTATTACCAATATGATAAGGTTTGTCAGACTCCTCCAAGTCCTTAATGTTTATTCAGAAACTTGATCATAAGAGTGGATATCAAGTTTAGGGGAGGATTGTTGGGAATAAATTTAGGCCAGAACACTTGAACGCTGACAAGAACAACTCAAGCGTTGACAAGAGTAAAGTGAGCGCTGACAGCACAAGCGTTGACAAGATAAAGTCAAGCGTTGACAGATTGAAGACAAGCACTGATGGAAGATGTGAGCTACACGTATATTATATTCTAGATTACTTCTAGTAAGGATAGAAACGACAATGTATTTTCTATGTTTATCTTTACCTAGAATAGTTGATTTGTAGCTTATTGTACAAGACTTCTTGTTCTATAAAAGAAGATCTTTTAGGTTAATGTTTAATATCAGTTTTCATAGTATTCGCAAGTTAAACCTTTCATTGTAATCAACAAGATTATTCTAATACAAGTGAAAGTTTGTTTAACATCATTGTGTTTTAGATCAAGTGTTAATTCCGCATAACACTTTGTTACTTTATTCATAAGCAAAGGTTTCTCTACGTGTTATACTTGATCTAATCTCGTATACACAAAGCTAATCGATCTAAGTTTGGGATCAACAGTGCAACTCTTTCCTTCACATGCCAAACTATTTCGTATATCGATGCATGTGTGTAGGGGGAGCTTTTCGGAAATGTAAAACTTTCAAGTGTTAAAAGTTTTGATTTTTATCAAACACTTTGAATGGTTTTCAATGGTTTATGGTTACGATCTATACCCAAAACAACCTACTATCCACGACGGAACGATGGAGTCAAAAGGTGGTTTAGGATAGGAAACTAAGTCCTATGATCCAACCAGAACCGGAGGGATCTACCCAAGGACATTCCATAGCTAGAAATAGTTGTCCTTAGGAAAGATGGAGTGGAATGAAGCTGAATGCGGACCAATTACTTAAGTTAGCACTAGAACAATCACAACAAGGTGCTAATGATGACGTATTGGTAAGCATTGAAGGAGTTGAATATTCTATGCAACTTAGGCAGAAACCGGGTCAATACATCTATTGAAGACAAGTCATCATGGACCTAGTGATGCAATGCACAACCCTTCCCAACCATTCGAGTTTCTCTCAAAAGAAACTAGTCTCATTGTCACGGAGATCAACACGTATCTATTGACTTTCTCACTCCGAGTCAGTTAATATTGAAAAGGTGGCAGTCTGCTCCAGCCTCCGATTACCAAAATGCACTTATTGAGTCTAGAGCCAATCGAGATCTATCTATCATCTCATTAGGACACAATCGAGTCCTACGCATTATCCTTGTGATATTGCCAGAACATCTGAGTGATAAGATTCACAATGAAGATGGAAATCCTGCTTGAGCCAGCATCAAACAAGCTCATGGTAGGTAACTTGTGCGATTCTACACGAATCAAACTTGTGAGAACTGGAAAGCAACTAAGTTTCGATTCTTAATTGATTCAAACTTGATTCCAGGTTTCTTCGCAAAATCTATGTGATCTTGCCAGAACATTCAGAGTGACACTCATTAGTGTTCACAGTGACGAATGGAAATCCTTCCAGTGTCAACATCAAACAGCACTGCGGTAGGTAACTCGCAAGATTCTCTATGAATCAAGCTTGTGACAAACTGGAAAGCAACAATGGTGCGATTCTTTAAGAATCAAACTTGTTCCAGGAAATCTGAATTGACGACTCTAATCAGACGGATAATTTATCCTTATGATTCACTCTTTACGTTCGCAGTCTGCTTTGAGACGGTCGAGTAAAGAGAACTGGCTACTACCGCCGGGAAACCCTGTCAAGGAGGTTCTTAATCGAATCTATCTGATCACAGGTACGGTATTTAATACCGTTTAACGGTCTTCACCGACCGGAGGTAAAACGCTACCGAGTTAGGGTGAAATGTTCAAAGCCATTTCATCCGTGTCTATATATGTTGCTGCATATCAAGAAGGTGGCGTAGCTGTGCAACCGATGTCGATTCAGAAGTCACAAGAGCACGAGATGGCGATAATCAAGATACCTAAGAACGTAAGAATGAAATAGGTCATCTTAATCACAAGGAGTACAGATGAAGATCTCAAGCACTCAAAGTCAAATGACAAAGGCTCAAGATAAAGATCACGAAAGCTTGAAGGAACAAAGCTGTTACAAACAAGATCAAGACCAAGATACAAGACCAAAGCAGGAAGATCTCCTCTACAAGAATGTATTCACTCAATCATCTTATGTTTTTTAAGCTTTTTAAGATGACCGATACATTGGGGGAGATTGTTAGCCTTATATTTTATATAGTCGAACAAGAATGTAATAGGTCATCTTAGTCGTTATTGGTCATGTATTGTAATAGGCTAGTCGGGAAAACCGGGCTTGGACTTTAAGCTAATATTGTATAAGTTAGGGGCGTAAGCCCAAAAGAAAGCCAAGCCCGGCCCAAGATGAAGCCCACAAAGGCCTTAGAGCCGTGGGGTATATAACCCTCTTTCACATGTGAAAGAGGGTGTTGGTTCATTTCATTAAACACATAGTTTTAGTGTAAACCTTCCACTTCTCTCTCTACTTTCTCTTTCTACTTTTCTTCTCTTTCTATCTCTAAGAATCTTGTGTTATGGATTAAATGGGAACAGATTCCCACCCACAGAAACAAACATGTAATACTTTAGTGGTTTAGGGTTTCATCCTCCCATTGTTACATAAGCTTAGCTAGCTATGAACATGGGAGTTTAGTTTGTCATTCATCGCCCGGTTGTTGTTCCGCAAACAACCGGGCAAGTCATGTATATTTGTTGATTCATTATTAATAATATATACATACGATGAAAAGTACAAGCTTGTGTTATTAGTTAGTCAATTGGTTTAATTGTGCAAATGTTCTTCATAGTTTCTTATTGATTCGATGTTTACACAAGTGTCGTGGACCAACAGTTTTCTTAGTAGCCTTTGCAATATTTTACAAATCTACAATAAATACAAAATTATACGAATATTTCATAAAAATGTAACCCTAAATTATGATTATGAAATTATAAGAAGATTTACATGTGGTTTTTAGATTATACAAAATAGAGCCTATAAATTTATAATTTTTTAGCTTGTCGCTCGAGAAAAAGTAAGATCAGACCGTAGTAGATCCTAAGATCCTATGATCAAAATCGGGATCCTATAAGATCTTAAGCATGCAAAGATCTTACTTAAGATCCAAATCGTTTTTTTTTTCAGTATCATAAAATCGTAATTTTAATATGAAGATCGGAATCTTGACAACCTTGATACTAACAAATCACCAAGAATTATATCACTTAGGGTATGTTTGGTTAGTTGGAATCGTAATGAAGTAATACTTTGATTACCAATGTTTTAAAACCCGGTTTTATAGCTGACTCGGTTGAGTAGCCGGTTCACCGGGTCACCGGTTCAACCGGTTGAACCGCCGGTTCGAACCGGTTTTACACCAAAGACAAAAATACCTTTCTTCAAAATGTACATAACGAAGAAATGTTAAAACAACGTATATTAATAAAATAATAACTAGAGAATAAGTTCGAATAGCCCACCTATCAAAAGGAATATTCCACTGTTTCAAAAATATCACCTTATCACTTCCAGATCTATCTTATTCTTCTCCTACCAACCAAACTTTAATATATCAAAAAACCTAAATCCTTCCATTTTTTAGCCAGATCTAGCATATCCACTGTCCTTCCTTTTTTTATAGCAAAATATAATGTCACAAAACTCAAATTCATTCATATACACACACCAATCAGTGTATCATCATTTTCAGAACCACCACTGAAACATACTGTTCTTCGCCGCCACACATAGATCCAAACCTACAGATCGATCTTTAACAAGATTACTATTAGTATGTGTATGATTCATTTACATACCCTACATGTGTTACATCATAATCTGTCTACACTTACAAAAAAAGTACATCAAGTCACAACTGTCATGCATCTTTCTTGTTCTTTTCCTTTCATAATCGAACCGTCTGGTTTCCGGTCCGGCGGTTCGAACCGGTTCGCCCAAACCCGGCGGTTCAATCCGTTTTAAAATACTATATAAACCCGGCTTACAACGGACCGGTCAATACTCCGGTTCACGGTTCAACCGGTTCGACCGGCCGGGTCGAACCGGGTTTTAAAACATTGTTGATTACCAATAAACATGTTTGTTATAAAAATGTGACTTTCAAAAATGTAAATGATAGTGATATATCATCTATGACAAAAGAGGTAACTATGAAAATATGATACCCCGACCTACTTTTTTTCTCATGTTTTGTTTTTCTTTCATCTTTATAAAATTTGATTCCATACTTATATTAATGCAACCAAACAAAATTTTATAAAATTATATATTTAATTATTATCATTCCATAACATACCAAACGGACCCTTAATCTGTTTAAGACAAGTGAAAAAGGCAGTCTTCCCAGCTAGACATAACGACAGATGATGGTGACCCCACTTTGACCAATATGCCCTAATCCTCCTTTTTGGCGCCAAATTTTTTATGTTTTCCCTCCTATATCCATATAATAGTATACATTATCTCTCTCACAACATATTTTTGCTCTCATTTTTGCTTTTTGTTGTCCTCCTATCTTTTTACATCTTTATCTATTTTAGGTAATAGTCATTCTTAATTTTTACCAACATCCATTTTAATGTTTAATTAATATGTATGTTATTAGTGTCTACTAGAAGTCATATAAGGCTATTTTTATTATTAATCTTAACACCACCCAAAAGTAAGTAAATTTAGATCTGAGATTCCATTTCAAATCTTTAGAGATTGTGTAAGTTCCAAACACAATTAAGATCTATATGTATTTTTTGCAGATCTGTTTTGTTTAACATGTTTTAACTTTTTTCTTTTTTTTCTTTCAGGTGAATGAATGGTGATCAAAGCTGAAATAATTGGTTTGATCGATGTTTTCTTAGAGATGCCGCCGTTTCGTACATGCTTTTACACCCAGATTCCTTTGTTTAAAATAGGTATTGTCTTTGATTTTTTTTCTTTCAGTTTTTAAGAGCTTCGTTAATCCTAGTTTGCATTATACAAGTGCTTTACTGACCTACTTATTGAAAGTAAATGTTCATCCTTTTTGTCAAATTAAGCCGAAATTTAAGCTTATGGGTTGTTTGTTTAAGGTTATTATTTGCCGCACGGGTTTTTTCTAAAAAAATTTAATAATGTTTTTTTAGCTACTTGAACCATATTTTTTACGAGAAATATCAAAATTAAGCTTATGAGTCTTTGACGGGGATTTCTGTTTCAGTTAGATTTGATACTCCATATACTAGTTAATTTTATTTATTTTTTGTTCCAGCGAGGAGGTGTCAAACTCAACCGCACACCAACAAAGCCAGGACCGAGGTAAAACCTTAACTTTTCAGTATAAGACCATAAGGATTGAATAAATCTTCAATGGACATCATGAGTTTCAACTGTGAAAAGTTAGAGATAAACAATTAAAAAGGGATTAACAATAATTAATTTTACTGTTTTGTAATATAATTTTTTACCACGATACAGAATAATGTTAACTATGATGTTCTAGCTAGTGGGAATTAGCGCATTTATTGTTATGCAATCTAAAGAGTGAAATGCACTTTTCATACCTGTGGTATGTCCAGATTGCATATATAGTAACTGGTCTTCCGAAATTGCAGGCGGCCTACCTGGTCTTCCATTAAGTGTTCAGTTTGCTACTTTGACCATAACGATTGTTAACCGTTGACTGTTAAGTTTCATTGCTACAGGGCTAATTTTGTCCTTTTCCTATTTTTGACAGTTGCACCATTACTAACACACATCCTCTATATAATCTAACCCAAAACCCATTCACAGCTATCATTTGTTCATCCCCAAATCAAGTGTTATAAACATAAACCCTAATTAAAGTCATCACAACCTCCATTTATGCCTTACTATTTTTTTCTCAATAAGATCTTTGAGCAACATAAACCCTATTCATAACATGGACATGGTTAATTGTCATTGTGGTCAGCGATCTGTGGTTCGTACCTCTTGGACTGATAATAATCCAGGGCGTAGGTTTTGGAGTTGCTCTCAATCTGTAAGTTTTATTATTATAAGTGTTCTATGAATGTATTATTTCAATTATTACAACATCTAATTCTTGATTATTGTAGGTTAATGGTTGTGGTTTTTTCTTGTGGTATGATCCTCCCATGTGTGCTCGTTCAAGAATGATCATTCCTGGGTTATTAAGGTCACGAAATGAACTACAAGAATTAGTGAACTCAGTCACAAATGCCAACAGAAGACTTAGGATTTATATAATTTGTAGTTGGTTGTTGTTTGTTGTGTTTATGTTCATGTAATTGATTTTTCTTGTGAACGTTTATGAATGGAATTAATGAAGCATGTTTTTAATTGAATCCTTTGTTGCTTGTTGTTTGTTGATATAACATGTTTGGATACCCAGTTTGACAGAAACATAATACAAACATAAACTTAAGTTTGACAGTGTTCAAACACTTAAGTTTGACACAAATACAAACAGAAACATAAGTCAAACAGAAACATAAGTTTGACACAAATAATACTTATCTTACAGCATAAAGTGTTCAAACACTTAAGTAAATAAAAGTACTAGGGATAACATAAGTTTGACAGAAACATAAGTCAAACAAGAGTACTTGTCCAAACATAATACAAACATAAACATAAGTCAAACAAGAGTACTAGTTCAAACTTAATACAAACAGAAACATAAGTTATTAAACCATCATTGAGTGTATTTTGGATTAGGAATCCTGATTCTTTTCATTGTTGCACCATCAGCAGATCCTTGAGCTCTTACAGGTTGGCTAGAAGATCCTTGAGCTCTCTTAGCATGCTTTGCTGAATGAGTCCCTTGACTTGCATTAGGTTTTCTAGCCTTTTTCATGCCTGCATCTTCATGTGGTTGACTAGTTCTACCCCTTTTGGCACCAGCTGCACTTGTTTCTGCTTGGTTGGAGGATGAATTACCTTTACAACTTCTTGAGTTGTGACCAGTACCCCTACACTTTAAACAAGTTACCAACTTACCTTTCCTAGACAGCTTTCCATCCTTAACCATTTCAAGCTCACCTGCACTTTTCTTCCTATTTTTTTGTGGCCTCCCTATTTTTGGAACAGTTTTTGGAGGCAACAATGTAGTTGGACAGTCAAATTTCTCCCATTGTTGCCTTCCATTAACAGGATTCACCTTAAAAGAATACACTTCCCTCCATGTTTCTAACTTATATGACCTATGGACCCAATCTTCTGGCAACCCTACATCATTACCATGGTCTATCATATCATGAATACAAGCTACTTCATGTTTACAAGGAATACCTGAGACTGCCCATTTCCTACAACTGTATACTCTTTCTGTAATGTTAACAACAACTTGTTCCCCTGTTCTCTTGCACTTAACTTGATACAAGTCTGCACCATTCCAGTCCACAGTACATTCAGCAGATTTTTCCTTAATTGCACTAAAAATACTAACAGCTGGTGTCAAAATCCCCTCACTTTTTTCTATGACATTTTGTACTATAACTATCCTCTTCATTAAGTACTCCCTAACATACTCTAAACAGGAAATTATGGGACTGTCCCTTGCATCTAATAACTGCCTATTAAAAACCTCACACACATTGTTTATCAACAAATCACAGTTTGCCCTACCTGTTATAAAATGGAAAATTATCAACATTATCAACTTCTTCATGTACCAGTTTGCCCTTTCCTTTGTCACATGATTTTACATTACTACCCTTACTATTTTCCACCCCAATATTCTGTTTTCCCTCCTTTGTTTTCAAATCCTTAACAGGTGATAAACTATCCCTATTTCTTATCTTAGTCTTTGTCATTTTCTCAGCAGGCTTTGGAACAACACCAAAACACTTAGCTTGTGTTCTGTTTTTGTCATTTAGTGTCAGCATAATATTCCTTCTAGTCTCCACAGAATGGATTTTCACCTTATTCTTTCCAGCCTCTCTATTTGGAAATTCTTGTCCAACATAGAAACTTGTAGTCACATTAGAGTTGGCAGCTTCTTTTCTAAGTTTTCTAAGTGCCTTTCTCCTAGAATTCTCATTAGGATCCTCACATTCACTCTCAAAAGAATCAAAATCAATAACTTCTAAATCAGTTTCTTTCATGCTAATCTTATGATTTGGTTGTTCTATAAAGTCTCCTGCAACATCAAACCTAAACCCATCCATATGAACATCCACTTCATCAACAATGTGCTCATCATCTACCATATCAACCTCATCACATTCATCATCCTCACATTCATCACCTTCACCTAAGTTAACCTGATCACATTCATCACCCTCACCTAAGTTCCTACACTCACCATCACTTATATCTTCCTTATCTGCTTCATAATCCAAGTTTTCACTTTCATCATCATTCAAAGCTGGGTTTATTACAGATTCTTTGTGCTCAACATAAATTTCCATCATCCTATGTTTACTCACATAGGTAAGCAGTTGGGTAAAATCATCATTACTAGCTAATTCCCTTATTCCAATGTCTAGACTTTTCAAAGGTACATTATACCAAAAAAACAGCTTTTCCTCAAAACCTAAACTAGCATACAAAACAGAGTGTAAAATATCCATCTTACACTTACTGATTTCGATCAAATCAACGAACGTTACCTCCCCTTCAATGTAGTTCCTATTTGGTAATTCAGTAAACCTTCCACCATGATGTATCATCATAGAAAACATGTCTGGATACGCGGCTGTGAATAATCAATCAAAACAATTAATTAAAGATTTCGAAAAAAATTAATTAAATTAAAGTATAATTAATTAGGGCAATCATATTACCATATAATGCTTCATGATCAAGGGTTTCATCTTCAGCTCTAATCACCCAATAAGGTTTGTTATCAGACATTATTGGGTATTTGTGACAGTGATTGTAGGTGAAACAGTTAAAGAAGACAAGTGATGAAAATGAAGATACGGTTTAGGGTATTTGACCAATTTATATGGTAAATTTTTGAATTGGGGGAAAAAGATGTGTCGGGTTTAATTTTGGGTTAAAAAACACGGGTCTAATTTTGGGGAAAGTTGTGTTGGGTCAAAAATAGGAAAAGGACAAAATTAGCCCTGTAGCAACGAAACTTAACGGTCAACGCTTCACAATCGTTATGGTCAAAGTAGCTAATTGAACACTTAATGGAAGACCAGGTAGGCCGCCTGCAATTTCGAAAGACCAGTTACTATATATGCAATCTGGACATACCACAGGTATGAAAAGTGCATTTTACTCGCAGTCTAAAATATGGTTGGAACTTGGAAGTAACTTCCCATGTGAGTCGATAAGAAATCGTATTGTCTGTAGAGTTGGATAGTAGGGCCCTTTTTCAACTTGTGTTTGGGAATACTGATGTTACATTTGGTGCTTATCTAATTATCAACCTCTATACTAATCTTTAAGTGTTTGGTAATTTTAATATAAGCAGGCAAACATGTTTTATCGCTTGAGGTTGTTTATAGTACGTTTTTTAGTTTTAACAAAAAATAACTCGGGTGAATATAACCAGGGCTATTGTAGTATGCTTGGTTGGGGGTTATGGGTATAAGGAATGGGTAACATAATGATGAAAAGAGGTTGGTTCATTATAATGTAATCACTGATTACCCCAGTAGTGGGTATTAGGCCATTACCCAGTAAATTGAGAGGAATCATTTTTCATTACCCACTGTTAACGCGCCAATTAAAGGCGCCAAAATAAACTCACCACGATCTTCAATGTTTAGGTAGAAAGTTAAGAACGCTAGAACTTGGTAGTAAATTAGATCAGGATATTAAAAATTTAACGCATTGCACATCTAAACTATTAGTCACAGTGTCTAGTTACTTGGTTTAGCTTGAACTAAGTAGCCGTCGCAACGAATTTTTTGAACACTAGGATGGATTGGATTCTGAATTTGCATAGTAGTAAGAAGGATGTTAACGCCATGGCACATGGCTTCGCGCCTTTCAATACTAGTTGATTAAAAATATTTTGCTTTGTTTTCATGGCTCTTACCATGTTGGTTAGGGTTTCTACCATGTTTCCTGTTGCTTCTACATTCGTTTCCGTAGGGGTTACTTGTAAAATAACTCGTACATTGTTGCACAATTCCATTGCTTCTGAGACGACGGCTGCCATAATTATTGGCGTCACCCCAGCAGTGCATGCATTGGACCAACTCTTTAGGGTCTCCGCCTATTTGGGCGCTGCCAGCTTTCTCTATCTAGAAGCTTCAAGAGAATTATTCTCAGCACTGGTATGTCACATGTTTCCTAAATAAGTTCGTTTTATAACTATCGGATAGTTGTTGATATGAGTCGGTGGTAGATAAGGTGTACGAGGTTTATATAACCATCTAACTTGTGTTATTTTTACAGGCGACCGCGTGTTATTTCTGGATTCTTCGTTCAAGAATTACACAAAACCAGATCGATGAGTATCCACTTCATTTTCCGTTTGATCTTAGACGGGTATTTTGATTTGGTCCTAGAGACATTTAATCTTAACTTAACTTTTTAATTGCAGCTTTTTAAACCTATCTTTTTTTTAATTGCAGCCCATTACACTTCGGCTTAGCCTATGGCTAATACGATGCATGGGTTATCAAACAGTTATTGTGACGCCGCTCTTATATGGGCTGAGGATATGGATCGAGAGCAGTGGAAAACCGAATGGATATGTCGATTTCTGACTTCGTCATTGGCTCTCTCTTCGGTTCGAGCTGTTGCTGTAAGAGCGGGTACACAGATTCCAAGAATGGCCCAAAGGACACATCTTTCCTAAATTAGTTCGTTGTGCTGTATTTCTGGATTCTTCGGTCACGAATTACACAAAATCAGATCGTAGCAAGCAATGTCTATCCACTTCATTTTCCGTTTCATATTAGACAGGTATATTGTTTTGGTCCTAGAGACATTTAATCTTAACTTAACTTTTTAATTGCAGCTTTTTAAACCTAACTTTTTAATTGCAGCCCATTACACGTGAATCAATGTTGATCAAAGCTGAAATAATTGGTTTGGTCGATGTTTTCTTAGAGATACCGTTTCGTACATGGTTTTACACCTAGATTCCTCTGTTTAAAATAACTCCCAACAGGTATTGTCTTTGATATTTATTTATTTTTTGCACTTTTTAAGAGCTTCGTTAATCCTAGTTTGCATTTACAAGTGCTTTAGTGACATACTTAATGAAAGTAAATGTTGGTAGCTCAGTCATCCTTTTTGTCAAATTAAGCCGAAAATTAAGCTTATGGGTTGTTTGTTTAAGGTTGTTATTTGCTGCGTTTTTTCTAAAAACATTTAATAATATTTTTTAGCTACTTGAACCCGATTTTTTATGTGTTACACAACTTTGTCATTTTTTTAAAATTTATATAAAGAATGCCAAAAGCTGTTCACTTGTTTTTTTTTAAACGAAACATGTTGGAGTTATTGAAATATTATTTACATGATGTGAATGAAGAGAAATAGTTAAATACAAGTGACCTATACAACTTATGTATCGAGTCATTTGACCAAATGTGCGTTAATATGTTGCATTCTGGTTACCTATATTATTTGCACACGAGTTCTTCCACTTCCACCAGTCTTTTTCCTGTCAACATAAATCTGTCCAAAATCTCCCTAACATACCTGAAGGTGATGATGACCTGAAACTATTAATAACCCCATGACCGTAAAATTATGAAGATTAAAGACATTGGTCATGACCAGAATCCATCAATCCTGACATGGCATTATACATATTTGAATAACATTGACTTACTATACTTGAGTAGTCAAAGATACGATCGTGAACGTGTTCTGCGTTGAGTACATAGTAAGTATAGACTAAGACAAATTTCAAATAGAGTTGGCCTTACCACATCTTGTCTTGGTTGTTCTGCTTGTTGCAGACCATTTGCATTTGCTCTTCACTTATTCATATCAAGTCTTGGACTTGGCTACTGTTACATTAACAAAAAAAAATTAGTATACCTGAGACCAAACATAATTATGTACGCAGATGATATTACTTTTACATAATTATTTTGCAATACAACATGATAATTTATTCAAATTAAACATAATCAAACACAATTAAAGGGTTAATGAATTGACCAATAGTGAGAGCTTTAAGGATTACAGTTTTACGCCTCTTAAAGTTCTGTTTAATCATGATCCTTAATCCATTGTTCATAAGGTCGGTTTCAAGCTGTATTCAGAGGAATTTTGAAGACATTTAGCTCTTAACTTATTTGTGGAAACTTGTAACTATCCAGAACCAAATCCACTAAAATGATGCTAATAAACTAAACCATTGTAGAGACGTTTTAAACATGATAGTGTAAAATATGAAAAGATTATAAGAGAAACACTTTTACAGTAGCTCTCGTTGTCTATATAACTACAGGTTTGCACATTCACCAAATCACCAAATGAATTACATGTAAATATAGTATCTAACCACCATATGTAGTATAAGTTTGTAATTGTCCACATTTTTCAGGACACTTTCCACACTCAGCAAAGATACAAACAGGTGGATCTTACAATATCATATGGTTTAGCTACGCTATACGGGGTTAAACATCGTATGCATCCAGAAATGGACACGCGACTTATCCTCATCCTGGCGATTTCCTTCAAGGGTCGGCAAATCTCAGGATTGGTATTAGGAATACTGCTGCGCCAAGTAAATACTCATCAGATGCGAGTAAAGATTATGAGATTGTAGCAGCTGAGTATCTTGGAGATGGGGTCGTTAATGAACCGTGTTGGTTACAGTATATGAGAAAATGGGGCCCAACAACTGTACATGACTCAAGAGCTGAAATTATTAGAATCCTTAACCGTTTGCCTGCGACTCTTCGTTGGACAGCACAGAGTATATTTAACAAATTACCAAATGAACTGTATGGTGAAGACTGGCCTACTGGACCCAAGTAGAAAGGCAGCTGGTACGTTGACTAAAAGGGCTAGGTTCGTCTTCTGTCCCTTCATCTACGAATATGTGAAATTACAAAATGACTTTGAATGTCATTCCACAGAACTTATACCTGATTGCAGTCAGTGATTACTATTAGGGTACATAATTATTTTGTATCATAGAGCTAGGACGAGTGAAGATATTCAGGCGTGTGTCTAATTCTTTAGGCTTAATATTTGTAAATGATATGTAAACTATGGTTTCATTTCATGTGTGAGAAGTTTGTTATGCTTGTATACTATAGCTCTTTTTTTTTAAAAATTTACTTAATTCACTGGATATTTCCAGAAAACTCAATACATGAACATACCGTGTGGTTGGTTTTGACCCGTTTTCTTTCTGTTTTCGTGCTGCTTGAATGTCATGTCGGTATCTATCAGTAATAGGATACTGGACAAACACTGTTGAACCAAGTGACATGAGATACCTTTAAAGTCTGTCCTTCAAGTCAAACAACACGCTATTGCTCAACTGAGTCGCTGTTTCAAGGCAATGTACATGTATACATGACATTAGCTAAACTTTTTTATGTATTACAGAGTCGGGTGGACCCGTAAATACTTCTTATTCAGCTCTTCGTAGCTCATACATTAATCTAGGCGAAATCCACATAACATTCTCTAATGAGAGATAGCATCTAAAAACAATAAGATATCTATGCACATAAGATGCAAATTCAATCCCACATTGGGCAAAAAAAAAGTAACCACATGCCTAATATAAGCTCATTGTTACTTCAAGTCAGCGTCGTTGATCACAGTGTCTATCCTTAGAACTATGTTTGTGCCCTAAGGATGGACATCAACTCATTATCCTTTTTTTTGGTCGTTAGCATGCGTGCGCGAGTATTTTGGTCGTGTTGTCGCGTTTGTGTAGGACGTTGATGATGAGTCTTGTCGTGTGTCGCGTTTGTGTGAGTATTTTGGTCGTGTCATCGCGTTTGTGTAGGTCGTTGATGATAGAGTCTATCCTTAGAGCTATGTTAGTGCCGTAAGGATAGATAGCTATCCATCATCGTTTTTTTGTTTGTTTGTGTGTGTGCGCGAGTCTTTTGGTCGTGTTGTCACGTTTTTGGTTGTGTGTTTTTTTTTGTCGTTTGTGTGCGTGCGTGAGTATTTTGGCCGAGTTGCCGCTTTTGTGTTGGTCGCAGGAGCGGGACTATGTAGAAGTTGCGGGGTGGGGGGGGGGGGGGGGGGCATGGCTCGCAAAAAAAAATCAAATTTTAGTGTAAAAAAAATTTTTTTAGGACCATTTTATTAAAGTGCACCTCATTAGAAAATCGAATTGCCCCTCATTCGGAAATAAAACAATGTAAAAACTTTTAAATTGACGACAAAAAGAAAAAAAACAATGTAAAAACCTTATTTTTGTATCTTTTTATTTTGTGTATACAAACGACTTTTGTTCAAAAAAAAAAAATTTCGCCCCTACTCCTTCAACTTCTTGGTTCCGCCACTGGTTGGTCATGTTGTTGCGCTTGCGTGTGTGCGTGAGTATTTCGATGATGATGTCTATCCTTAACACACGGTCTTGTGTTCTTGGAATTAGATTTATTGGTCTTAAATAATACTAACATTTATCAGCAAGGCCAATTTGGCATATACTATCCCACATCGATAGAAATTCAAAGTAGAAGACTATTTATAAGCTCTAAAGTCATTCATATTGTAAAGCAAACTAATTAGATACTACAAAAATATATTTGTGGTATTTTCTTGTTTGTTTTTTTATAATTTACTTTCATTTTTTATAACACGGGGTCTTGTGTACCGCAAAGTATTACAATATGAAGTATGGTTTCATTTCATGTTATGCTTTCTGCTAAAATTAATTAAAAGATTGTTTTTTCGAATCTTTGAATCTATAGTACTTGTATACTGTAGTTCTTTCTTATAAATTTATTCAATTCAATAGATATTTCCAGATAGCTCAATACATAAACACTAACGTGTTGGTTGGTTTTGACCCGTTTTCTGTTTAAGTTCAGCTTGAATGTCAATATGTCATGTGGGTACTGTAGGATACTGGACGAACACTGATGAGCCAAGTGATATTAGAAAACCATTACAACTGAAATCTGAAATCTGAAATCATGATAATGGCTTGAAATGAGACACACTTTACTAGTATCCCTGAAGTTTCAGCTGAACTTCACGTATGTCCTTAAGACAAACAATACACTATTGCTGAACTGAGTAGCTGTTTCAAGAAAATATACATGTAACCCGTAAGTTGTATATACATACGCACAACATAACATGTATGCAAGTGCATTTTGTTTCAGTTATAGCACAAAATGATTGTGCTCTTATAGCTAGTGATAGAGAATTGTTGCGACAGTAGAATCATTTGATATTATTTGCCTAAATTTTGACAGCATGGTAGAGGGCTATGTCAAGCATCGGATGCTTTGTAGGAAAAAGCAATCATGTGTCTGTGAACTGTGAAGTTCAAAGTTGAACTAAATTCCGGAGTTATTCCGAGAAGATTTTGAATGATGACATTAGCAAAACTTTTTTCTGTTTTACAGAGGCGGGTTGACCCGTAAATACTTCTTATTCAGATCTTGGTAGCTCATACAATCAAATACAGATACCATGGTTAAATGTGAGATCTGTTTAGCTTGTGCATATGTATAATTACAAAAGCGAAATACACATAACTTAACATTGTCAAATGAGAGATAGCATCTAAAAACAATCTAATATCTATGCATATACGACATTAAGATGCAAACTCAATCCCACATTGGACACAAACGTAACCATGTGCCAAGATATAAGCTCCAACACAGTGTTCTTAATGATAGTGTTTATCCTTGAAGTTATGTTTGTGCCATAAGGATAATCGCTATCTTCTAACGATGTTTTTCTGTTCGTTTGTGTGCATGCGTGAGTTTTTGGGCCGTGTTGTCGTTTGTGTGCGTGCGTGAGTTTTGGGTCGTGTTTGTGTGTGCGCGTGAGTTTTGGTCTTTTTTGTCGTGTTTGTGTGTGTGTGAGTATCTAAGGGTCTAAAGTGTGGAGAAGAATCGGTTTTTACTTGTCTGTGTTGTCGCATTTGTGTGCGTGCGTGACTGCGAGAGTATCTACGGGTCTAAAGTGGGGGAGAAGAATTGGTTTTTATTGTCATGCTGTCGTGTTTGTGTGTGACTGAGAAGAGTATGTAAAGGTCTAAAGTATAATGGTCGAGCCATTGAACAATCTCTTTTCTCGTGCGACAAGCCTTTACATAATCAAACAATACTAGCAGCGTATGCGTATCTAAAGGGTTTACAGCGTGGAAAAGAATGTCAAGTCGTAAGGATTAATGCTACAAATTATACCCTTTTTGACGCGTTTGTGTGTATGAGACAGTGTCTAAAGGGTTTAAAGTGTGATAGATCATATTGTTTATCCTTAGATCGAGCTATGTTTGAGCCGTAAGGATAATGCACGCTTTTTGTCATGTTTGTGTGCATACGTGAGTATCTAAGTGTTTAAAGTGTGGAGAAGAATGGTCGAACCGTTGAACAACCTCTTTTGTTATCGACGAGCCTTTACATCTGTCCAGTACTAGAAGCATAATCTAACTCGCACGCCCGATGAGACCTTCACCCTCTGTTCTTAAAGAGTCGAGACATATTGCTCAGTCGAGCTACTATTTCAAGGCAATATACACATATTCATGATTATAAAAAGCAAAGTACAGATAACATGGTCAAATGAGAGATAAGTTGTGGAAACATATGCAATATTAGTCACGCAAATTTAACAAGATTTTGTGGGTTTGGTTCCCTTCAATTCCCCAAACCTTTTGACCATAATGCACCGCACCCTCCCAAAGGCACCTGGTAGTGTACTACTTACGACTTGTTCTGCTGTCTGTCATTCTGTTCTTTTAATATTGTCAAGTGTGGCTTGGTTTTGTCATGTGTTTTAACCCAACCCTGTCTATGGTAACATGACATAAAAAAAGGTGTCTTAGACTGGTTTTCTTCGGCTAACTCGCAAGCTAATTTAATTAGAAAACAAAGTTTGTATAGGATTCATAGTAGCTAAGAAAACAAAGTTTGTATAGAGTAAAGTATATACATGGACTTTTTTATGCTAGAATGTGGCTTACTATTCGTTAGTTATTGGGTTAACTCTTAGAGCCTAGGTGTAGTTAACACCAGACATCTGTCACGTCAGTAATCCATTTCATAACACCAGAACTCTATAACACCAGAATTCTGGTAGTGTGATTAACACTAGATTTCTGATGTTATAGAAGTCCCACTATAATTTTTCTTTAACAAATTATTTTATAAAATTAAAATTTTCACTAATAAAAAAACATTACAAATAAATAAAGACATTAAAAAAATATGAATTTATTTTTGTGTTTGGAGATTAAAGATGTGTTGAAGATATAAAAATATGAGGTTTTGGATTTGATTTTATAGGTAAAAAATTGAATTTTTGGGTTTTTTTTTTTTAAAAAAAAGGATACATTTGACCCTTAACCGTAAAAAAATTTGACTTTTTTTGAAAAACTCAAATACTAGCCGTTATATTTAAAGAAAAAATAATTAGAGTATAACGCGAGTTATAACGCGAGCCAGTGTACTGTCTCGCGTAATAGGCTCGCGTTATACTATCATTTTGGGCTAATAGGTATGATGCGAGGATGTATAACACGACATAGGATATGATGTCTGGCGCCCTCGTACTTGCGTTATACCCGTGCCTCTTAAAAAAGTTGGTTTTGGTAATCAAATTAGAAATTCACCTACTTCAATTCAGAGTTCAGAATAATAATGATCGTCTACAGTTATACACGTTTTTCACTTTTGAAGCATCATTTCAACATTCATGATTTAGACTCAAACATAAATAATGAACTTTAACAAACAACATACATGATTTATTAGGAAAAATTAAAGTAGACGACAAAAGTGTCTTTTGGCTACCCGACAAACCATTTTTTTACGTGGATCTTCCGCAAGTTTGTTTCCTTCGTCTTTTTTAAATTTTTATAAGGCTACAGTAAATCCATGTTTCGTTAAACATGTTTTACAAAGTTAAAGAAAACTTATTTTGCATCTTTGTTTTTTTGGAAACTAAGGGATAAATCCCTACCCTTCATCTATTTTTAATCTAATGATAAAGATTAACCTAAGATTTAAAAAAAAACACGGAAAGACTATTTTTGCCAAAATGTCCAAAAGTTGAAAAAATGGGCGAAGGTAACAAAGTTGTAAATATAACGGAGTAATGAATTATCACTAGTGATATTTCACTAGCGAAAATCAATGAAATATAAGTGTTAATAAAACAATGAAATATCACTGGGATAATACGCATTAACTATGTTAATGAAATATCACTAATGATTTCATTGGTTTATCTCTAATAATATTTCATTATTTTTATCAGTAACGAAATATCACTTGTGAATTTGTGATAACTAATTTTCGTCATATTTACAATTTAGTCCTTCTGCCGTTTTTTTGCAAATTTTGGACATTTTGACAAAAATAGTCCCTCCGTGTTTTTTTTAATTTTAGGTAATAGATGGCTAGGATTAGTCCCTTAGATTTCAACACCAAACAAGTTTCCAAAATAACCGGACTCTACAAAGTTAATACTCCTTCCGTCCCAAAATTATAGTCCATGTTTCCTTTTCGGGTTGTCCTAAATTAATTGTCCACTTCTAAAACTTTTAAAAATAGGTAGAAATTTTAGATCGAGATTACTAGATACCCTTAATTGAAATCATAATTACAAATTTTAAAAATGTTTTAAATTAATTGGTTAAAGGTAAAACTGTCTTTCTGCAAAAAGTAAAAAAGAGAAAGCTGAAAAAATAGTATTTTTCTTAAACTGTGTGTTTTTTTTCGGAGGACAATAAACTGTGTTTTTTTTGTCGAAGGACAATAATTTTGAGACTGAGAGAGTAGTAATACAACTTTGAATTATGTGGCGTTTGTTTTTTTAAATGTCTTCTTAATGAGTCAAACTTTTTAATCGATTAAATATTTTGGTTATTCACACCGTTTGTTTTTGTTCTTTCATTCAGATGCGGTCAAATAGGTGTCTGGTAGCCTCTTGTTGTTGACATTTGCTAAATAGAAACCGTTTTTCTTGCCACCATCAACGTTCGTTGATTTTTTTAGTCCCTCATTACAAGTCTAATTATAGATACTGTATTTTGGTTGATGATTTATTTTTTGTGTTTTGTTAATGGCAGCCCTTAGGGTTGCTTTTAAAAGGGATATTTTTATTACAATTGAGTGTAAGAAATGAAATCAACCAATTATAATCAAATATTTGTTATACATTCTGATTTTTAGGGATTGTGTGCATATTTTTCGGAATTGACATCCAATCAGAATGATTCATTGATACCATTGTAATAAATTTCTTCTCCTAACGACAACCCTAAGGGCTGTCATTAGCAAAACCCATTTTTTAATCACAATAATATTATGCGTTTAGATATTCATGGTTGATGGTTTATCATATTTTGAAATTTTTATCTTTTAGCCTCCATCAAATCACATGGTACATATTGCTCGATACTCTAATATTTTTCAATTGTCTAATAGGTTGAACACTCTCGACTTTAGTAGACGAGAGTAGTTGCAAAGACTTTAATACGGAGTATATGGCAAACGTAACGTCTTCAAGCGTTTAAGCGACGAGTTCTTCTTGTTATAAATTATGACATTTTATTTCATGTTGTTAGAATATGTTAAATTTATGACTCAAGTGTTTTCTTTTATAATCGAATGTGTTTATATTTCGTAATACTGAAAGTACATTTACAATATTCAGACATTTTTTTAATAAAAACAAACAGTCTTGTTAGATTCAGATTTAGATATTTACGCATCAGATTTAGATTAAGTCTCTCTTAATAAACAAACATCACCTTAACTTTTCTAGTTAGACAAATGTGATTTATTTTACTTGCTTGGTTTAAAGTTTATTTTTTTACTAGTTTTTTAAGATTTTAAAAATATCAAAAACGACAACGAAAAATAAAATCCTCAATTTCATAAACCGTAAGTGTCGCTGATTAGCCTCGGGTAATATGCATTAGTGCTTTAGTGACCCATAAGGAACTAGAGTTTCATAAATAGTCACAAGCAGGTTCGTGGTCTTGAATGAAAGTGTCATGTACAAAGACACGTTGAAGAATTTTGGTGCATGTAATGATAAGTCTGTTGAGGAATTACAGGTTAAGGTGGAACTGCAGAGGTTAAAGAATCGTATGCCTGAGGAAGATCAGATAGGCCAAGAAGATCAGACAGATCAGGAAGATCAGACAGATCAACAAGACAAGACATATCAGGAAGATGGCTATGATGAAGATGCATGAGATCAAGGAATTAATTAGCCACTCCGTTTAAAAAAAGGAATTAATCAGCCACTAGATCTCACAAATTATCAATTGGTTCGGGATAGAGAGCCAAGGACAAAAACGGAACCGAAAAGGTTTCGAGATAAGAGTAATATGGTTGCTTATGCGTTTGCTGCAGCAGAAGAAGAAGATACTCATGAACTATTACCACACAATTAGGCAGATGCTTGTGAAGACAGTTCTAAATGGAAAGCCGATATGGAAGAAGATGTGGATTCTCTTTGGAAGAACAAAACCTGGGTGTTAGTAGATCATCCAGTTAGGAAAAAACTAGTGAGTTGCAAATGGTTGTTCAAAATAAAGGAAGGGGTTGAAGGTGTTCAAAAGCCTAGGTATAAGGCAAGGTTGGTGGCTCGTGAATTCACACATACCGCGGGTATTAATTACAATGAATTATTTTCGCCAGTAGTTTGACACACATATATTCAGGTTATACTCGCATTGACCGCATGTAAAGATTATGAGCTAGAGCAGCTTGATGTAAATACGACATTTCTACATGGAAATCTTGAAGATTTGATCTACATGAGGCGGTCATCGGGATTTGAACAAGGTAATAAGGTATGTTTGTTAAAGAAATCTCTTTATGATTTGAACTAGTCACCTAGCCACTAGTACAAGAGATTTGATGAGTATATGCTGAGCAACGAGTTTAAGGGTAGCAGTTATGATAGTTGTGTATATTACATAACTTATGAACCAGGGGAGTATATCTATCTATTGTTATATGTAGACGATATGTTGATTGCTTGTAAAAGCAAGGCTGAGATTGGGACTACCAAGTCTTTGCTTAAAAGGGAGTTTGTCATGAAAGAGCTCGGGAAGCAAAGAAGATTCTTGGTATGGAGATTGTCAGGGATCGTAGTCTCAAGACTCTAAGGGTGTCACAATCCGAGTACGTTTCTAAAGTTTTAAACAAGTTGAGAATAGACAATGGGGAATCGGCTCGGATGCTATTGGGTGGGCACTTCAAGCTGGCGTTGAAGGATTGTCCGGTTAGGAATTGTGACGTTGAAAGGATAAGTAGGGTGTCGTATGAAAATGCGGTTGGGAGCTTAATGTACTTGATGGTATACGCGAGGCCACACATAGCGTATGCAGGAAAGTGTAGTTAGTAGATATATGGCGAATCCGGGTAAACTTCATTGGGAAGCAGTAAATTGGATTATGAAATATTTGCAGGGCAATGTAAACATGGGTTTAGTGTATGGGACAAATCATGGCAACCATGTGGGCGTAAAAGGTTTTGTTGATTTAGACTATGCTAAGGATCCGGATAAAGGTATGTCTCTCATTGGTTACGCATTTTTAGTACAGGGGTGTGTTGTAAACTAGAAAGCAACGCTACAACACATGGTGGCTCTTTCGACTAAAGAGTAAAAGTATGTGGCTCTTACGGAGGCTGTGAATGAAGCTATTTGGCTAAGGGGGCTCTTAGAACAGTTGGGCGTGAAACTTGACACTGTGGCAGTTAATTGTGATAACCAGGGCGCGATTCACTTATCGCGGAATCATATTTTTCATGAAAGGGCCAAACACATAAAAGCGCGCTATCACTTTATCAGAGAAGTCTTGGAAGCGAAGACGGTTGAAGTTCTTAAGGTGGGCACTGAATACAATGTTGTGGATGCCTTGACGAAGGTGATACCTGGACGCAAGCTACAACGATGTTTGAAGTTGCTGAGTGTTGGGATAGTCTAATATAAAGCCTAAGGTGGAAATTTTAATGTATTTAGCCTTTCATATTGCTTATGTCGAAATCTAAGGAGTAAAGTGTCGAGTTTCCTATTATTATTAGTTAATAGATTAAAGATTTGTTGGTTGCTTGTGTCCCAAGCCTAACCCATTGCTTTTCTTTCTTTGTAATAAAAACTGACTTCCCCCTCATCTCTATAAAAGGAGGTGAGGGGGAAGGGATATTCACGTCATTCTTACAATTACCATATGTGTTCTTTTCTGTCGATTGGCTGCTAGTGTTCTTTATGATCATCTTAATCCGCATCTAATAGCCAGGTTTTAGGATCAACTTCCTACATGTAGGACATGGGAAGTATCAGGTATACCTTACATGCATGTTGAGCCTTGTTTTTATGACATGTCAGATAATGACATGGATGTTGGGTTGCCAGAAGACTAGGTCCATAGGTCAAACACACTTCTAACTTAGAGGGATGTCTATTCTTATAAGGTTAAGCCAGTCAATGGCAGGCAACATGGAGAGAAATTTGACTCTGCAACAATACTCTTACCCCCAAAACAAAACTTTAAAATTGGTAGGAGAGCTAAGAAAAGGAAGAAGAGTGTAGGGAAAATTGAAATGGTGAAAGATGGTAAGTTGTCAAGGAAAGGTGAAAACGTGACTTGTGTCAAGTGTAAAGGTACATGCTACAACAAGAGAACTTGTACAAATGAAGCACCAACTACTCAAACTGGTGGAAGACAATTTGGTGGTAGTCAAGCAGCAACCACTCAAACTAGTGGAAGTCAAATCAGCAACCAATGCATGAGGTACTTCCAAAAGGCCAAGAGAAACTAAACCAACTACTACTCAAACTAGTGGAAGTCAAACATCTAAAAAAAGGAAAAAAAAGTCAAAATGCATCAACTACTGCAAGTTAAGCTTAAAACAGGTGAAATTCATATGTTTTTCAAGCTCGGAAAAGAAGTAGGCAAGCTACCTCAAGATACTCATCATAACTTTCATTGTTATGTTTCTAAGACATGTACAATTTTCATTGTAATGTTTGGATTATGTCTTTGTTAAGAATTGTAACACCCCGTTTTGATAAATGGAATGTCATAGGATAATTATGGCGTGTCATCAAAGCATGCAAGGTAAATGTCCAAAAACAGTAAATGACCATAAAAGGAAATACCGGAATAAAACATCGGTAGTCCAACATAAGCTCACACACATGAATATAAGTGCTGAAATGGAAAAGGACTAAAAAATGTCCAAAGAAATGAAGTAACGTAATGTATGGAAAAATGCATAAAGTAATGAAGGCTAGATAGCTTCCATCCATATGCACATACTCTTAAGTCCTAGTTTCGTCCCTGAGTACCTGCCGTTTGGGAACATGAAATGAAAACGACTGCGCATAACGGCCAGTGAACGGATATACAAGCATAGCATGAAATAACATAAGCATAATAATACTAATAACAGCGGAAACGTATAAGTCCTAGATAACCTGGAACATGTTCATAAAACTGATTTTATAGTTTGAAAAGACTTACGTTTTTATATGAAAACCGTATTAATTAGCCAATAGCCCATATAGGTTATGTGGTTCCACCGTGCATGAACACTTGGAGGGGAGACCTTATCATGCAATTAGAGGGGATGCCTTTAATTAATTAGTCTGGGTAAGAGGGATCAACTCCTTGTGAAAGATGCAAGGCACACACCACATTCACCATGAAAATCATGTAAAAACATGTAACTAGGATGCATCCATACACCCCACATGATAATATAAATATAAGGCCAAAACTGTAAAGGGACGCCACGAGCAATCACTCCGCCGTGAGGAAGTCATAACACCGGTGCCTCCAGTGTTATGGTTATGGTACCTCCATAACTAGGTAACACGGTCATGCATGTATATGGCTTAGGCATTTAAAACTAACATAAGCAAATCAAAACATATTAAACAAATACTTGGGAAAACAGTTGGCTGTAAACGGGTAATCCTATTAAGGAAAAGAATGTCCATACTGAAGGACGGAATATCCGTACCTTATGTCCAGTGAACGAGGAAAGATGGAAGGATGAAAAGTCCTACTCCGACCTCACTAGTGCTACATAAATAAGGGACATGTATGAGTTGTCTGATTACTGAGTACGTTACTGGTTCTTGTATGTTTTTAGCTTGTTTTATATGTTCTTGTCTTATTTTACTGTTTTAAATGATATACTGTATTATTCATGTATTTCATGTCTTCTGGTTATGTATTATCTTGTATTCTTTATGATTATACTTGTAGTGTAATAATAATTAACTTTCTAAAAATAACAGGTTTCCAAAAATAGAAAATTTCAAAAAAAATTAGAAAGTTTCCAAAAATAAATCAGTTTCTAAAAATAGAAAAATTCTAAAAATAGTAAGTTTCCTGAAATAGAACCGCGGGTTCAATAAACATACCACGGTTTTTTATCAATAAAGAACCGCGGGTTTAATTAATGAACTGCCACCAGTGGACGAAAAACATTATTACCTTTTACACCGTAATAGTCTTTTGTATCAAATTACCGATTAAGCTTGACTTAATATGAGATGTGTTTGTTGGAGATAAAGACTATAAATAACAAGTAATGAAACACATAAACACATCAAAATAATAGTATATCGAGCAATAGTCTAAACACTAAGCACACACGTACTAAGCCTTAGCTTTTCTGCAACTAAGATGTTTAGACTATGGGATGCACACTTGATCACAATCTAAACACGAAGCACACACGTACAAATCCTTAAATTTTCCGCAACTTAGATGTTCAGATTATGAGATGCACACAACAACAAAAAATATATTATGCAACTACAAATGTAAAGACATAAATGTAAAGTGCATAACGTAAAACGGAATACCGACACGATGATTTATAGTTTTTTTTTGGTAAATGGGAAATTGTCCCCGGTAAAATATATTAATCACCCAAACCGTTAAGTATAATGGAATACGGATGAAGTACCGTATAGATTGTACGATGATTTATAGTTGTTCGGTCACAAAGCTCCTCTTCGCCATACTCCACTCCTCGAGTACCCAACTCAAGAGTTACTCCACTAGTCAACAATATCCTTTCAAGGTGGAGAGAACCATACATGTTGCTTACACCATTTTCCGACACTAAGCTAAATGTCGAGTCCTAATCTTAAGTAGGATCAATCTACATACTTAGCCTATTTCCATTTACCGACACAAGGCTAGATGTCGAGTTCTAATCTAAGGTAGAACCAATATACACCTATCAGACCACTAGTTATGTTTTATGGACCAACATAACAAACCTTGTGTTTTATATCCTAAACACATAAACCGTCTAATCTATAACCAAGTATACACATCACTTGGATTTACACAAGATACAAAGAAGAATTGAAATCAACCCTATGACATGCAAGTGATCAAATGCAATCACTTCCATGTAACCCAATCTACTACATGATCTACAAGTAATCAAGGACGATCACCAGGGTCGTCCCGTAAGATTTAGAGGCCTTGTGACATTATTGTAAATAGGCCTTCTGAAAGATGAAGTGTTCCCATACACAATAACTATTAACTCCATAATGCATTGCTTTTGTTATTGATTAAACATATTTCTAACCATATTCTTATGTAAATACCTATTTTTTAGGCACAACCATCGAGTATACTAAACATTTTACAACGAACTTTAAAGCATAACATCTAAGATGTATTAAAATAAATCAAAGCGCAAAGACATATTTTTAGGACCTGTTTCAAGGCTAAGAAATGGTTTTGTTGGGGAACTTGAATTTAGTTAAAAAAAATTTATGCAACATAGGTAAAAAGTTGAAATAAACAAATTATGAACACAAAGAGGGTTGAAGTTATAAACTTAGGAAACTAACAGCTCAAAGACAAACAAAAACTAAGGTCCACTTAAAAACATTGTATCTTCCTCACTAAAATTCTAAAACCTGTGTTTCGTTTTCCATCATTAAACTCAGTAACAAGCTTCTTTTTTCTCTCTGTTATATAGATCCTATTATCTTATACCCTAAATCATCTTGAAACAAAACTAAATCCGCCAAAATGATTATATAGTAAAACTGAAGTTTGAACATCGAAGGCCCCTAAAATTGGAGGCCCTGTGTCGTCGCCCATGCCGCACATGCTTAAATTCGGCCCTGATGATCACTTACATGTATTGATAACCTATACCTCACTACATACCCCTTGGTACTAGTGGAACTAACATAAAATGTAACCTTGATCCAAGCCTTATGCTAGAATCATGATTAAGGAGGAAGAAATAAATTATATGTGTTTGTGTTGGAATTTCGTAGGTTATGTGAAAGTCCCAAAATACGCCTATTGTTAATACTATAACTCGAATACAAAGATAACACTTAGTGATTTTACTTTTCAAACGCGCAATGCTTTATTAACTTATAAACAAAGTATTACAAAGTGTTATGGATACACCCGTTGAATGACAATAAAGAAAGAACCCTTTGAACAAGTAAACTTGATTCGAGACTCAAGTTTACAAGTGAACCTAAGCGTTGAGGGACTCCAGAGTTTCAATGGGAGAAAAACAAAGATAATAATAATAAGCACAAGGGTTGTTTTTCTCTACATTCTTAAATCCTATTTATAGTGGTACGAGGTTGCTTCTTTAGTGGGAGTAGTTGACACGTGTCTACTTCTGAGTAGAAGCAGTACACTTCATTAAATGCATGTTTATATTTAGACATGCCTTTATCCAACTTTCTGTGAACAGTTCTAAAAACTGTTCACTTTATCCCACTAGGTCGTACTAGGCTCTTTATCTTCAATCTCTACTTTGTCTCGCCCAAAGTACTTTAGAGATTCTCCTGCCTAAACTATAAAGGATGAGGCAAGTCTCTGCTTGCTTATTATTTAAAGGGTTGTAAGTAACCTCTGAGTATTTTCATCTCAGAGGTCCTTGAACATCATCAGATTCCTTCGACATACCAACTTTTTCCATAAAAGCTGGTGAGTATGACTTCAGATAATCTTTGATTTCTTTGACGTTGTCTTTGACTTGAATGTTTCTTATGTGCCATCTGAGGCTTTGCCTTCAGCTGGTCTTGTCTCTGTCGTTGGTCTTCAAAAGCGACTCATAACACTTAGTCTAATTAAAAACAAATCTAGATTAGGCCATAGTTATAACTTTCATTGGCCCAACATTATGGCTTAGAGAGGAGGGGGTAGATCTTGGTGTTTCTTCAAGTCTTGGTGGAAGAAATTTACCTTCATTATATAGCTAACTCTTGCCTTAAAGAGCTCCTTTTTAACTAATGGATAAAAGAGTGCATTGGATAATAAAATGCATCTTCATTCCCCAAAGAGGTCTCTTTGATCCAATGGATAATAGTGTGAACTAACCATTGGGTAATAGGAAGCACCTTATCTTCTTGGAGCCCAAATTCAAAATTTGAATTTTGAATTTATTATTTTCCTTCCATATTTTAGAAGCCTCTAGAAGTCTTTATTGAGCCTTAACGGATATATCTGGCCATGGCTCATTAATTGTTCCCACGACCTAATATATATAATGATCTGCAGGTGCCTATAAAGAACCGCGAGCTCTAGGCTCCGCTTCTTTTTGTTCTTAAGTGATTCACGACGAATGCGAGCTTGGAGGTGTCAAGAGAAGTATACATATGGATGCATAAGTGATTATGAGTACCTTACACATTTTACATAATGTATTATACGTTTTGTCATTGCCAAAACATAAAGATATTCTATCGATTAAACATCGTAATGTTTTCACTAACAATCTCCCTTTTTCGATGATGACAAACGAGTAAACCGTAACCCATAGCAAAATGTAGAAGTTACTCGTTTACACTTCCTTCTCCCCCTTTTGTCGAATAAAAAAGGTAGTCGTAGTTTGTTGAATAGAAGAATCGATGTTGAGAGAACTTGCATCCAATAAGTGTTCGTCGTTTGTAGAGGAGAAGAATCGACGTTGAAATAGATTGCATCTAAGAGGTAGTCGTCGTTTGTAGAAGAGAAGCATTGACGTTGAGAGAATCTTTATCCAAGAAGTGTTCGTCGTTTGTAGAGGAGAAGAATCGACGTTGAAATAGCTTGCATCCAAGAGGTAGTCTTCATTTGTAAAATAGAAGAATCAATGTCGAGAGAGCTTGCATCCTAAAAGTTTGGCGTCATTTTTAGTCGTCGGTTGAAAGACAATAATCCCAACCCTAAGGCCTAAACCTATCATCCAAAAAGATTGAGCTTCCATCATACTAGTGAAGTCTTCAATCATCATTGGTTAACCAACTTCATGTATAAGAATATACTAATCTTCGAGCTCCCCATAACTCATTACTTGCAAGATGTTCGATGAATGCAATTAAAGTGAGTAAATGATCACAAATGTAATGATTTAAACTCTTGAAATGCTCCCCTTGATGTGGGCTCCCCTTAGCTTGAGGCACCAACAAAGAATAGTGATGAGCTAGCTACAAAGAAGGGTTAGATATCCTACAAAACAAAGTTAGTAGACAAAAGCATATGCATATAGAAAAGTCACCTAAATGAGTTAGCTTACACATCTTGAGCGCAAAGAGAGGCACTCAAGATTAAGATAAACCAATCCTAACTTTTAGAAGTGTCAAAAATTTGACAAGTTAAGAAAAATAAATGGGCTATTAGATAGAAAAGAGAACTCAACTTATTTTTGGTGACACCAAAAAATATAAAATGGACCAAGAAAGAAAAGAGAAGTCCAATTTTTATAAATAAAATATCGACATAACACTCTACTTTAATATCTTGGCACGAAATACCAAAATAAAGGAAGTATGACAATGACAAAAAGATGATTCCATATAGTCGAAAAGAGAGGAAGAACGAATGTGAAAGAAAAGAAAACAAGGAAGATTAACAAGTCGCTTTCACAAACAATTACAAGCGTTATGGAGGAAGAGGTGTGCACGCGATTTTAACGATCCAAAGATTAAAGAAAGAAGATTCAAAGGATAAGGATACCAAAATTTTGTGTGTCAAAAGAAAGAAAAAAAGATGATACAACAATTTGGTGACTCGATAACACTCAAAGCAGGAAAAAAAATCTTCATGTTCTTCACTTTCAAAAAAGTGGAAACAAAAGAAAAAGAATGAAAATTGCATAACACAAATTACTTAAATATTTCGAATGAAACAATTAAGTTGTCAAGAAAAATACGAGGTGAACTAATAGTCACAAAACTATTAGAAGAAAGAAGAAGCCCTAAGGTAAAGAGATGTTAAATATGATAAGACTCATATTTAAAGAGAGAAGGAAAAAATATATAGTATATTACGAAAGTAACACCCACGGTTCGTTAAATATAATGAACCGTGAGGCGGAACCATGGAGATACGGAACCACAGACAAACGGAAGTTTTTCGTCAAGAAGAAGGACGAAAGATTTCAAATCAAAGATATTATTCACCTTAAAATAATTCCTTTAGAAAGATCCATAAGCTTTAAATCGGGAATCATGGTACAAAAATATAAGAAATCCAAAAACGAGGATAAAGCGACGCTTTATAAAATACTAGAGGGGTAAGACTCTAGAAGAAAAGAAGAGACGCATTTCATTTCAAAATTCACTAGATAATTGACATTATAGGAAAGGATGTGTATGAATGTCGATACAAGATAATGACTCCTTGATTTAGAGAAACAAATCAAAGAAGCCATTAGGTCAAGACGAGAAATAGCAAATTCATTAGAATGAATTTTTTTGTGAGAGAGTGAATGGAAGAGTGACATTTTATATTGCAAAAAGAAATATAAAATAGCTTCAAATACTTTAGAAAAAGTATCTAAATTGTTATGACACGTGGAATTGAGATTCGAGGAAGAATTGAGACTTAGAAAATAAGAAGAGTGATTTCACAGGATATGTTCCATCGTTCCAAGACCAAGAGAGAAAAAAAGAAAGAGGATAAGGGATACGAAGACCAAGATGGAAGGTGGTAAGCATACGATAAACTACATGCCTAAACTTTTGTAGCTCTTCTCAATCATTGTAAATGTTCAAAGAACAATTACATGACGAGGCAAGGGTGAGGATAGACTCGTCTTAGATAGAAAGGGTAGAAGAGAGAAAAGAGATGGAGACTCGACTTAGAAAGGCGTGATTGAAAAAGAGCGAAGAAACAAGAAAGAGACTCAACTTAGAAGTTAAGAATAACTTCACAAGATTATTCAAAAATAATACACACCGGTAGGTGATTGATACAAGGTTTTTGACACCCCGTATAAAAGATTCGTTTAAGTATGTCTCTTCGAATTGAAAACCGGATTTTAGTGTATGACTCAACTGTTCTTTGGTGGAAATAAAAATGTGTGTCGTTGTAGTAAAGGGAAATGTGCAAAACTATTAAAGTAAAAGTGCAGTTAAGTAAATCTAAATCTAATTCAAAGTGAATGGATGCAAGTAATTAAAAGCGAGGCTAAAAATTAAAAGGCACTAAAAGTAAATAACGCAAACTTAAATCTAACTAAGACAAACTTAAAATGCAACTAAAACTAAAGCTTAAACTAAGGCAAGGCTAAAATAATCTAAGACAGATAAACTTAAAGTGCGACTAGGTAAAAAGGCGGGAAAATTAAAACAGAAAATTAAAGACTGAAAATAAAGAAACTGAAAATAACTCCTATTCGGAATAAAACTCTATCCGGAATAACCACCCTATTCGGAATATTGTCACTATGCGGAATAGAAGCTTACTCGAAATAACAGTCCTACTCGGAATAATGGTTCTTATGCGGAATATAAGTCCATACGGAATAATGACTCCTATTCGGAATAAGGACCCTTATGCGGAATACTGAGTCTATCCGGAATATCTCCCTTACTCGGAATAATAGCCCTGTCCGGAATAAAGTGCCTACTCGGAATATTTGGCCTATTCTGAATATTGTCACCTATTCGGAATATTCTCCTATCCGGAATAAATTCCCTATCCAGAATAAAACTCCTATGCGGAATCTTCAGCTTACTCGGAATAAAACCACTATTCGGAATATTCAATATTCCGAATAGTCACCCAGTGAAATGCTCATACGGAATGTCTGGGAAAGCTCAAAACCTGGAAAGTTACAGTAACAAAACGCGAAGAACAAGGAACACAAAATATAGCACGAATTTAATCAAACTAAAGCTAAATCAACCACAAGATTAAATCAAACTAAGAATAAATATCTATTAAGCATACACAATCAATCCAAAACAATCAAACTCACAAAACTAATCAAAATAAACAAAACCACTTGATCAAAATAAGAAAAATAAGAACATGAACATGAACATAAACAATAAGAATCAAAGATTAAGAAAGGTAGAATGAGATTAACAAGATAAAGATAAAGATTAACAAGAATCAAAAGAAAAACTTACTTGAAATTAAATGGTAATTAAGGTGCAAGACAAGAATTTAAATTTGACAAGTATTTAAATGACAAGGTAATTAAAAGTGGAAGAACTAATTGTCACTATTAGCCAACAAAGAAAAATAATTAACTAGCCTAATCTATATATAGGGGAGGATTAGGAAGCTTCCCCCCTCCTTCATTTTCTCTTAATTACAAGATTAAGTCCTTCGTTCTTTAATCTTCTTTTAATTGCACCATTAGTCCTTAAGCCTTTATTCTTCATTAATCTTGGACTTTAAATGGTTTTGTCTCGGGATTTCTTTGAACTCGTCTTTTAATTCTTCAATAAAGTAGACTTGAGTTCTTCGGCTTTAAGTAAACTTCCGTCTTTCGACTTTTTCTTCGATAAATCTTCAGAATTGGTCTTGGACTTCCGTTCTTTTTGCACTCTTGACTTCTCGACTTCATCTTTCATCTTTTTCTTCAATAAAAGCCCGTGAATGCCGTGTTTTCCCCACTTTTCACAATTTCGTCCTAAATCACAACAAAAACACAACCACGCATAATTATGACATAAAAGACATAAAATACACGTTTTGGCTCGGTTGTTATTGTAATTAAGTGGTAAAAAGGATGGGTCTTTACACACCTATCAAATCCCCTACACTTGACCATTGCAATGTCCTCATGCAATGCATTAGTTACAAAGCACGTTTACACTTTTCATCATAATCAATCCATAGTGGCCTTTACTAAAGAGATAGAAAACTATAAACATTAAAGTAAAGAAATCAAAAGCATACCTTGGGTTTTGGAAATGTCATGAATAATCATCATCCTCAAGTTTTCACTTTCTCCAAACCAAGCTTTAAAAACGAGATCATTGTTATTATAAGTTAGTAAACTAACACGAACTCATGTGGGCCAATTATTCACTTAGACTCCCTTATTCCTAGGGGTATCTCTTATATTTTATTATTGTCTTGAATGATCACGAGGATGCATTGTTGACTTATTTCGATAGTTATTTAGTCCGAAAATAAAGTGAACGATTTAATCAATAGTTAGCTAAAGGACAAAATCTTTTAAAACTGCTTCTCGGGACCTCATAAAGTTCATATCTTGGCATAACTCGCTTCGCGATTTGAGACCTTTCTCGGACCGATATTTGGCAGCGACTTCATACTTCAAACCTTGAGAGACGTTCATGAAATTATGGTCTTCTCTTCATATAGGAATTTCTACACTTGAAGTTTTGAGAGATTCATACTTGGACCACGACTTCTTCATTTTTCTCCAATCTTTATTTTGGACTTTGATATACAACGATCCGCCTCCTTTTATGACTTGGATCTATTTATCCTCATACCTTGCTAGAGTCTTTTCGGATACACTTCTCCATGACTTTTGGGGAGTTTTTGCTTTTCGTCGTGTGTCTCGATCCTTCATATTGATTTTCGATAAATGATTCTTCACATCACTTTGGATCTTTTAGCAACAAAATGTAGCCCTCATGCCTTGTTAGGGCCTTTTCGGACTCGCCAATCTTCACATCCCGCTTCAATAAGTTATGCCTTGGCTATGAACTCTAATCCATACCGAGCAACTTTTAAACGATCTTGGGCTAGAAGCTAAGTAACTTTTCAAATCGTACAACCTTATTTATTGCAGATAAATTTGTTAGCAAGCGATGGGAGAATAGGCTTATAATTAACTCACATAAATTCACGAAAGAATACCGAACTTATAATTGGCTCTATCATCTCTCGTTCTCCACAGTTTAAAATCTCAAGGAATGAGACTCGTGGATGCTTAGCCTATTAAATCAAAGTTTTGGGTTTTCGAGTCGCCTATAGGATCTTGCAAACTCTTAGACTTTTTCAAGTTTAGAATCGCATTTTAAAGTTCCCTTGATAAACGACTCTCTAGGATCAATTATAGGAACTTGCGAGAAGTTCTTGTTCTTAACCGGTGAGAGTTAAGACTTTCGCGTTTTATAGCTCCCTATATAAAAGCCTAGCAAAACTTGACTTAAAACGTTATGGATACTAGCTAGAGTAACTTAGATAAGTAAACTCGGGTTGAGTCAAAAGATTCACAACGTTTGAAAACTAAAACCACTTTATTAAACATTTATTCTAACAAGGAAAGAAAATAACTATACAAAGGGAAAAACTAATAGGCCAAAATAGATCAAAAATTTTGAAAAATGTCGAAAAATCGATTTTCCGGTTAAAATGAGGACAAATACAAGGAAAAGAGCCACTTAACTTCGATAGAAGTCCCCCTACACTTAACATAAACATTGTCCTCAATGTTTAAGCATGTGGGAGTAAACTCCCCTACACTTAGGACATTGTGCACGTTGTTTAAATCTCGCTAAGGAAGAGACAACTAAAGAGATTCCTATTTTAATATTGAGAAAATATAAAATAGTGAATCGAAAAGAGTTTAGGATAGAACCGGGAAGAAGTGAACACGGAATCGCGGGTCGTCAAGAATCATCAAGAGTGTGTCTTTGAAGCTCGAATCCCTGATTAAGTAGAAGAGATGAGAGAGCAAACACTAAAGGGTCTCCCCTACACTTATTATAAAAGCAAAGGAAAAAAGATAGATAGATAATTGGGTTGCCTCCCAAGAAGCGCTTGGTTTTTGTTAACCGAGTCGTGAGCCTGACTCGACCTTGATTAGCAGAGGAAGAATCATGAAACACATCCACCAGGATCAAAGACATAGTTTTCGTCCATCAAATAACACAAGCTTAAGGCGAACAAGGCAAGCCAAAGAAGAGTAGGCAAGGTTCCCTTAAGCAGCGATGGAGCACGGTGGAAGCAAGGGTGAAGTGGTGCAAGCATGTCTTCAAAAGTTCCAAAGATTTTTCCTTTTATTTCATCAGGTGGATACTGAGATGGCTGTAGAATATCAATACCGGGGTCGAACACCTTTTCCTTTAAGGGAAAATAGCACTCAGGCTCAGCAAAGTGGGAAGAAGATCCGCGAAGAAGCACAACCTCGTCCTCAGATGATGGACAAAGAGGTGTTAACTCATATGTGCTGCGGATATTGGTGTCGACCGGTTTCTTCTCCTTTGAAAGAATGTTCTTCAAATCCAAAGTAGGATCAAGACGATAATCTTCAAAATCATAAGGAGGAGCATCACTCTCATGAGGGAAGTAAGTGTTGAGAAACATAGAGAAGTCTTCCTCAAATGAGTAATCGTCCAAAGTAGGATCGAGTGATGGCGGAGGATCTTCATCATGTGAAGAATCGCTCGAAAGAGTATCAGCCTCATCAAAATCATCATATGTGGGCAACTCGGGATACTCAGAAGTAAGGTCATCATAATCATCTGAATCTGAGCTAGACTCATCATTATAAGCATCAAAGACCGGTGGAGAATCATAAATGGGAGAAGGTTCCAAAGTAGGGAGAGAATCATCCACATCATCATGAAAAAGTGGATTATCGATGCAAGACTCGAATAGAGGATTGTTGTAGACAACAAAGTCATCAAGTACATTAATCATATTCACTGATTCTCGTCCATAGGATTTGCTTGTAAGCTTCCCCATTTTGAAAACTTGTGCATCATCCCCGACTCTTAAGATTAACTCACCTTCGGCCACATCCACTAAAGCTCGTCCGGTTCTCAAGAATGGCCGACCAAGTATTAAAGGAATACGAGGGTCCATTTCATAATCAACTACGACAAAATCGACCGGGAAAGTAAATGTGCCAACTTTAATGAACACGTCTTCGGCAATACCAACGGGGTAAGCGAGAGTGCGATTTGCAAGTTCAAGAGTCATCTTTGTTGGAGTAAGGTCGGGTAATGATAGTGTTTTCCAAACACTCAAAGGCATAAGATTAATACTAGCCCCGAGATCAGCAAGGGCAGTAAATTCTTCAGTTTTGTTGAAAACGCAAGGCAACACAAAACGACCGGGATCTCCAAGCTTTTCCGAAAGTTCTTTAAGAATAACTGCAGAGCAGTTTTCATTTAAGCGTGTGTTGGCGAGTTCAAGCAACTTCTCTTTCTTGTTAAGCAATTCCTTAAATGCTTTGACAAATTTGGGCATGTGGACAAGTGCCTCAAGAAAGCTAATGTTGAAGTTCATTTGAGAAATCATCTTGATATAACTCGTCACTTGAGAGTCCTCCTTGGTTAGCATTTTGTTCTTGCCCAAGCGAGAAGGATAAGGGATATTGGGTTTTGGTGGTGAAGGTGCAGGTGTAATAGGTAAAGGTTGAGATGTTGAAGGGTCCTTCCTAGAGACATCGTCATGGTGAGGCGGAGACGGTAATGGTGCACTAATACTAGGTGTATGAGGAGTAGGGATAAATGGTGGTGGAGGAGGTGTAGATGATGGGGGCGGGATTGGTGGATCGACAATGGTAATTCCACTACGAGTAGTAATAGCACTCACATTAGCTCGCGGATTGGGGACGGTGTTTGAAGGTAGAGAACTCGAAGTAGAAGGTTGAGCGGCGGGCAAGAAACTAGCAAGCATATTCTTCAAATCATTGGTTTGATTGCTGAAGGAGGATTGAATATTATCTCGAAGCTTGGATCTTATCTCATTTCCTTGTTTTGTGATATCTCCTTTAAGATTTATAATTTGGCTCTGCAGATTCTTGATTTGCTCACCTTGGGTTCTCATGATGGCTTCAACATCGGGGTTAATGGGTGGGGTTTGTTGGGCGGGTGGGTGATAAGGATTAGAAGCTCTTGGTGGGATTTGGTTGCTTCTATTGTAATTGTTGGCGGGGTTTTGGTTTTGAGGAGAAAAATCGGGTGAAAGGTAGTTGTTTGATCGGTAACTCAGCAAATTTCTATCCCCTTGAGGTCGAGCTTGGTAATTTTCCGGTGAATAATTACCATAAGCTGCATACACATTTTCCGGATTTACTTGAGTCGAAGGACAATCGGTGTATGAGTGAGGACCGCCGCATGTTTCACAAGGATTAGCAACCGCTTTAACTTGTTGTTGTTGTTGGTTTGAAGCGAGAAGCGTGATACTTTTTCTCATTTCAGTCATCATGCGGGTGAGTTCGGTCATCTCAGGGTATGCTGAGGTGGGAGAAACATTGACTCTCGGGTTGTTCCTTGAAGAAGCAGAGGAATCCCAGTTTTTGTGGTGAGTAGTCATGTTCTCATTTAGCTCTCTACACTCCTCGGGTCTCCTTTTCATGAATGTGCCACCAGCGGCTGCATTAATCCTATCACGATCTCGAAAAGGCAAACCGTTGTAGAAAGTATCTATTAAGGTCACAGGGAGCATGTTGTGGTTTGGACAACGATCAATCAAGACATTATATCTTTCCCAAGCATCAAAAAGAGATTCATCGGGTTCTTGCATGAAACCGCTGATTTGATTGCGAAGGCTTGTGACCATGGATGGTGGAAAGTAGCGCGACAAAAAGCGTTGAGTCATGTCATCCCAAGTATGAATATAATTCTTCGGGAGACGATCAAACCGTTTCTCGGTATGATGCGATAAAGTATGTGGGAAGAGTTGTAGGCGAAGAACATCCATTGTGGCACCAGGAAACTTCATGCTTTGGGTGATTGTAATGAACTTGTCGAGGTGTTTGTTGGCATCATCATCAGGCAATCCACGGAATGGGTTAGTTTGCACTTGCTGAATCATGTGGTGCTTCAACGAAAACTCAGGAGCGTTGATTTGCATCGGTGCAATCAGTCCTCCTCGTCCAAACATAGTAGGTTGACAAAGCTCTTCCATGGTCCGAAGATCGAGCTGTAGAAGAACATTGTTGTTATTGTTGAGGTGCGGTGGATTATTGTTGTTGACACCTGACATAGCTAAATCTTCTTGAGTCTCGGGCTCTTGATAATTAGAAGATCTAGTACACATACACCTGAAAATGCAAAAGAAAAAGAAACCAAACACAAAGACAATATATACACAATAAAGATAAAATCTTTTTGGATTTTTGAAATTTTTAATTTTTTATGGATTTTTAGCAATTTTTTAATTTTTATGATTTTTTGAATTTTTTATGCAAGAAAAATAACGCTCACAAGTGAACGGATCCCAAAAAGCAATGCGTCTCTCACAGAAAACCGTTAATCTTTACGAAAAGAGCCGGCAGCGGCGCCATTTGATACAAGGTTTTTGACACCCCGTATAAAAGATTCGTTTAAGTATGTCTCTTCGAATTGAAAACCGGATTTTAGTGTGTGACTCAACTGTTCTTTGGTGGAAAATAAAAATGTGTGTCGTTGTAGTAAAGGGAAATGTGCAAAACTATTAAAGTAAAAGTGCAATTAAGTAAATCTAAATCTAATTCAAAGTAAATGGGTGCAAGTAATTAAAAGCGAGGCTAAAAATTAAAAGGCACTAAAAGTAAATAACGCAAACTTAAATCTAACTAAGGCAAACTTAAAATGCAACTAAAACTAAAGCTTAAACTAAGGCAAGGCTAAAATAATCTAAGACAGATAAACTTAAAGTGCGACTAGGTAAAAAGGCGGGAAAATTAAACTAGAAAATTAAAGACTGAAAATAAAGAAACTGAAAATAACTCCTATTCGGAATAAAACTCTATCCGGAATAACCACCCTATTCGGAATACTGTCACTATGCGGAATAGAAGCTTACTCGGAATAACAGTCCTACTCGGAATAATGGTTCTTATGCGGAATATAAGTCCATACGGAATAATGACTCCTATTCGGAATAAGGACCCTTATGCGGAATACTGAGTCTATCCGGAATATCTCCCTTACTCGGAATAATAGCCCTGTCCGGAACAAAGTGCCTACTCGGAATATTTGGCCTATTCTGAATACTGTCACCTATTCGGAATATCCTCCTATCCGGAATAAATTCCCTATCCAGAATAAAACTCCTATGCGAAATCTTCAGCTTACTCGGAATAAAACCACTATTCGGAATATTCAATATTCCGAATAGTCACCCAGTGAAATGCTCATACGGAATGTCTGGGAAAGCTCAAAACCTGGAAAGTTACAGTAACAAAACGCGATCAACAAGGAACACAAAATATAGCACGAATTTAATCAAACTAAAGCTAAATCAACCACAAGATTAAATCAAACTAATGAATAAATATCTATTAAGCATAAACAATCAATCCAAAACAATCAAAATCACAAAACTAATCAAAATAAACAAAACCACTTGATCAAAATAAGAAAAATAAGAACATGAACATGAACATAAACAATAAGAATCAAAGATTAAGAAAGGTAGAATGAGATTAACAAGATAAAGATAAAGATTAACAAGAATCAAAACAAAACCTTACTTGAAATTAAATGGTAATTAAGGTGCAAGACAAGAATTTAAATTTGACAAGTATTTAAATGACAAGGTAATTAAAAGTGGAAGAACTAATTGTCACTATTAGCCAACAAAGAAAAATAATTAACTAGACTAATCTATATATAGGGGAGGATTAGGAAGCTTCCTCCCCTCCTTCATTTTCTCTTAATTACAAGATTAAGTCCTTCCTTCTTTAATCTTCTTTTAATTGCACCATTAGTCCTTAAGCCTTTATTCTTCATTAATCTTGGACTTTAAATGGTTTTGTCTCGGGATTTCTTTGAACTCGTCTTTTAATTCTTCAATAAAGTAGACTTGAGTTCTTCGGCTTTAAGTAAACTTCCGTCTTTCGACTTTTTCTTCGATAAATCTTCAGAATTGGTCTTGGACTTCCGTTCTTTTTGCACTCTTAACTTCTCGACTTCATCTTTCATCTTTTTATTCAATAAAAACCCGTGAATGCCGTGTTTTCCCCACTTTTCACAATTTCGTCCTAAATCACAACAAAAACACAACCACGCATAATTCTGACATAAAAGACATAAAATACACGTTTTGGCTCGGTTATTATTGTAATTAAGTGGTAAAAAGGATGGGTCTTTACACACCTATCAGTGATCATAATATCTTGAAGGAGAAAGAGGATGAAGAGAATCAAAAGATAAGAAAATAAGAAATCTTTAAATAGACTGGTCAAAGAGAGAGAGAGAGAGAGAGAGAGAGAACAAAAACGAACAAAGGGACTCGGTTCGTTAAATAGGTCCACGGTTCATTATCAATAATGAGTCGCTGGTTCATTTAAGGAACCGTGGACAATGATCTTCTAAACACGATTTTAGACTAAAAAAAAATTCACCTGGTTAAACAATTTAACCTAAGTTGTTAAATGGCTGGAATGTCAAGTTTCGGATATGACTTTTAACAATTGCAATCACAAGTTAAAATTGCTTGAATATTTGAGATGAAATATTTAAGTTGGAAATATTGCTTAGAGATATATTAGATTATAATCTAACCTTCCTTGACAACCGAGTGAATAAAGAGACGTGTTGAAAATACGTTTTTGCGTATTTAGGAAGGATGGGTCACTCCAACAATATATACGTAGTATGGGCTCGTAGTAATGGTCTAACAATATAACCCACAAAGCCCACATGTAGGATGGGCTATATATACCCCCTCCTAACATGTTAGGAAGGGTTGGTTTTCACTTTTATATTATTCAATCTAATATTCTTCTTTTCTCTCCAACCTCTCTCTATTTTCTCTTTCTAGTTCTTCATCTCTCTTTCTCTATTTCTATATCATTCCATAGTTAAAATGCATCAACTACTACAAGTTAAGCTTAAAACATGTGAAATTCATATGTTTTTCAAGCTCGGTAAAGAATTAGGAAAGCTACCTCAAGATACTCACCATAACTTTCATTATTATGTTTCTAAGACATGTATCATTTTCATTGTAATGTTTGGATTATGTCTTTGTTAAGAATTGTAACACCCCGTTTTGATAAATGGAATGTCACAGGATAATTATGGCGTGTCATCAAAGCATGCAAGGTAAATGTTCAAAAACAGTAAATGACCATAAAGGAAATACCGGAATCAAACATCGGTAGTCCAACATAAGCTTACACACATGAATATAAGTGCTGAAATGGAAAAGGACTAAACAATGTCCAAAGAAATGAAGTAACGTACTGTATGGAAAAATGCGTAAAGTAATGAACGCTAGATAGCTTCCATCCATATGCACATACTCTCAAGTCCTAGTTTCGTCCCCGAGTACCTGCCGTTTGGGAACATGAAAGGAAAATGACTGAGCATAACGCCCACTGAACGGATATACAAGCATAGCATGAAATGACATAAGCATAATAATACTAATAACAGCAGAAACATATAAGTCTCAGATAACCTGGAACATGTTCATAAAACTGGTTTTATAGTTTGAAAAGACTTATGTTTTATATGAAAACCGTATTAATTAGCCAATAGCCCATATAGATCATGAGGTTCCATCGTGCATGAATACTTGGAGGGGAGACATCATCATGCAATTAGACGGTATTCCTCTAATTAATTAGTTTGTGTAAGAGGGATCAACTCCTTGTGAAGGATGCAAGGCACACACCACATTCACCATGAAAATCCTGTAAAAACATGTAACTAGGATGCACCCATACGCCCCACATGATAATATAAATATAAGGTCAAAACTATGAAGGGACGCCATGAGCAATCACTCCGTCGTGGGGAAGTCATAACACCGGTGCCTCTAGTGTTATGGTTATGGTAACTCCATAACTAGGTGACACGGTCATGCATGTATATGGCTTAGGCATTTAAAACTAACATAAGCAAATCAAAACATATAAAACAAATACTTGTGAAAACAATTGGCTGTAAATGGAGAATCCTAATAAGGAAAAGAATGTCCATCCTGAAGGATGGAATATCCGTACCTTATGTCCAGTGAACGAGGAAAGATGGAAGGATGAAAAGTCCTACTCCGACCTCACTAGTGCTACATAAATAAGGGACATGTATGAGTTGTCTGATTACTGAGTACGTTACTGGTTCTTGTATGTTCTTAGCTTGTTTTATATGTTCTTGTCTTATTTTACTGTTTTAAATGATATACTATTTTATTATTATACTTCTAGTGTAATAATAATTAACTTTCTAAAAATATCAGATTTCCAAAAATGGAAAGTTTCAAAAAAATAGAAAGTTTCCAAAAATAGATCAGTTTCTAAAAATAGAAAGTTTCTAAAAATAGTAAGTTTCCTGAAATAGAAAGTTTCCATAATTACAAATAAGCTGGATTAATAAGCTAATAATATAAGCTAGTGTTTACTGTTTAAAAGTCATAAGTCATGTAATTAATAGTATAGTTTATTAATTAAATACTATAGGTTATAACTGATTATTAATTAATAATAATAGTACATGTTTTATTAATTAATAACATATCATGGTTAATTAATAAACTATAGGTTATACAATTAATTAAGTCATGGCTTAATTAAATTAAGTCTAATAAAATACTTAGGTTAACATGTATTATTAATTTTAATTAATAATCCTAAGTCATGCATTATTAATTAATTATAAGTTCATGTATTAAATAATTAATTAATAAAACTATAGTCTAAAATTAAATGACAAAATACTTTGGTTTAAACATGTATTATTTATAAAAATAATATAACCTAAGTCCATGTTTTAATTAAACTAATTATTAAGGCATGTTAATTAATTTAATTAATCTTGTAAAAAAATAACTTGCAAACAATCCCGAGCCCGACTCCCGAGACAAAAACCAAAACCCGAACACCAACCACCACTCACAGCCGCGGATGTGGTGGCAGCTGGTGGCTGCGCAGCCAACGGCGGCAGCTACCACTACTGCTGCGCTATGGCTAGCCACTGCTAGAACAAGGTTCCCACCGGCATGAGCCGATGGTACCCCCTGCCCTTGTTGCATTCCCCCTGCTCACACAATCTAGCCACCGGCTTGAGCCGGTGGTTCCTGCTGCTCGACCGAGACACACACCGAGCCCCATGGGGGGTCTCGGTTGTGGCCAAACGAGGGACACCGAGAGCCTTTGGCTCTCGGTTGGCTGCCGAACCACACAACAAACCAAACGAACCCTTATACTTGTTTTAATAACTCCTATAACATGTGTATATTAGTTTTTATTAAGATCTAAACATGTGTTTAATAAAAGATTAAAATAAAGATGAAGGTTTGATTATTTTACCCCAATGCGTGATTGAAAAGAACACGAACACGAATACCAATAAACCAAAGATCAAAAATCAACACGATCTCTATTTTGTTGTGTGTCGCGGCCTATTGTCACCAAGGGGAGGCTAGGGTTTTAACTTTTTTGTTAAAACTTTGTAAATGGTTTTCCTGTGTTTTACTTTTCCCTTTAGTTAAAATTTAAAGTGGGCTTGGGCCCCCTTGTTCCCCTTGTCCGCGGCTAACACAAACCCACAAGGCAAACCTGTGCCTTTTTCAAGTTAAACTATTACTCGTGTATACTCGTGTTAATTATTCGTGTTAGTTCGTGTTACTTATACTTTGTATATATCATGTTCTAATACTCGTGTTATAATTATTATACGTAATAATTATCGTGTTTATAAATGTTATATGTAGTTAAATGATCGTGTTCTAATGTTCGTGATTATAATTATTATAAATAATAATTATCGTGTGTTTTAATATACGTAAATTAACGTAATAATTATTTGTGACACATGTACATAACATAACTGGAAAGTTTTAATTGGTTTGTAGGTTTACGTGATGTACTGTTCATGATATTTATATGTGGGTTTTACAAAAATGTTTTATGTTTACATTATGTCTTTGTTAAGAATGTTTTTACTTGGTTAAGGTTTTGTAAAACATTACAATGTTTGGTAATGCACAATATATTATAAGTCAGCTAGTATGTCAACACAATTGCTAAAACAAAAAGAGTAACCTTCCATTAATTTAATAACCTTAGAAAATTTTGTTGATCCTTACATTTTAACATCTGATCGACTACATTATGTAGGGATCCTCTCAAAAGACAACCATTACAATATCAAGTGTAAAACAGGACAACAAAGAGTAACCAACTATATAACAACTAAATCTTAAGCCGTCGATTAGCACTGGCCATTTAGTCTAATGATGCTTGAAGATTGTTTCTTGACCTTAACAACCCTGATATAATGGTCCTTACATGAGCATACATAGGAGGATCAAACCATAAGAAAAATCGACATCCATTAACCTATAACCAAGAATGGGTAATGTAATAAGAAATTAATGTAATGAAAAAACAAAAACAAAACAAATTATAGAAACGGTGGAGGGGGTAAATACGTTTCTTAATAAGATTTAAGAACCTTTTCTTATAATCCACTGGCCACGGTTCAATAAACATACCACGGTTCTTTATCAATAAAGAACCGCGGGTTTAATTAATGAACTGCCACCAGTGGACGAAAAACATTATTACCTTTTACACCTTAATAGTCTTTTGTATCAAATTACCGATTAAGCTTGACTTAATATGAGATGTGTTTGTTGGAGATAAAGACTATAAATAACAAATAATGAAACACATAAACACATCAAAATAATAGTACATCGAGCAATAGTCTAAACACTAAGCACATACGTACTAAGCCTTAGCTTTTTCGCAACTAAGATGTTTAGACTATGGGATGCACACTTGATCACAATCTAAACACGAAGCACACACGTACAAATCCTTAAATTTTCCGCAACTTAGATGTTCAGATTATGAGATGCACACAACAACAAAAAATATATTATGCAACTAAAAATGTAAAGACATAAATGTAAAGTGCATAACGTAAAACGGAATACCGACACGATGAGTTATAGTTTTTTTGGTAAATGGGAAATTGTCCCCGGTAAAATATATTAATTACCCAAACCGTTAAGTATAATGGAATACGGATGAAGTACCGTATAGATTGTACGATGATTTATAGTTGTTCGGTCACAAAGCTCCTCTTCGCCATACTCCACTCCTCGAGTACCCAACTCAAGAGTTACTCCACTAGTCAACAATATCCTTTCAAGGTGGAGAGAACCATACATGTTGCTTACACCATTTTCCGACACTAAGCTAAATGTCGAGTCCTAATCTTAAGTAGGATAAATCTACATACGTAGCCTATTTCCATTTACCGACACAAGGCTAGATGTCGAGTTCTAATCTAAGGTAGAACCAATATACACCTATCAGACCACTAGTTATGTTTTATGGACCAACATAACAAATCTTGTGTTCTATATCCTAAACACATAAACCGTCTAATCTATAACCAAGTATACACATCACTTGGATTTACACAAGATACAAAGAAGAATTGAAATAAACCCTATGGCATGCAAGTGATCAAATGCATTCACTTCCATGTAACCCAGTCTACTACATGATCTACAAGTAATCAAGGATGATCATCGGGGTCGTCCTGTAAGATTTAGAGGCCTTGTGCCATTATTGTAAATAGGCCTTCTGAAAGATGAAGTGTTCCCATACACAATAACTATTAACTCCATAATGCATTGCTTTTGTTATTTATTAAACATATTTCTAACCATATTCTTATGTAAATACCTATTTTTTAGGCACAACCATCGAGTATACTAAACATTTTACAACGAACTTTAAAGCATTACATCTAAGATGTATTAAAATGAATCAAAGCGCAAAGACATATTTTTAGGAGCTGTTTCAAGGCTAAGAAATGGTTTTGTTGGGGAACTTGAATTTAGTTTTAAAAAACATCATGCAACATAGGTAAAGAAGTTGAAATAAACAAATTATGAACACAAAGAGGGTTGAAGTTATAAACTTAGGAAAGTAACAGCTAAAAGACAAACAAAAACTAAGGCCCACTTAAAAACATTGTATCTTCCTCACTAAAATTCTAAAACTTGTGTTTTGATTTCCACCATTAAACTCAGTAACAAGCTTCTTTTTTCTCTCTGTTATATAGATATTATTATCTTATATCCTAAATCATCTTGAAACAAAACTAAATCCGCCAAAATGATTATATAGTAAAACTGAAGTTTGAACATCGAAGGCCCCTAAAAATTGGAGGCCCTGTGTTGTCGCCCATGTCTCACATGCTTAAATTCGGCCCTGATGATCAATTACATGTATTGATAACCTATACCTCACTACATACCCCTTGGTACTAGTGGAACAAACATAAAATGTAACCTTGATCCAAGCCTTATGCTAGAATCATGATTAAGGAGGGAGAAATAAATTATATGTGTTTGTGTTGGAATTTCGTAGGTTATGTGAAAGTCCCAAAATACGCCTGTTGGTAATACTATAACTCGAATACAAAGATAACACTTAGTGATTTTACTTTTCAAACGCGCAATGCTTTATTAACTATAAACAAAGTGTTACAAAGTGTTATGGATACACCCGTTGAATGACAATAAAGAAAGAACCCTTTGAACAAGTAAACTTGATTCGAGACTCAAGTTTACAAGTGAACCTAAGAGTCGTTGGTTAACAGTTGAGGGACTCTAGAGTTTCAATGGGAGAAAAGCAAAGATAATAATACTAAGCATAAGTGTTGTTTTTCTCTACATTCTTAAATCAAATTTATAGTGGTACGAGGTTGCTTCTTTAGTGGGAGTAGTTGGCACGTGTCTGCTTCTGAGTAGAAGCAGTACACTTCATTAACTGTATGTTTATATTTAGACATGCCTTTATCCAACTTTCTGTGAACAGGTCTAACAACTGTTCACTTTATCCCACTAGGTCGTACTAGGCTCTTTATCTTGAATCTCCACTTTGTCCCGCTCAAAGTACTTTAGAGATTCTCCTACCTAAACTATAAAGGATGAGGCAAGTCTCTGCTTGCTTATTATTTATAGGGTTGTAAGTAACCTTTGAGTATTGTCATCTCAGAGGTCCTTGAACATCATCAGATTCCTTCTACATACCAACTCTATCCATAACAGCTGGTGAGTATGACTTCAGATAATCTTCGACTTCTCTGACGTTGTCTTTGATTTGAATGTTTCTTATGTGCCATCTGAGGCTTTGCCTTCAGCTAGTCTAGTATCTGTCGTTGGTCTTCAACAGCGACTCATAACACTTAGTCTAATTAAAAACAAATCTAGATTAGGCCATAGTTATAACTTTCATTGGCCCAACATTATGGCTTAGAGAGGAGGGGGTATATCTTGGTTTTTCTTTAAGTCTTGGTGGAAGAAATTTACCTTCATTATATAGCTAACTCTTGCCTTGGAGAGCTCCTTTTTACCCAATGGATAAAAGAGTGCATTTGATAATAAAATGCATCTTCATTCCCCGTAGAGGTTTCTTTGATCCAATGGATAATAGGGTGAACTAACCATTGGGTAATAGGAAGCACCTTATCGTCTTGGAGCCCAAATTCAAAATTTGTATTTTGAATTTATTATTTTCCTTCCATATTTTAGAAGCCTTTAGAAGTCTTTATTAAGCCTTAACGGATATATTTGGCCATGGCTCATTAATTGTTCCCACGACCTAATATATATAATGATCTACAGGTGCCTATAAAGAACCCTGGGTTCTAGGCTCCGCTCCTTTTTGTTCTTAAGTGATTCACGACGAATGCGAGCTTGGAGGTGTCAAGAGAAATATAAGTGGGTATTAGATAGAAGAGAGAACTCAACTTATTTTTGGTGACACCAAAAAATATAAAATGGACCAAGAAAGAAAAGAGAAGTCCAAATTTTTTTTTAAAAATATCAAGTTAACACTCTACTTTAATATCTTGGCAAGAAATACCAAAATAAAAGAAGTATGACAATGACAAAAAGATGATTCCATATAGTCGAAAAGAAAGGAAGAATGAATGTGAAAGAAAAGAAAACAAGGAAGATTAACAAGTCGCTTTCACAAACAATGACAAGCATTGTGAAGGAAGAGGTGTGCACGCGTTTTTAACGATCCAAAGATTAAAGAAAGAAGATTCAAAGGATAAGGATACCAAAATTGTGTGTGTCAAAAGAAATAAAAGAAGATGATACAACAATTTGGTGACTCGATAACACTCAAAGCGGGAAAAAACATCTTCATGTTCTTAACTTTCAAAAAAGTGGAAACAAAATAAAAAGAATGACAATTGCATAACGCAAATTACTTAAATATTTCGAATGAAACAGTTAAGTTGTCAAGAAAAAGACGAGGTGAACTAATACTCACAAAACTATTAGAAGAAAGAAGAAGCCCTAAGGCAAAGAGATGTTAAATATGATAAGACTCATATTTAACGAGAGAAGGAAAAAAAATATATAGTATATTACGAAAATAACACCCACGGTTCGCTAAATATAATGAACCGTGAGGCGGAACCATGGAGATACGGAACCACATACAAATGGAAGTTTTTTGTCAAGAAGAAGGACGAAAGATTTCAAATCAAGGATATTTTTCACCTTAAAATAATTCCTTTAGAAAGATCCATAAGCTTTAAATCGGGAATCATGGTACAAAAATATAAGAAAGCCAAAAACGAGGATAAATCGACGCTTTAGAAATACTAGAGGGGTAAGACTCTAGAAGAAAAGAAGAAGCGCATTTCATTTAAAAATTCACTAGATAACTGACATTATAGGAAAGGATGCTTATGAATGTCGACACAAGATAATGACTCCTTGATTTACAGAAAGAAATCAAAGAAGCCATTAGGTCAAGACGAGAAACAACAAATTCATTAGAATGAATTTTTTGTGAGATGGAAGAGTGACATTTTATATTGTAAAGAGAAATCTAAAATAGCTTCAAATACTTTAGAAAAAGTATCTAAATATTTATGACACGCGGAATTGAGATTCGAGGAATAATTGAGACTTAGAAAATAAGAAGAGTGATTTCACAGGATATGTTCCATCGTTCCAAGACCAAGAGAGAAAGAAAGAAAGAGGATAAGGGATACGAAGACCAAGATGGAAGGTGGTAAGCATATGATAAACTACATGCCTAAACTTTCGTAGCGCTTCTCAATCATTGTAAATGTTCAAAGAACAATTACATGACGAGGCAAGGGTGAGGCTCGACTCGTCTTAGATAGAAAGGATAGAAGAGAGAAAAGAGATGGAGACTCGACTTAGAAAGGCGTGATTGAAAAAGAGCGAAGAAACAAGAAAGAGACTCAACTTAGAAGTTAAGAATAACTTCACAAGATTATTCAAAATTAATACACACCGGTAGGTGATCGTAATATCTTGAAGGAGAAAGAGGATGAAGAGAATCAAAAGATAAGAAAATAAGAAATCTTTAAAAAGACTGGTCAAAGAGAGAGAGATAGAACAAAAATGAACAAAGGGACTCGGTTCGTTAAATAGGTCCACGGTTTATTATCAATAATGAGTCGCTGGTTCATTTAAGGAACCGTGGACAATGATCTTCTAAACCCGATTTTAGACTTAAAAGAAAATCACCTGGTTAAACAATTTAACATAAGTTGTTAAATGGCTTGAATGTCAAGTTTCGGATATGACTTTTAACAATTGCAATCGCAAGTTAAAATTGCTTGAATATTTCAGATGAAATATTTAAGTTGGAAATCTTACTTAGAGATAGATTAGATTATAATCTAACCTTTCTTGACAACCGAGTGAATAAAGAGACGTGTTAGAAATACGTTTTTACGTATTTAGGAAGGATCGGTCACCCAACAATATATATGTAGTATGGGCTCGTAGTAATGGTCTAACAATATAACCCACAAAGCCCACATGTAGGGTGGCTATATATACCCCCTCCTAACATGTTAGGAGGGGTTGGTTTTCACTTTTTTATTATTCAATCTGATATTCTTCTTTTACTCCAACCTCTCTCTATTTTCTCTTTCTAGTTCTTCATCTCTCTCTCTCTATTTCTATATCATTCCATAGTTAGAAGATCTAAGGATTACGTAGACCCTACATTTGGTATCAAAAGCCATGGGATGATTGTTTTGTTTTTGTGTTTGTTCTTGTTGATTCGTGATTTTTTATCTATAAAACCCCACGTCTAATTTTTTTATATTTTTTGTTTTTATGGTTTAAATCTTATTACAAATCCTCTAATACCTTTTATTAGTGATTTGGATTTTTTATTTTGGCTAATAACACATAAAAAATTGGCGTTTGGATTGTTTTTGGTGAAGATATTTCATAAAAAATACAAATCTTGATTTCAAATTTTTCTTCATAAATTTGAAAAAAAATTGTATTTTTCTAGTCCCTGTGATGCTATAAACCTTGAAAGTACAAGTCATTTCGCCGGAAACCCTTGAAAAAGTTGCCTTTTTTAGATTGCTCACTTGTGCCTTATTTTCGGAAAAGATGAAATATTCAGAGATCGTAAACCCTATTTATTCCAAAATCGTGATTTATTCCAAAATCGTGATTTATTCTGAAATCGTGATTTATTCCGAAATCGTGAATTATTCCAAAATCGTGATTTATTCTGAAATCGTGATTTATTACGAAATCGTGATTTATTCCGAAATCGTGATTTATTCTGAAATCGTGAATTATTCTGAAATCGTGATTTATTCCGAAATCGTGAATTATTCCGAAATCGTGATTTATTCCGAAATCGTGATTTATTCCGAAATCGTGATTTATTCCGAGATAGTGAATTATTCCGAAATCGTTATTTGTATTATTCTGAGATCGTGATTTTACAACATTCCGAGATAGTGTTTGGTCAATATTCCGAGATAGTTCACTAGGGCATATATTCCAAAATAAGTGACTGTGAGAAATTTGCTCAATTCGTTTCGGTTATTCTTTAAGGCAATTTTAGGAGATTTTAGTCATCAAATTTTAATCACTAATCAAGGACTCAAGATTTTTACGGTTTATTCGGTGGTTTGTAAAATCCCGCGAATTTATATTTAGGTCTCTCCACCAATTGTAAAATCCCGTATTGTTCTTTCACTTACAAGCACAGCTACTTACTTTCATTGATCGATCGATAAGTAATCCTAACCTTCATTTTTCACATCGAACTTCAATAGAACCGTTGAATTCGAAGTCTCGAGAGAGATAATTGCATAGAATGCAAGAGAAAGCAAGTAAAAGCTGCAAGGTCTTATTTGGAGAAATTTAATGTCATCTCTTCGATCTTCCAAAGCTCAAAGCCGGACCAACCTTTGTGGCACTCTTTGGTCAAGATTCTCATATATTCATCCATTTATTGATGACAAACTTGGATATACTAGAAAAGAAACTTGACGAAGAGGACTTTAATCATTATGCATACGCATATGCACTTCAAGTTCTAGTGACACAGTTTACGCATTTTTTCAAATTTGATCTAGCTAAGGTTGAAAACTCAGTGATATGTCAGTCATTCCTTGAAGACACACATACCGAGATTCAAAAATTCCATGGTAAATTGTTCAAATACGTGGAATTTCTTGCAAATTTGATTTACGAAAGATCACGAATTCAACTATCGGATGATTGACGGGTGCAAGAAACTCATATGCAGATTGTTAGCCTCAAAATATTGAGTCAAACAAGAATGTCCGGTCATAGGTTTATATTGTAACATTTATTAGAACGTTGTAATAGGTAATATAATAGTCGTAACATTACGGGCTTGATGGCTAGCTTAAAAGGCCTCTTTCAAGGTACTAAGCACTTATTCAAGCCCGACCCAATCAAACATATAGCCCATTATGCCACCTGTAGGCAAGGCTATAAATACCCTTCCTAGCATGTTAGGAAGGGTGTTGGTTGTTCATTTTTCTTAATCTAACATTCCTAAAGTTTCACACACTTCTCTCTCTTTTCTCTCTCTACTTTCTCTCTCTAGAATTCATCTATCTTTTATCTACCTTTCTTCTTTAATTCGTGTAGAATCATCACATAATCCATGGGACAACAATTGGTATCAATCGCCATGGGACCTAAAGAATACCATTCATTTAGGACTTTGGTATCCGAGGGAAACCGGTTTCTTTCTAACGGCCTATTTAGATTCTGATCATGCAGGGTGTCTTGATACACGTAAAAGTACTTCTGGTGGTGCACAATTTCTAGGTCAAGATAAGCTTGTGGGATGGTCTTCCAAGAAGCAGGATTGCACATCATTGTCATCAGCCGAAGCGGAGTATGTGTCTTTATCTGCGTGTTGTGCTCAAGTTCTTTGGATGAGAACACAACTCACGGATTATGGCTTCCACTTTGATAAAGTACCTATGTACTGTGACCCAAAGTCCGCCATATACATCTCCTACAATCTGTACAGCATTCCCGCACGAAGCACATTGATGTCAGATATCACTTCATTAAGGAACAAGTTGAAAGGGGTATTGTTGAACTGCACTTTGTTGGAACTGATTACCAATTAGCTGACTTGTTTACAAAAGCTCTTTCGAAAGAGAGGTTTGCGAACCTAGTTAGGCAAATTGGTATGAGATGTTTGACTCCAGCAGAACTGGAGATTCTGGCAAAGAATCCTGCTTGATTCATCTATCAAACATCTACATGTAAATATTAATGAAAAAGCAAAATACAAAATTAAAAAATCTTTGATAATCCAAAAATATTCTTCTCGACATGTCTTTCAGTATCGATAATATGGACGTGCCTAGAAATGTCGCCCAATAACGACACGGGTGTGTACATAAAGCTCGAATGAAAGTTGTAAATATTTTTCAAACATGTCATTTCTACTTTTAATAAAGGAAAATGTCTATTTTGGACAATTTTTCCTACAACGGGTAGATCAATCTATCTTAGGTTGAGCTTGTCACAAAACATTCAACGTTTTGAGCTCAACACAATGGCTTGTAATCACTTTCAGATTGCAACCCGGATTGATATTCACGGGGGAGTGTATGATTTAGTGCGCTTACCCTCAGCAAAAGAAGTTAAATCTTCTTACACTTGAGTGGATTTGTTACGACATTCAAAGTCTATGAACTCAAGTTTATGCTTTAGAAAAACCTCTTCGCCAAAAAGAAATAGAGTTTTTCGAAAAGCGTTGAACATAATTTTTTCTAGAGTTTTTCAATGATTATTCAAAATCTTTCAAAAATTGTGTGTTCAAAAACTCCCATCCTCAAAAAGCGAAATGTGGATCATATCCTCACAATGACTATTCAATTGGATCAAATTTTGAGGGGGAGCATTCCAAATTCATGCTAAGTTTGACACATTTTTCTCCTGAAAGTTTTCAAGACTATTTTTCAAAATATATTTTAATCAAATTTGGTATCTCTAATATCGAACGATTTTATATTAGATATAGGGGAGAAAATGTGATTAAAATGTGTAGACTCAAGCACTTATGGTTACGATCAAATACCCACAACATCTTTCATTCACGACGTTATTGGTGTCAAAAGGGTGGTTAGGTTTAAGTCCTAGGATCCAACCAGAACCAGAGGGATCTTCCCAGGGACAATCCAATAGATTATTAGAAGTCCTTAGGAAAGATGGAATAGAATGTAAACGAAGCTGAATGCCGACTAAGTAGTGATGCTAGCATTGGAACAATCACAACAAGGTGCTAGTAATGATGTCTTGGTAAGCATTAAAGGGGTTGAAGAATGAATAAGAAATCTAAGGATAAAGGGTGTAAAGAAATTATCCCTTCATACAACTTAGGCAGAAACCAGGTCAACACATCATGAAGACACCGCATCATGGACCCAGTGATGTAATGCACAACCCCTCCCCAGTTGACTCAGGCTTCTCTCAAAAGAAGTTTGTTTTATTGTCATGGAGATCAACACGACTTTTATTGACCTTCTCATTCCGAGATTGTTGATATTGAATAGGTGGCATCTGCTCCAGCCTCCGATCACTAAAAGTGCACAATCGAGTCTAGAGCCAAGAGATAAATCAAATCTCGTTAGGACACACAGACGAAGATCAAGAGAGTCCTACGCTATATCCTTGTGATATTGCTAGAACACTCAGAGTGATACTACCTAGTATTCACAATGATGAGTGGAAATCCTTCTAGTGTTAACATCAAACAGCAGTGCGATAGGGCATGTGTAAGATTCTTTATGAATTAAACATATGTAAAACTGAAAAGCAACAGTGGTTTGTTTCTTTATCGATTCAAACTCGTTTCATGTTTCTACGCAATATCTTTATGGTCTCGCCAGAACATTCAGAGTGATATTCATTAATATTCACAATGACGAATGGAAATCCTTCTAGCGTCAACATCAAACAGCGCTACGGTAGGTAACTTGAGAGATTCTTTATGAATCAAGCTTGTGTCAACTGGAAAGCAACAATGGTAAGATTCTTTAAGAATCAAACTTGTTCCAGGAATTTGAATTGACGACTTTAATCAAGCGGATATTTATCCAATTGATTCACTCTTTATGTTCGCAGTCTTGCTTTGAGACGGTCGAGTAAAGAGAACGGCTAGTACAGCCGCGAAATCTTGTCAAGGAGATTCTTAATTGAATCTACCTAATCACAGGTACGATATTTAATATCGTGTAACGGTCTTCACCGACCGAAGGTAAAACGCTACCGATTTAGGACGAATGTCAAAGCCATTCAGTCCGTGTCTATGTTTTGTCTCAAGAAGGTGGCGTTACGGTGTACTCAGCAAAGTTAAAGATTCAAAACCACATACTCGTGCCCAAAGACATTTAACAATTAAGAAAGCTAAAGACTTCCGCAACTCTGATGATCAAAATCTTCCTTATCAATTAATGTAGAGGAATCACCTCTCTTCAAAGGAGATTGTTAGAAAGATTTCAAGATTGTGCAATGTATGAGCATGTGGTTAAAGACACAAGATCGTAAGATGGAAAAGACGAGTCAAGAATGATTTGAAGATCTCAAGTTTAAAGAAAAAGTCGAAAGACAACGACAAAGGCTCAAAGATCATAGCATGAAGGAACAAGACTACTATTACACGTTCAAAACTCATTTATGACGAGATTCGTAATCTCCATGGAATTCCAAATATCAAAAAGGAATGACCTCACATTGGGGGAAATTGTTAGCCTCAAAATATTGAGTCAAACAAGAATGCTCGGTCATAGTTTATTATTGTAACATTTATTAGAACGTTGTAATAGGTAGTATAATAGTCGTAATATTACGGGCTTGATGGCTAGCTTAAAAGGCCTCTTTCAAGGTACTAAGCACTTATTCAAGCCCGGCCCAATCAAACATATAGCCCATTATGCCACATGTAGGCAAGGCTATAATACCCTTCCTAGCATGTTAGGAAGGGTGTCGGTTGTTCATTTTTCTTAATCTAACATTCCTAAAGTTTCACACACTTCTCTATCTTTTCTCTCTCTAATTTCTCTCTCTAAATTTCATCTATCTTTTATCTACCTTTCTTCTTTAATTCGTGTAGAATCATCACATAATCCATGGGACAACACAGATGCACAAGGAAAATGGTCATACGAATGACTCAAAGGAGACCGCTTTGGTTAATGATGATAACAGTAGCATCGAATCACAACAGCATGACTCAACCAACGACCGGGGTACAATTAAATAATGTAATTGATGTATGTACCAATGATCTACAACATGTTGAGTGTTCCGAACCTACCTATGCCGAACATGGGATGGAAACGGGTGATAGAAATACCACTTCTTATTCATCCGATGTGAGTCATAATGGGGGAAAGAGCGATCAAAATGCTAAAAATCATGATAAATGCTTTATGACTCCTTCATTAACAAATTATGATTCTAAGATTGAAGAGCTCGAAACGATCATAGCTGAACAATCAAAAGATCTTGAGGATGACAAACTAGAAATTTCTAAGAGAACCGACAAGTTTGAAACATATTTTCAAAAACTTGAATATGCAAACTTTGTTCTTGACCGAAAATTGGATCACAAAATTCAAGATTCTAAAGCCAAAAAAGATAATTCTGTGAAACGAATTACTTTGCTAGAATCTAAGTTGGCATCCCAAGATCAATTACAAAAGGAAAACGAGACCTTAAAACAACATTATCATGAGTTAAATAATTCTACCGTAGAGACGAGGTCCAAAACTCTAGAGTTGACGACCTTGTTAACTACCGAAACTGCTGATTTAAAGGCTCAAGTTTAGGAAAAGTGTACACTAAGCTTGAAAAACATCAATCTTGCGGAAACCACCTTAAAAATCAGTCCGTTAGACAACCGACTGCATTTAGATCCGAGCGACAAAAATCCTCGAGACTGTGGTTTACCTCATAAGTTGATATGGTTCATCTTTCTAAAGAGGTACCTCTAGAAACTAGGCCCAATGTGATTAAATCAGCCTTTGCTAAACCTCAAAACCGTTGGGTCAAAATTATGAGTTGATGCGTCAAAAACAACAAAATAAGAAGATAAGGGCTAAAGTGTACAAGTTACAAAAGATCAAGCCGGTGGAGTCTTTTTATTACTTTAGCTTTCTTTGTAAGCTATGTTTTCTAGTATATAAAGAAAACATAGACCATAGGTTTTACATATTATTCATTCACAATGTAACCTACAATAAGCTTTGATCTCTAGGCATGGGATTCAATGTATACATGCCTAGAGTTGTTTGTATTAATCTTTAATACAAGCACTTTGGGAGAAATTCATCTTTGTTCTTATAACATCTTGTTACTAATCAATGTTCTATTCCGCTATGATTAACATCATATGAATGTTGATTATCCTAGATATAATGGTTTTTGCCATTGAGTCTAAACGATCCATTGGACTCCACAATTGGTATCAGAGCCTCGTGGCTCGTGATGCTAGGACCAACAAGGTGTTCGTGTATGGTAAAAAGAAGAAAAATCCGTCTAGGGTTTTTCTGGATGTTTTTGTGTGCGCAGCAGTATTCAGAAGGTCATAACTTTTGATTAAACCGTTGGATCATCACGAAATTTTTTATGTGTGATCTTCATACATATATCTAAACATCCACCGGAGGGATTGTCCAGATTAGCCCTCAATCAAAAGTTATTAAGCGTCGAAGTTGTCTGCAGAGGTGATTTTCAGATTTTCAGATTTGCATAAAATCATGATTTAGGGTTTCTCCAAACCCTAGATCATTCTTCTACAGAAAAGGAAGATATGTTGCTGTTCTTAGGGACGACTTGTGCTAGCCTTGGTGAGTGATTTCTTGGAATCATGATGAACCCTAGTACAAGGATCATTGTTCGTGGTTGCTGTGACTTGACAAAAAGAATTTAGGGTTTGTCTTAAAACCCTAGAAACAAGAAAAGATAGCAGCAACTGGTCATAACCTGTTCTTAAATACACTATGACTGATCTTCATATTAGGGTTTTTCACAAAACCCTAGAGTCATTATTCTAGTTGGCAGATTGGTACATGATGATTTATTGGCAGCATGTTAAGACAGCAGGCATGGTTAATATATTCGTTCAAATGGACCAGAAAGAACAAGCTACAGCATACGTAGACAATTGAGCCAAGAGATCACATGATCGTAACTTGCAAGGATGACATGTGATATAACGTGATATCCAATTTACACAATTGTGTTCACACGAGGCAGCCAATCAAACAGTTGGTGGAAAGTTTGTGTGTTCACACGAATGATATCTCTTGTGTTCACACAATCAAGAAAGGCAATCTGCGTTCACACGATCAAAGAGTAAAAGCAAGTGACGTAGAGATTAAAATTTTGTTCTATTTTGAACAAAGATTTGGCGTTTTGTTCACGTGAATCAGAGATATGGGATTGATTCTCACGTGGACTTTGATGATGTATCTTTGTATGGCCCATTCCAAAAGTAAACGTGATTGGATGAAAATGTGTGATGTTATTTACAAATCACATCACGTGAAGAATATAACGTAAAGTAAATTGCTGTGAAAAAGGAAGAGTTGCAAGAAGTGGGCCATTGAAAACAACATGTGATTAAGGCATCATCAGGAGGACCAAAACGAAAAGTATTATTATATACGTGTGGGTATATAGCAGTTGTGGTCCAAAACGAAAAACGCTGACATAAAGAGAAGTAGACGCTGACAGGAAATATTTTGACGCTGACAAAATAAGTCAAACGCTGACAGCGTTGACAGTGTTGTCCGAGATATGGTTTTTCAAACGCTGTTAGGTGTTGTCCGATATGTGACAATACACATTCCAGATTTACTGGATAAAGGAGGATCTCGGATAATACAAGGATTGCTGCTGTTTGAGAAAATTAGTACGTTTTGAGCACACAAAAAGGAGGAATTTACACACGAAGTTACATGGAATCTCCGTTTTAATTTAGAATATCATGTTGATATTTATGGCTCGGATATTTTTAAACGGAATTAATGATTTTAAAGTGAGTTAGCAACAATTCGTGAGGTAATGAGAGTCTTCATGAAGAGGTGTTAGCTTAAGGGGAAAAATTATTATGGTAAGTTTGATGATTGAAGAAGATTTTTGCGAATATATGTTCTATCATATCTTAAAATCATGCACTTCCAGCCACTGACTTTAAAGATAACTTGTTTGTGCTTACATGGTTACTGATGAAGTGATACAAGATCTAGGAATATGTGATTTTTCTTATGGTTCTCTATACACATATTTTCTATCACTTGAAGGAGTTACATTATCGTGCTTAGTGTCTCACAAAGGATGAGGATTTTTGTATCAGCCACACACTTCATCACATTATACAAGATATGGAACATAGGTTTGGGTTATTCTACTTCTACATCAAGAATATTATAGTTATTTTTCTTCAAGATCATTACTTAGAGCTACATTTGGAGAATCTTCAACATTGCATACATTGTTTACTTCCCTATTGATGTGACAAAAAGGGGAAGACATACATGCTACGCTTGAGGGGAAGCAATTTGAAGATCATGTACAACTTACAAGAGATACACATAGAGTTTTGCCAACATCAACTAGGGGAATATTGTTGGGTCAAAAAGTTGATGTGGCAGAAACTCAAAAACGAAGAAAACATGAAGATATTGTCTAAGCGTTGTCAAGAGCAATTCAAGCATTGACAAATGCAAACTAAGCGTTGTTGGCTCAAGAGTTGTCGTGTGCAATCCAAGCATTGTCACATGCAATTTAAGAGTTGATAGAAACGTAGACAAGAAGCTTATGGAAGCTTCTATTTAGATAAACATGCAAGATATATTCTGCATAAGTTTATTTAAATAGAAGATTTACTTGTTTATTTGATTTTATCTCTTGTAAAACCCTAATCCTTACACTATAAAAGGAACCAAGGGTTATTAGGTTTTTCATAAGTTCATTCACAATGTAAACCTAAAGCGTGTGTCGACTAGACGTGGGATTCAATGTATACACGTCTAGTGATTGTTTGTTATTAATATAATGAACAATCCAATTGTGTTTTAATTCATGTTATTGTGCCCTAAACACCTTGTTAATGTGTCATGTTCTAATTCCGCTTTGATTGTATAATCATATGAACATGGTGCATTCCTAGTTGCTTCAAAGATCTGGAAACCAAGGTTTCCACAAAAACATGACTGCTACTAGTGACTCTAGGTATAGTTTTAATAACATGCCACAACATACGTCGAACAACATGCCTAATAATCACTATGTAGAGGAACCTAAGAAAAGGAAACAAGCAAGAACTAGGATTTCTATATCACATTCGGACCTCAAACACGATGTTTGTTCCGTATACGTGAAAAGTGTCTTCACGACAAATCATGCGGCTTGTGTCACTGAAGTATTGAAGGAGTTAAACTCCCGTGCTAAAAGATGAATTCCTAAAGGAAATAGGTTTTCTATCGCAAGTCTTCCGTTGTGCATAAGAAAACCATGTCGCCTAGATCCAATCTTAGGTGGCAACCCACGGGCAGGATTATCACTTAGGTTAATCTTCAATGGGTTCCTACAGGAAGGGTGTTTCCCTCTAGCACTACCAAAGTTTGTTGTGAACCCCCACTTTGTTCTAACATAGATATCGCTAACCCATATAAAAGCATACAAACTCCTAATGAGAATGCAAGTACCAAAGTCAACGTTCAACAGGAACACAACGGTCCAATTGTTATATACCGTTCAACTAAAGAAATATCAGGGTTTGGTTGCTGAAAAAGCAGATATCTAAGGAACAAGTGTCTCAGGGGATTTGCGGTTAAGCTTACCATATTGGTGTATAATCATCTCACAGATTATGCCTCGGACTTCAAAGAAAGGAAAGTTTATCGCCGATGATAACTTATCCTCACAACGAGAAATTAAATTTTCTCGGGCATGGGCTTATATTAAAAAAATTCAAAGTTTTTAAGCTCATGCACAATGGCTCACAGTCATATTACACATTGTAACACAGACTTCAAATAAAGGGAAGTTTATCTATTCAACGATAACTGACCCTTATAACGAGAAATTAAATTTTCTTGGGTATGAGCTTGTATTAAAACATTTCAAGTTTTAAGCTCGGGAAGGAAAGTGTATCTTTTAAATAAGATAACTCTTCCTCATAACGAGAAATTCGCTTTTCTCGGTCATGAGCTTTTCGTTAAAACATTCAAAAGTTTTCAAGCTTATGAAAATGACTTCTAAGTAAATGTCAGCTTAGAACTCGTTCTTCATTTAAAAAGAAAGTGTATCTTTAATGATAAACTTCTCCTCACAATGAGAAATTAATTTTTCTCGCATATGAGCTAATACTAAAAACATTAGGAGTTTTTAATCTCATACACTATGGCTTACAATCGGTTCACAAATTGTAACCCGCGCATTAACTTAAGGAAAGTGTATATTTAAGTGCATTTATCCTAACAACAGGAATCTTACAACTTCTCGGACTTGAGCCGATTTAGTAAGACATTCAAAATCTTAAGCTCAAGTAATTGGTTTTCAAAACGTTGAACACACTTTTATCAAGAATTTATCAAAATTATTTTGTCTAAATCTTTCTAAATTGTGTGTTCAACACTCCTCGTCTCAATAAACTGAGGGGGAGTATTTTAAACGAATGTTTTGACAAAAGAACATGTCTTGTGAAATAGATAATATTTACGATCCTAGAAATGTCGTTTAATAATGACACGGGTTTGTAAATAAAGTTCGAGGAGAAGTTTAAATGTTTTAAAACATGCTCAATATGGCTTGCTATTATTTTAGATAGTAACCCACTTTTCATATTCAAGTCAAGTATTTCTTATGAAAGCTTTAGTTCAACAACTGGAATTAATTTACTCGGGCATGGTTTACTTTATAACCATGTAAGGGATCATGTCCATACTTTCATTTGGTATCATGATTTAACACTAATATATGTACGCTTCAGTGCATTTATTTGTCAAAACGAGAGAAATCTTGTTTTTACGAAGTTATCATCTCTACGAATCGAAGTTCATTACAAATTGGTATCAACATACTCGACGATGCGACTACTCAAATGACGACTACAACTCTTTAGATAGAACATGGGTCAACAATTAAGAGGGATCAATTGTCTAGCATTAGATTCTTCGATGTCGATTCTTTGTGATTGTCGGTGTTTACTATTGGAGCCAAGACGAAGTATTCATATTTCGATTAGTGACAAGACGTTATCACCAAGTTCACAATTGATAATCATGACAAAAATACAAATCGTACATGTGGTCTCATGAAATATTACCGCTTTTCAAAAAGGAGGAGATCACTTCAGACGTTACGGGGAGACCAACATTCGCCAACAAGAACCACGTGATTCTATCATATGATGTTCTCATCATTCAGGTTCAACCTCGTAAATTATTAATCTTGTGAATACATTATTATATATGATCTTTGCTCATGAACATTTTTTATTTGCGTATCAAGTACACCCTCATTAATTTGAGGGGGAGCTTGTGAAAATCATGGAGATAAATAGATTTGCATTTTTCTTCCCAAATTCTCTTCAAATTTCATTAAATCAATTGATATTAAAAACATCGATTGGGTTAATATTTTTAATATGTGGGAGAAAATCTGATTTAATATGAGATCAGTTAATTCAATGGCTTGATTTAACGTGTTGGTTCATCCCTACATGTGCGAAATACTTTCGAATATCGAGGCATACGTTAAGGGGAGCAATTGGATTTGTATTTCTAAATGGATTTCATGGTGACATATACTGACCCATAACATATCTATTTAAGACGGTGACGATTGTGTTGACATAAGAATGGTAGGATAGGTTAAAGTCCAATGATTCTTTTAGAACCGAAAGAATCTTCCCAAGGACATTCCATAGCTAGTAATAGTAGTCCTTAGGAAATATGGAGAAAGATTGTGAACGAAGCTGAATGCCTACCAAGTACTTAAGTTATTACTGGAATAATCACAACAAGGTTCTAGTTATGACGTATTGGTAAGCATTGAAGGGGTTGAAGAATAAAAAAGAATTGTAAAGATAAAGGGTGTAAAGAAATTAGCCCTCCTTACAACTTAGGAAGAAACCGGGTCAAATACAAATGCTATCGGGATCATTTTAACGATACTTGATATTGAAGATAGACATCATGGACCCAGTGACGTAATGCACAACCCATCCCAGCTAACTCATATCTATACTACTTTATAAAGTATTTAGACCCTTTCTATAACTGAAAGTCTTAAAAAATTCAGCCTAAAACATTTCTAAAAAAAGAAGTCTAACAATTGGGTCAATATTGTTCAAAATATATATTCATTATTTAGTCAACATGAATTATTGCTATAGCAAAACGTATGTAACATTTTTTTAAATGAAAAGTAACTGTCCTTATATTAATGTGCACTTTTAATATGCAAAATAAGTAACCGCTTTTCAAATAATATAAAAACTATCATAAGACACTCTCTCATACACATTCATATCCCTTTCTCTTTTCTCTCAATATCTTCAAAATAATACAAAAAAAAACAACTTCTATAAAACCTTCTCCATAACCACATGCCCACAACCTCTACCACTTCCGCCTCTCCCACCACTATTGTCACCGTTGCCACCATCAGTCACAAAAATAAAAGGTTTGATGTGCTTTGGTAGTTTTGGTTGTATATCTGGTGGTTTTCGTGATTACAACAGAAGAAAAAAATCAATGATTTTATTGTGATTAGTGTTTCGATTGGATGTGTTGTGCCAGGATTTGAAAGTCTTAAAATTGAAATCCTTCACAAGCATTGTTATTGCTTAAAGTTATTTTAATGTATATTATCATTCATTTGTAAAAAGTTATTGTTAAAAAAAGTTAACCCAATAACATTTACTAACCACAAAATATAGTCACAGGGTACCCGTCGCCGCATTGCGCGGGTACCCTGCTAGTATCTCTCAAAAGGTATTTGTTTTAATCACACAGAGATCAACACATTATCTATCGATTTATTCACTATGAATAAATTAGTATTGAAATGATGGCACTCATCTCCAGCCTCCGATCACTAAAATCCAAAATGCACGATCGAGTCTAGAGCCATTTAAGATCATCAATTATCTCATTAGGACACACTTCCATAATTCCTTGCTTCTCCACACTTTGTGAAAAGTAAGAAAGATATTAGGAGTCCTGCACAAAATCTTCATGATCTTGCCTAAACATTTGAGTAAAACGAAAGTATTTACAATGAAGATGGAAATCCTTCTTGAGTGAACATAAAAAAGCTCATGGTAGGTGCTAGTGCGATTATTTATGAATCAAACTTGTAATAACTGGAAAGCAACAGTGGTTTAATTTTTAAGTAAATTCAAACTCGTTTCAGGCCTCTACGCAAAATCAGTGATCTTGCCAGAATATTGAATAATACTATTTTGTATTTACAGTGACGAATTGAAATCCTTATAGTGTTAACATCAAACAAAACTTGGTAGGTAACTTGCAAGATTCTATATGAATCAAGCTCGTGACAACTGGAAAGCAACGATGGTGCGATTCTTAAATGAATCAAACTTGTTCTAGGAATATGAACTAACGGCTTCAATCATGTGGATAGTTTTATCCAAATGATTCACTCTTTACGTTCGCAGTCTGCTTTGGGACGGTCGAGTAAAGAGAACGGGTTTACCCACGAAATCTTGTAAAGGAGATTCTTAATTGAAGCTACCTGCCATAAGTACGATGTTATATAGCGTCCAACGGTCTTCACCGCCCGGAGGTAAAATGCTACCGAATTAGAATGAAATGTTCAAAGGCATTTCGTTTGTGTCTACTTATGTTGATGCATTTGAAGACGGTGACGTTGTGGTGTCTGAGAAGAAGTCGTCTCCCATGCTTATACTTTCTGAATTGTATTCTTCAACAAAATTCTAGAAAGTTCAACATCAAGTCTTACGTTGTATCAAACTCTTAAGCTTTCAAGAATTTATACAGGTATAAGTGCGTGGAACATGAAGTCACGAGGAGACGAATATCACAAGTGATGAATGGACAAGGTCAAGGCAAGGAAATGCGCTCAAGACTAAAGTCAAAGATCACATCAACATATTCACAAGAAAAAGAAAAGACGACTACGAGTTCAAGACAAAGCGTAGTATGCTAAGTTTATTTTATCATTGTAACTTGGGTAACCCCCTTGTTTGGTGTGACCTCCCTTAGGGGGAGATTGTTGGAAATACGTTTTTACGTATTTAAGAAGGATCGGTCACTTCAACAATATATACGTAGTATGGGATCGTAGTAATGGTCTAACAATATAACCCACAAATCCCACATGTAGGGTGGGCTATATATACTCCCTTCTAGCATGTTAAAAGAGGTTCATTCTCACTTTTCTATTATGTAATCTAATATTCTTCTTTTCTCTCCAACCTCTCTCTACTTTCTCTCTCTAGTTCTTCATCGCTCTCTCTATTTCTATATCATTCCATAGTTAGATAATCCAAGGATTACGTAGACCCTACAAGACGAGAGGATGAGAAGAAGGAAACAAACCAAAAGGAGATTACAAAACCCCTTAGAAAATGAGACTAGAAAATACTAAAGAAGAAAGGACCATAGAATTAAGAAAGAAAGGCATAAAGAAAAAAAGCACATAAGATCAATTAGCACGAAGGAAGAATGCTAATGAAAATCCTAATAGCTACAAATAAAAAGACAGCTAATGACATACAAAATTCATCTATGTATACAATCATTATTCATATCTAGAAAGATCCATTTAATCAATTTAGAGAATGAATATGATACTATCACTAGAGATTCTCAATTAAGGCTAATCACGACCACTTTTTACAAGTTATATAAAAACCCAACTTCTCACATGGAAGAATTTAACCATTAGGTCAAATTGTATTTCTAGTGCAATAGGTTCTCTAGTAGTCATTCTCATGTTAGACAAATGTAATTCTTACATTTGCCTAATGAAGTATACCAAGGATGAAATTTATATTACCACACAATGCATGACCTAATAAGGTTCAAAGAATGCACCATTGTATATCTTGACAAAAAAAAGAGTCTAGTTAAGGTTATTGTAGAAACTAGAAGGAGGGTTGAACAGTTTCTCCTCGGTTTATCTCCTAATTAAAATTCCTTTCAATTAGGTGAGTGCACAAAAATATCTTTTACTTGAAACTAGTTGCATAATGATTAGGTTTAATTCTAATGCATTAACAATGTGTAGTAAGTATAATGATAATGAATGTAAGTAATGAGTAAGGAAAGAAACAACCTAGTAGGAAGACACCAAGATTTATTGTGGTTCGGCAACGAGGCTCTATCCTCGTTCCTACTCCACTCCTCGAGTACACCTTACTCGAGATTTCCACTATATCCACAAGCTCCCTTCTTGGCGGAGAAAACCTTACAACGTCGCTTACATTATTTTCCGACACTAAGCTAAATGTCGAGACCTAATCTTAGTTAGGACCAATCTACACAACGTCGCCCACTTCACTATTTTACGACACAAGGCTAGATGTCGAGTTCTAATCCAAAGCTAGAACCAATCTTCATAATGTTGCCTACTTCACCATTTTCCGATACAAGGCTAGATTTCTAGCTCTAATCCAAAGCTAGAACCAATATTCACGACTCTTCACTTTGAAGCTAAGTGAGAACTTCACACAACACAACTACATATCACTTTATAGTTTAGTGAGAACTCACAAGACACAACCACATCACTTTATAGTTTAGTGAGAACTAACAAGATATAACCACATCACTCTATAGTTTAGTGAGAACTAACACAGCTAATTACAACTCAACTAAACATATCCAAGTACACACATGTAACTTGGATCTACACAACACAAATCCAAGCATACACATGTGCAATAGATTTACACAACTCTAATCCAAGTATTCACATATAGCTTGGATGAACACAACTAGTCCAAGTATTCACAAATACATTGGATCTACACAAGACACAAATAAACAAATGATGAACATGACTAGATCTTTAGGAGAAGGTGATCTTCATCAATGCTACATCTTTAATCACATCACAAGTGTGTGAGTGATCTTCTCTTTGGACAAGGTAAAGAAGGAGATCAAGAGGATAATCATGAGTAAACATACTTAACACATTAAGTGATCATTTACAAATGACTAGGATTAGATAAGAGAAAGAAGGCTGAAAGAGATGTCCAAAAAGGTTTAATGAGAATGCAGATTTGATCCACTATATATAAGACAAGCATCCAACGGCTATATCTGCCCGCGGTTCCTTATTGGAGCCCGTGGTTCCTTATCGATAAGGAACCGCCGTAGGTGCTAAGGTACCGCCGACGTAGAGTCCGCTCCCTTTTATCTTTTAGTGAATTTGTAATATCTGAGGCTGTTTAAACCTTCAAAAGATATTCTTATGGCATTTGGAATATGCCATATTCAAATTTATATTTTCATTTGAATAAAACATTTTCTTAAAAATAAAGTGTATTAAAAATCTTTTGTTACATTTGACAAAAGTGAGTTTTAAGGCTAATCACTTTTATGATCACTAAGTATGATTAAGATATGTTAGTGTAATGATTATTACCTTGATGATAGTGTTTGTTAGATAATTCATTTTATGATTCTGTTTGACAATAAATGTCTTTGTAATTTGTCGTGATCAAAACTAAGAAAGATTAATTAATACTAACAATGTTTTTAGGCATTGCTTTGCATTAACAATCTCCCCCTTTTTGATTACGACAAACTATAAACTCATTTACATAAAATACAAGTTTATTCGAATTATTAACGAGTTTATCACTATCATTTCTCCCCCTTTATCGAAGCAAAAAGGTTAGCACAAGTCTTTGAAGAAGAAAAGAACCGGACTTTTGCTAGTAGCTCCTCCTTGGTGTTTACTCCCCCTTGCTTGGGGCACCAAGTAAATGAGCTAAGGTGACATGCTACACAAAGGTTAGAAGAAAGAAAAGAAACACCAATGTATGTATGTGCACTACTTACTAACTAACTTGAAAGGGAGAAGGAAAAGAAATCTCAAATTAGAAGCAAGCATTTGCTAAGTATTTCCAAAGAGTGTGTATTGACAACATCATAGTTCAATTGGTGGAATAAAGGAAGAAAAGAAACATCCAAACCAATCAAAGATATTTTAAAATGTCAATGGGTTAAAATTTAGAATTTATGAAATCACCCATAATTAATTTTAATTTTTAACCATGATCAACTCTTTAACCAATGTATGAAATAGAATTAGAGGGAAAGATAACACACATAACGTTCATATTACAAAAATATGAAATAACATACAAGAGAAATATTCATACACACAATATTAATATTTAAAGCAAAAAATATGGAAAAGAAACCACAAAGCATAAGCTACTCTAATAGTGATAATATTCCAAGATTGCTTTTATTGACTCAAACAACTAAAGTACAAAATGTGCCTTAGTTGGAAAAGAAAGACGACGAAGCATCATTCGAAGTTTTGTTCACGGGAACGAAAACTTTGAGAGGAGGTCGAGTGAGGAGGAATTCAAGGAAATTTAGCTTGTCATATATATGAGCAAGTTCAATTAGTTGAAAACGACAACAAGCACACGAGGAACCATGATGTAAAACAAAGTCGTTAGATGGGGGAGGTCCATCAAAATTAGAGGTTGGTGGAGAGGGAGATAATGGATAAGAGATGTTTTCACAATGCCTAGTGAGGTTAGGGAAAGAAGATAGGTCATTGAGTTGAGGAGAGTTGAAAGGTTTTGGTGGTGGTGGAAGAACTTCTTTTTCTCCGGTAATTGGATTTATAGAGTAAGTCTCTTTCCAATATTGAATCACAGAAAAAGAGGAATTCTTGGAGGATTTTGGAGAAGAAGAATCATGAGGATTCTTGTTCTTTTTGATCTAAATGGGTTTAACCGAGATTTTCGGTTTCTTTCAAAGCTTAGAAGAAGAAGCTTTAGGTTGAGAAGTTTGTGACAAAGAAATGTCAAGGTTAGGAAAGGAAGAATTAGGCATTATGAGGGATGAAGAAAAGAACTCCAAAAAGAGAAGAATTTAAAGAAAATAGAAAAGGCAAAGATTTGAAATGAAAAAGAAAGGTTTTAGGAAATGTTTAGCCAAATTGGGTAAACAAAGAATCTTAACCAAGACAGTGGTCAAAGAAGAAAGACCAAAAATAAGCCAAGAACAGCTTTACCAAGCGCGGTTCCTTAAAATAGCACGCGGTTCCATATCGATATGGATTCGCCTGGGGGCTAAGGAGCCGCGTCCAGTGGACATCAAATCTTGATTTTCAAAAGTTTTAGAGAAAAATAAGACTTTTTCAAAAAATTTGCAAATCTTGTATTTTTACCTCTTTTAGCACTAGAGTATGCTAGGGTTGAATAAAAGCAACACATTCACAAAGAATGTGATCACATAGATAGAAACACATAAAGTTAAATCCATAAATCATCCACAAGAGAAAATCATGAGGGAAAAGAAAGGAAACACAAGAAATAAAAAGACAATTAACTACTACAAAGATAGCTAACAACTAGGTCTTGAATTCATAGATTTCTTTGACTTGACCTTCTTTATAAAAGCATGTTATTTTGAAAATCATCATTTCACTCCTAGGAGGAGGCATAGAGAACAAGGCAAGAAAGAAATCATGCAACCTTCAATGAAGACCAAGCATCTCCAACCTTAGGTTTTGAATGATGTAGTTATTATAGAGACAGCATGGGCAATTTGCACCCTGAGCTTCTAGGAACCCAAAGAAGTACAGATCACCCATGAAGTGGGGAATAGGAATGACCAAAATAGGAGCATTAGTGTTAGAGGGTGGAGGAAGTGGTGGAGGCATAGTTCCAAGGGTGAGATGGGAGAATTTGGTGGAATGAAAGAAGAGGTAACCAAAGGCTCAAGTACAAAGGGGAGACTTTGTAGAGGTTGTGATTGAGAAATCCCATCCAAAGGAGGACTAGGGGTGAAAGGTGAAGAAAGCTCATTCATTCTTGATTGGAATGAAGAGGAGGTAGAACCATGTGAATGGTTAGTACCATAGGTTGAATTTATCTTGCATGGAGCAAGGGGTGGGGAAGGTGAAGAAGAATTGAGAATGGGAGAGATCTCATTTTTGGGAGTGTGAAGAGATGAAGAACCAATGTTAGGTATCTTAATCTTAATTTTGAGGATTCTTTTGGAGGAGGAAGTTTTAGAGGAAGAGGATGTTCTAGTGGACACCATGGTTGTGTTAAGGTTTAGAGAAGAGTTGAAGGGATGAAGAACACAATCAACAAGAGAGGGTTTAAGAAGAGAAGGGAATGATCCAAACTAGTAATGGGTTAAAATAATTTTAGGTGAATAATGAAATTAGGTACCCTAGTTTAGGAAAGTGCAGGTTTTTCAAAATTTTTTATCAAAGTTTTACACAGATTAAGGAAAACAGTGTAAAGCAAAGATTCTGTCAAAACAGGGACAGGCGGTTCCTTATGTAGGTCCGCGGTTCTTTATCGCTAAGGAACCGCGGGTTCGATAAGGAACCGCGACCAGTGGTGACAGAAAAGTGCACTTCCTCAAACTTTGGTCAGCCCAAATTTCACACAGGTAAATAACATGCCAAAGATAACTATAAGTCAAAATCTTGGAAGCTAACAAACATAAAATATGCACAAAACTATGTAAATCGAAAGAACGATTACACTGTTAATTAAGGATTAAAATAGTTAGTAATCAAAACAAGTAGTAATAGTTAATACACACAAAATAAAAGAGTTCAACACCACAAAACGTGTCCAAGAACATGTTCATCATGAATCAAATCCAAGTCATCATCTCTTTTTCTTGCCAAGTCCTTTGATCAATTTTCCCAAGTACTTGAATCCACCTCTTGACTCAACTCGATGATCATGTAACTCACCTTGTGTATAAAGATTAGACCGATAGACATCCTCAAGACTAAGGTTCTCCGGAATTTCACTAGTGGAATGGTGAGGAGGAGGAGCTAAGTCTTCAAGTCCATCCACGAATGAGTTTATGGATTGACGGGAGTTACTTGAAGAGCCGACATGAGCACTAGTACCTATGCCATCTCCATCACTTGTTGACATGTAGGTGTCCTCATCATCGGACTCTTGTTGATCATGTTTTCTCGAACCTTTATCACTTCTAGGCTTTCTTTCATATACCTCTTAAATAGGTAACATCACCCGTTGAACCGGTTGAAAGCGAGAGAAGTCAAGGAAGGGAAAATCATGAACAACCCTCTTAAAAAGGCGAGTAAGAAGCATAACATAGGGAAGATTTGTTTTGGGCTTGGAGATAGCATAATTGATTCGTCGAGCGATATAGTATGCCAAGTTGTACTTAGTTTTGGTAAAGATGCAAAATAGCATATGCACCATACACGTCGGAATGTGATCTCAGTTCCCACCAAGACAAAATACATTCTCCCTAAGGATCTCAGCCCAACGAACCATATAATCCTTAAGGTCGCTTGAGAGAACCTCATAACGATTTACAAGTCGTTTATTAGAATGAAGGCTTCTCACAACGTTTCCATCACGCTCTTTGGAAATGATTTCAAGGATAAAATCAAGGTCAACTTCACTGTGGTCATTCGGAGGTTTATCCTTGGATTCGTCGAGAGCATCAAGTCTCTATTTGTCCGTGAAACGACAAATACCTTAAAATGGCACACCAAGAATTTGACCAAAGGTTTCGAGAGAGTATTGAATGACTTGATCATTCAACAAGGATCTAATTAATATTCTACCACTGAACTCAAACATATAATAGGTGCTAAAGAACTCTAAAAGAAATACGGGATGTATCTCTTCATCTATGTAAAGCAAACAATCAAACCCCGTAGGCTCGAACATAGATTTGATATAATCATAACCTGTAATTTCTTCATCGACAGTTCTACCCTCATGAAAACAACGTTTTGAAAGAGATGAATAGGAGTTTTGGAGTTGGCTAAAAGAAAATTTTTGAGAAAGGTTTGGCATATATAGTCTAGTGTTTTGATGATCTCTTTGGTATCTTGAAGGCATGATTTGTACCTAAATATAATAAACAAAAATATTTTTCCAATCACTCATATGAAAAAAATAAAAATCAAAATTCAAAAGATGAGAATGTGTTTCATCAATAGCTTGACAAACAAAGGATTAATCCTTGTCATTCTCATGTTCACAATGTACCCATTTCCTCATTGATCAAAACATATGAATTATGTAAAATCAATAATGAACTAGAACATTAGTTTTTCAAAACAAGGTTTTTAGGTAAGCATTTAACAATGCCATTACCAACTTGTTCATGGGTTCATATCAATTCCATCAATCAACCAAATTTTTAGTCAAAATTCGGATTTGTTCTACAAGTGGGTTTGTAACACCCCACTTTGATAAGTGGACCGTTGCGCGTAATTATGGCGTGTCATCAAAGCATGCAAGGTAATATGTAGTAAAACATACGTGACCATAGGGAAAACCGGAATCAAACATCGGTTCCCAAAATAATCCCAAAATATAAATAAAGTAAATAAAATGAATGAAAGACTAAACAAGCATAAGTATATAAAGGCAAAAGGAGAAGAAGTCTATGGCAGCTTCCATCCTATGCACGTCCTCCAAATGCTTGAGTCTGTCCTTGGGTACCTGCCGTTTTGGGACATGGAAAGGAAAGTAACGGTTGAGCAAACGCTCAGTGCACGGATATATGACATAGTATGAATGACTGAACATAATAAGACTTAATAGCAGCGGAAATGTATAAGTCCTGAGAAACCTGGTATAACTTAGTAAACTGGTTTTATAGTTTGAAAGCCTTATGTTTATCTTATGAAAACTGTTTAACATGTTTACCATTAGCCAATATAGGTCATGAAATATCAACGTGCATAAATACTTGGAGGGGTGACCTCGTCATGCAAATTAGAGGGGATGCCTCTAATTAACTGGTAAGTGGGTAGGAGGGATCAGCTCTTTGTGAAGGATGCAAGGCAGACACCACATTCACCTGAATAATCTATAAAAACATGTAATCTATGATGCACCCATACGCCCCACATGATAACATAATAATATGGCCAAAAGCTGAAAGGGACGCCACGAGCTATCACTCCGCCGTGGTGAAGTTATAACACTAGTGCCTCCAGTGTTATGGTTACGGTACCTCCATAACTAGGTGAAACTGGTCATGCATGTATATGGATTAGGCATTTAATTAAAGATAAGCAAATCAAAACATATAAAACATATACTAGGAAAACAGTTAGCAACATACGGTGAATCCTAATAAGGAAGAATGTTGTTGTTCCCATTTAATCCATAATACAAGATTTAGAAGAGATATTTAGAGAGAGAAAGAGAAGAAAGTAGAGAGAGAAACAAGAGAGAATTTGGAAGGTTAAACACTTTTAGAGAGAGAAATAAAATGGTAACCAACACCCTCTTCCATATGTGGAAGAGGGTTATATATGCCACGGCCTAAGGCCTTTGTGGGCTTCATCTTGGGCCGGGCTTGGCTTTGTTTTGGTCTTACGCCCCTAACTTATTCAATATTAGCTTAAAGTCCAAGCCCGGTTTTCCCGACTAACCTATTACAATACAAGACCTTTTAACGACTAAGATGACCTATTACATTCTTGTTTGACTATATAAAATATAGGGCTAACAATCTCCCCCAATGTATCGGTCATCTTAAAGAGCTTAAAAAGCATAAGATGATTGAGTGAATACATTCTTGTAGAGGAGATCTTCATGCTTTGGTCTTGTATCTTGGTCTTGATCTTGTTTGTAACAACTTTGTTCCTTCATGCTTTCGTGATCTTTATCTTGAGCCTTTGTCATTTGACTTTGAGTGCTTGAGATCTTCATCTGTACTCCTTGTGACTAAGATGACCTATTACATTCTTACATTCTTAGGTATCTTGATTATCGCCATCTTGTGCTCTTGTGACTTCTGAATCGACATCGGTTACACAGCTACGCCACCTTCTTGATATGCAGCAACACATATAGACACGGATAAAATGGCTTTGAACATTTCATCCTAACTCGGTAGCGTTTTACCTCCGGTCGGTGAAGACCGTTAAACGGTATTAAAATACCGTACCTGTGATCAGGTAGATTCGATTAAGAACCTCCTTGACAGGGTTTCTCGGCGGTAGTAGCCAGTTCTCTTTACTCGACCGTCTCAAAGCAGACTGCGAACGTAAAGAGTGAATCATAAGGATAAATTATCCGTCTGATTAGAGTCGTCAATTCAGATTTCCTGGAACAAGTTTGATTCTAAAAGAATCGCACCATTGTTGCTTTCCAGTTTGTCACAAGCTTGATTCATAGAGAATCTTGCGAGTTACCTACCGCAGTGCTGTTTGATGTTGACAATGGAAGGATTTCCATTCGTCACTGTGAACACTAATGAGTGTCACTCTGAATGTTCTGGCAAGATCACATGGATTTTGCGAAGAAACCTGGAATCAAGTTTGAATCAATTAAGAATCGAAACTTAGTTGCTTTCCAGTTCTCACAAGTTTGATTCGTGTAGAATCGCACAAGTTACCTACCATGAGCTTGTTTAATGTTGGCTCAAGCATGATTTCCATCTTCATTGTGAATCGTATCACTCAGATGTTCTGGCAATATCACAAGGATAATGCGTAGGACTCGATTGTGTCCTAATGAGATGATAAATTGATCTCGTTTGGCTCTAGACTCAATAAGTGCATTTTGGTAATCGGAGGCTGGAGCAGACTGCCACCTTTTCAATATTAACTGACTCGGAGTGAGAAAGTCAATAGATACGTGTTGATCTCCGTGACAATGAGACAAGTTTCTTTTGAGAGAAACTCGAATGGCTGGGGAAGGGTTGTGCATCGCATCACTGGGTCCATGACACTTGTCTTCAAAAGATGTGTTAACCCGGTTTCTACCTAAGTTGCATAGAATATTCAACTCCTTCAATGCTTACCAATACGTCATCATTAGCACCTTGTTGTGATTGTTCTAGTGCTAACTTAAGTAATTGGTCCGCATTCAGCTTCATTCCACTCCATCTTTCCTTAGGACAACTATTTCTAGCTATGGAATGTCCTTGGGTAGATCCCTCCGGTTCTGGTTGGATCATAGGACTTAGTTTCCTATCCTAAACCACCTTTTGACTCCATCGTTCCGTCGTGGATAGTAGGTTGTTTTGGGTATAGATCGTAACCATTAAACCATTGAAAATCATTCAAAGTGTTTGATAAAAATCAAAACTTTTAACACTTGAAAGTTTTACATTTCCGAAAAGCTCCCCCTACACACATGCATCGATATACGAAATAGTTTGGCATGTGAAGGAAAGAGTTGCACTTGAGTCTTTAAGATCACATGTTGCGATATATTACATTTTAATCACATTTTCTCCCCCTATCTCTAATATAAAAATATAATATTAGAGATACCAATTGATTAAAATATGACATTTTCTGAAAAATCGACGGGAGAGAAACATGTGTGCACGCATGAATCATGGAACATTTTCAGTCGGGACGCTCCCCCTCAACAATATATGTGTGTCTTGAGATAAAATTTGACAAAATTTTAGAAAAACGACACCACAAAATATGTTGAGGTACGGAGTTGAGATGCCTTTTCCGATATAATATATTACATTTGACAATTTCATATCATTTTCGGAATGTGTTGGATACATAAAATATGACAATTTTAGAGATGTACCCAACAACATTAAAAGGCTTGATTTTAAAACGCTCCCCCTCAAAAATTGATCAAAATAACATATGACAATTTTGAGATATAAAAACCACTTATGAGGAAGGGAGTGTTGAACACACAATTTTGAAAGATTTAGAAAAACCTTTTGAGAAATTCTTGAAAAATTGTGTTCAACGGTTTTAAAATAATCAGGATAGAAGACTTCTCTTCTATTGCTTAGGGAAAGCGCATTGAAACGTACACTCCCCTTTCGGGTCCGTTTTTCATGAGCTCAAAACTTTGATTGTTTTGTGACTAGCTCATGACCGAGAAAAATAAATTTCCCGTTTTGAAGGATAAGTTATCATCCGTGATAAACTTTCCTTAAGTTGAAGTTCGAGTTCTAAGCTGACATTTACTTAGAAATCGTTTTCATGAACTTAAAAACTTTGAATGTTTTTATGAGAAGCTCATGACCGAGAAATATGAATTTCTCGTTGAGAAGGATAAGTTATCGTCCGAGATAAACTTTCCTTAGTTGAGGTCCGAGTTCTAAGCTGTGATGCGCCTAGAAGTCATTGTGAGAGAATATCAAGCAGCTTCATTTGCCAAAACCTCCAAGTCTTCTGGAGTCATATACTTCATACCAAGACGGCCAACGAGATACGCAAACCTATCTTTCGATAGAGCTTTTGTAAACAAGTCTGCCAGCTGGTACTCAGTTCTGACAAAGTATAATTCCACGATGCCGTGTTCCACTTGTTCCTTGATGAAGTGATATCTGACATCGATGTGCTTGGTGCGGGAGTGTTGAACCGGATTGCAAGATATGGCTATGGCCGACTTTGAGTCACAATACATAGGTATTTTGTCAAAGTGGAAGCCATAATCCGTGAGTTGAGTTCTCATCCAGAGGACTTGAGCACAACACGCGGATAGAGCCACATATTCTGCTTCAGCTGATGAGAGCGAAGTACAATCCTGCTTCTTTGACGACCAGCTGACAAGCTTGTCTTCCCCTAGAAATTGTATGCTACCAGAAGTGCTTTTTCGACTATCAAGACAACCTGCGTGATCAGAATCTGAAAAAGCCGTTAGATGAAAACCGGTTTCCCTCGGATACCAGAGTCCCATGTGAATGGTATTCTTAAGGTACCGAAAGATCCGTTTAACCTCTTTGAGGTGCTTTTGAGTAGGTCTGGCTTGATATCGTGCACAGTAGCATGTGGCATGATGAATATCAGGCCTGCTGGCTGTAAGGTACATAAGTGACCCGATCATACTGCGATAACACGTTTGATCTACGGGATATGAGTACAAGTCAGCGTCTAGGGATGTGGTCGACAATGGTGTACCAACGCGAGCACATGAGGTCATACCATGATTTTTAAGTATCTCTTGAGCATACTTAGCTTGGTTAATGAAGATACCACGTGGGGATTGATGAATCTGGAGGCCTAAAAAGAATTTTAGCTCCCCCATCATTGACATTTCAAATCTGCTGTGCATTAATTTTTCAAAACGTTTTGAAAGTTTTGGGTTCGTAGAACCAAAAATAATGTCATCAACATAAACTTGCACCAGCATTATGTCATCCCCATATTTATTAGTAAAGAGAGTAGGATCAATAGAACCTTTGGAGAATCCTTTGGACACCAATAAGTTTGAAAGTTCTTCGTACCATGCCCTTGGAGCTTGTTTAAGTCCATATACAGCCTTCTTGAGACGATAGACTTTGTCAGGATGATGAGGATCGACGAATCCTTCCGGCTGATTCACATACACTTCTTCCTTCAAATGACCGTTGAGAAAAGCTGTTTTGACGTCCATCTGAAAAACCGTGAAGCCCTTATGTGCAGCATAAGCAAGGAATATCCTGACTGCTTCCAAACGAGCGACTGGAGCGAATGATTCATCGTAGTCTATGCCTTCTTGTTGACGGTATCCCTTAACCACAAGACGAGATTTGTTTTTGATGATGGTTTGTTCTTCATCCAGTTTGTTTTTCCAGATCCATTTGAAATCTAAAATTGACATTCCATAGGGTCGGTCAACAAGTTCCCAAACATTTAGGCGTTCAAACTGATGAATTTCGTCTTGCATTGATTCAATCCACGCATGATCAGTCATGGCTTGTTTGATGTTTGTAGGTACAGTTGAACTCACGGTGAGTGCATACATACACACATCGCCATCGGTTTCGAGTTGTCTGCGTGTTCGAACCGGTTGTGAAGGATTTCCAATGACTTGCTCCAATGGATGATCACGTGTCCAATGGTGAGTGGATGGATATGGTTGGTAGAATGTATGCATGTTGGACGGATCAACATGTTGAGTAGAAGACTCTCCGACTTCGTGTACCGGTGTACCGAACGGATTGATAATTTCTTCATCGTCAGGTTGTGCATCGACTGCTTGATTGTTGTTACCTCCTTCAGCATTGACAGTTGGTGATGTTGGTTGTATGACTGTTTCTGGAGTTTGTTGAGTATCTAATGGAATATTCTCTTGAGCAATGGTTGCTGAAGTAGAGGCAGTTGTGTCTTTTTGACTTTGTTCGGGTGCATCAGTAGTATTGACAGCGGAAGGCTTTGACACAACTTGATTGTTTCCATGGTAATATTCATCAAACATTGGATCATATAAGTCAACCAACTCATTCATATGTGTCGTATCCGTCGAGTCTGCTGTAGGAGTACTTTGTTGACATTCTTGCACGGGACGTACACTGTTTTGTGTAGGTGCCATTGCTGGACATTGAGGTGCGGGACTTGAGCTGTTGTGATCAAGTACCATTTGTGGCAATTCGTCAAAGTTCACATGAATTGTTTCGACAATGATCTTTGTTCTCTTGTTATAGACCCGATATCCTTTCGACAATGTAGCATACCCCACAAAAATACATGCATCACCTTTTTCTTTCATCTTGTCGAGATTCTCACCGTCTTTAAGGATGTAGCATAAAGATCCAAATACGTGAAAGAATTTTACAGTAGGTTTCCTGCCATTGATGATGTGGTAAGGTGTCTTTTCATGTCTAGGGATGACGAGAGAACGATTATGAGTATAACAGGCACTTGCAATTGCTTCAGCCCAGAATAATAGCGGTAATTTTGAAGCAGAAAGCATTGTTCGAGCAGCCTCTACCAAAGTACGGTTCCGTCTTTCGACAACGCCGTTTTGTTCAGGAGTTCGAGCAATAGACGTTTGATGTGAGATGCCTTCTTCTTGAAAGTAAGATTGCAAGTTCTTGTTCAAAAATTCAGTACCCCTATCCGTTCTTACGGTTAAGACTTGAGCTTAAAGATTGCGTTGTATCATCTTGAGAAAGTTTTTGAGAACCTCTGGTGTTTCATCTTTGGACCTTAAGAAGAAAGTCCATGTGTATCTAGAATAATCATCAACAATCACTAGAATATACTTTTTCCCGTTAATACTCTCTACACGCATGGGACCACATAAATCCATGTGTAGAAGTTCCAATCGTCCTTTTGAGCTAGGGGTAGTCTTTGTTTTGAAAGACTTCCGTTTTGCTTTCCCCAACTCACAAGAAGAACAAAGATGGTCTTTGACGAATTTCAACTTAGGAAGACCGGTCACAATATCATTCTTCGAAAGCAAGTTGATGGTGTCAAAGTTGAGATGTGACAATCGTTGATGCCATAAACATGCTTGAGATGATGAAGCTTTAGCCATTAAGCAAATTGGATTTGTTGAAGATGAGTCTTGAAGAGTTACTGTGTAGAGATCAGAACCACGAGAACCTGTAAGAAGGTCATTCCCATCGTAGTCTCTAACATAGCAAGTAGATTTCCGAAAAGCCACTTCCAAATCCGCATCACAAAATTGACCAACCGAGAATAAATTGTGATTCAGTCCCTCGACGTAATAAACCCGTTTTATAGTGATATTCCCTTGAACCAAGTCTCCATATCTGAGTATCGGTGCAAATTGATCATTTCCAAACCATACCGTACCCAGAAACTTCTCCACGAAGTTAATGAGAAGCTTGAGATTGCCCGTCATGTGCTTTGTGCACCCGGAGTCCATTATGAATAGGATGAGTTCGACGAGCTGCAGAAGAATTAGAAGACAATGTAGCATTTGACAAATGGGAGCCCTTGATAGAAACGGGTTCCAAAATAGTAGTGGACCTAGATTCTAAAGGCAAGCTAACATTCATAGACCCAATTAGAATGGGGGTTGTCTTAGGTACCCATTTGTATCCGGGTGGTGTAAATCTTGAATACCCCCGTGTACATGTCCTAATCATGTTCTCATAAAGCTTCTTTAACCTGCTTTGTTTACGTAGAGTAGTGGATTCTAACGCACTTAGTTTCTTAAGTGGTTGCTCAGTGGATTGGTTCAAAGTTCTTGTGGGTTTACTAGTACTAGTGGGAATACGAATAGGCTTCCTAGTTCTAGTATTCACGCCATTATAATTAAGAGCACAAGCATCATGATTGAAAGTACGAACACATTTGCCACATTCAACACAAACAAATTCAACATTCGAGGTCTTAGCATTTAAACTGTCATTACATGCAGTTACAGACGTTTTATTCTTAGAAAACTTAAAATTCCTACGGTGATCTTCTACTTCATTCTTCTTCCCTTGACTATTGTTAGGCATGACTCTATCTTCAACTCTAGTGCTCTTAAGCTGTGGTCCGCTAACACTAGTAGTGGGATTTACTCCTGTAGAAGAAGACACACGTTGATTAGTTTTCCTAGTATTCTGAGGTAACTGCGTTGTTCCAGTTTGAGTGGACCTAGTGTTCATCTTATACATTCCAGGTGCCATCACATTAGTGCTCTTATCATTTCCTATCTTAGGCAAAGTCTGTGGGGATTGTCCCAAAATAGATGTTTTAGGGCATTTAACCGCATTCGGTTGACGAACGGCGGATGGTTGACCCAAAACAGACTTTCCTTTGATTTTCTCAATGAGTTTCTGTAACTCACTTATGGCTATGTCCCTTTCTTTTAGCTGAGCTTTCAAATCATTTATTTCGAAATCTTTTTCATTCAGTAGACGAAACGAAGAAGCTGACATTTCTTGACACTTTTTATGATTATGAGATTTTTCACCTTTTTGTAAAGCAAGTTCAAGAGAAATGGAGTGTTTCTCAAGTTGAGAAAAGCTTTTCGAAAGTTTGTTATATGACTGAATTTGTTTTGAAAGCTCTACTTCAAGATTGCGACATTTCTCGTCTGATTCTGACACTAGGCATGCTACATGACAATATTGATCAAGATCGGTATACACACCAAGTATAGCATTCATATGGTCAGCATAAAAGTATTCCTTAGAAAGTCGATCAATTTCGTTAGAAAGTTGGTGTTCTTGTGTCTTTAATTTAATTTGAAGAAAATCAACTTCATCTTCAAGAGATTTGACATAGCTTAAATCAGTTAACATTTCCTCAGTGGGAGCATTATAAACATTTCCACATTTTTTGAAAGATCATCAATGGTTGGAACAATGCATTGTTGAATGACGACTTCTACTTGTGGGTTAGGTTTAATATTCCAAATGGTATCCCTAGAAACTTTTTCATAGTCGACGACACCTTTGTACAAATTTAAAACCCCTTGTTTTATAAACTCAAATTGCTGAACACTTTTGCTTTTCTCATCCCATTTACGTTTTTCATCCAAAATTCGCTTTTCTAACAAAATTGATTGCTTTTTGAAACTCCTTTTTAAAGAAACTTTCTTTTGTGGTTCATCACTTGGTGGTGGAACACTATTATACATCTTTTGTTCTTTTGAAAGTTCTTTTTGAGGGACAAACTTAATATGATTGTTAGAATCAGAAAGGTTTATTAAATCACTTAAGTTTGATCGACTTTCTTCTTATTGACGAATGATTTCTTCGCAGTCAGGGGAAAGCATAAGAGCAAGATTATCAACATAACAACCGATATCATAAAGAGCAGGCTTGGTACTTTGAGCTTTCTTGAGATATTCAGGCTTGACAAAACTCGTTTTCATATTTCTATTGAGCATATTCATAGTTTGAATAGACTGGCCCGTTTTGTAAACAATGTTGTTTAACGTGTCGACTCTCTTTTCCAAAGCAAGAATTTTTTCAATATCCTTTTCTTCACGAGTTTTATAAAGCTCAGTTTGTTCTTTGTTAATCGACTCTAATTCAGTGATTTGGAGTTTATGTAGCAGCAGTTGTTCTTCAAGTTCCGATATCTTCTGTTTTGACATATGAATTTCGTGTGTTACTTCAGAACAATATTGTTCGTTGAGCACCTTACGTTCATATACCAAACCATTAGCTATTGCAACCCGTCGATCAGCTTCTTTTACATAATCACACTCTTTAAGCCTGTCTATCTCCTCGGCTAAGGATGTGTTTGCTTGCTTCAAACGTTTATTAGCCTCTTTGTTTTCCTCAATTTCATGTTTTAAAGAATCAATAATAGACGCAAGCAAATCACGGTCCTCATCCGAGTCAGTATCCTGAACAGCTTTTCCGTCATCATTACACATATGATGTAAATCCGTAGAGATATTGCTATCTTCCGTGTCCATTACATATGTGTCATTGATGCTTTCGGGTTGCTCAGGATGCCGTCGTTCATTAGCAAACACATTATAGTTATCATGTGATGGTACCTTTTCAAGTGGCTCAGAATCATAGATGGGTCCAGAGGTATCATCAGTCTCTGGGATCACTTCTTGAATCTTTGCCATGTACACATAATGTGCCTCTAACTCTTGATCATCGGCTTCATCATCAGTGTCATCACGCCAGTCAACTTCATCTGCTGTGAGTGGAATTCCAGCTTCTTCTTTCTTGCACAACAACATCTTTTCCTTGTGATATCCCGAATCCTTAACCCGTTTTGGCTTCTTACATTCCCTAGCCATGTGCCCAAATCCCTTGCAGTTGAAGCATTGAATCCCAGTCTTCTGCACCACCGGAGTGCCTACAGTATCTCTAGCCCCAACTTGATTCAGCATCCTCTGATTATCATACCTAGCATCACGATCATACCTAGGTGCATGATCAACTTCCTTATATCTAGCATTGGATGATGATCTGAGGTTGTTGTTGGTAGGTTTGTAGATCTTCTTATAAGTTGTGGTGAGTAAAGACATGAGTTCTTCAATCTTCTTGTCCCTTGAAGTTTGTTCATCATCACTGTCTCCATCTGACTCGGTGTCATACTTTGGAGGTGGAGTGGGGACAATTGCTTTTGTTTTGTGTTTAGCAGCAGCTAGAGGTTTGGTGGATGAGCTTGATGACTTCGAGGAATGATTAGGTGGTTGTTGACGAGGAACGGGTTTTGTTGAAGTAGCAGCCACAAAAGCAATAGAATTAGCAGACCGTTCTGCCTTTTCAGCCCTTAGTTCATTCACTTCATTCTGATGTTGTTTCAAGATATCATAAAGTTTGTGGTAAGATATAGTCTTGATATCCTCCCTTTGTTTGACCAAAGTCACAAACCTTTGCCATTCCTGTTTGAGTTGAAGTAGAAACTGAACATTGGCATGATGATTGGAGATGGTGCACTAATTTCTTACAAGCTCATTCATCATTTTGTAGAATCTCGAGTAATATGAGTCAATGGATTCACCATCTTCAGATGTGAATTTTCCAAACTCCCAAAGTAGATTAGTCTCGAGATCTTGAACATTGATTGACTCACCTTGCTTCAATCGATGAATTGCATTCCACATTTCCAAAGCATTAGGACATGCATCAACTGTGGAATAGATATCGTTATCAATTCCAGTGAGTATGAAATTTACAGCATCAGCTTCAGCTTGGAGGAGTTTCTTTTTCTCAGCAGAACATGTGTCAAAATCCTCCATAGCTCGTATAGTTGATGAAGTACCATCCTCTGCCTGTGTTGTAATTGGTTTGAATTCAAAAACTGGAGGTGGGTTCTCAAGGCAGTGACGAAGAGCAGTTCGGTTTTCTTTTCCATCGAGAAATCTGAGAAAACGAGATCTCCATTGAACGTAGCAACCGGCAGTGAGCACAGGTGGGTTACCGTTGCCACCTTGTTCCAAACGAATTTGATTAGCAGTTGCAATGTTGATGTTGTTGTTAGACATGGTGAATACTTGTGGATGAATTGCAGATCTTAGTGGATTTGTTGTGATGATGTGTGGTTAAAATTGAAATTCCGAAAATTCAAAAAAAAATTTCTCAGTCCGACAATAAATTCCTCAGTCTGACAAAACGGTAAGCCGAAAAATTTTGTATCGCCAAATTTTGAATTTGAGTTAGAAATAGCCAAAAACTAGTAGGGAAATTTTTTATTTTTTTAATCTTCGTGTAAACTACGTTCCGAAACTAGTCTAGATAGTGGCTAAGTCTAAAAATTACTCAAACAAAATATCCATCGGAATGTTCTATCGCAAAGCCTGTCGGAATACTCAGATCGCAAAGTCTATCGGAATACTCAGATTGCAAAGACAATCGGAATACTCAGATCGCAAAGTCTATCGGAATACTCAGATCGCAAAGTCTATCGGAATACTCAGATCGCAATGCTCAGATCGCAAAGTAGCTGACAAAATTCAAGCAGAGTAACGACTTACCTTATACCCGTCGGAATCCAGATCGCAAAGTACGATCGGAATGTCCAGATCGGAATAAGTAATAAAGCCCACGTATCGCAATGTAGAACCAAAACCCTTTCCGATGGTGATGGTTATTGCGATGGAAGCCCACGTTTCACTTGTACTTTCCGATGGGGATTCTGCTTAAATTTCGGAATGAAGAACAAGAAGAAATTTTGCAACTTTTGATCCAAAAGATTTGTGTTTTAGCCAAAACCAAGATACCCAAATCACTAATACTAGTATGTAGATGATTTGTATCAAGAAAAGACCATAAAACACAAAAAAAAAATTGGACGTGAGATGTAGATCAAAAAGGCCACGAAAATTCAAGAACACCACACACGAATCTTCAATCACCTATCCACTATAGGCTCTTGATACCAAATGTTGTTCCCATTTAATCCATAACACATGATTTAGAAGAGATATTTAGAGAGAGAAAGAGAAGAAAGTAGAGAGAGAAACAAGAGAGAATTTGGAAGGTTAAACACTTTTAGAGAGAGAAATAAAATGGTAACCAACACCCTCTTCCACATGTGGAAGAGGGTTATATATGCCACGGCCTAAGGCCTTTGTGGGCTTCATCTTGGGTCGGGCTTGGCTTTGTTTTGGGCTTAAGCCCCTAACTTATACAATATTAGCTTAAAGTCCAAGCCCGGTTTTCCCGACTAACCTATTACAATACAAGACCATTTAACGACTAAGATGACCTATTACATTCTTGTTCGACTATATAAAATATAGGGCTAACAAATGTCCATACTTAAAAGACGGAAATTCGTACCTTAAGTCCAGTGAACGAAGAAGACGAACAAAAGAGAGTCCTATTTCGATCTCACTAATGCTACATAAATAGTATACGTGTATAATTATTCTTATTACTGAGTACGTAACTCATTTTATATCGTGTCTTAGCTTGTTTTATATATTCATGTCTTGTTTTACTGATTTTAACGTTATGTTGTGTTTATCATGTATTCTATATATTCTGATTAAGTATTACTTGTATTTCTGGTATTATTATACTTGTTGTGTAATAACAAGTAACTTTCTAAAAATAGAAGGTTTCCAAAAATAGAAAGTTTCGAAAAATAGAAAGTTTCAAAAAATAGAATAGCTGCCTAAAATAAATAAGTTTCTAAAAATAGAAAGTTTCCATATTTAGAAATAAGCTGGATTATTAAGCTAACAAAATAAGCTTAAGTTTTACTGATTAATATTCTAAGTCATGTGATTAATCGTATAGTTTATTAATTAATACATGTAAATTAAATAAACTATATGTTATAAGATTTAATTAAATATAGCATGATTTAATTAAATTAAAGTACATAAAATACTTAGGTTAAAACATGTATTAATATTTATTACTAATATAACCTAATTCATGGAAATTAATTAATTATATGTCATGTTTTAATAATTAATTAATTACTATAGTCTAAATTTCATGATTAAATACTTAGGTTAAATCATGTATTATTAATAATAATAATAACCTAAGTCATGTTTTAATTAAATTAATTATATAACATGTTAGATTAATTTAATTAAACTTGTAAATAAATAAACTTGTAAAAATTATCAAACTTGTAAAATAAAATAATAAACCGAACCATGTATTATTTTATTAAAACTTGTCGTGAACCGGACCGTGTTTACCCTTGAACCGGACCAAACAAACAACCCCTTAACAGTGGCGAACCGGCTTGGCCGGTTGCCACTGTTTTTGTAAAACTGCCACCGGCTTAAGCTGGTGGTTTCCCCTGGTCTGCCTCGTGTTCCCACCGAAAGAACAAAACAGCCACCGGTCTAGGACCGGTGGTGCTGCTGTACTGCCGAGACCCACACAGGCCACAAGGCTGCCCCGACGTGTGTTGGGGTCCTTGTGTCCCCTGCTCTCGAACCACATAGCCCACTTCGAGACCTTGAGGTCTCGGTGGTGGTGTGATAAACCAAACCGAGAGCTTGGTTGCTCTCGGTGGTGCTTCGGCTAAACAAACCCCACCAAAACCAATTCCTTTTTGATGATTTCTTAAACAGTTTTACTTGTTAAGCATGTTTTTAAGATTTATTTAATCATGTGTTCATGATCTCCATAAAAGAAATAAAAGAAAAGGTTTTAAGAGATTACCGAATACGTGAATCAAATGAGATAAAGAACACGAACACAACACCCGAAAATCAATACTTAAAATCAATCAACACCACCTTTGGTGTGTCCTTAGGCCGTCGGCAAGAGAGAGGACAAAGGGAGGCTAGGGTTTTTAATTATTTTGTAAAATCTTGATAAATGAAAAGTCTATGATTAGTTTTTCCTTAACTAAACTTTAAATGGGCCTGGGCCCTCCCTTGCTCTTTGTGTCTGCGGCTAACATAGCCCAAAGGGGGTTTCCCGGGCTTTGTTCATGTCTAAAAATTTATGTGCTCGTTCGTTAGCATTTTCGTGTTAGTTCGTAATTAATTATTCGTGTTATAATAATACTTGTACGTAATTTATATTTATCGTATAATAATAAATATATACGTTGTTACATGTTCATGATTTAATGTTCATGATTTTATGTTCATGATTATAATAATTATTGTTAATAATTATCGTGTACTAACACGTATTTAATACTTATCGTGTAATAACACGTACGTAATTTCTGTAATTAATACTCGTGCCACGTGTTCATGCTATAAAAGGAAAGTTTTAGTAGTAACGTACGTTTATTAAGTGTACTGTTCATGGTAAAAGCATGCGGGTTTTACAACTCTTCCCCCCTAAAAATAATAATTCGTCCCCGAATTATAGATAAAATAACTGAAAGAAGAACATACCCGAACCAAAACTGGAAAGGTATGTAAGACAAAAGGATATGAAGTTGACATGCTAGAAGGAACGTGGAACGTGACATGTCTAGAGAGGACATGGAACGTGATGTGACTGAAGAACATCATTGAAGTATGAAAGGATGAGAGGATAAAATCCAAATGGACTCCTCCGTTTCCCAAGTGGCTTTCCTCTCGGAACGGTTCCTCTACTAGATCTTGACACATATGATAATCTTGGTCCTTCTGACCTTGACAAGAGGTAAAAGTTCTTGGGTATCAACGTAAGGTAGATCCCCTGAATTTGATCGAGGGGATAGGAATTAACGTGCAAGGGTAACTGAAACGTTATGATGCAAAATTAACTGGAGTGACTGATAATAGTAACGTCTTAGCAATAATGCGCGAGACATACTGAAACGTAGTACGTGAAAAATTGTGAACGTGATACGTGAACAATTTTGAACGTGATACATGGAGATATGGTGAGTGTGGTATGAGCAAACATATCGTGATCAATGATAGGTGTACCATATCGTGAACGTGGTATGAGGAACGTGGAATGAACATGACATGTGAAACATATCGTGAACATGGAATACGGCGGTGGTAACGCCAAATGCTATAATGAGAGACGTGGAATGTGACGTGAAACGTCTATGTGAGGATAGAGAGTTATACTAAACTTGAGTCTGGTCTCTCAAGTTCTTGCAAAACTTCCCAGAATGAAAAATGGACGTAACATCGTAAGCCAGGATATGATCATGAACGTGAATAGTATCATGAGCGTGAGTGCGAAAGCAAGTCATAAAATTAGAACAAGGACGTGAGCGTAAATAGGGAGTACAAATGCGAACCTTTGTCTGGCCCGATAGCTGAGAGATTACCAAGTGATCTGATGAGCCTTGGCTGGAACATGTCCGATCAATCTGTTGGTTCTGAAATCCTTGCGGATGTAAGGATTCTGCAGACTTGATCGAACTGTCGGCAATAACCCAGATAGCATCATGCTTCTTCTGAGTTTGCGTTAATCTGGTAACCAAAATCTGTGGAGATCTTGTCCCATTTCTGTTTCACAATTTCTGATGGCGGGAAAAAAAACATCTTAGTCTGTTGGTGTTCTATCTTAGCCTGTTTGTATGACAGGTACTTAGATATGAACGTAACTGTATCTTGCTTCGTAGAAACTTGATATATATAATTTTGCGAACAATGAGTCTCCAAAATTAGGCTTCTCTTAGCGTATGATTTTTTTTTGGAACACCTATGTAGTGTAGGGTTCTCACCTTTAAGCATAAGCTGAGCCATGGTAAGATTAACCGTGAGAATCCATGTGATTCAGCGTGTCACTTTAATCAACCAGAATTTATATTGGAAAATTTCAGGGTGAAATTTCTCCTGTCGTAGAATTTGCAACCTAGTGCAATTATGGTCTTCCTGCTCTTCTCTAGACTTAGAGAAAATCAGGCTGTCCTTGATGAAAACACTGATGAATTTGTTTATGAGTTCATGAGACTCAATTTATTAAGTCCATAATGTTGCTGGAGCATTTATGAGACTAATACAAAATCATGAGTCTAACATGACCGAGTCGTGTACAAATAGCAGTCATGGACATGTCCTGCTCTTTCACTCGTCACCGTCAGAAGCATGATCATGAGTTCGATCTTGGAAAAGTGATTAACACCCTAAAGTCGATTGGACATGCTGTCAATACGTGGAGGAGAATAACGGTTATGAATGGTGATTTGTTTACATCGACGATAGTCGACACATAATCTCATGTTACTGTCCTTCTCCTTGAAGGTTCTTCTGGAATTTATATCGTAAAATTATGCGATAATCGACTGGTTATGAATAAAGGCACTTCAGAAGTGTGTCACAACTGATGGCTGAAAATCTTTGCAGCCATGGAGTAACAAACACGTGCTTGTAAAGCATAGATAATTTGTATAGATTTTCCTGATGGAAAACCATGTTGAATGTATTCAGGAGCCTGAACATTACTATACAAAATCAAGAATCGTAGCAGGGTGTGTTGTACGTAGTCCATAATTAGGATTAAATTCAACTCGTGTCTGTCCGAGGTAATGCATTAGCAGCTTGGATCTCATCATTAGGCTGAAGGAAACCTTCGTATACATGGGTAATACGAATGACGTCCTTTATGGTCATAAATATATGAAATATGGATGCAAGAAATGAAAGTGTCATCGAGCAAACGTGACAGATCTCACCGATACGCCGATGATGGTACTGAAATTCTTGTGGCCTGATTAAAACATGGTACAACAAAATGGATATACCCTTTGTAGGGTACCTTGAATTTCTTAGGGATGTTCCAGAATTTGACGTGAGTCATGTGTCTTGACTCGTATCTTAGAAATATAAGCATGACATGTGTCTTGACAGGTGTCTTGACATGTGTCTTTGGAAAGCATACATGAAACATGTGTCTTGACTGATGTCTTGACATGTGTCTCGAGGTGTGAAACAAATAAAACTAAAAATATTAGGTTATTATGCCAGAATTGGCGGATCGGTTGGAATACTGATCCTTTGTATCTCTGATCACGTCCGGGGACGGAACTTCTGTTGCGATTGCTAGGATAGTTGCTGTCACAATAGTGGTTACTATCGTCTTATCTGTTAGTTCCATGACGGTCATTCTCATGATTGTGATTCATGTAACTATTCAGCTGAGTGACCGACTAGTATCGTTTCTAACTCATATGACTGAAACGACAACTGAATGACGTGTGACATGTAACTAATAATTAGGGACAATGATTGATGGAAATAGTCTGGTGGTGAAGCATCTTCTCGTCCGATCGCTTTGATCTAACGCCTTTGCCTTCGTCTTGTAAGATCTCCAGGTTGTGAACAGCATCAGCATCTCGTAGCGTCTTTAAAATCCGCAGCATCAACCCTTAGTAACATCTCCAAGCTATGAGCGGCATCAGCAATTTGTAGAGTATCAGCAAGTGGAATACGCACATGGGATATAGTACATGGAGTACACATGGAATGCACATGCAATGATCGGTATGGGGTCGATCATCTGACATGATTTTAAAGAAAAATATTGGTTAAACGGTTAGAAAGACCATCATGATAACCTGGCAATGCCAATATATACCTCATTCTGGTTGCATAGAGCAGCGCTAACATGTGGTTCAATGAATTTCAACGATGATTTTCCTGAAAGCATGATTAATGAAAACCAACCATGACTATCATAAAACAAGATTTACTGGCATCTTGCAATGCTTAGCATGAGGGCGTGATCGACATGATGAGAACATAATCAACATAAGGAGACTTAAGACATACTTATCATGAAGATGAAATCAACAGGAAAAATCTTGGAATGAAATTAATCATGAGGGAGCATAAAACGTAATCAACATGAAAATGAAGTTAACCTTGATAGTATGAAACATAATCGACATAAAGATCATGAAAATTTAATGAGTGGTCATAAAATAAATATGACTATAGTGAGATGAAATTTGAAAATCACTGGTGTGAACGACCATGGATCGGTTCACAATACAAAATTGATATGACTAATCTGATTAGAGCATAATATAATTAAACATGAACAAAATTTTATGGAATAATCATGAAAAAGATTTATGCGTGAAAACAGTGCATGAATGCATGATGCAGTTTGCAAGACTTTTAAGTGAGAAGGTAAACGCCTATGGTCAGTTTACCCAAAACCAAATGACAGGGCGCGGGGACGCCTATGGGTCGGTCCCAAAGTTAAAAGTTCCAATAAAAGCACATGCGACTAGATAGGTCCAGTCCTGTACCAATCGTTACTTAGTCATAGACCTGCAACAATGATACATGAAACGTAAATAAGTAAAAATCATCTATCAAAACTTATCAGAAAATTTTTTTATGTGACTAATTATGAACTACTGGGGTTCAGTCCACATAGCCACAGTTCGCGAGGAACATCATGCATGAAACAATGACACATAACTAAATATGAATGACGGTTGTCCATCCATATTAGTAAAACAATATCGATGAAAACATCAAGGTTAAAACATCAAGGTGCTGAAAACATCATGGTTAAAACAACAATGCGTTGAACACATCAATACGTGGAATAATAAGCGTTGGCTTAGGAAGCTCCTAATGACTACCCGCTAGTCACAGGTCAAGTTTTAGAGCCTACAGGTCGAAGCCTTGGGCTCTGATACCATAATTGTAACACCCCACTTTGATAAGTGGACCGGTACGCGTAATTATGGCGTGTCATCAAAGCATGCAAGGTAATATGTAGTAAAACATACATGACCATAGGGAAAACCGAAATCAAACATCGGTTCCCAAAATAAGCCCAAAACATAAATAAAGTAAATGAAATGAATGAAAGACTAAACAAGCATAAGTATATGAAGGCAAAAGGAGAAGAAATCTATGGCAGCTTCCATCCTATGCACGTCCTCTAAATGCTCGAGTATGTCCTTGGGTACCTATCGTTTTGGGACATGGAAAGGAAAGTAACGGCTGAGGATAACGCTCAGTGCATGGATATATGACATGGTATGAATGACTGAACATAATAAGACTTAATAGCAGCGGAAATCTATAAGTCTTAGGAAACCTGGTATAACTTAGTAAACTGGTTTTATAGTTTGAAAGCCTTATGTTTATCTTATGAAAACTATTTAACATGTTTACCATTAGCCAATATAGGTCATGAAATATCAACGTGCATAAATACTTGGAGGGTGACCTCGTCATGCAAATTAGAGGGGATGCCTCTAATTAACTAGTAAGTGGGTAGGATGGATCAGCTCCTTATGAAGGATGCAAGGCACACACCACATTCACCTGAATAATCTGTAAAAACATGTAATCTAGGTTGCACCCATACGCCCCACATAATAACATAATAATATGGACAAAAGCTAAAAGGAACGCCACGAGCTATCACTCCGCCGTGGTGAAGTCATAACACTGGTGCCTCCAGTGTTATGGTTATGGTATCTCCATAACTAAGTGAAACTGGTCATGCATGTATATGGCTTAGGCATTTAATTAAACATAAGCAAATCAAAACATATAAAACATATACTGGGAAAACAGTTGGCAACATACGGGGAATCCTAATAAGGAAGAATGTCTATACTGAAAGGACGGAGAATCTGTACCTTAAGTCCAGTGAACAAAGAAGACGAACGGAAGAGAGTCCTACTTCGATCTCACTAATGCTACATAAATAGTATACGTGTATAAGTATTATGATTACTGAGTACGTAACTGATTTTATATCGTGTCTTAGCTTGTTTTATATATTCATGTCTTGTTTTACTGATTTTAACGTTATGCTGTGTTTATCGTGTATTATGTATATTCTGATTAAGTATTACTTGTATTTCTGGTATTATTATACTTGTTGTGTAATAATAAGTAACTTTCTAAAAATACCAGGTTTCCTAAAATAGAAAGTTTCCAAAAATAGAATAGCTGCCTAAAATAAACAAGTTTCTAAAAATAGAAAGTTTTCATAAATAGAATAGCTGCCAAAAATAAATAAGTTTCTAAAAATCGCAAGTTTCCAAATTTAGAGATAAGCTGGATTATTAAGCTAACAAAATAAGCTTAAGTTTTACTGATTAATATTCTAAGTCATGTGATTAATCATATAGTTTATTAATTAATACATGTAAATTAAATTAACTATATGTTATAAGATTTAATTAAATATAACATGATTTAATTAAATTAAAGTACATAAAATACTTAGGTTAAAACATGTATTAATATATATTATTAATATAACCTAAGTGATGGAAATTAATTAATTATATGTCATGTTTTAATAATTAATTAATTACTATAGTCTAAATTTTATGATTAAATACTTAGGTTAAATCATGTATTATTAATAATAATAATAACCTAAGTCATGTTTTAATTAAATTAATTATATAACACGTTAAATTAATTTAATTAATCTTGTAAATAAATAAACTTGTAAAAATTATCAAACTTGTAAAATAAAATAATAAACCGAACCATGTATTATTTTATTAAAACTTGTCGTGAACCAGACCGTGTTTACCCTTGAACCGGACCAAACAAACAACCCCTTAACAGTGGCGAACCGGCTTGGCCGGTTGCCACTGTTTTTGTAAAACTGCCACCGGCTTAAGCCGGTGGTTTCCCCCTGGTCTGCCTCGTGTTCCCACCGAAAGAACAAAACAGCCACCTGTCTAGGACCGGTGGTGCTGCTGTGCTGCCGAGACCCACACAGGCCACAAAGCTGCCCCGACGTGCGTTGGGGTCCTTGTGTCCCCTGATGTCGAACCACACTGCCCACTCCGAGTCCTTGAGGTCTCGGTGGTGGTGTGATAAACCAAACCGAGAGCTTGGTTGCTCTCGGAGGTGCTTCGGCTAAACAAACCCCACCAAAACCAATTCCTTTTTGATGATTTCTTAAACAGTTTTACTTGTTAATCATGTTTTTAAGATTTAATTAATCATGTGTTCATGATCTCCATAAAAGAAATAAAAGAAAAGGTTTTAAGAGATTACCGAATACGTGAATCAAATGAGATAAAGGACACGAACACAACACCCAAAAATCAATACTCAAAATCAATCAACACCACCTTTGGTGTGTCCTTAGGCCGTCGGCAAGAGAGAGGACAAAGGCAGGCTAGGGTTTTTAATTATTTTGTAAAATCTTGATAAATTAAAAGTCTGTGATTAGTTTTTCCTTAACTAAACTTTAAATGGGCCTGGGCCCTCCCTTGCTCTTTGTGTCCCCGGCCAACATAGCCCAAAGGGGGTTTCCCGGGCTTTGTTCATGTCTAATAATTTACGTGCTCGTTCGTTAGCATTTTCGTGTTAGTTCGTAATTAATTATTCGTGTTATAATAATACTTGTACGTAATTTATATTTATCGTATAATAATAAATATATACGTTGTTACATGTTCGTGATTTAATGTTCATGATTTAATGTTCATGATTATAATTATTATTGTTAATAATTATCGTGTACTAACAGTATTTAATACTTATCGTGTAATAACACGTACGTAATTTCTGAAATTAGTACTCGTGCCACGTGTTCATGCTATAAAAGAAAAGTTTTAGTATATACGTACGTTTATTAAGTGTACTGTTCATGGTAAAAGCATGCGGGTTTTACAGGGTTTTAGTGAAATCTCAAAGAATATGAACCTAAGGAATCATAGTAACAATAATATGTCAACTCTTATTCCTAGTAAGGTTCTAATTCAATGTCGATTTTAAAAAGCCCCAATTATGAATGTATGAACCCTAGAACAAATTATATGAAATTGAAAGAAATAACTTACAATTAATTGATCTTGGATGATGGATGAGTGTAACCCACGAACTTGAATCAATTAATTTGAGTGATTAAAGGTTTTTTAAGCTTCAACAATGGTGGAAAAACAAAAAACCGTCGGCTGTGTGTGTGAAGGAGAGATAAGGTTTTGTTTGAAAAAGGATATTTTATAAAAACTAACGCTCTGACAAAGTTTCTGCCCGTGGTTCCTTATCGATAAGGAACCGCGCTATTGAACCGCCAGAGATAAAGAACCGCCTACAGAGGCAGGTTTTTATCAAAGAAAAACAATGAATTTTTGAAAACCAAAATTTTTAAAAGATACTTAAAAATATATCTTAAACCTTTTAGGATATCATTGGACCACCATAACACTAGGTAATAATGCCTTGTTGAAGGATTACGAGTTGAATCGAGATAGGAAAAGACCGAAACGGACAAACGACTACTCGTAGCAAAGAAGCAAAGGGATAGGAGTCAAGGGAAGTGAATCAAGACCAAGAACATAACTCAAGAGACAAATGACATTCTTCAAAATGAGGAGGAGAAGAGCTTGTGTCATATATAGTGGTTTAAGACGTGCCTTTCCAGCGAAAAGTCTAAACGGCTTTGGTAATGAATTATACCAAGCAATTTGATGCATAGAATAAAATAATTTTCAAGAGTAGTATGATTCTATTTTAAAACATGATCAAAGTATAGATTCACTTTCTCTCCCACGTGATCGGATAATTATTGCTAGAATTAACAATAACAATATCCTTGGAATATTTCAATTCCAAATGTGTAAAATCCATCTACAACTTAATGAAGTAGTTTGGTATCTCAAGGGATTCACTAATCATTTTAGAGATGAGCTTAATCGCACAAGTTACACATGATATAGGGCCTACTAACCCTAAGGGTGCAAACCATGGAAATCATGCTTGATACTTTAAGCTTCTACTAACTCACCCTACATCTCCACAGTGAGTCAAGTATCCAAGCAATGAAGGTTTGAGAGGGAAAAAGGAAAGAATCACAAACCACAACTAAATGTCAAGGCAAGGATGCCAAGAACAAGCATATAGTCAATTAATGATCAAAAGAATGATCAATAGGGCGTGTGGAAGAACGAAAGCGTACCTTGGCCACAAATTGCATTCCGAGCTTTCAAGGAACCGATGCAAAGCCCAACTATGACTAATAGTGACTACTAAGTCTTCAAAGACTAGTGTCACTCCTACCCATCTTGATATCATCATTCAATGATGTTAGAAATCAAAGAAGATGAGTCTTCTACAAGTGTAAGTAACTCAATCCACAATCAATAGAATGATTTATCTTCATGAGTACCTACACATAACAAGATGCAAACTAGTAGATACATTTCAATAGTAAATTTAAAATGCATTAATACTACTAATTTAATTAATATGCAATATTAACAATTTAAAAGGCTTATTTTCAATAAAAAAATAGTTTTGACCAAAGAAAAACTTTAGTACAACTTAACCTTCTATTTTAGGAGACAATGGATCGATCCAAGTTTTAAGTACAATATACTTCAAAGATCTTGTGTCACCATCGCTCTGATACCAATTGTAGAAACTAGAAGTGAGGGGGGGGGGGTTGAATAGTTTCTCCTCGGTTTATCTCCTAATTAAAATTCCTTTCAATTAGGTGAGTTCACAAAACTATCTTTTACTTGAAAGCTAGTTGCATAATGATTAGGTTCAATTCTAATGCATTAACAATGTATAGTAAGTATAATGATAATGAATGTAAGTAATGAGTAAGGAAAGAAACAACCTAGTAGGAAGACACAAGATTTATAGTGGTTCGGCAACGAGGCTGTATCCTCGTTCCTACTCCACTCCTCGAGTACACCTTACTCGAGATTTCCACTATATCCACAAGCTCCTTTCTTGGCGGAGAAAACCTTACAACGTCGCTTACATTATTTTCCGACACTAAGCTAAATGTCGAGATCTAATCTTAGCTAGGACCAATCTACACAATGTCGCCCACTTCACTATTTTACGACACAAGGCTAGATGTCGAGTTCTAATCCAAAGCTAGAACCAATCTTCACAATGTTGCCTACTTCACCATTTTCCGACGCAATGCTAGATGTCGAGTTCTAATCCAAAGCTAGAACCAATCTTCACGACTCTTCACTTTGAAGCTAAGTGAGAACTTCACACAACACAACTACATATCACTTTATAGTTTAGTGAGAACTCACAATACACAACCACATCACTTTATAGTTTAGTGAGAACTAACAAGATACAACCACATCACTTTATAGTTTAAAGAGAACTAACACAACTAATTACAACTCAACTAAACATATCCACGTACACACATGTAGCTTGGATCTACACAACACAAATCCAAGCACACATATGTGCAATGGATTTACAACTCTAATCCAAGTATTCACATATAGCTTGGATGAACACAACTAGTCCAAGTATTCACAAATACATTGGATCTACACAAGACACAAATAAACAAATGATGAACATGACTAGATCTTTAGGAGAAGGTGATCTTCATCAATGCTACATCTTTAATCACATCACAAGTGTGTGAGTGATCTTCTCTTTGGACAAGGTAAAGAAGGAGATCAAGAGGATAATCATGAGTAAACATACTTAAAACATTAAGTGATCATTTACAAATGACTAGGATTAGATTGGAGAAAGAAGGCTGAAAGAGATGTCCAAAAAGGGTTAATGAGAATGCATATTTGATCCACTATTTATAAGACAAACATCCAACGGCTGTATCTGCCCGCGGTTCCTTATTGGAGCCCGCGGTTCCTTATCGATAAGGAACCGCCGTAGGTGCTAAGGTACCGCCGGCGTAGAGTCCGCTCCCTTTTGTCTTTTAGTGAATTTGAAATATCTGAGTCTGTTTAAACCTTCAAAGGATATTCTTATGGCATTTGGAATATGCCATATTCAAATTTACATTTTCATTTTAATAAAACATTTTCTTAAAAATAAAGTTTATTAAAAATCTTTTGTTACATTTGACAAAAGTGAGTTTTAAGGCTAATCACTTTTATGATCACTAAGCATGATTAAGATATGTTAGTGTAATGATTATTACCTTGATGATAGTGTTTGTTAGATAATTCGTTTTATGATTGTGTGTGACAATAAATATCTTTGTAATTTGTCGTGATCAAAATTAAGAAAGATTAATTAATACTAACAATGTTTTTAGGCATTGCTTTGGGTTAACAGTTATTTACCTTAATAGATCTTGAGGCCATTAACATTGAATCGTATAAACAAAGTTTACATAATTTTTTAGAACACTCATAATTGGTTTTTCGGAAATGATTCATTTACAAATTGCATTGCAATGTATATTTCTTGAGTGTTTCGGATGAAACATCCAAGTTGTCAAATCGACTTCACTGTGTATTTTAAGCAATTATCAAATAAATTTGTCTAACAGTTTGAACACGTAGACTCAATATGATGTATATTATTAAGAATCCAAATTCATGTCTACACTCATAAATATGTCAACTAGATTCGATAACGATATCAATCATAATTTGAATAATGAATTGATATATATTCGAAATCTTTCTTAATCCCCACGAACACTCCTTTAAGATAAAATAACTAAGATTTTGAAAGAGTGTTTCATGTTTTATAGTGAGACATTTATCTACTTGAACTAAAAAACACAATGATTTTGTAAGACGACCCTTATCAATGGATTTGACAATTAACATAGCTTTCGAACCTAAGTGTTTTAATAAGCATGACGAGGTATACAAGATGTTTATATAACATTCGTAATCCTAGAGATGTTCATCCTATATGAAATGCACAAAATATTAGACAAATAAGTAACACTACAACAAATAGTAATGATCACTTAACGATGTCCAAAACACACATAAGCATTTGTCTTTGTTTTGAGTGTTAGATGCAACAAAATATACATAACTTAATTTTATTTGAAAATAGTTTATGAACCATTTCAAAAATTAATTAAGTTCAACACCTAGTAAATATATCAATTTTCAGAGATATACTAAAAAGAGATGTCCAACTTAAAAGAAAAGAGTAAAACATAAGTTTTATAATAAAAACCGAGACTCAATTTCTTTGAACATAGCATAGAAATTAGAAACATCCAAATTTTAAAGTTTGAGTAAAGACTTAGAAGTATTTTTAAATGAAAGTAGACTCAATTACGTTTGAAATAAAGGGTGGCACGACTTCTACGAACTTACGGTTGATTTTATATGATTTTTCAAAGTTTACAAAAATCTGTGTCGGACTGACCACGGTTCCTTATATATAAGGAACTGCGGGCGACAATTAAAGAACCATTGTGAGTGGACAAAAATGGGCTTTTATACAAAATCATTTGCTGACTTGATGGATACGTGGGACTCTAAAAAATCATTTTTCACACATAGAATTCATGTTTTAGAACACATATGATATGTATGCTTCCAAACATGTTTTAAAAAAAATTATCATCAAGCTAATATACGAAGTTTATTTAACATCAAAACTTGCACGACTAAAACAACAAACACATTTCATATTTAATCTCCCTTTATGGAAATTTAATACATGAACCATACTCTATTTTAAAAACCATCTGTTTTGAAAACTAGAAACCATACATCGATCCAAGCTTTAAAGCACAATATACTTCAAAGCTCTTGAGTAACCTAGGCCCTAATACCAATTGTAGAAACGTTAGAGGGGTTAAATACGTTTTTTAATAAGATTTAAAACCTTTTTCTTATAATCCACTGGTCATGATTCAATAAATATTACCACGGTTCTTTATCAATAAAGAACCGTGGGTTCAATTAATAAACAGCCACCAGTGGACAAAAACATTATTACCTTTTAAACCATTATAGTCTTTTGTATCAAATTTCCTATTAAGCTTGACTTAATATGACATGTGTTTATTGTAGATAAAGACTATAAATAAAAAGTAATGAAACACATAAACACATCAAAACAACAGTACATCAAGCAATAGGCTAAACACTGAGCACACACGTACTAAGCCTTAGCTTTTCTAGATACTACAATGTTTATACTATGAGATGCACACTTGATCACAATCTAAGCATGAAGCACATACGTAATAAGCCTTAACTTTTCTGCAACTTAGATGTTTAGATTATGATATGCGCACAAAAACACAGAAAAAAATTATGCAACTACAAATTTAAAGTGCATAATGTAGAAGACAATACTGACACGATAATTTATAGTGTTTTGGTCACGAAGCTCCTATTCGCCTTACCCCACTCCTCGAGTACCCAATTCGATTACTTCACTAGTCAACAATCTCCTTTCGAGGTGGAGAAAGCCATACACGCTGCTTACACCATTTTCACACACTAAGTTAAATGTCGTGTCCTAATTTTAGGTAGGACCAATCTACACACGTCGCTTATTTCCATTTATCGACACAAGGCTAGATGTCGAGTTTTAATCTTAGGTAGAACCAATTTACACCTATCACACCACTAGTTATGTTTTATGGCCTAACATAACAAACCTTGTGTTTTATGGCCTAAACACATAAACCATCTAATCTATATCCATGTATACACATCACTTGAATTTACACAAGTTACAAAGAAGAATTAGAATCAACCCTACGACATCCAAGTGATCAAATGCAATCACTTCAATGTAACTCAATCTACCATATGATCTACAAGTAATCAAGGGTGATCACTTACATGTAGAGATAACCTATACCTCACTACATACCATTTGGTACTAGTGGAACTAACATAGAATGTAACCTTGTTCCAAACCTTATGCTAGAATCATGATTAAGGAGGAAGAAATAAATTCTATGTGTTTGTGTTGGAATTTCGTGGGTTATGGCTAGGAGAGGAGGTGGAAGATCTTGGTTTCTTTAAGTCTTGGTGGAAGAAATTTACCTTCATTATATAGCCAACTTTTGTCTTGGAGAGCTTCTTTTTACCCAATGGATAAAAGAGTGCATTGGATAATAAAATGTATCTTCATTCCTTGGAAAGGTCTCTCTGATCCAATGAATAATAGGGTGAACTAACCATTGGATAATAGAAAGCACCTTATCTTCTTAGAGCCCATATTCAAAATTTGAATTTTGAATTTACTATTTTTCCCTCCATCTTCTAGAAGCCTCTAGAAGTATTGATTGAGCCTTAACGGCTATATCTGACCACGACTCATTAATTTTTCCCACGACCCAATATATATAATGAGCCGCGGGTACCTATAAAGAACGGTGAGCTCTAGACTCCGCTCTATTTTGTCCTTAAGTGATTCACGACGAATGCGTCTTGGATGTGTCGAGAGAAGTATACATATGGATGCATAAGTTATTATGAGTACCTTACACATTTTACATAATGTAATGCGAGTTATACGTTTGTCATCACCAAAATATAAAGAGATTATATCGATTAAACATCGTAATGTTTGAACTAACACAAATCAACAATATATAATGTATTACTATTTGACCACAACCCTAAAACCTATGCAAGGGTTTAAATCAGTCCAAGAAGTACGAATTAGAGCTGGGTTACCACAATTACCATGAACCATTTCCATAAAATACGCTATGTTCTCAAGTTATTATAATTTAGAAAAGAAAAGAAGTAAAAACTATAGAAGAAAAGAGAAAAGAAAAGAAGAAGAATTATCCCAAAAGTGAGAAGAAGTTTTTGTAGCTAAAATAGCTTAATTCTCATTCTCTTCTTTTCTTTTCTCTTGTTAAAAAATCTCAAGAACACAAATAAGTTTTAGTCTCTTTCCAAATCAATTTTTTACTCTCTAAAATAAATCTTGAGAACTTAACGTTAGTGTAATTTTAAATTTTAAACTGGGTGGGATTAGGGTTTACATAATTGATTTTAAATTGAGTTGGGGAAGTAAGATAAAGAGTGTTTGATTATATATAGGACTTACACACATGAAGTTGTTCTCAAACGGTAAAAAAAATCAAACATACTACTTTATCCTTCTATTAATTAGAGTTAACGGTCAACATTTTAACAAGGTTAGATCAAAGGACTAAAACGAGCCCAAAGTATATAGACCAGAAAGGTCGTCTGCACGTATGAAATACTAGGTACGATATCTGCATTTTTATCCCCCCCCCCCTCCAAACCCACACTTTATAAAAGCCTGGTCCGTTTTTTTAGCTTTTTTCTTTCATTTTTTTGTTGCTTATCTTTTTATGCTTATTTTTTTCTAAACGAAAGTTAAATACAGATAAGAAAAGTCCGGTCTAGCTCTCAAAAGTGAAAGATAGAAAAAAGAATAGCCCAAATTGGGGCGAATTTGAATAAAGTTTAATTAAGTTGAAGTGGATTTAATCTTTTATTAACGAGAAATGATACACTCATATAAATTTTATCAAAATAAATTTTATCAAAATAAATTCATACAATGACGTGGTATGAAAAGTATTGGTAATATCTTGCATTCTTTGTAACTTCTTTTACTTATTTACATCCACAAATGTACCTACACATCATTTTGTTTATTTCTTGTTGTTGTAAAACTTATATGAACGTAGTATTTCTCTTTATCAACCGATCATATGAAACGATTTAATAAAATCAACGGTATGTAATTTCATTTTATACGAGATGATGAAAGAAGTAAGATATACCCTTACTCAAGGTAGAGATATTACTTCTAGAAAACCTTCGGTATCAATATACTTATTTACTAGAAATTTATATTATCTATAAAGGGTAAATATACACATCTAACTCCAAACTTAACTTTAAACTAAAAATTAAAATAAACATATTAGTAACTTAACTATTATATTATTTTTAATTCAAACCTAACTAAAAATCTTGACTATTCATTTCTTTTTTAACAACTTTTTAACAACTTATTATAAATTCATTTTTATTTTTAAATTGAAATATCTTTTAACTCATTTATTTTTTCATAATCTAATTTCATCATATTTTTTAAAATTTTATTCTCTTTAATTCAACATCCATTTTGATATATTTACAATCTTTTTTTTTTCTTTTTTTTTTTTCATTTTTAGTGATTTTATTTATTTTAATTCAACTTTTTTACATTTTAACGTTAATTCGATTGCTAAAAAATCGTCACTTATTAACCGTCGCTGTATTGCGCGAGTAACATGCTAGTAGTAAAAGAAATTGCATTCAAAATCTGTTGCTTTGAACTCTTTTGTGATAATCGGAAATCAGCGGTAGTCTATAACTAAAATTTAACTACTCTATAGGAAAGAAAAGAAAAGCAAATAAATGTCATGAAAAATGATTAAACAAAGAATGTTTTTGTGGGAGAATAAATAAAAGGGACTTAACATAGACAAAGAGCCGAGTGGTTGACTTTATTGGACCCCACGCCTTGTCGATTTGTCTCACCCAAACTTGCTCTTCGTATCTTATATAACTTACTATTTTCATCCATAGATTTATTTAGATTTTGTTACACTATTTTATTGTTTATAAAACTCTTTCATAACAGATATGAACAAATAGCAAAGTTAAAGTTAATGAACCGGTCGATAGTGGTCGATTTCTTTGTAGTTTGTAACTGTTATATACATGAATAATCGGCAAGTAATCAAATTTACATTTTTTCTCGTAAAGTTTAAATAGTTTTGGGTACTCTCAATAAAGATTTTTCTTTAAAAAGAATCTAAATACAAACAATTATACGTGATTAAATAAAGTTACGATAAGTTTTGAATTAATATTATCAATTTGCAGGTTCCGACAAGTTATGCCACCGTTTACCAAACCAATTTACACAAATCATCAAAGTTACGTTTAATCGACAATTAATCAGTCTTATAGATTTTTTTTCTCGACACTAACAAATAGTTTGAAAACAAGGACCATAACTGGTTCAAAATCATGCTTGGAGGCTCGGTTTGTAGTGCTAACCGTATTTTAAATAAATGTTTATTATTAGTCGATCAAATGTATATTTTTATTATTGTAGAATTGTTTTAAAATTCATTGTAATCTAAAAAGATAAATAGTATAAAAATGTACTTATTTTATGTTAAAATTCAATTAAAGATACTTAACTTTTTTTTTCTCAATTTAAGGTACTGATTTTTTTTCTTGTTGCAATGTTGGGACAATAACAAATTTAAAGGTTATATATTAACGACCATTTACTTTATTATTGCATCGTTAGTCCTTTATATTAGCGACACTTTATAATAACCTCAAAATTCGTTTTTTTTACAGTTTTTTACAGTTTTCTATTTTTTCGCTTGATTTTTACCGTTTTCATTCAGTTTTTAATCGTTTTAGTCCGTTTTTTGTCGTTTTCTCTGTTTTACCGTTTTCGACCTTCTTTAATGTGTTTGATATCGTTTTCGACCCTTTTTTACAGTTTTCGCTCGTTTCTTGTCGTTATCGCCTATTTATTTTATGGACCAAAAAAAGTAAATAAACCTAATAAAAACGTTCAGAAATGGTAAAAAAGAAGCCGAAAACGAAAAAACAAACGAAAACAGTTAAAAGCCGTATAATGGACACAAACGGTCAGAAGGGCTCGAAAACGTATAAAAATGGACGAAACAGTTGAATACGGTAAAAGAATGACGAATGTTGTAAAAATGGACCAAAACGATTAAAAACAAACGAAAACGGTAAAAATCAAACAAAAATGGTGAAAAACAGTCTAAAACTGTAAAAAAATGAATTTTGAGTTTATTAAAAGTGTCATTAATGTAAAGGACTAACGTTACAATAATAAAGTAAACGATCGTTAATATATAACCTTTAAATTTGTTAATTGTCCAACATTAAAACAAGAAAAAAAATCGATACCTTAAATTGAGAAAAAAAAGTTGAATACTTTTAATTGAGTTTTGACTTAAGATGACTATTTTTTTATACAATTTGCCCAATCTAAAAATGATAGTTTACACGAACAAAAATATTAATGTGGAAAATAATTTTGAGACGTACGAAATTTTGCTTTTTCCTTTCTTGTTTTACAAACGTTGCATAGGTTAATGTGATAGACTCGTAAGCTGATTAAATGCTTAACGGAATTGTCATTGAAAGTTAATAAGCTTAGTGGTATAAAATTTCTAGAAATAGATTGTTTAATTTGCAATCTTTTTGTTGTCTGGGCATAAATATAGCAAACTATCAATTCAAAGGAAAGTTGAGTGATGCCACTACTTGCGTATACTATACATCAACAAATTTAAAGATTTTGATTCTGATTTATTTAAAATTTGTTAAGAGAGTTCTAGCAATTACTACTTGGTAAAAAAGTACGAAGAATATTAATGCACGCCTAATGCTTTTGCTTTTTGTGTTTTGTTTAAAGGCAAGGTGGTAAAATGTTTTAACCAAGGTTAAATTCACGAGTAAATGTTTTTACACTGAACGTTTATTTCGTATGTGTAGATTTCTAAACGATCGACGATGAATATCAGACTCATGATCGAGAATATGTATTTCAACGATTTTTAACCAATCTCTAACAAGAAAGTGAGAGTGTTCAAATCCACCATCACAAAGACTTACAAAATCACATCGATAGTAAAACTGTTTTAGGGGTATTACTTGATCAATAACATACATATTTCATGGTATACAATAGTGATCACGTGCGATCATATTTTTCTTTTGCAATTTTAGCTTCTTTTTTTTCCACGACTTACAAATGATTTGTTCCCACAATAAAATGATCAAGTTAACTTTTTTAATCAATTAAATAAAAACATTACATAAATAAATAAATAAATATTACATTACAATTCAAATAAAATAAAAACACTACAATTAAACGCGGTTATTTCAAATGTGTTCTAATATATCGACTTTTAGGCTTAGATGACTTGTTTTGCTGATTATCTCCCGAGTAATTTGCAGCGATTCTTCATGTGCATTTACCGGATCTTCATCACGATGTTGTGCTTCTCGATAAAATGTGAGAGATATCGTCGTCGCGTTGTGTTGAATTATCATATTGTGTAATATGGTGCATGTGTGCATTACTTCCGATAGTTTACGTCTTGACATTCCTCGAGTCGGGTGTTTAATTTGCTTCCACTTCCTTTTCAATACACCAAATGCTCGTTTCACGTCTTTTCTTGCTGCTTCGTGCTTCATTTTATATAGTTACCGTTTGTGATCATTCGACCCCGGGTTTTTAATAGACATAATAAGAACTGACAATTTCAGATTTTAACTGTCAGTAAAATAATATCCCTTATGATAATACACGTTGTTAGCCACAAATCCTACATCTGGTGCTTTACCTGATTTAAGATCATTGAAAATAAGGGATTGACGTAAAACATTCACGTCGTTGTTCATCCGGACGATACTATAGAACGCATGCCAAATTCATAAGTCTTGAGAGGCGACCACTTCCAATAAAATGAATGGAGTTGGCCCATGATCACCTCGACAAAATTGAGCTTTGTATGCAACCGGACAATTCTCCTACGACCAATCTGTATAATTGATACTTCATATCATCCTAGAAAACCCATGTTTTTCCTCGTGACGAGCATAGAGTTTTTCAATATCGGTGCACGTCGATTTTCGCAAAAACTCTGTACCATATAAGTTCATGATGGCCTTACAAAAGTTTCAAAGACAGAGACAGGCAGTTATCACGCCCCCATTTACAAATACTCGTCAAGAGCATCAAGAACGGCTCTGTATGTCATTAGACGAATAGCGAAAGTACACTTCAACTATGGCGAAAGACAATCTCGTCCCGTACAATCAAGATCGGTTGTCTCGCTTACAATTTGTATGAATATAGATCGATCCATTTAGAACCGCGCACAAAATTGTTATGGGTCATTAGAAAAATAAGATGCCACTAAACGACTAGCACCGACATAACCTATGTATGTAGCTTCGTTTAATTCGTGAGTTTGATGCTTCGTAAGCAGCTTGACAAGCTTCTGTGAATATCGCATGCTCGCTAGTAAGTTCATCTGCATCGTCGGAAGAGGCATAAAAAATAATTCGTAAGACATTGTAATTTTGAGAAGTGTAAATTGAATGTGTGTGAAAAATGGTTGTATAATTTTTTTTTAAAACAAATAAAGGTAACAAAAAGCGGGTAAAGGAAATGTTTTTTTTTAAATAAAGTGTGGTTGAATTGAATTCGAGTTGACGATTGATTGCAAAATCAGTCGACCAATTCTAATCGATTACCGATGCGAGTAGCATAACAACCTATACCACTTATTTCACGATCGACTTAAATAAGATTTGAACTCATAGCCTTTTAGCTGATGCGCAACTCACGCACCAGTATACCAAAAACTTGGAAAAAGTAAAAAGCCTTTGTAAAATAAGTCTGTATCTAACTCCTCATTGAGTCCAAGGTATTAAAGTAAACTTAAAGTTAAATTGTTCATCCAACCAATCTTTTTTAATATACTAGACGAATTTCCGTGAAATACGATAGTGTATAACGGCAAATAATGATATACGTAAATTAGATTCATCTTTTATTTTTGATGTAAAGCGTGTGCTTAACCGTACACATATACATATACACGGTTAGGAGTTTCACAAATATTAAATGTCTTTTCTACACTAGAAAATCAACTATTATTCGATATATAAATGGTAGATTTTAAGTTTTAGATTTTTTATAATAGTTTTTTTATTTTTCAACAATAAGATATACACCCGTTATAAATAGCATAAACATATACCAATAACGACGATATTTTATAGCGATATATGTTAGATTTAAAAAAGTCGTGAACCGAACGAATTTATCAACCTAGGTTAACAAAACGTCGGCTGTTTATTCCGGTTTTAAACAAGCAAAGTTTGGATATCTAATCTAATATTTGAGCCGGTTCACAAGTCAATCAGTTCAACCCAAGTTTTAAAACATTAGTTATATTAAAAAGTGTTTAATTTGTTTTAATATTTAATTTAGAAATTGATAAGTTTTTTAAACTTATCATGCATAACCCATTAGGGGTGAGCATAGGGATGAAACCGATCCGTCTTGATCCGATCCTGACTCATCCCGAAACCAAAATCGTAAACAACTCAAACGGAATCTTGACTCGATTTAATCCCGAGTCTCGAACTGAACTGAGTTAGGCCCGAGTTACTTCCGATTTATGTGGTTTTCTTTGTGCGATCCCGATTTAATCTCGAGTCCCGATTCGAATCGAGTCTCGAAATCATGAAAAACCCATCTCAAGTTCTGACGCGAATTTAGTCGGTTTGTGTCGATCGATTTCAGTTCCGATCAATTTGTATCGGTTTTCGGTCGGTTTTCTCACTCCTATAACCCATTGTTTAAGTAGTAAAAGTAATTTAATACAGTAACTTGTTTTCTTAAATTTCAATCTTTCAACGTTATAAAGGATAAAGTTAAATAAATCCGGATAAAACAAGATAAGGATAAAATGACAGTAATTTGTTGGTATGTAAAGAAGGCTAAACAGGGTAAATCCAGAAGTCCTAGTATCATGTCAGAGACAAAATGTCTGGTTTAACATAAGTGGTGTGTGTGTGTGTGTTTGTGCGTGTGTGTGACAGTGACCCAGTTAGTTAGTTGTTTTGTACAAACCAAACATGAATTAAGGCGCACGAAGCCGACACATAGGACCCACTTTTCTTTTTTTATGTTTCTTCCTTTGCACTTCTCCCATCCCCTGTTTCCATCTCACCCTTCATATACCTTCCTTCACTTTTTAATTTTTATTTATCAAAAAACATAATATCACATATGTTTGCTAGTTCTAATACCATGTTGAAAGATCATGACCATGATGATGGGGATGATGGTGAGATTGAGTTGGGTTTAGGATTGAGTATTGGTGGTGGTGGTTGTTTGAGGAAAAAAGATGAAGATTTGGTTATGCCTTGTTGTTCATCTTCTTCATCTTCTGATTCTGTTAAGATTCCTAAATCGAAGGTTGTTGGTACTAAGAGAAGTGCTGTTGAGGCTGTTTCTCCTCCTAGGTAATTCAAATTTTATGTTTTTCTTGAATATTAGTATTGGGAGTGTTTGTTTCGGCTTATGTAGCGGGCTTGTGGCTTATATGGTTTTTGGCTTATGTTTCATAAGCTTGCTTTTTTTTTTTGGCTTATTTTGAAACTTTTCTGCTTACATAAGCCGAAAAGTTTCAAATTAAGCCACAAAACCAAATAAGCCATAGCCCCGCTATATAAGTCGAAGCAAACACATAAAAATGAAGGATGTTGCATACAAATATAATATGTTAGATAAAAGTAAAGGGGTCAAGGGTTCAAAGCTCACTAGATAAGTAGGTATATATTTGGGAGTGCTTGGGGAATGGTCGGAAATGATACCCGGTTAGCAGTGGCGTAGCCAGGGTTTTACATATGGGTATGCCGAGATGTAACACAAACCAATTATAGCAGAACCTATAAGCAAAACCTCACTAGTTGTAAAAGTTTATATTCAGTGAGCTAACTAATATGCATTAATACAAATTTTTGTTGAGTGGGCCATGGCCAACCAAGGCCTCCATGTAGCTACGCCAATGCCGGTTAGGCTGCGCACATTTGAGTCAAAAGCTAGAATTTGGGTAAACTGAACCGGGAAAACCTCATTCGTTTACCCGTTAAAAATTTGGGTATTATTAATATGATATTTGGTTATTTGTTTCACCAATGATGCTATGCTAGTTTTGGTTAAAATTCTTTGCCTACCATTCCTGTATTGTTTTATGTGTCAAAGAATTCAAGTGTTTATGTGCTATGATTTGGGAACTTGGTTTATATTTTAGGCCTGTTTCCTGATGTGATCAAGGAATTTCTATGTTTAAGACTATGTCATAATGTAATTTGGAATTTTCCGTGTTTAGGTCATACCCATGTATAATTTGGAAGTAGTCTGTTTTCTTTAGCGCTGTAGTCCACTCGTATATATGGTGTGGCTGTAACCATTATTCATTACACACACTCCATCTATTAAAGGGAAATATTTGTTTCCTCTGAGCCTTCCTCTGCTTTCCTCTCTTTGATACAAGTGCTTTAGATAATTAGATTGATACCGAATTTGGCCACCACTAATTTTGTATGTTTTTAGGCCATACCTTTACCTGGTACGGGTTTCTGTTTAGAGTTTAGACCATACCCTTGTGTTTTTAGGCTATCACGAGATATGGAGATATAGACACTAATTTCTCAATAGCAAGAAACAATGAAGGCGAAATATAGATAAATGTCTGTTATTTAGTGGTTAAACAATTTGTTCAAAATAACCACTCAAGGGTGGCCTAGTGGCAAAAAGATTTGTGGCTATCACTCCAAAGTGTGTGAGGCCTCAAGTTCAATTCCCACTAGGTGCAAACAACCTTGAAGTGGCCACGCCAACCTCCTGAAAAGGGAGGGCTTTACCTGGTTTGAGTCTGTGTGGCGGTGGGCTCAAACCTCGTGGATTAGTGGGCCAATGAGTCGGAAATCACGGTTACCAAAAAAAAAAAAAAAAAAACAATTTGTACAAAATATACAATTGCCTTCGAAATAAAACATGTATAAAGAAAGCGAAACAAGCTAACTTTCAAAAACCAAACCCTTGTCAAACTAGATCCACAAATCTGTATGTAATTTTTAAGTACTTGTCACTTTGTCAGCATGATGATTGATCCATTACCAGTTAAGTTATGGTTTAAGATTCTTGAACTTCGTTGCTAAACTGTTTTTAAAATCTGTGTCTTTGAAGTGTGGTTGGATGGCCTCCAATTAGAAAAGGTCACCGGATGCCAACACTCGCTAACCAAATCAAGTCAGAACAAGAAGAGTTGAGCAGGACCAATGATCGTCATCTGACCGTTAAGGTGAATATGGAGGGAACTCTTATTGGCAGGAAAGTCGATCTTTATGCTCACAGCTCCTATGAAATGTTAGCACAAACCTTGGAGAACTTGTTTTATGGAACACATAATGCACTAGGATCATCAAGATTGTTGAATGGAACATCTGAATTTGTGCTCACTTATGAAGACAAGGATGGAGACTGTATGCTTGTTGGAGACGTACCTTGGCAGTACGTTTTCTTGATCATTATTTTTGCAAAAGTTAATATTAATGTTTTTTGAATCTTTGTCTAATTAATCTTTTAATTATTATTCCAGGATGTTTCTTGGCTCTGTGAAAAGGCTTAGGATCCTTAGGAACACAAATAGGCAGCACTGAGGTTTCAAGAGAACATGCTGCAGATCAACGATGTTATATAGATTAACTTATACTTTGTTTTAGTAAAAGGGCTGAAAGGATAACGGCCTGGTAGATCCGGATTGGTTTTTTGGGTTGTTTTGAGCTCTAAATGGTCATTTATTTTTTGATTTTTTTTATATAGTTTCTTGGCACCAGGATCAGCTTTGGGTTACAGAGTTGTTGGTGCAAGCATACACAAGGCATACTTGACTAATAGTATGGTTTCTATGAAATTTTCCTGTAATCCGGATTTGACCTTTTGAATCAATATACAAAGATTTGTATTTATATCTTTTGTCACATTAGGCGTCGTCTGATTTTTTAGTCCCTGTAGGGAGAAGAGTGTATGAGTATGACCTGCAAAATTATAATTTCCAATCTTTTCTGATATTGGGATAGCTTGCTATTGAAATTATCAAAAACATGAATGCATGCATTCTTTATCAAATGATAGGGTGTTTGGGACTGCATTTCTTTTGTAGTTTATTGGCTTATGGTGTATAAGATTTTCTAAAAAGAGGTTTTTGAGTGTTTAGATTCATTTATTTGCTTATTAGCTTCTTTTAAGGCTAATGAAGCACTTCTTAACAAGCTTACCAGTAAATGTTTGCTTCAAGTGCTCATAGACAGTGACTGTGACTGAATAGCTTGTCCGTCCGTGTTGTAAAGTACCATCATTATCAGTATCACAACACTTCGTATGCAAAAATCTTTGTTTGAGATAATTAACATAAACCTAACTAAATATCTGGTAGCAAGATTAAGTTAACCCAAAGATTCTATAATACAAATGTTTGGTAAGATAAGATTTAGACTACCTAATCTGCAAAAGCTAGACTCGATTTTCTTAGTCAAATATCTTCCATCTAGACGAATAACATGCCTAACATGTCCAATCTTTATAAAATGTACGTGCGACTAATAGTCAATGCTCTATTCAAGTCGTGTGTATGTTTCAGCTGTTGTTCATGTTCGTATTTCTTTTGAATCTGATACAGCAACATCTTTGTTGCTTGTGATCCGTGACTGATAATACATAATGGGTATGCACAGAAGTAGACCATAGGATCATATATTGCTCGTTCACAAATTTATGACAGATTGCTTACATAAATAATAAAAAAGGAGCTATAAACGGATTAAAAAGGTATTTATTTATAGTACATAATTTTAGCATCCAAAGTAGTTACATTCAACAATTATACATAAATTAAAGTAGTCATTACCACCTCAGCTTTGTCCTAAAGTTCCGCAAAAGGGATGCTATTGCAGACAGTGGATCAACACTCATGAGCAACCGATTTCTTCAACCAAGAGAACCCACTACGGGAATATGCATCACAAAATCAAGGACCATCGTCCACCATGGGGTTCGGTAGTCGTAACCCCTGCGATTTCTTCTTTTCATTATCCCGCTATGTGGAATGCGAGAGCCATCTTTCTAGCTACCTGGATGAGTCCTTCGCTTCGTTGTTCCTTTCAAAACTGCATTACCACGTGGTGCATTCTTCGTAAGTACAAAGTGGCTCAATGATTTACTACCGTCATCCCAGTTGAGTCTAACTTTTGCATCATAGCATATTTCCCTTCTTCAAAGGCCTCCATGGAGATGTAGAAGTAATAACTAGTGCTGTTCAGTTTCAGATATTTGCACTCCACAATATCAAAATCATGGATGTTATTGTTTTCACCCTTCTTAACATACATCTCAATCGCCTCGTTGAACGCATTGACAGCAAAGTTAACAGTTAGACTGACAAGTCCAGGATTATCTTTATCAAACTCTTTGAAGTCCATCCATATATTCTTCTCATTCATTCCTCGTTTTAGGGAATTTAAAAAAAAAAAGTTAAAAACCCACCGGGGCTGGTGCCGACGGCGCGAGGACGTTGGCGTCAACCCACGGAGTCCTGCGCCGTTGGTGTTTTTCGCGCCATGGCTCGGGTCGGGTTAGTTGGGTTCAAACTTCATGTCAGGTTAATCGGGTCGATTAACCCGAATTCGAAATCGAGTCGAACATCGGGTACAATAACTATATCTAATTCGGTTTCGGGTCAACTCGATTGACCCGAGTAATTTTTTTTAATATTTTTCTCGAACTCAGGTCGACCCAAATACGGATAGACCCGACCCGGATAGGCCTGACTAGAATAGCCTCGAACCCGACTAACTCGAATTAAAATCGGATCAAACTCAAATAAATTATTTTTAGCTTTGGCTCGGTTTTAACCTGACCCGAATAACCCGAACCCGACCGACGCTACTCGATTCTCAACCCGATTGGGAGTGGTGATTGATATACTATGTTGTTAAACAAAACATAAATAGTGAAGCCCAATAGAAACTCGTTGGCACGGGTGAAGAAGGCCGGCCCATTACATGACTGTCAAAAGATTTCTAGTTCTCAAATATAATTCAGAATCAGGTCACCACATTTAATTAAACGAATAACACCTCTCTCTTCTTCTTCCTCTTCACCAGATTCAATTTATAAGGTAACTTTTATTTCTTTTTTATTTACCTACCAAATACTATATCATTTATTTATTTACGACAATTCTTATAAATTAGGGTTTACTGAAAATCCCAACAACTTTATTTGCATTTCATAAAATTAGGGTTTTTTCATTTTATTATTTGTATTTATTTTGGTATGAATAACCTCACTTTTTGTTCCTTCTTTGGAAGATTTTGCCTTTTATAAGCTTATTATCACATAATTTACAATTATAAGGGGCTGTTTGTTTTAGCTTATATAACGTAAGCTTATTTTGGCTTATATAACATAAGCTTCAATTTGGTGGCTTATTTGGGAGACTTATGAGCTTATTTAAGTTTGTTATGATATTATAAACTTATATAAACTCATAAATCACGAATAAGCTTAAAAAATGAGGATTTATGAAATATAAGCCGAAATGTGGCTTATTTTCGGCTTATGTAACGTAAGCCCCAATTTTGTGGCTTATTTTGAGACTTAGGGGCTTATATAAGTTTATCATGATATAATAAACTTATATAAGCCCATAAACCTCCAAATAAGCCACAAAATTGGGGCTTATGTTATATAAGCCGAAATGGGCTTACGTTATATAAGCCAAACCAAACACCCTCTAAGCCAAGAGTATTCAAAATAAGCCACAAAAACTGAGCTTATGAAACATAAATCCAAAACCAAATAAGCCAAGTCTGCTATATAAGCTGAAACAAACATCCCCCAAGGTTACTCAGCTTTGCGTTTTTGTTTTCTTTTACTTTAACAATGACATTCTAGTGTTGATACGAGTCAAGTGACTGGAAATACATACTTTTGGATTAGATAAGTAACATAAATGTCGTCTTCTTTAACTTCAGTCATCTTTTGGATTAGTAAGCAATTTCAAATGCACTCTAGATATATAGCTTTGTCACGGTATCAAAGTATTTGTTAGTTTACTTCAAAAGATAAAACTCTTGTTTTTTATGGAACATTCTTCTGTTTGTTTCCAATTATTTATTCGTTTTAGTAATCTTGCTCAAGTTCGTTTACTATGTTTGGAATTTCACGCCTTCATGGTATGATGGTACGTATTTGTAGATTCATCATGTGCTAAACATGCTACTCGCATCCTTTGATATTGGTCTTAAACAATAATACCTATATGTTGAGTTGCATTGGTACTTGGGGTATATACCATGATGGACATTCTCGAAGGTTTATAGATCTTGTCATGCCATTTGTCAACTACTGTAATTAACATTTTAATGCTTTATTATGCATCTAATTTTATGCGACCAAAGAAAATTTGTGAATTTATTAATGCGACATAAGCATGAAATATAAAGTCACTATGTTTTAACAAGACAATGAACCTATTTATCTTTAATGAACCACCAAATATAGTCGATGTTGTTGGTCCTAGATTATTAAGTGGATTATAGGCATGGTTCCTTTAATTGCAGCAATGTTTTCCTGTTATTTTGTTGATCGGCATCTTTCCGAAGTATGCTACTGGACAAGGATGGGGCACTGGACAAGGATGGGGCAGGGGATGGGGTTTCTCTCGCTTTTGGCATAGTGGGCCCCCAGTGGGGGCCCGCACGACGGGCTATTGAAATCTTATTAATAGGCTTTTCAGATTGTTATATCTTCAAATTTATGTATAGTGAACTGTTTTTAGACTTCAAAGTTCAAACATTGAATTCTTACGAAACTAAATGGGTTTTAGCAACTCAATCCATGTCTATATATTGTCATCTTTGTCAACGTTTCTCCTTTCTCTGTTTGAGTCTTTCGTGAATCAGTATTTTCACATGTTTGTCTTCACCGGAATTTTTCTAATGATTGTGTTAATCTGTACTCGAGCTCATCTGGTTCGATAATTAGGTGACACGAACATAAATTATTAGCTACTTTTCATTTTCCTTTTAATTATTTAGTAATTGGCTGAATCTCTTATTTTTCTTGTTTAGGTTGCCTTTCATTTTGCTTACTAGTACATAATGCGTTTTCGGGTTTCATTTTTATAATGGTTTTCTTTTCTTCTAATCACAAGTATTGATACTTAAGTTTCCACAAATCTATTGACAAGTTTAGGTTCTTGGTTTGCGGGATTAAATGAACTTTAGTTGACAGTCATTGGATATGATTTTTGTAAAGGTTACTCTTTGTCGAACTGAGCTTGCAACTGAGATGGTGTTATTTCTGTTAGTTTTTGCTTTCGGTTTTTGTAATTGCCTAAATGCTAAACTACAGTATATTTTGTATGATTCGAAAGGGGAGCGTCCAGAAATTCAAAGTATTAAAAGCATTTTATGTAACCGAATGCAAAGTTTCTCGTCAATGATTTTTATTTTGGTTAATTGTAAAACTTGGGCTTGATTGATGCTTGATGCTTCCACGTTTGGAAAATGGACTATTGTATTCATTTGGTTAGAAAGAAAATAGCAAGGATGTAAGCTTGATAAACTGGATTTGGTCAGGATGTTATTAGTGTAATTGAAATTCCTACCAAGTACCAACTGCTAGAGTATCTGATTCATCAAGTTGTATAATGACTTTTTGTCCTGAATGTCATTAAATACCGAGATATATTATGCTACTTTATATATATTTTTTCTGCAAGTGCTACCAGGTATTAACTATGACTGCTACTTGCAGGGTTTCTTCTGGAGTATGGTAAACTGGTACTGTAACTAGATTACGTGAGTGACTATTATAGATTCTGAAGCATAATTTTGTACGAGAAATGTTAGGCTCATTTCCGATTTTGCCCCTACCAGCACCTCCGTCTGATGGTGATCTTGGTCCTCTTCCTCCATCCCAATTACAATACGATCCAAGGGATGAGCAGATGCAGGAGACTGAGGATGAACAGAACAAGTCAAATTCCGCCCCTGCATCAATTGCAACACACACTAGAACTATTGGAATTATACACCCTCCCCCTGACATCAGAACCATTGTGGACAAAACTGCAAGCTTTGTTGCAAAAAATGGACCTGAATTTGAAAAAAGAATCATTGTTAGTAATGCTGGGAATCCAAAATTTAATTTTTTGAATGGCTCAGATCCTTATCATGCTTACTACCAGCATCGCCTGTCTGAATTTCGGGTCCAAAATCAAAACGGGGGCCCGCAGTTACCCGATACATCTGTTCCTGATTCAACCACATCTGAGAAAACTTCTACCGATGGCAATGATACAGCCGAGAAAACTGACCCGTCAGCAAAATTTAGACCAGTTCGGAAAGTTCTCGACCCACCTGAAGCTGAGCAGTACACTATTCGGCTTCCTGAGGGCATAACAGGGGAGGAGTTGGACATCATTAAATTAACAGCACAATTTGTGGCACGAAATGGGAAGTCGTTTTTGACTGGTTTAACTAGCAGAGAAAATAGCAATCCTCAATTTCACTTTCTAAAACCCACTCACAGTATGTTTATGCTCTTTACATCACTTGCGGATGCCTACTCTAAAGTCTTGATGCCTCCTAAAGGACTGACCGATAAGCTAAAAAAAAGTGTAACTGATATGACCACTGTACTAGAGCGGTGCTTGCACAGGCTTGAGTGGGAACGGTCCCAGGAACAGGCTAGGCAAAAGGCTGAAGATGAGATAGAACAAGAAAGATTGTTAATGTCCATGATTGATTGGCATGACTTTGTTGTTGTTGAGAACATAGATTTTGCTGATGACGAAGATGATGATCTACCACAACCGATGAGTCTCGATGAGGTGATAAGGAGAAGCAAGATGTCGGCTGTGGAGGAAGTTGAAGTTGTGGAGCCCGGGAAGGAAGTAGAAATGGAGATGGACGAGGAAGAAGTACAACTTGTTCAAGAAGGTATGGAGGCTGCAAGTCTTGAGGAGAATAACAATGATGGCATGAAGGAGGCAAGGGTAATTTTAGAAGAAAATGAACCACAAATGAGAATTGTTAAAAACTGGAAGAGGCCTGAGGAAAGGGCACCCGCAGAGAGAAATCCGACTAAGTTTGTTGTTTCACCAATCACTGGCGAACTAATTCCCGTCAATGACATGTCAGAGCACATGAGAATTTCTCTTATTGACCCCAAGTTTAAAGAACAAAAAGAGAGAATGTTTGCTAAAATTAAAGAGACCACGCTTGCTCAAGATGATGAAATTTCTAGAAATATTGTTGGGCTCACGGACCCGGCCTGATATATTTGGGACCACAGAGGAAGAGGTTTCTAATGCGGTTAAGGCTGAAATTGAAAAGAAAAATGATGAGCAACCTACGCAGGTGATTTGGGATGGACACACAGGGAGTATTGGGCGGACTGCAACTCAAGCTATGTCTCAAAATGCAGAAGAACAAATTGATGATGGGAGGAATCTTCCTGGTCCTGCAGCTCCACCGCTAAGACCTGGTGTTCCGTCAGTTCGACCGCTACCTCCACCACCTGGGCTTGCATTAAATCTTCCACGTGTACCCGCTAATGCTCAATACACGACTGTAACTAGTGGCGGTCTTGTGCCACCACAACCTAGGCCAGGGATTAACACAATGGTTGCACCGCAACGTCCACCACCGCCCCCAATGCAAATGAATTATGGTCAGCAACCTTATATGATGAATCGACCCCCACCCCCACCAATGGGTCCGCCTATGTCCGTTAATCCACCTGTGCCGCCACCTCCAGGATCTCAATTTACACCTCTTGGTCAACGTCCTTATATGCCCCAACATGGTATGCCTATGGTTGCTCCACTTCCTATGCCTCAAGGAATCCCGCCACCACTCCCAGAGGAAGCTCCTCCTCCACTTCCTGAAGAACCTGAACCAAAGAGGCAAAGGCTTGATGATTCTTTGCTTGTTCCTGAGGACCAGTTTTTGGCTCAGCATCCGGTATGCTTGTTGAACCCTTGCTACAATAATTTTATTGTAGTTTATTGCGACCTGTTTACTTATAGGTTTATTTTTTAAAGAGGTCAAATGGGTGAAGTTATAACAATTAGCTAAATTCCAGTTACTTTTTACCCAAATGGGTCTAAGTGTCGGAAGAAACTCCTCAATTACTGATTCAAAAATAAACTGGATTATTATTGTCAATATAATGTCTGTAAGTGAATCTGGCACACTATTTGTGAGCATAAATAGTCTGCCAGATAATGTGCGTAATAGAGTACACATATCTTGGAATACGCCCATTTGCATCCTTTACCCAAGTCAACCCGAGCTGACCATTTATCACCTCAAGGATTTATGTATTCTATTTCCTTTGCTGTCCTGCTAGTAGATTAGTGTGTTAAGTAGTTGATCGTTCTAACTAGAGTTGTATTGTGTTTCAGGGATCCGTTCGTATTACTGTGTTGCTGCAAGGGGATGATGAAAAACTGAAAGGGAAATCACCACTGGAAATTACTGTTCAGTCTTTATCTGAGACGGTAGGGAGTTTAAAAGAGAAGATTGCTCCAGAGATTCAAGTGGCTGCAAACAAACAGAAGCTGAGCGGGAAGGCTGGTTTTTTGAAGGACAATCTATCTCTAGCGTATTACAATGTTGGTGGAGGTGAATCACTTACTCTCTCTTTAAGAGAACGTGGTGGTAGGAAGAGGTAAGAGGCAATTCCGATTACATCTCACTCGTCATTCCACATGACCGAGGCGTATCATATTCTTTTTTTGGTAAAAACTGTGAATTATATTGCCTAATAGAGATGTTTACACCAAAGTTATGGAAGAAGCTTGCATTTGATATTTTCCTTAATGATTTTGCATATCACCTCCTCACTTCTACTTTCATATTCACTTTAGCCCCCTTCAAGTTTATCTATTCTTTGGTACACGCAATGTTGGTTTGGCGCCAAGTTACCATTCTCGTAACTCATTCCTTGTTGGAGACCTATATGATACAAATGTTTGATGCAAAAAACATTGTTTCAGATAATTAACTTAAACTAACTAAATATCTTGTACCAAAATTAAGTTAACCCAAAGATTCTATAATACAAATGTTTGGTAAGATGAGATTTAGAGTACCTAATCTGCAAAAGCTAGACTCGATTTTCTTAGTCAAATATCTTCCATCTAGACGAATAGCATGTCCAATCTTTATAGCATGTACGTGCGACTAATAGTCAGCGCCCTATTTAAGTTGTGTGTATGTTTCTGCTGTTACATGTTCGTATTTCTTTTGAATCTGATACAGCAACAGTCTTGTTGCTTGCGATCCTTGACTGATAATATACATAATGGGTATGCGCAGAAATAGACCATAAGATCATACATCACTCGTTCCAAATTCATGACAGTCCTTATACAGAATGAGAATGAAAGTAAATTACATGAATAGCATTACTGAGAAAGCTAAAACAATAACTAGTATTACCAACACATAGAATCCTAAAGATAAACAGCCTGCGTTACTCCTGTTTTTCTTTGAAAACCATCTGTTCAACTTTGAATCTTTCAATGTTAACCAAACTCCCGGATCACCCATGTACAACCGGCTTCCAATCATTATAAAGTTATTCAACCCCTGTATATTGTTATTTACGTAAATGTTAATACCACAACTATCATTCACCTCACCAGACGAGACCCCTGCACCACGATGGATTATCATCGTGGCCCCCACATTAGTTCCTTCTAGATTCGGATTTCTGAGATTATGTGATTGGAAGGCTGCACCTCCATGGTCTCGCCTGATGCTCTCTGATGACATAATTTTGTCAATGAGATCAGATAGGTTGATGGTTGCTGCAGTTTGGTCTTTGTGGTACTTCATGGTGACATCCAAAGGTTTAGTTTACATACCAAGAAAGAACCATACTTTACTTATACAATTGGTACTACTATAGATGATGCCTTTCTCTAGCCACAAGGCATAATGAATAAACTTCTCACACACATATCTTTTGTATTTTTCAACTTATGAATTACATAACACAATTCCTAAAAGTATTATTTGAGTGTAACAAGTAGGACAACTAGATCTATCGAAAATGGTAAATGATGTAACATTCTTCCCGCTGCAAGTCATACTTTGTGTAGAGATGTCGTCTTCTGAAGGTGGGGTATTTACTAATATAATGTTATTCACATTCAAACATAGCCAACAACGGCCACGAGCTGAAAATCAGACACAATACAGTTTCTATACTGTTTCAGACACAAACATTGAGATATAAGCAAGAACAAGGCATTGATATAACACAAAACAGCAACTTGTAGATGTAAACAATAAAATCATAAATACCTCGAACCTCAATCTATAAGTTTTTGCCAGTTGCAATGAGTTTCAAGACACATAAAAGGTAAAAATGATCATGGCGTGGCGACGCTTAACTATTGATTCACTTGTTTGTTTATGTTAATTATGTTCCTGCATCAAGATAAACAACTGCAAGTGATTTTGCTTCAACTAACTGGGTAAAATAATATAAATAATTTTAGTTAAAATCATAAGAACTTTTGAGAAAAGTGTCCAAGAAAAAACAAAAAAGTTATGTCAAGAGTGGGGTTCGAACCCACGCCCTTTCGGACCAGTACCTGAAACTGGCGCCTTAGACCACTCGGCCATCTTGACTTTGTTGGGTTTTGTATTTCAATTCAAATATAAATACGATAAATGAAATTAAAGTAATCTTAATACCGACAATGACGATGTCCAAAAGACCTCTCCACTATGAACCAAATTCCACTTTAATGTATTCATACGACGTCATGCATTAAAAAAAATAAAAACGTATTAAAAGCACCTAATTGAGAATCACAGGCAAGTCACGTCAAACAAGTTAATTTGTTTGATTAATCAACTTTTCTTTGTCTAGTTTTTTTTTTTTTTTTTGATGTTTTGGTTAATCAACTTTTTGTTCGTCTAGTTTTTTTATGTTATATTTTTTTTAGAACGTCCGAGTTAAGTCATCTATATGGGTAGATCTCGGGACTCAGACATTAGAAGAGATCCACGAAAGAAAATTCTTAAAACTTACGACTTTGTAATAAAAGAAAATTTTAAATATGTATTGGGATGTTCGCAGGGCTCGTTTCCTTTCACTTATCTTAGCCTCCCAGTTGGTTTAAATATGACCTTAATCTCTTCATAGAGCACGATTATAAACAGAATTAAATCAAAGCTCTATTTATGGAAAGCTATACTTCTATCAATCGGAGGACGTTTGACTCTAATTAGATATGTATTGGGAAGTTTATCAAATTATTACATGTCGTTGTTTAAAGTTCCGAGCTTGTCCTTAAAGCTTTAGAGCGCCTTAGAGCCGAGTTTTTCTAGGGAAGTGACGGTTCTACCAAAAAACTAGCTTGTATCAATTGGAATCAAGTGCTTGCTTTATTGGAACGGGGTGGCCTTAGTATTGGAAGTCTTACATCTTTTAACTTTTCTTTGCTCCATAAATGGTGTTGGAGGTTAGTATCTAATCCTAAAGCTTTATGGGTTTCGATTATTAAAGCTCTTTATGGAGAGGACGTTGGTTTAGGTACCTCGAGGTGTTCTACGAACGGTGTTTGGTCTGCTATCATCGGTTTAATAAACACTCTTCACTTCAATGACATTCTCCCAAAAGAAACATTAAGGCATAAAGTTGGTAACGGAACCCAAATTAAGTTTTGGAAAGACTCCTGGATCGGTGAAGAACCCCGTAATATTCGCTATAATCGTCTCTTCAGGTTAGATTTACATGAAGATTGTTCCATCCATGATCGATGGTCCCAAAATGGTTGGATATAGAATTGGCGTAGACCGGTTGAAAATGGACGTATTGGTGCTCTATTCTCGTCGATGCTCGGTGAATTACAGAATGTTACCTTAACAGATTTCTTGGACTCCTGGCAAATTAGTAAAGATGGTGTCTATTCAGTAGCAGATACTCGACGCTATATTAATGATCATATTCTACCTTCTATGGATGTCCCAACTATTTGGAACAAAAGCTTACCTCGTAAAGTAAACGTGTTCATGCGGAGATTACGTCTAGATCGTCTTCCTAATCGGTTTAATTTGTCGAGACGCGGTTTGGATATTGATTCCATATCTTGCCCGATTTGTAACATGTTGCTAGAAATGTCAACTCATTGCTTCTTCACTTGTGACCTCGCTTCCTATATTTGGAGAGCCATCCGTATTTTGTGTGATAATTCTTCTACTCCGATTCTTTCTCTTGAAGATTGAGTTTCGTGGATCGATTCGATGCAAGGTTCAACGAAAAAGAAAAACCGGTTATATGTTATCGTCGCTGCTTTATGTTGGATTTTATGGAAATATCGAAATGGTGTCATTTTTAATCCCGCATCAATGAGGAATAATGACATTCTAGATAATATTCGTTTTTATTCGTATTCTTGGTTAAAAACTAGAGGTATTATCATGTGTAATTGGTATGACTAGCTAAAATCTCCTTTGTAATTTCTTCTAGCATTTTGCTAGAAACTTTTATTTTTTATACTATTATTCCTTTTGTTGTTCAAAAAAAATAAGAGAGAAATTTAGACTATATGAGTCTTGCAAGAGTCGAATCCAAGTAAAACCTTCTCCCAAATTTCAGAAATAACCGGTCAAGTGAGCACTAATTAGATCGTTAGGTTTGATTTTTTTAACATGTCTCATGACTTCAATACAACGACTCAGTAAATGGGTCAATACTTACGAGTTACGACCACGACTGGCTAGTTGAAGATGGGAAATTTGGTTTTAAACAAATAGTGGATGCCATTTTGTTTAATTCATTACATTTACGTATATTAGTCGTTACAAAAAAAATCATGAGCATTGAAGTTATGATACTACCAAGTATGATGATAGAGAGACATGTATTTCGTGTTTAAAGTCATGACACACGCTATAACATATGTTTTTTTTTTTTAACTCATGACTATATTTGCAACATCATCACTATTTTTATCTCTACCATATTAAAGGTGTATTCTTTTACTAAATAATTAAATTTTTTTAATATTTTCTAATATATATTTCAATATTTCTTTCACATAATATTATTAAATCACGTGTTCAAACATCAAGTCGATCGGTCGAGTTATCAGGTCACAAATCAATCATCGAATCTATTTGGTTGAGTCATTGAGTCACGTGTTTGATCATCAAGTCAACCTGATCGAGTCATTGGATTACAAGATCGATCACCGAGTAAACACGATTGAGTCACCAGGTCACGGGTTCGATCACCGGGTCAACCCGATCGAGACATGAGGTCATAGGTTCGACCATCGGGTCAACTCGATCGAGTCACCGGATAAAGGTTCAACCACTGTGTCAAATTGATCGAGTCTCCAGTTCCCTGACTCGACCACCCGATCGAGTCACCGGGTCACAAAATCGACCATCGGATCAACCCGGTCGAATCATCGATTCATTAATTCGACCAACAAATCAACCCAATCATGTGACCCGATTATTCGTTCAACTACCAATCAATTAGTATATCGTTAACTATTTGTCACTAAGACAATTTTCACACCACGAAAATACACATACTCTTACACATGTAAATAATACTATCTTCTAGGTATTATCAAAAAATATTTGGGTTTAATTCTTAACATTTTTGGGAAAAAAATTAGCTTTCTTATTGAAAATAGTTTTAAAAAATTAATATATTTATCTTTGAATTTTTTAAAGAAGTCTTTAGACCTTATTTTATTTTTTTTTAAATAAATTAATTTTTAAGATATTTTAATTTTTTTAACTAAATTTGTTCCTTCCCAAAAAACATTTTTAAAATTTTTTAACTAATTTTTTTTAATTAAATGAACCTTCTAAAAAAATAATTTTTAAAATGTTTTCGAACATTTCTTTAAACATTTTTTGTTTCAAAAAATAATTATTTTTTTCTAATTCTCTTAAAAAATATAAGAACTATTAAACACTTAAAGAAAACAATGAGTCAATTGATTTTGAATAGACTTATAACTAAAACGCTTATTCTATATTCTGCAAATTTATTTCATGGTTACTACTTACTATATTCCCGCATACATAAGCATAAAGAGTTGAAGACCATATTCCCGAATGCTAGTTTAATGGCTCATATACAAGAGAGTGCCCTCTTCAATACGGCTCTTGTTATTTTTTTGTTTTTTTAACGTAATATGGCTTTTGTTTAGTGAGTTCATATCTCATTAATAATATAATATTATTGATTTATCTCAATTTTAATATATTTTGCCTACATAAGGACTTCGTAGTTTGTTCGTGTATGAGTCCGAACCGGACTTATGTCCGAAACTCATATCCAAAATTCGGATCCGAAACTCATATCCGACCCAAAAGAAGTAGCAAAAGTCAAAAGTAGTTCAATCGACGAGCTCCCCTAAATATAGGAAGGTTGTCCCTAATCAGACCAACAAGGCTTCGACCAAGGCCTATTGGGCCTTCCGAATTTTTTAGGAGATTTGAGCAGTATAAATACCCCATTGGACTTAAGTTTGAGGTGATCGTTTTTACCTTGTAATATTACTATTTTACTGTACACTTTTACCTATCCGTTTCGGATCATTTCACCTTACTTACTCTCACGCCGGAGCTTGGTCTGGGTCTTCACACTCGGACGAGGCTAACGCGTTTACTTTAATTTCGGGATATCCGAAGGACAAGCCTCGACTCGTCCGGAGGATCACATATTTCGGACTCCCGCAAGAAATTGCACAAACATTTGGCGCCATGCGTAGGATGTGAGATTGCATCTACTAGTTGCTTAGAATGGCATGTCCTACTCCTCCTGTCATTTCGACATGTCCTAATCTTCCCATCAATTTGACCACTCCGGAAAACCAGAACCTTACAAGGGAACAACTTGAACAACAAATCTCGACTTTGCGATCACTAGTCCAGGAGCATAACAAGAACGCTGTGGGACTAGTCCGATTAAGTTTCAGCAAAGAAGACGAAGGAGGCAGCAGTACTAACATAGTGAGAGGAAGGGCGGTATCTGATGCGGACTTAAAGAAGCCTTTCAAGGAAGCGGTCAAAACTCCTATCACTCAAAGAATCATTGACTTCGCAGGACCCGAGTACAAGCTTCCGGCCAATGTCAAAGCATATGATGGTTCGGGAGATCTGGAAGACCATTTAAACCGCTTTGCCTGACCGGCCAACTCCGGAGAATGGCCAATGTCGGTTTTGTGTAGGATGTTCCATCAGACATTGGATGGGGGAGCAAGAGGATGGTTTGAAAGTTTGGAGCCAAACAGCATTGATCAATGGGCCGACTTAAGGAAAGCATTTACCAAAAGATACTCGATCAGGAAGCTATGTCACAAGGGTCCTCACGAGATAACTAAGATCGTAAGAAGAGAAAATGAGTCACTCGCAGATTTCAAAGAAAGATAGACACTGTAAGTAGGTCTCATCCATGGAGTACCGGAAGTCATGAAGATTTCGGCGTTCATGGATTCGATCAAGAGCCCAGAATTAGCAAAAAGATATTCGGACAAGGCTCCTGAGTCAGTAGACGAAATGATGGACATGTTGGATGATTTCGTCCGAGCAGAAGAAGCATTTGCCAGTACTGAACTACCGAAAGGGGAAGGATCCGACCAATATAGGAAGCCCAACCCTCCCACCCAAAGAAGGGACGATCGCAATCAAAGGTATAATGGCTGGAACAACAATCGAAGGAATGATGGGCGAGAGACATACAGGGGAAGAGATTCCTAGAACAATAACAGGAACATGGATAGAGACTATCGGGCACCATACCCACCATCTCGAAATGATAATTGCAACTGAAATGAAAACTACAAGCGAAACAACTTCAACCGAAATGATAACTGTCAAAGGCCAGCACCCGTCCTGAACATAAATTCCTTAACAAAGAATTTGAAAGAAATTTTGATGACCGAAACACAGTTACGTTTGCCTCCTCCCGTCCGATGAAATAAATTCCTAGAACAACACGAGGTAGAAACATGGATAGGTATTGTGATTACCATCAAGATAAGGGCCACTACACTAACGATTGTATCCAGCTTAGGAAAACAAATAGAATTGGCACTGGAATCCGGAAAGCTAAATCATTTGGTGAGAGACGTAAGACAAAGAGGTCGAGACAACCGGAGGGACGAGCCTCCAAAACAAGATAAGGTAATCAACACGGTGTGAACCATTCCGGACAGAGAGAAAAGGAAGCTTAGAGGAGAAGCTGAAGAATGGATGAAAGTTCCCATAACTTTTCCCTTCTTGGAAGAAGACGAGATGTCTGATGACCCGATAATTATAGAAGCGGAGCTCGGAGGATACTTGGTAAGGAGAATCTACGTTGATAAAGGAGCTTCGGTCGAAATCATGTTTGACCATTTCTTCGACAAACTACCCACAAGCATCAAATCAAAAATGAGGCAAACGCATACGGATTTGGTTGGTTTTGCCGGAGAATTCGTTAAGCCAATCGGAAAGATTGAATTGGAAGTAAATTTCGGATCGAATGGTCTGATCCGCCGAACACACATGAAGTTCGTGGTAATAAGTGCTCCGTCACCATACAATGTTATAATAGGAAGACCAGGCATTCGGATCCTGAGAGCCGTCCCCTCAACCATCCATGCAATGATAAAGTTCCCCACGCCAAGAGGAATAACAACCCTTGCATCTCGGTCAGTCATCATTTCGGAGTGCAGGCAGTTGGCAAAAAAGCAAGCCCCAACTCTATCAGCCAAAGAGCGAGGTGAAAATCAGGTTTCAAACACAACGGAAAATGTAATGCTTAACCCCGCATATCCGGATCAATTCACCATCATTGGAGGAGGAATGACAAAGGCCTGCAAGGAGGCTTTAAAAAACTTATTGAAGGACAACTTGGACATTTTTGCTTGGGAACCATCGGACATGACTGGAGTGCCGAGAAGAATAATGCAACACAACTTGAATGTCAACGAAAGCCTGGAGTCGGTATGTCAAAAGCGAAGGATGTTAGGAGCCGAAAAGAGTCGGGCCGTAACAAAAGAAGTTGAGGACTTAGTAAAAGCAGGAATCGTAAGGCCAGTTAAGTACCCCACGTACATATCCAATCCGACCATGGTTAAGAAAAGTGACGAATCATGGAGGATGTGTGTCGACTTTAAAAACCTGAACTCAGCATGTCCGAAAGACTACTATTCACCTCCGGACATCGATGAAAAGATCGAGTCTGTGGTAGAATCTCGTTTCAAAAGTTTTTTGGATGCGTACAAAGGATATCATCAAATCCAAATGGCAGAAAAAGATGATGAGAAGAAAACTTTCTATACGGATCAAGGAACCTTCTGTTACACCAAGATGCCATTCGGATTGAAAAATGCTGGAGCAACGTATCAAAGGCTAGTGGATTCGGTGTTTCAGTCGCAAATAGGAAGAAACTTAGAAGCATACATTTATGACATGGTTATCAAGAGCAATGACGAGAAAGGTTTATTAACATACATTGCGGAAACTTTTGACAACCTACGGTAGATCAACGTGAAGTTGAATCTAGTCAAATGTTCATTCGGGGTAGAGGAAGGAAAGTTTCTTAGATACATGATTACTCCTAATGGAATCCGAGCAAATCCAAAGAAGACCAGAGGCATTGCGGACATTCAATCACCAAAAACTTGGAAGGACATGCAATCCTTGAGCGGGAAGCTGACCGCTTTGAATCGATACCTAGCTCGCTCAGCCGAGCGGGCACTTCTATTTTTCAACACTTTGAAGAACATCACGAAGGAAAACAAACATGAGTACAAATGGACGTAAGAGGAACAGAAGGCCTTCCAGCATATGAAGCAGTTGATCATCAATATACCAACTCTTACTACTCCTCGGCCGAAGGAACCATTGTACATGTACCTAGCAGCTTTGCAAGAATCAATCAGTGCGGTGTTGTTGATGGAAAGGAATGGGAGACAATGCCCAATTCATTACATCAGCCGAACATTAAGTGATGCAGAAAAGAATTATTCTCCAATGGAAAAGCTAGCATTAGCATTACTTAAATCATCAAGGAGACTCCGAAGATACTTCGAAGGCCATGAAATAAACGTGATTACGGACCAACCAATCAAACAGATATTGAGCAAAGTGGATGCATCCGGAAAATTGGCTAAATACACAATTGAGTTGGGGGCATATAAGATTGAGTACAAGCCCAGGAACGCAATTAAGGGACAAGTGTTGGCCGACTTCCTCACAGAAGCCCCAAAAGGCCAATCTACCGAAGAGTTCTTCAAGATACCTATCTGGAAGTCAAAAAAGGATGAGACAGAAACTTGGACTTTATTCGCTGATGGATCCTCATGTACGCAAGGTTCCAGAGCAGGTTTAGTACTCATTAGCCCATCCGGGACGGAGTTCACTTATGCATTACGGCAAAATTTTGAAAGTACCAACAATGAAGCAGAGTATGAGGCTTTGTTAGCATGATTGAGAATTGTAAATCAAATGAAGGTAGCAAGGATAGTAGTCCGGGTAGACTCGAAGCTGGTAGCTAATCAAATTAACGGAACATACGTAGCAATTTGTGACTGGATGATGAAACACCTAGCCGAAGCAAAAACAATGCAAAATTTTCATTTTCCTCAATCTGAAACATACCAAGAAGACAAAACCAAAAGGCGGATGTGCTCAGCAAGTTAGCAACAATGGCATTTGACCACCTAACAAAGGAAGTATTGGTGGAAGTTCTCAATGAGAGGTCAATCGACCGAGGGGAAATAAACACCATAGTAGAGGAGGTTGAGGATAATTGGATGACTCCAATCATCAAATGCTTGAAAGACAGAATATGGTCGGAAGACAAGGAAGAAGCAAGATGTTTAAGACTCAAAATCCACCAGTACGAATTAATAGATGGATTACTATTCAAAAGAGGATACTTAGAACCTATGCTCTAATGTGTGGGACCATTACAAGCTAACTACGTACTTAGGGAAATACATATGGGTTCATGAAGCATGCATTTAAAACCTAGATCCATAGTCGCTCAAGCGTTGCGGTCCGGTTACTACTGGCCAACTATGCACATGGATGCTAGAGAGGAGTTGCAAAAATGTGATTCATGCCAAGTGCATGCTCTAGTCGCAAGGCTACCAAAACATTGATGAAATCTATCATGGCACCTTGGCCATTTTTTCAATGGGGAATGGACATTCTAGGCCCATTACCAGCATCATCCGGAATGTCAAATTCATCATAGTAGCCATCGATTAATTCACAAAGTGGATCGAAGCTAAGCCATTAGTCAAGATATCCAGAAAGGAAGTCATAGAATTCTTTTGGGACAATGTGGTGTGTCGTTTTGGAGTCCCGAAGATAGTAGTAACGGACAATGCTAAACAATTTATCAATGAGCCTTTTAAAAGTTGGTGCTCAGACCTAGAGATCCAACAGATTAACACAGATGTTGCTCATCCTCAAGCAAATGGTTTAGTGGAACAAGCCAACAAGACTCTCATGGAAGGGATCAAAATGAGACTAGGGAGAGACAGATCCGGATGTGCAGAAGAGCTACCACACGTGTTATGGGCACACCGGACATCACTAAAACAAAGCAATGGAGAAACACCATTCAGCCTCACCTATGGTTCGGAGGCCGTCATACCAGCCGCAGGAATGCCTACATACCAGACCATGATGATAAATGAAAAAGAGAACGACGATTCCCTGCGCATAAACTTAGATTTACTCCAAGAGAAGAGAGAGATGGCGGCCATCCGGGAAGGCCAATATAATACAAAGGTGGAACAATACTACAACAAAAGAGTGAGACCTGTTACGTTACGTCCAGGAGACTATGTGTTCCGGAAAAATAAGGCTAGAAGAGTGGAAAAGGAAGGAAAGCTTGCACCCACATGGGAAGGACCCTATCGTATCACGGAGGCATTTCAGAATGGCTCATACAAGTTGCTCACCATGACAGATAAGGAGGTTCCAAAAATGTGGCATGCAATGAATCTCCGAAAATGTTATTTGTAATTTTTATTTTATGACTATGTACCGGCTTCACCCCCCCTCCGGCAAGGGAAAAGCCTAGGTTATATTTTTTTTTTATTACCCTAATGTAATGATCTTCACTCCCTCCCGAAGGGAAAGATTACCAACTTTTGTTCACGTTGAATGAAAAGCTTACCTCACTCATAAGGGTACAGCAGTTTAGTATAAAAAATGACTTAATCAAGAAGCATATGATACGAATGTCCATATTAGCGTCCGAACATGAGAATTAAGCTAAACGTTATTAGCCGAAATACAATCTTAATAAACATTGTTTAATTCTCGCTCCCTTCAATTCAAGGGAAGAATTACATCATTAGCCGAAATACAATCTTAATAAACATTGTTTAATTCTCTCTCCCTTCAATTCAAGGGAAGAATTACATCATTAGCCGAAATAAAATCTTAATAAACATTATTTAGTTCTCCCTCCCTTCAATTCAAGGGAAGAATTACATTGATAGCCGGAAGGCAATCTTAATGAACATTTTGTCATTAATTAGAATGAAACTTGAATGAACTTTAGTAATTCTTTATCCCTTCAATTCAAGGGAAGAATTACGTCCTTAACCAGAACAAAAATTATATGAATGTTAGTAATGTTTTCTCCAATCAAGGAAAGAATTATTTTAACCGGAACGAAATTCACATGAGCGCGGGTAAATTTCCTTTTCTTCTTTCCATTAAAGGAAGAACTATCTCATCATCCGAAGCATGATATATGTAAAACCCGCATGCTTTTACCATGAATAGTGCCCTTAAGATCGTACGTCCTAGATTAAAACTTACCTCAGTTAGTATTGATCATATTCATGTGCTAATAATCAAGCTAGTGCATACGTGTATGACATGACAAGTATCGATTACGTACGAACTCATGATAAACAGTAATAAATATATCACGTGAACATAATTAAATCATGATCACCATTTAAAATACCAATTATAATAATTACGTAAATACTCATAATATATTTACGAGCGTAGAGTTTACGATAAACGACACGTTAAAAGAAACAGAAACACGTTAAACACGAGCACGTTTAACCACGAACGAACACGAAACATCGGGACACGAGAAAGGTACGGGTACCCCATGTGGGGCCCCCATACCCACGGCACACATACAAGAAATGGACCTAGCCCATGGACTTTACAAGTAAAGGGGGGTAAAGAGTTAAACATGTTTTCATTTTTCACTTTCAAGTAATAAACACAAAAACCCTAAAAAGAGTTTTCTCCTCCTCCTTTTGCTCTCTTTGTGCCGCCACCTAAACACCACCATTGGAGGGTGTTTGTTTGATTTTGATCTTAAAAACAAGTGTTAGAAACCGTGTTTGTTCATCCTTTTTCCAAGCTACATAGTGGTATACCTTTCTAACCCTTCTTTTTAATTCTTTTTAATTCTTTTGATCTTTGATTATTTTCATGAACATGTTATTAATTTTTCTTATAAAAACAAGGTAATTAATCATTGATCTAACATGTTTTGGTATTAATTAAAATCAAGGAAGGATTTATAAGGGTGTTTGTTTTTAGCCGCCTAGCAAAACAAACCCGAGGGGGGTTTGGTTTGCTATTGCCGCCACCACCAAGACCACTTTTGGTCTTGGTTGGCTCATGTGGGACCCACGGCAGCAAGGGGACACATGTGCCCCGGGTTTGGCCCGGGGTACGGTGTCGAATTCATACCCGATTCATGGTTCGTTGGTTAAATCATGATTCATGATACATGTTAATTTTTATGAATTATGAACTTAGGATATAATTAATTAATAACATGAAATATTAATTAAATCATGACTTAGGTTATTTTAATTATTAGTTTATCATGACATTAATTTAACCTAAGTATTTTATGTTATAAGTTATAATTAATTAATTATTAAAACATGCCTATAATTAATTAATTTAGACATGACTTAGGTTATATTATTAATGATAATAATACATATTTTAACCTAAGTATTTTCATTTCATTTTAATTAAAACATGTTATACTTTAATTAAAATGCTTAACCTATAGTTTAATTAAAATACATGAAATAATAATTAAACTATACACTATATCATATGACTTAAGAATAAGCTTATAACACTTAGACTTATATGTTAGCTTATGGAATCAGCTTAATTCTAATTATGGAAACTTCTATTTATAGAAACTTAATTAAATAAGGCAACTAATCTAATTATGGAAACCTTCTATATATGGAAATCAATCTATTTCAGGCAGCTAATCTAATCATGGAAACTTTCTATATATGGAAACTTATTTAATTAAGGCAGCTGATCTATTTTTGGAAACTTTCTATTTTTAAAAACTAATCTATTTTAAGCAGTAAATTCTATTTTTGGAAATTTTCTATTTTTGGAAACTTTCTATTTTTGGAAACTTTCTATTTTTGGAAACTTTCTATTTTTGGAAACTTTCTATTTTTGGAAACTTTCTATTTTTGGAAACTTTCTATTTTTGGTAACTTTTTTTTTTTGGAAACCTGCTATTTTTGGAAAGTTACTTATTATTATACAGTAAGTATATTAATACATGAAACACTAGTAATACTTAATCAGATTAATCAGAATACTAGATAAACACAGTTTAAGGCTTTAAACAGTGAACCAGGACCTAAAACATACCAAATCAGCTAATATGAGACACAAAACCCAGTACGTAATCAGTAAATCGATACTTATACACGTGTGTATTCATGTAGCGTTAGTGATCCAGAAGTAGGAGTCTTTCTTCCGTTCATTCACTGGACTTGAGGTACGGATTCCCGTCCTTTCAGTATGGACATTCCTTCCTTATTAGGATTTCCCCGTATGCAGCCAACTGTTTTCCCCAGCATTTGTTTTATTGTTTTGAACTGCTTATGTTAATTTAGCATAAACTATAGCCATATACAAGCATGACCAGTTTCACCTAGTTATGGAGGTACCATAACCATAGCATTGGAGGCACCGATGTTATGACTTCCCCACGGCGGAGTGATTGCTCGTGGCGTCCCTTTCAGTTTTGGCCATATTATTATATCAGGTGGGGCGTATGGGTGCATCCTAGTTACATGTTTTATTCAGTTTATCATGGTGAATGTGGTGTGTGCCTTGCACCCTTCACAAGGAGCTGATCCCTCCTACCCAAACCAGTATATTGATTAGAGGCATCCCCTCTAATCAGCATGATGAGGTCACCCCTCCAAGTATTCATGCACGTGACCTTTTCATGACCTATATGGGCTATGGTATTTATATGTTAAAACAGTTTTCACAGGATAAACATAAGGCTTTTCAAACTATAAAACCAGTTTTCTTGATACTTAACCAGTTTACTCAGTACTTAGTCTTCCGCTGTTATATGTTACATGCTTATCCTATTTCATGCTATATTGTACATCCGTGCACTGAGCGTCTTGCTCAGCCGTTTTCCTTTTCATGTTCCCAAAACGGCAGGTACTCAGGGACGCTCGTAGATCTCAAACGTAGGTGCATATGGACTGGAAGCTTTACTGTCTTTCTTTACTTTATGCATTCCCTTTTCTTTGATACAGTTGCTATGGACATTGTTTCGTCCTTTCCTTTTACAGTATTTATGTTTGTGTGTGATGAGCTTTACTTTGGGATACCGATGTTTGATTCCGGTATTTCCCTTTTATGGTTGAATAATGCTTAGACATTTATCCTTGTATGCTTTGATGACACGCCATGATATGCGTAATATTCCATTTCCAAAATGGGGTGTTACAATTATGGTATCAGAGCCAAGGCTTCGACCTGTAGGCTCTCAAATATGACCTGTGATTAGTGGGTAGTCACTACGGTCTTCCTAGAACTGACAGTTGTTTTCATGCATTCATCATTTTTAAGCATACATATACATGTCATTGTTACAGGGTTTTTGACTAAGTAATGGTTGGTACAGGACTGGCCCTATTTAGTCGCATGTGTTTTATCGAAACTTTTAGATTTGGGACCGACCCATAGGCGTCCCCTCGATATGTCTTTTATTTTGAGTGAACTGACCTAAGGCGTTCACTCTCGAGCATCAAAGTTTTCATAAAACTGCATCATGCATTCATACAAAGATTTTCTTGCATAAAATTTTTCTCGTGAAATTTTTTTGGCATAAATTTTTATTTTTTTTTTAATTTATGTTGAACTGTTAATCATATGTTTTATGTTATACTGTCAGATGGTTCTCACACGCGAGCAAGAGCAGCTCAATGCTGCAATTCAGGCTGCCATGCAAGCCTTACTTCCTCAACTGAGGAATGACATTCGTGCTGAAGTCCAAGCTGCCAATAATCAGCAGCCGCAGAATCAGGCACCTCCTCCTCCTCTTCCCCCAGTGACTCTAGCGGTATGGTTGGAAAGATTTAACAAGCTCCGTCCTAGAGCTTTTGAAAAGACTGATAGCCCCAGCGATGCTGAAAGCTGGCTGACTCACATTGAGAAAATCTTCAATGCTATGGGATGTGACCCCGCCTTCAAGGCAAGATTGGCATGCTACAGGTTTGAAGGCGATGTACTCAACTGGTGGCTAGCTTTGACGCAGTGAGAAGGAGGTGATGAATGGGTCGCTGGTTTGACATGGGCCCAACTCAAGGAGAGAGTGATGGAACAGTTCTTTCCTAAGGCAGAGCAGGACAAACTCAAGCGTGAATACCACGGGATACGTCAGAGACAGGGCGAGAATAACAACGAATTCATGCAGCGCTTTCTTCGCCTAGCTGGTTTTCTAGGAGCAGCGGCTGGTACTCCTGAGGAGCAGGCACACCATTTTAGGTGGGCACTTCGCACCTCGGTCGCGAACAATCTGGTATGTGCTACGTTCAATACAGTAGCACAAGTGGCCGACGCAGCAAGAAAGCTTGAGATGTTGCAGGAACGCGATGAGTTCGGGGAAGCTGAAAGACCCGACAAGAGGTAAAACATTTCATGTTCTAGCGTTAACCAGACCGCATCCTATCGTTATATGTTCTATAATCATCTCTTAAACTGTATCTTCCAGGCAGAAAACTGGGGACCGGTCTCAGCCGGCTACTCAGCAGCAGCCCAATCAGCCCAAAGGAAACGGTCACTCTAACGACCGTTCTGTTGTGGAAAGGCGCAGCGGTAATGATAATTACCGTAACAATGCGGGACAATCCAACAACAGCAGGTCCTACTATTTACGCATCTCCTTATGATTTCATGTTATGTCTCTCATGCTGACACTATATTAATCTCTACCAGGAACCACGGTAACGGGAGGGACCAGAACCACAGGGGTTCTCAGCCTAACCGTTCAGCTAACACTGGTAAACATCTTATGACGCTTACGTCCTATACTCGTGCATATACCTTATTCTTAACACGTATTGTCATCAGCAGGCCCTCAGCAAGCAAGGACTCCTGCTGGAGGATTCACTCATCCTCTTTGCAGCACCTGCCATCGCAGACATCCTGGGCCATGTCGTCGTGACTCCGACGCGTGCTACAAGTGCGGCCTCCCTGGCCATCGTATGAGAGATTGCCGTAAGGGTGAAATGGAGGGTACTTCGGGTCATGCTGATACTAAACCGCCTCCTACCACTGGGCGTGTCTACACGACATCGCGCGATCAGGCAAACAAATCTACAGGTACCATTACTGGAATTTTGTATATGTACGGCCAGGCTGCATGTGTTCTTTTCGACACGGGTGCCACTCATTCAGTTGTTTCCACTACTTATGCTAAGAACATCAGGACACTTCCCTTGCCATTAGAAAATAAGCTTACCATTTCCACGCCTCTGAGGGACTCTGTATTAATAACTCATGTATACAAGAGTCTTCCTCTAGAGTTTGACGATAAAGTTCGTGCAGTAGATGCACTTCCCCTAGACATGATTGAGTTCGATATGATTCTCGGCATGGATTGGCTATCCAAGCACCATGCTACCATAGACTGCCACTCATATCGGGTGATCTTCGGCGACATTAATGCACCAGAGTACATCCACAACGGGTTCATACCCGGACGGTCTGTACAGGTCATATCTACCTTGCAAGCACGTGCATTACTGTCACATGGCTGCGAAGGTTATCTCGCTACGGTTCATGACATGGATGCTGAATCCCCATCGATTCAGGATCAACCAGTAGTTTCGGAATTTCAAGACGTTTTCCCTAATGAACTTCCAGGCATACCACCTGCAAGAGAAGTGGAGTTCAACATCGACCTTGTTCCAGGAGCTGAGCCGATCTCTAAGGCTCCGTATCGTATGGCTCCCATAGAGCTAAAAGAACTGAAGGACCAACTGCAGGAACTTCTTGAACGAGGGTTCATTAGACCAAGCGCATCTCCATGGGGCGCACCGGTCTTGTTCGTTAAGAAGAAGGACGGCAGCATGCGACTTTGCATTGACTACCGTGAACTTAATAAGATTACCATCCGCAATAGATATCCACTGCCACGTATAGACGATCTGTTTGACCAACTTCAAGGAGCCAAACACTTCTCAAAGATCGATCTAAGGTCAGGCTACCATCAGCTAAGGGTTAAAGAGCAGGATATTGCCAAGACTGCTTTTCGTACCCGCTATGGCCATTATGAGTTTGTGGACATGCCATTCGGCCTGACTAACGCTCCAGCAGTATTCATGGATCTGATGAACAGAATCTTTCATGAATTCCTTGATAAATTTGTCATTGTATTCATCGATGACATCTTGATTTTCTCAAAGTCCACGGAGGAACACGAAGATCATCTCCGTACTGTACTACAGATTCTTCGTCAGAAGCAGCTATATGCGAAATTCTCCAAGTGTGAGTTCTGGTTAAACAAGGTGGCATTCTTAGGTCACATTGTATCAGCAGAAGGGATCACTATGGACCCAGCGAAGGTTGAGGCTATCACTAAATGGCCAAGACCAACATCAGCGACAGAAGTCCGCAGCTTCTTAGGCTTAGCTGGATATTATCGAAGATTCGTGGAGAACTTTTCCCGCCTGGCATTGCCTCTCACCAAACTGATGCGAAAAGGAGAAAAATTCGTCTGGACGGAAGAATGAGAGAAGAGCTTCGAAGACCTAAAGCAGAAGTTAGTATCTGCACCTATTCTTACTCTCCCATCTGGTACAGGTGGATTTCAGATCTATAGCGATGCATCGGGGAAGGGACTGGGCTGTGTTCTCATGCAACATGGGAAAGTGATCGCGTATGCTTCACGGCAGCTTAAGCCCTATAAAGAAAACTACCCTACGCATGACCTGGAACTTGCTGCAGTGGTGTTCGCATTGAAGATATGGAGGCATTACTTATACGGAGAATCATGCGACATTTTCACGGATCACAAGAGCTTGAAGTATATCTTCACACAGCGAGAATTGAACATGAGACAAAGGAGATGGTTGGAACTGTTGAAGGATTATGATATTAACCTACAGTATCATCCCGGGAAAGCTAATGTAGTAGCAGATGCACTCAGTAGAAAGTCCGGAATGATAAACGGCATTGAGATCAAGGAACAAAACATAAGAGACTTGGAGCGGCTAGACATCGAAATCATGGTACGTGGGCAGCATGGATACTGGGCGAATCTTAGAGTAGAACCTGAGTTACTGACTAGGATTAAGGAAGCGCAGAAGGATGATGGAGAGATTTGGGCGATAATTCAGAATTTGGAGAAGCAGACAGAATTCAGAATGGACGCAGACGGTATCATTTGGCAGGGCACGAGACTTTGTGTTCCTGACAATCAAGAACTCCGGGAAGCATTGTTAGCTGAAGCTCACAGCTCCCCATTTTCTATACATCCTGGGTCGACAAAAATGTACCATGACATCAGACAGTACTTTTGGTGGAGTGGTATGAAACAGGATGTAGCCACGTATGTCTCCAAATGTCTTACCTGTCAGCAGGTTAAGATTGAACATCAGCGATCTGGCGGTCTCCTTCAACCGTTGGATATTCCAGAGTGGAAGTGGGACAAAATCACCATGGATTTTGTTACCGGTCTTCCGCCTACCAAGAAGAAGCACGATGCTATTTGGGTCATTGTTGATCGACTCACCAAATCAGCTCATTTCTTACCGATACGCAAGGAAGATCCGGTAAGTAAACTCGCAGATACGTACAGAAGGGAGATCATGAGACTCCACGGCACTCCCTCCAGCATCGTCTCAGACAGAGATCCTCGTTTCACGTCGCGATTCTAGAAAGGTCTGCAAAAAGCTTGGAGTACACAACTTAAGCTGAGCACAGCCTTTCATCCTCAAACGGACGGACAATCGGAGCGAACAATTCAGACATTGGAAGATATGTTAAGGTCGTGTGCGTTGGAATGGACAGGTGATTGGGACGATTACATCTGTTTAGTTGAGTTTGCATACAACAACAGCTGGCACGCAAGTATCAAATGTGCTCCTTTCGAAATGTTGTATGGTAGAAAGTGTCGCGCTCCAACTTGCTGGGATCAAGTGGGAGAGCGAACACTCGAAGGACCAGAGATTATAGAAATGACCAATGAGAAGATTGAGGTAGCTAAACAGAAACTGCAGGAAGCACGATCACGTCAAAAGAGTTACGCCGATAAGCATCGTAGGGACATACATTTTAATGTGGGAGATCACGTCTTCCTCAAGGTTTCGCCGGCACGTGGTGTTAAACGCTTCGGGATCAAAGGAAAACTCAGTCCTCGGTTCATCGGACCATTTGATATCGTTGAACGAATCGGCGAAGTATCTTACCGATTGGCGTTACCTCCTCAGCTTTCGCACGTGCATAACGTGTTCCATGTGTCCTTACTCAGAGGGTACAATTATCATCCCCTTCACATGGTTCAGTATCCACTGGAACAGATACGTGAAGATCTCACTTTTATAGAAGAACCCGAACGAGTACTCGACAGGCAAGAACGAGTCATGAGAAGGAAGACGATTCCATTCGTCAAAATTCTTTGGAGGGACCATACCGAGCGGGAAGCCACTTGGGAAACAGAGGAGTCTATCCGGGCTTCTTACCCTCACTTCATATTTTGAGTTCGGGTATGTCACTTCTTTTCAGCTTACTTTATCTATAATTCGGGGACGAATTATTCTTTTTAGGGGGGAAGAATTGTAAAACCCGCATGCTTTTACCATGAATAGTGCCCTTAAGATCGTACGTCCTAGATTAAAACTTACCTCAGTTAGTATTGATCACATTCATGTGCTAATAATCAAGCTAGTGCATACGTGTATGACATGACAAGTATCGATTACGTACGAACTCATGATAAACAGTAATAAATATATCACGTGAACATAATTAAATCATGATCACCATTTAAAATACCAATTATAATAATTACGTAAATACTCATAATATATTTACGAGCGTGGAGTTTACGATAAACGACACGTTAAAAGAAACAGAAACACGTTAAACACGAGCACGTTTAACCACGAACGAACACGAAACATCGGGACACGAGAAAGGTACGGGTACCCCATGTGGGCCCCCCATACCCACGGCACACATACAAGAAATAGGCCTAGCCCATGGACTTTACAAGTAAAGGGGGGTAAAGAGTTAAACATGTTTTCATTTTTCACTTTCAAGTAATAAACACAAAAACCCTAAAAAGAGTTTTCTCCTCCTCCTTTTGCTCTCTTTGTGCCGCCACCTAAACACCACCATTGAAGGGTGTTTGTTTGATTTTGATCTTAAAAACAAGTGTTAGAAACCGTGTTTGTTCATCCTTTTTCCAAGCTACATAGTGGTATACCTTTCTAACCCTTCTTTTTAATTCTTTTTAATTCTTTTGATCTTTGATTATTTTCATGAACATGTTATTAATTTTTCTTATAAAAACAAGGTAATTAATCATTGATCTAACATGTTTTGGTATTAATTAAAATCAAGGAAGGATTTATAAGGGTGTTTGTTTTTAGCCGCCTAGCAAAACAAACCCGAGGGGGGTTTGGTTTGCTATTGCCGCCACCACCAAGACCACTTTTGGTCTTGGTTGGCTCATGTGGGACCCACGGCAGCAAGGGGACACATGTGCCCCGGGTTTGGCCCGGGGTACGGTGTCGAATTCATACCCGATTCATGGTACGTTGGTTAAATCATGATTCATGATACATGTTAATTTTTATGAATTATGAACTTAGGATATAATTAATTAATAACATAAAATATTAATTAAATCATGACTTAGGTTATTTTAATTATTAGTTTATCATGACATTAATTTAACCTAAGTATTTTATGTTATAAGTTATAATTAATTAATTATTAAAACATGCCTATAATTAATTAATTTAGACATGACTTAGGTTATATTATTAATGATAATAATACATATTTTAACCTAAGTATTTTCATTTCATTTTAATTAAAACATGTTATACTTTAATTAAAATGCTTAACCTATAGTTTAATTAAAATACATGAAATAATAATTAAACTATACACTATATCATATGACTTAAGAATAAGCTTATAACACTTAGACTTATATGTTAGCTTATGGAATCAGCTTAATTCTAATTATGGAAACTTCTATTTATAGAAACTTAATTAAATAAGGCAACTAATCTAATTATGGAAACCTTCTATATATGGAAATCAATCTATTTCAGGCAGCTAATCTAATCATGGAAACTTTCTATATATGGAAACTTATTTAATTAAGGCAGCTGATCTATTTTTGGAAACTTTCTATTTTTAGAAACTAATCTATTTTAAGCAGTAAATTCTATTTTTGGAAACTTTCTATTTTTGGAAACTTTCTATTTTTGGAAACTTTCTATTTTTGGAAACTTTCTATTTTTGGAAACTTTCTATTTTTGGAAACTTTCTATTTTTGGAAACTTTCTATTTTTGGAAACTTTCTATTTTTGGTAACTTTTTTTTTTTGGAAACCTGCTATTTTTGGAAAGTTACTTATTATTATACAGTAAGTATATTAATACATGAAACACTAGTAATACTTAATCAGATTAATCAGAATACTAGATAAACACAGTTTAAGGCTTTAAACAGTGAACCAGGACCTAAAACATACCAAATCAGCTAATATGAGACACAAAACCCAGTACGTAATCAGTAAATCGATACTTATACACGTGTGTATTCATGTAGCGTTAGTGATCCAGAAGTAGGAGTCTTTCTTCCGTTCATTCACTGGACTTGAGGTACGGATTCCCGTCCTTTCAGTATGGACATTCCTTCCTTATTAGGATTTCCTCGTATGCAGCCAACTGTTTTCCCCAGCATTTGTTTTATTGTTTTGAACTGCTTATGTTAATTTAGCATAAACTATAGCCATATACAAGCATGACCAGTTTCACCTAGTTATGGAGGTACCATAACCATAGCATTGGAGGCACCGATGTTATGACTTCCCCACGGCGGAGTGATTGCTCGTGGCGTCCCTTTCAGTTTTGGCCATATTATTATATCAGGTGGGGCGTATGGGTGCATCCTAGTTACATGTTTTATTCAGTTTATCATGGTGAATGTGGTGTGTGCCTTGCACCCTTCACAAGGAGCTGATCCCTCCTACCCAAACCAGTATATTGATTAGAGGCATCCCCTCTAATCAGCATGATGAGGTCACCCCTCCAAATATTCATGCACGTGACCTTTTCATGACCTATATGGGCTATGGTATTTATATGTTAAAACAGTTTTCACAGGATAAACATAAGACTTTTCAAACTATAAAACCAGTTTTCTTGATACTTAACCAGTTTACTCAGTACTTAGTCTTCCGCTGTTATATGTTACATGCTTATCCTATTTCATGCTATATTGTACATCCGTGCACTGAGCGTCTTGCTCAGCCGTTTTCCTTTTCATGTTCCCAAAACGGCAGGTACTCAGGGACGCTCGTAGATCTCAAACGTGGGTGCATATGGACTGGAAGCTTTATTGTCTTTCTTTACTTTATGCATTCCCTTTTCTTTGATACAGTTGCTATGGACATTGTTTCGTCCTTTCCTTTTACAGTATTTATGTTTGTGTGTGATGAGCTTTACTTTGGGATACCGATGTTTGATTCCGGTATTTCCTTTTTATGGTTGAATAATGCTTAGACATTTATCCTTGTATGCTTTGATGACACGCCATGATATGCGTAATATTCCATTTCCAAAATGGGGTGTTACAATTATGGTATCAGAGCCAAGGCTTCGACCTGTAGGCTCTCAAATATGACCTGTGATTAGTGGGTAGTCACTACGGTCTTCCTAGAACTGACAGTTGTTTTCATGCATTCATCATTTTTAAGCATACATATACATGTCATTGTTACAGGGTTTTTGAATAAGTAATGGTTGGTACAGGACTGGCCCTATTTAGTCGCATGTGTTTTATCGAAACTTTTAGATTTGGGACCGACCCATAGGCGTCCCCTCGATATGTCTTTTATTTTGAGTGAACTGACCTAAGGCGTTCACTCTCGAGCATCAAAGTTTTCATAAAACTGCATCATGCATTCATACAAAGATTTTCTTGCATAAAATTTTTCTCGTGAAATTTTTTTGGCATAAATTTTTTTTTTTTTTAATTTATGTTGAACTGTTAATCATATGTTTTATGTTATACTGTCAGATGGTTCTCACACGCGAGCAAGAGCAGCTCAATGCTGCAATTCAGGCTGCCATGCAAGCCTTACTTCCTCAACTGAGGAATGACATTCGTGCTGAAGTCCAAGCTGCCAATAATCAGCAGCCGCAGAATCAGGCACCTCCTCCTCCTCCTCCCCCAGTGACTCTAGCGGTATGGTTGGAAAGATTTAACAAGCTCCGTCCTAGAGCTTTTGAAAAGACTGATAGCCCCAGCGATGCTGAAAGCTGGCTGACTCACATTGAGAAAATCTTCAATGCTATGGGATGTGACCCCGCCTTCAAGGCAAGATTGGCATGCTACAGGTTTGAAGGCGATGTACTCAACTGGTGGCTAGCTTTGACGCAGTCAGAAGGAGGTGATGAATGGGTCGCTGGTTTGACATGGGCCCAATTCAAGGAGAGAGTGATGGAACAGTTCTTTCCTAAGGCAGAGCAGGACAAACTCAAGCGTGAATACCACGGGATACGTCAGAGACAGGGCGAGAATAGCAACGAATTCATGCAGCGCTTTCTTCGCCTAGCTGGTTTTCTAGGAGCAGCGGCTGGTACTCTTGAGGAGCAGGCACACCATTTTAGGTGGGCACTTCGCACCTCGGTCGCGAACAATCTGGTATGTGCTACGTTCAATACAGTAGCACAAGTGGCCGACGCAGCAAGAAAGCTTGAGATGTTGCAGGAACGCGATGAGTTCGGGGAAGCTGAAAGACCCGACAAGAGGTAAAACATTTCATGTTCTAGCGTTAACCAGACCGCATACTATCGTTATATGTTCTATAATCATCTCTTAAACTGTATCTTCCAGGCAGAAAACTGGGGACCGGTCTCAGCCGGCTACTCAGCAGCAGCCCAATCAGCCCAAAGGAAACGGTCACTCTAACGACCGTTCTGTTGTGGAAAGGCGCAGCGGTAATGATAATTACCGTAACAATGCGGGACAATCCAACAACAGCAGGTCCTACTATTTACGCATCTCCTTATGATTTCATGTTATGTCTCTCATGCTGACACTATATTAATCTCTACCAGGAACCACGGTAACGGAAGGGACCAGAACCACATGGGTTCTCAGCCTAACCGTTCAGCTAACACTGGTAAACATCTTATGACGCTTACGTCCTATACTCGTGCATATACCTTATTCTTAACACGTATTGTCATCAGCAGGCCCTCAGCAAGCAAGGACTCCTGCTGGAGGATTCACTCATCCTCTTTGCAGCACCTGCCATCGCAGACATCCTGGGCCATGTCGTCGTGACTCCGACGCGTGCTACAAGTGCGGCCTCCCTGGCCATCGTATGAGAGATTGCCGTAAGGGTGAAATGGAGGGTACTTCGGTTAGCTAAGTTATCTCGCAGTCTTTGGCGTTAAGAAGCTCTTCAGAAGTCTTCAAGAATGACGAGAGTCCGGAGTTGATATTAAGTTGTTCGAACAGTTTGATTTCGGAAGCTTTCAGCAAGGATTGGGATTGCTCAAACTTTTCACATAACTCATCTTGATACCCATGCTCCTGCTCTAGTCGCTGGAGCGAATCTACCATCCTCATGGTACTTCTGGCAAGCTGGAACCAACATCAATCTAAAGCAAGGGATGGGGGATAGGAGCTTAACTATCGTCGAAGGGCCGAAGGTATAATATTCAACATCATATCTTTGCATTCAGCAGGTGTCTCCAATCGGCTATTAGTACTTATCAGCCAATTCGACATGTACCTCCCTCCCGGACCCAAATCACCTCAATCAGCAGAGAAAACCCCTGAAAATGAAATAAATAATAAATAAAGAAAAGGACGAAGTGATTGAACATACAAGACAAAGGAAGGGGAAAACTTACGGCTAGAAGTAAAATGATTCGGATTACCTTGATCTTTCCCATCCTTACGCCGAGGAGGCTCATCATCATCATCATCCGGAGAGAAGACGCCTTTGGAGCTCACCCAATTAAGATAAGAGTTTTTAAGGGAGGGGGAAGGTGTACGAATCCACCTTATCTGTCAGATTCTCCTTGTGTTGGGTCGAGGCATCACCCTTACAGAAATCTAAGTTGGACGGAACAACCCTTTCAGTCTCTTCAGCAGAATATTTCCCATGGGACATATCTTTATTGGAAGGATGGGATTGGGCATCAGCAACATTGGAGGAAAGTAGTTTCGGATCAATGGATCTAAGAGGGATAGGGCTAATAATCTTACCATGAGAAGGATAATCCCCAACCTCAACATCATCGGCTACACCAGTAAGAATTTTCTTCGGCTGAGATCCGAAAGAGAGGTCAGGCCTGTCTACTATCATCCTCTTCATACTCTGAAGTAGTTCACTGCTAGCTTTATCGGCCTTTCTTGCTTTATTCTTGTTTGGAGCAGAAGGATCACCCTTTCCATCACTTTTTTTCTTAGTCGGTACCTTCTCAGGACCCTCTTCGGTCTCTTTCTTCTTCTTGTCTGCTGCACGAAGAGCCGCCTATTTTTTCTTCTCACGAAGTAATTTCACAGCTTCACTTTCATTTTCGGCAGCTATCTGTTCCGGAGTGGGAGCACCTAATGGCTCACCGGTCTTCAAGGCATTGGTAATCCGAAGAGAGATTTTGTTGGCTTCAGTAAGCTTGTCACCCTTAACAATATGGGCCGAAGTGGTAGGAAAACGAAGATATTCGGACATACTGAGAGCTGCAATGGAAAAGTTTTCTAATGATAAACAAACACCAAAAATACAGAAACATAAATAAACATACATTGACGGTACATAAATAATAAGGGGAAGCCAATACCATTCCCTTCGGATCCTCGAAACTAGGAATATATTTCGGATATTCCCATGTAGGAGAAGTCCGGACCAAAATAGAAGCCCAACCGAAATATTACTTAAAAGCATCGTTCCCTCCTCCAAAGAAAGGGCATCTTCTTCCCTATACCCATCTTGGGAGATAACATCAAGTATCTCGGAATCTACATGTCTCCAAGGCATGTAGTCCGGAATAGCTCGTTGGTCTATCAAAAAGAATTCCAATTTCCATTTCTTTATACCGGTGAGAACATCGTGAAAAATTTGCTTACGTGCGTTCTTCACGGAACGTTTTTCAAAGGTATACCAATGAACCTGCCTACTCAACTTATAATACAAACGGAAAAGAGTAACGGAAGGTTTGATTGAAAGACTTAGGCAATATATCTCAAAGGTAGTAACTCTATTTACACCTAGGGGCACCAATTGAGAGATATGCACTCCAAAAAGATTTATGGTAGCTACAAGGAAGGAGGAGAAGGGGACACGTAGTCCGGAGTACTTGAAGAATTGTTCGTACAAAGCTATGGAATCCGCAGGGAGCTGATCCATGGTCATACCTTCCGGAGGAGGAGGAGGATGTAAACTCAATGGAATATTATACGTTTTGACTAAATATTTAACATAATCATCCGAGAGATTAGATTTGTATTTTGGCATGTCAAATTTCGGGAGATATCCGGAAGGACCAGGTTGATCTTCTTCGAACATAGTCTAGTGGAAGGATCCGGAAGGGTATCAACAAAAAGGACTAAGAATATACCTTAAGTGGCCAAAATGCTAGAGAGGGATCCAGATGTTTAGAGAGAAGTAAAAAGTTGCACTATGAAAACACACGGTAAAAAATGACGAAGTGAGGCTATTTATAGGGGAGTGCTGCAGCCTAGAAATCCGTGATCGTACAGTACTAGGACACGTGGCAGCAGGAAAAGTAAGCAGGGGACGCGTGGCAATCATCGAGCGGGGAGTCTAAAAACGAGTTGGGCTTTCATGGGCCAAAAACGTGTTTGGGCCTTACAACAATCCAACTCCTTACAGCCTAGAGATGCTAAACACACGTTTAAGAGATAATCAACTTAAGTCATTACGGACACCTAGTTTTAAGTTGCATTCGAAATATTAATTCAAGACATGTGAGAACAAAGTTCGAATTAATACTTCGGGGGGACTTGTTCGTGTATGAGTCCGAACTGGAATCATGTCCGAAACCCATATCCGAAACCCGGATCCGAAACCCATATCAGGCCCAAAAGAAGTAACAAAAGTCAAAAGTAGGTCAACCGACAAGCTCTCCCAAATATAGGAAGGTTGTCCCCAATAGGACCAACAAGGCTCCGACCAAGGCCCATTGGGCCTTCTGGATTTTTAAAAGATTTGAGTAGTATAAATACCCCCTTGGTCTCAAGTTTGAGGTGATCGTTTTTACCTTATAATATTACTATTTTACTGTACACTTTTACCTATCCATTTCGGATCATTTCACCTTACTTACTCTCATGCCGGAGTTTGGTCTGGGTCTTCACACCCGGACGAGGCTAACGCGTTTACTTTGATTTCAGGATATCCGAAGGACAAGTCTCGACTCGTCCGGAGGATCACATATTTCGGACTCCCGCAAGAAATTATACTAGATAGTTCAAAATGAAAGCGTATGTATATTCATCGAGTGTTTGCTACATTCATCGAGTGTTTGCTACAAATATATTCGAGTGTAAAGCTACAAATAAAGATAACGTACTCTTTTTTTATTAAACTTGTAAACCGTGGGTTTGGGTCTCAAGGATGTTATCTACTTATTGATGCAAAAGTCTAATTGGATCTTGAATTATTTGAATAAGTGATTATCGAGGTATGGGTCTATGGGATACACGAGTTGCATAAAGTGAATTTTGTTGAGATCATGTTCAATGAAAAGTATACAGTTAATTTTATCGTTTAAATAAACTCTACGAGTAAACTCTAGCGTGAAAATAAACATCTTTAGATGTATATTATGCGATTAGGGTTCATGAGATATCTGCTTAGATATCAATGACGTTCCTTTTATGGCCGAAGTACCTATTAAAGTTTCTTACGTAGTGTTTGGTATGTTGTAAGCAAAGAAGAAATGGAAATGATTATTACGATGGAATAAAAAATGTTGTTTGTTTACATTTATTGAATGTAATGAATTATTACAAGGAATGATCTGTTACATCAAAATCATTCCTTAGGCCTCCTGCTTTTCTTTTATTACATCTCGATGTAATAGAATCAAAATTACATAAAACCCCTTAATAACTAACCATATTATGATTTTCTCAAACGTGACTTAAGAAAAAAAATCAAAAAAAAGTTCGTTAAAAGTATATACACGTGCCTCTCGATGGAATGATGATTTAATTCTCGTTCCAATGATGTATTTTTTTCGTTTACGATTTACCGTTTGTGAGATATATAATTTTTAAAAAAGTTATGGGAAGTGGGTTTTTAGAAAAAATAAGTGATTATAATTGGTTGATTAGGTTTATACTATTTTAAAGGTTTATATGGATCTTAACTCCACACTATAGTATATTTTAGTTAAGTTTTTGATACATTATATGCTACAAAAACCTTGTATAACAAAAATACTTTTATCAAGTTAAATGTTGCATGACAAAAACTTGTTGGAGTCGTCACTTAATAAGTGTGGAAAGACTTATCCTTTTACCACTTATTTCTAATAATAACAAGACCAAAACGTGTATTTTATGTCGTAAAAGTCGGAATTATGCGTGGTTTGTGTTTTTATTGTGTTTTAGGACCAAGTGATGAAAAAGGAAGAAAAAACGGGCTTTCACGGGCTTTTATCGAAGAAAACGAGAAAAGACGAAGTCAAAAGATCAAGAGTGCAAAAAGAACGGATGTCCAAGACCTATTCTGAAGAATTATCGAAGAAAAAGTCTAAAGACGGAAGTTTAATGAAGTCGAAGAACTTAAGTCTAAATTAAAGAATAAAATTATTAAGACAAGTTCAAATCCCGAGACGACGTCAAGAAAAGACAAAGAATTAAATCGAGTCGAGAAGACGTGAAGAAAGAAAGAAAGAAGAAGCAACACATGCACTCCTTCCCATTTTCCCTATAAATACCCTCCTAATACACATTAGGAGGGTAGTTAGTTTTTAGTTTTAGTTTTTCATTTTTCACTTTTCTTTCTAGTTTTTAGAGAGAGAAAGTTCCCCACTTTCTCTCACTAAGTTTTCATCTTTCTTTCTTTTAATCTTTCAAGATTAAACATTTGTGTATTGTTGATTTCATTAATCAAGTTCTAGTTAAGCTTTTAATCTTTCATCTCATTCTACCTTTCTTTGATTTTTAGATTAATTTTGGTACGAATTTCATTTGATCCGTGTTGTTCTTAATGATTTCGTGCTTAAAAGTTAATCTTTTTATGCTTACATAAACTTTCATTCGATTAAGCTTTAAGATTTGTGTGCTTATTGGCTTATTGGCTTATTCGCTTCTTTTAGCTTATTTACTTTTAAAAGTTTTCTTAAAAAGTTCATCTTTTTATGATTTGATTTAAAAATTTGCTTATTTTAAGTGTGGATAAGTTCTTATTTGTGCTTATTTAGTTCATTTTATTATAGATTCGTCCTAGTTTTGGTGATTAGCTTATCAAAATAGCTTATTGCCTTGGCTTATTTCGAATCCCACATAAATCGGAAAGGGTCTAAACCCCTTCCCGATCGCAGCATTCCGACCAAGCACCCTCTTTCCGATCACCAAATCGGAAAAGGGTTTTTAATATTCCGATCTGGACCATTTTACCACATTCCGATTGTTTGCATTTCAAGATATTCCGATTGTGGGGTGTTTTGTAACATTCCGATTGGCTTGGTTTTTAACATTCCGATTTGGTTCATCTTCTAGTATTCCGAGTGGGCAATTTTACCACATTCCGATTAGCTTCCTTGTCCCATATTCCGATCGCATCATTCCGACTAGGGAAGTTTTTTATATTCCGATTGGGATTCATTCCTACATTCCGATCAGTATTTTCCGATAGCATATTCCGATCAGTCTCCCTTTTGCATATTCCGATGGTTTTAGTTCTTGTTTTTTTTATAAAGTTTCTTAGTGTTAGTTTTATTAAGTGTTCTAGTATTATTCTAATCTTGTCTTTAAGTTTTCAAGCATTTATTTTTAATTCGTTATTTTTAGTTTTATCTTTAAACTTCTACTTTACTCAACGACATTTACATTTATTTGCTATTAGTTTAAAATAGATAATCAACCAAACCATTCTCTTGTTCACCAAAAGACAATTGAGTCGCACTTTAGACTGGAAATCAATTAAAAAAGATTTGGGACTACGAATTTTGATACGTGGGGTAAAAACCTAGTATTAAATGGCGCCGTTGCCGGCTCTTTTCGTTAAGATTAACGGTTTCTAGTGAAGAGACGCATTGAATTTTGGGATCCGTTCTTTGAACGTTATTTTCCTTGCTTCAAAAAATTTTCAAAAATCCTAAAAAATATAAAATTCTTCAAAAATACAAAAACATTGAAAAATCATACAAAGCAATTCTTTTCCAAAGGTTTTGCACCAAAAAGATTATATAGGTATTCTCTCTGTGTATTTTTCTTCTGCAGGTGTATGCGTACTAAATCTTCGTACTATTCTCAGCCCGAGACTCGTGAAGATCTAGATATGGCTGGTGTTAATAACAACAATAATAACCAACCTCTACCCAATTTGAATAATAGTAACAACAACAACAATGTCCCCCCTACCTGATTTACGAACAATGGAGGAATTGTGTCAACCCACCATGAACGGACGTGGAGGCCCGATTGCGCCGATGCACATCACAGCTCAGGAGTTTTCGTTGAATCATCACATGATCCAACAAGTGCAAACTAACCCATTTTGCGGAATTCCGGATGATGATGCCAACAAACACCTCGACAAATTCATTACCATCACCCAAAGCATGAAGTCGCCCGGTGTTTCTATGGATGACCTTCGCCTTCAACTATTTCCCCACTCGCTTTATCACCATGCCGAAAAATGGTTTGACCGTCTCCCAAAGAATTCTATTCATACTTGGAATGACATGACTCAACGCTTTTTGTCGCGCTACTTCCCACCATCCATGGTCACAAGCCTTCGTAACCAAATTAGTGGATTCATGCAAGACAATGATGAATCGCTCTTTGATGCTTGGGAACGATACAATGATTTGATCGACCGTTGTCCAAATCATAACATGCTCCCCGTCACTCTCATTGATACTTTCTACAATGGTCTCACTTTTCGTGATCGTGACACGATCAATGCCGCCGCCGGTGGTACTTTTATGAAAAGGAGACCGGACGAGTGTAGAGAGTTGATTGAAAATATGACTACTCACCACAATAATTGGGATTCATCCGCATCCTCAAGATCTAATCAGAGAGTCAATGTTTCATCTACTTTCTCCACCACCGACATGTCCGTCATGGAACGTGCTATTCTGGATATTAACAAAAGTCTCCAAATTTTGACTTCTAACCAAACTCAACAAGCTACAGCCGTTGCTATTTCTTGTGACACATGTGGTGGTCCTCATTCCTACAATGATTGTCCTTCTACTCAAGACAATTTTTCTGAAGACGTTAACGCGGCATACGGTACTTATCCCACATGAGGCTATCAAGCTTGTCCTCAAGGAGACCGTAGCTTGCTAAGTTATCGTTCAAACAACTATCTTGCTCCACCCGGTTTCCCTCCCCCAAACAAAAACCAACAACAAAGCTATAACCGAAATAACCAATCCCAACCTCGTGCTAACAATCAATATCAATCCCAAAGAAACCCATACCCACCTCAAGGAAATTCTCAAGCTTACCAAGCTCCACCTCTCAATCAACCGATGGTATTGAATCAAGACGTCGAGACGTTCATGAAGACTAATCGAGAGATGGTGACGAATCTTCAGAGTCAATTCGTCAACTTGAAGGGAGAGATGGCGAAACAAGGGAACGATATTCGAGCCGAGCTAAGGAATGACATGGCAAAACAAAGCAATGAGATTCGTGCAGACATGAGAGACTCTTTCAGCACTCAAGCGCTTAACATACGTGATATGATTGGTTCGCTCTTCCAAGGTAATCAACCCTCTTCTTCGGGTACTCTTCCGAGTAACACCGTTGCGAATCCAAGAGGGGGGATGAAAGCAATCACTACTCGTAGTAGAAAAGGTTATACGGAACCCGAGCTTCCTACACCTCCACCCGTGATTGTGAACAAGGAAAAAGAGCAAGTTCCCCCACCTCCTTTGCCTTCTACCCCCATTTCCCCACCACCCGTGGTTGTGAGTGATCCTACTCCCCTAAAGCCTTCTTCTTCATCCAATATACCTTATCCTTCAAGGTTGAGGAAAGAGAAGCAAAATAGCAAGGATGATATTCAAGTTTCAAACTTTCTAAAAATGTTTAAACAATTGAATTTTAACATCTCCTTTGCCGAGGCTCTCGCTCACATGCCCAAATACGCGAAAATGTTTAAAGATCTTCTTAGTGACAAGGAGAAGCTTCTTGACATTGCTCAGACCTAACTTAATGAGAATTTCTCTGCCGTTCTCTTAAGGAAATTGCCCACCAAACTTGGTGATCCAGGTCGCTTCTTGATTCCTTGCAACTTCCCGGACGTAGAGAATTGCATGGCCCTAGCCGATCTAGGTGCCAGTATAAACTTAATGCCTTTAAGTGTTTGGAAGCAATTATCTCTCCCCGAGCTAGTCCCCACCAAAATGACTTTGGGATTAGATAACCGTACGGTTGCTTATCCAGTGGGGATAGTGAAGACGTCTTCGTTGGCGTTGACAAATTCACCTTCCCGGCGGATTTTGTTGTCGTTGACTACGAGATGGATCCTCGTGTTCCATTAATCGTTGGACGTCCCTTCTTGAGGACCGGTCGCACTCTCATTGATGTAGCCGCGGGCGAAATAATCGTGAAAGTTGGTGACGATAAAATTGTCTTCAACATGGGTAAGATTTCTAAGCAACCTTATTCATATGAGAGTGTTAATGCTATTGATGTTCTCGATGAGGCTTGTGAAGAACATTTTCATGATGCTTGCAAAAGTACTCTCTCTTCTCTACCCAATGTTGAGACCGTTGCCTCAATTGCTCCGTCATTGACTCCTTTTGGAGAAAGTGACTTGGATGATTTCGAAGCTAGCTTGGGTCCTCTCGATATTAAGTATGATAATTCGTCCACCGATTGGGATGAAGACATTCGTACTATTGAGAGACTTCTCAATGAAGACCCGTTTTCTCCTCCTTCTCCTAAAAAGGTGACTAATGATGATCCATCGTTAGTTACACCATCTATTGAGGACCCTCCTACTCTTGAGCTTAAGGACCTACCTCCTCATCTTGAGTACGTTTTCCTTGAAGACAACGAGAAGTTACCGGTCATCATCGCAAAGGACCTGAAAGAAGAAGAAAAATCCCGACTTATCGCCGTGTTGAAGAAACATAAAAGCGCTATCGCTTGGAAAATCTCCGACATCCGCGGAATTGATCCTCACTTTTGCACACATAAAATTCTCATGGAGGACGACTTTAAGCCCATAATTCAAAGCCAACGAAGGGTGAATCCTAAAATCCATGAAGTCATCAAAAAAGAGGTTATTAAACTTCTTGATGCGGGTATGATTTACCCTATTTCGGATTCACCATGGGTTAGTCCAGTCCATTGTGTGCCTAAGAAAGGTGGAATCACCGTTGTGCCAAATGCCAACAACGAGTTAATTCCTACACGTCTTGTTACTGGGTGGAGAGTTTGTATAGACTACCGCAAACTCAATGATGCCACGAGAAAGGATCATTTCCCTCTTCCTTTTATGGACCAAATGCTTGAACGTTTAGCGGGTAATGAATATTACTGCTTTCTTGATGGTTTCTCGAGTTATTTCCAAATACCCATCGATCCCCAAGATCAAGAGAAGACAACATTCACTTGTCCCTATGGCACATTTGCCTACAAAAGGATGCCTTTTGGCTTATGCAATGCCCCCAGGACTTTCCAAAGGTGCATGTTGGCTATCTTCCATGACATGGTTGAGCAAACCATGGAAGTCTTCATGGATGATTTCTCGGTCTTTGGGGATTCCTTATCTTCTTGCCTTGCCAATTTGGAACGTATGCTTAAGCGGTGCGAAGACACTCGCCTTGTTCTGAATTGGGAAAAATGCCATTTTATGGTAAAAGAAGGCATTGTGCTAGGACACAAAATCTCTAAAGCCGGTCTTGAAGTCGACCGTGCTAAAGTAGATGTCATAGCCAAATTACCTCCACCTTCAACCGTGAAGGGTGTGAGAAGTTTTCTGGGTCATGCGGGCTTCTATCGTCGATTCATTCAGGATTTCTCTAAAATCGCTCGCCCGATGACCCACCTATTGGAAAAAGATACTCCTTTTATCTTTTCTAAAGAGTGTATCGAAGCCTTCAATCTTCTTAAGGATAAGCTAACTAAGGCACCGGTCTTGGTTACCCCTAATTGGGAGCTGCCTTTTGAGTTGATGTGCGATGCTAGCGACTTTGCTATTAGAACGGTTTTGGGTCAAAGAGTGAATAAACACTTCCAACCAACCCACTATTCTAGCAAAACAATGACGGGGGCTCAATTGCATTATACGACAACCGAAAAAGAGCTTTTAGCTGTTGTCTATGCTTTTGAAAAATTTCGCCCCTATCTTGTTTTATCCACCACCATCGTATACACGGACCATTCCGCGTTGAAGTACTTGATGACTAAGCACGACTCTAAGCCAAGACTTCTTCGCTGGGTTTTACTCCTTCAAGAATTTAACATTGAAATTCGTGACAAGAAGGGTGCCGAAAACCTAGCAGCGGATCATCTGAGTAGACTTGAGGATCCATATCAAGGGGATCATCCGAACAAAGAGATCAATGACTCTTTCCCCCTTGAGACCTTAATGTCTATAAATCTCAATCTTGATGACACCCCGTGGTTTGCCGACATTGCAAACTACTTAGCGGGTGGTGTTCTCATCAAAGGATTAACATCCCAACAAAAGAAGAAGTTCCTGAATGATGTTAAGACTTACTTTTGGGATGACCCTTTTCTATTCAAACAATGTGCTGATCTGATCATTCGTCGATGTGTTGATGGACCGGCAGCTTTGCAAATCCTTGCTGCTTGCCATAAAGGACCTACTGGTGGTCACTTTGGTCCCAACTACACCGCTAAGAAAGTGTTTGACTCTGGATTCTATTGGCCCACCATTTATCGTGACGCTCACGAAATGGTTAAGCATTGTGATGCTTTCCAACGACAAGGCAAGATCACACATAAAGATGAGATGCCTCAAATTTTCATACAAGAATGTGAAATCTTTGACGTATGGGGCATCGACTTTATGGGGCCATTTCCATCATCCAAAGGGAAAAAGTACATCCTCGCAGCCGTTGACTACGTTTCTAAATGGGTTGAAGCTAAGGCTCTCCCAACGAACGATGCGAGGGTGGTTGTGAACTTTTTGAAGCAGTTGTTTGCTCGATTCGGCGTTCCTCGTGCTATAATCAGTGACCGCGGGACTCATTTTTGCAATGATCAATTTGCAAGAGTCATGGCTAAGTATGGTGTCAATCACCGTCTTTCCACCGCCTATCATCCCCAAACCAATGGGCAAGCCGAGATTTCCAACCGTGGATTGAAGCGAATTCTGGAACGTACTGTGGGAGAGCATCGTGCCGCGTGGGCCGATAAGTTAGATGATGCTCTGTGGGCTTTCTGTACAGCTTATAAGACCCCGATTGGTTGTACACCGTATCGTCTTGTGTACGGGAAAGCATGCCACCTCCGCATCGAGCTGGAACATAAGGCGTACTGGGCCTTGAAGTGGGCTAACTTCGACATCAACAAAGCCGGTGATCTTCGCAAGATTCAACTCAACGAACTGAGGAATGAAGCTTACGAGAACTCACTGATCTACAAGGAGAAGACCAAGATCATTCATGACGCAAGGATTAAGAACCGAGAGTTCCACGTTGGTGATCAAGTCTTACTTTTTAACTCTCGGTTGAAGATCTTCTCTGGCAAGTTGAAGAGCCGCTGGTCTGGTCCATTCACCGTCACCAAAGTCTTTCCTTATGGCACCATTGAGCTTTCTCAACCAAATGGGCCTAATTTCAAGGTGAATGGCCAGCGTTTGAAGCTATACTTTGGTGAGGACATCTCCAATGAGATGATTCCATCCCTCACAACGTTCCTCATGAACTAAATTGGGTCGAGTCAGGCTCGTGACTCGGTGAACAAAAACAAGCGCTTCTCGGGAGGCAACCCGTGATCTATCCTTTACTGCTTTCATAATAAGTGTAGGGGGAGCCCCGTATGTGTTTGTTGTCTTGTTTCTTGTGATGTGCAGGGATTAAAGCTTCAAAGATCCACTCTTGATGATATTTGACGAACCATGATCCCGTGTTCCCATCTTCCCGGTTCTATCCTAAACTCTTGTGATTCAATATTTCATATTTTATATGTTCACATTGAAATCACCATAGTTGTCTTTTTCTTAGCAAGATTTAAACAAAGTGCACAATGTCCTAAGTGTAGGGGAGTTTACTCCCACATGCTTAAACATTGAGGACAATGTTTATCTCAAGTGTAGGGGGACTTCTATCGAAGTAAGTGGTCTTTTCCATGAATTTGCCCTCATTTTAACCGGAAAATTTGATTTTTCGACATTTTTTAAAATTTTTAATCTATTTTGGCCTAGTTGTATAGTGGTATTTTTCTTTATTATGGTTATTTTCTTTCCTTGCTTAAATAAAGTGGTTTTAAATTTTTCTTAGTCATGAATATTTTGACTCAACCCGAGTTTACTTATCTAAGTTTACTCTAGCTAGTATCCTTAACGTGTTTAAGTCAAGTTTTGCTAGGATTTTATATAGGGAGCTATAAAACGCGAAAGTCTTAACTCTCACGGGTTAAGAACAAGAACTTTTCGCAAGTTCCTATAATTGATCCTAGAGAGTCGTTTATCAAGGGAACTTTAAAATGCGATTTCTAAACTTGAAAAAGTCTAAGAATTTGCAAGATCCTATGGATGACTCGAAAACCCAAAACTTTGATTTAATAGGCTAAGCATCCACCAGTCTCATTCCTTGAGATTTTAAACTGTGGAGGACGAGAGATGATAGAGTCAATTATGAGTTTGGTATTCTTCCGTGAATTTATGTGAGTTAATTATAAGCCTATTCTCCCTTCGCTTGTTAATAAATTTATCTGCAATAAATAAGGTTGTACGATTTAAAAGGTTACTTAGCTTCTAGTCCAAGATCGTTTAAAAGTTGCTCGGTACGGATTAGAGTTTATAGCCAAGGCATAACTTATTGAAGCGGGATGCGAAGATTGGCGAGTCCGAAAAGGCCCTAACAAGGCATGAGGGCTACATTTTGTTGCTAAAGATCCAAAAGTGATGTGAAGAATCATTTATCGAGAATCAATATGAAGGATCGAGACACACGACGAAAAGCAAATACTCCCCAAAAGATCATGGAGAAGTCTATCCAAAAAGGCCCTAACAAGGTATGAGGATAAATAGATCCAAGTCTTAAAAGGAGGCGGATCATTGTATATCAAGGTCCAAAATAAAGATTGGAGAAAAATGAAGAAGTCGTGGTCCAAATATGAAGAATCTCTCAAAACTTCAAGTGAAGAAATTCCTATTATGAAGAGAAGACCATAATTTGAAGAACGTCTCTCAAAGATTTGAAGTATGAAGTCGCTGCCAAATATCGGTCCGAGAAAGGTCTCAAATCGTGAAGCGAGTTATGCCAAGATATGAACTTTATGAGGTCCCGAGAAGCAGTTTTAAAAGATTTTGTCCTTTAGCTAACTATTGATTAAATCGTTCACTTTATTTTCGGCCTAAATAACTATCGAAATAAGTCAAACAATGCATCCTCGTGATCATTCAAGACAAAAATAAAATATAAGAGATACACCTAGAATAAGGGAGTCTAAGTAAATAATTGCCCCACATGAATTCGTGTTAGTTTGCTAACTTATAATAACAATGATCTCGTTTTTAAGCTTGGTATGAGGAACGTGAAACTTGAGGATGATAAACGTTCATGGCAGCCAAAACCCAATGTAAGTTTTTAATTTCTTTACTTGTTTCTATCATTTTATTTTTCTTAGATGTTTAGTATTTAATAAAGGCCACAGTGGATTATTTATGATGGAAGATGTAAACCGTGCTTTAGAAGTAATGCATTGCATGAGGGCATTGCATTGGTCAAGTGTAGGGGATTTAATAAGTGTGGAAACACTTATCCTTTTACCACTTATTTCCAATAATAACAAGACCAAAACGTGTATTTTATGTCGTAAAAGTCGGAATTATGCGTGGTTTGTGTTTTAGGACCAAATGATGAAAAAGGAAGAAAACACGGGCTTTCACGGGCTTTTATCGAAGAAAACGAGAAAAGACAAAGTCAAAAGATTAAGAGTGCAAAAAGAACGGATGTCCAAGACCTATTCTGAAGAATTATCGAAGAAAAAGTCTAAAGACGGAAGTTTAATGAAGTCGAAGAACTTAAGTCTAAATTAAAGAAGAAAATTATTAAGACAAGTTCAAATCCCGAGACGACGTCAAGAAAAGACAAAGAATTAAATCGAGTCGAGAAGACGTGAAGAAAGAAAGAAAGAAGAAGCAACACATGCACTCTTTCCCATTTTTCCTATAAATACCCTCCTAATACACATTAGGAGGGTAGTTAGTTTTTAGTTTTAGTTTTTCATTTTTCACTTTTCTTTCTAGTTTTTAGAGAGAGAAAGTTCTCCACTTTCTCTCACTAAGTTTTCATCTTTCTTTCTTTTAATCTTTCAAGATTAAACATTTGTGTATTGTTGATTTCATTAATCAAGTTCTAGTTAAGCTTTTAATCTTTCATCTCATTCTACCTTTCTTTGATTTTTAGATTAATTTTGGTGCGAATTTCATTTGATCCGTGTTGTTCTTAATAATTTCGTGCTTAAAAAGTTAATCTTTTTATGCTTACATAAACTTTCATTCGATTAAGCTTTAAGATTTGTGTGCTTATTGGCTTATTCGCTTCTTTTAGCTTATTTACTTTTAAAAGTTTTCTTAAAAAGTTCATCTTTTTATGATTTGATTTAAAAATTTGCTTATTTTAAGTTTGGATAAGTTCTTATTTGTGCTTATTTAGTTCATTTTATTATAGATTCGTCCTAGTTTTGGTGATTAGCTTATCAAAATAGCTTATTGCCTTGGCTTATTTCGAATCCCACATAAATCGGAAAGGGTCTAAACCCCTTTCCGATCGCAGCATTCCGACCAAGCACCCTCTTTCCGATCACCAAATCGGAAAAGGGTTTATAATATTCCGATCAGGACCATTTTACCACATTCCGATTGTTTGCATTTCAAGATATTCCGATTGTGGGGTGTTTTGTAACATTCCGATTGGCTTGGTTTTTAACATTCCGATTTGGTTCATCTTCTAGTATTCCGATTGGGCAATTTTACCACATTCCGATTAGCTTCCTTGTCCCATATTCCGATCGCATCATTCCGACTAGGGAAGTTTTTTATATTCCGATTGGGATTCATTCCTACATTCCGATCAGTGTTTTCCGATAGCATATTCCGATCAGTCTCCCTTTTGCATATTCCGATGGTTTTAGTTCTTTTTTTTATAAAGTTTTCAAGTGTTAGTTTTATTAAGTGTTCTAGTATTATTCTAATCTTGTCTTTAAGTTTTCAAGTATTTATTTTTAATTCGTTATTTTTAGTTTTATCTTTAAACTTCTACTTTACTCAACGACATTTGCATTTATTTGCTATTAGTTTAAAATAGATAATCAACCAAACCATTCTCTTGTTCACCAAAAGACAATTGAGTCACACTTTAGACTGAAAATCAATTCGAAAAGATTTGGGACTACGAATTTTGATACGTGGGGTAAAAACCTAGTATTATCACTCCTTAAAACCACACTAATACTATAGTAATGGAGCTTGAAAGTTTTAATAAGAAGGACATAAAAAAAATGAAGTTCAAAATACAAATTGTGAGATAGGGCAATACTAAAATGAAAATATATAAGGATGCACCTAAAGATATATGTTTATATAGTAAAGCAAAATAATAATTCATATTTTTGTACTTACAAAAAAGTGTTTATAATAATTAATAAAAATAAAAAATAAAAAACAAAAAACAACCTAAAATTTATTTATTTGACAAAAGTATTTATCAAATATTTTTGTTATTAGAAAAAGTTGTGAAAAACTAGATCGAGAAAAATAAACACAAAAAATATATATCAAATTTGTGAAAGATAAAAACTTTAAAAGGCGAATGTAATTAATAAAATATTAGTGATTAAATTTTAAATAAATTAAATAAGTTAAATTAAAGAGTGTTGATACATGGACCTAATAAGAAGGCCTAAAAACAGATCTAATGCCACGTGGTGTGTTGTGATTGGTGAAATGCAGGGGCTCACTATTTCATATATTCTTTTTCTTCATCTCAGCCTTTAATTGTGCCATGTGTTTTAATCATATGATTAAGCATCTTTTTAGTCATACGAATTAGGTTTCTCTATCATTTTTCTAAAATAAAACTAGTTAAGTAAAGGTTATAATTTTTCATATTTTTTTCATTAACTTAAAAAAAATAAACAAATACATACTTATATCTTAAACATATAAAATATAATTCATTCGTCCCAATATTATTTGTTCAAGTTTTTATTTTAAGATTTTTTAATTTAATTGTTCACTCTAATAGTAGAAAAGAAAGTCTAATCAAGTGTTGTATTAGAGGTGGTAAAACGGGCGGGCGGCGGGTTAAACAGGCGACGGGTTAAACGGGCTGTGGGCCAAACGGGCGTGGGTTAAACGGGCACGGGCAAAACGGGCACAGGCAAAACGGGCGGGCGAAATGGGCCGGCTAAACGGGCTCAAGCTAAAATGAGAAAAAAGACATATAAAAACGTAGAATTAATAAATAAAAATACTTATTTAAAAGCCGGAGATAAAAACTAAATATAAAATATCCGTCGAGTAGTCTAATTAGTATTTTACATGTGCGCCCATTAAACCCATAAGTTTTTTAAATATGCGTCCGTTTAGCTCATTAATAATAAAGAATGGATAAAAAGTACCCCATCTTTTTTGAAAATAGTTGTATATTACTTTTACTTGAAACTATAATTATAAAAAAAAAATTTAAAAAATTAATTAGATACAGATAAAATAGTTATTCTATTAAGAAAATAATACTATAACAAATGTACTTTTGTTTAAACCATGTAATTTTTTTGGAATACAATAATTTTAGGATGAAGAGAATATAATATTTATTTAAAAACTAATAATAAGTCATGAGTTTTTTTATGTAAAATTATATACATAATTATCAGTTGTAATAATATTATAATTATAAAAAATAAACATAAAAAAATATCTACATATACATATATCAAATTAAATATAAAATAAACTTATTTTAATTATAAACATATCATATCAAAATATCTCTAACATGCAATTATTGACATTTTTCATCTGAGATTTTTTTTTTTTTTTTTTTTCTTTTTTATGTTAAGTCCTAAATTCTAAACTTAACATACTTAACATGTTACAAAAGTAAAGAGATGCCAACTAAAGAAAAATGACATCATCTAAGAAAAAGTAACGGTGACCATAGTACACACAACACAACCCCTAACCATATTTAAACAAAACTCCCAAATTCGTAAATTTCCACTACAATTTCCCTTCTCCCTTTTTCCAAAAACCACCCCAAACCAAAGGGTTTTATTTAATTCATTCCAAATTAAAATCATCCCAATTTCCTCAATTAATTAGGGTTTCCATCAAACCCCCTTAATTTCTCAAAATCAAACCATGATATTCAAAACCCATCTCCAAAATCCAATCTTTAAAACAACCCATATCTCTAAATTTTAATTTTACCCTTTAAAAAAAATGGATCCCAACAACACTATAGTACTAGACATCAGTTCAGACGAAGAAGAAGACACCAATTGGATTACTGATGACGTCATCAAAGGGGTTACTGATGACGATGATCATAACTGGATTACTGAGCTTTTAAACGAGGTTAATAATGGTGGTAATGGTAATGGTAATGGTAATGGTAATGGTGATGTTAGTGATGGGAGTGATGACGTGGTGGTGGTGAGTGAAGTTGTGGTGACTAAGAAGAATAATAGGAGGAGAGTGAATGATAGGGGGTGTCTGGGTGATGATAGTGATGATTGTGTCATATTGGAGTGTGATCCTGATAAGGATAAGGATAATAAAAGCGTTGTGGCGCGAAATGGCGATGATATGGTTGATGAGGATGATTTGGTTGTCGTTAGCGAAAAAGGCCAGGTGCGGGTTTTTTATTTTTTTTTATAAAAGTTTTATTGTTTTTTTATGTTTTATGATTGTGGAAGTGGTTACTTGTAGTTATGTTGATTAGTGGTGTTGGTTTAGGCTTATGGCTTATGTTCCGTAAGTATACTTTTTGTAGCTTATTTTGAAAGTTTTCTGCTTTAATTAAGCTTATTGTGAAACTTATAGAAGATGTAAAGTCTCTAAATAAGCCACAAAATTGGGGCTTATGAAATATAAGGCGGAATCGAATAAGGTTAGAAGTCCATGTGTAAGCCTAAGCAAACACCCCAGGGGTGTTTGTTACGGCTTATATAGCCGGCTTATGGCTTATTTGGTTTTGGGATTATGTTTCAGCAGCTCACGTTTTGTGGTTTGTTTTGAAACTTTTCGGCTTCTATAAGATTAATATGTCATAATAAGCTTAATTACGGCGAAAAGTTTCAAAATGAGCCACAAAAAGTGAGCTTATGAAACGTAAGCTAAAAATTGATGAAGTCAAAAGGTGGCTATATAAGCCGCATAGTGTTGTTTCTTATAGAATGTGATAAGCTTTGGGTGTTTGGATTAGAATCTTTTATGGGCTTGTTAGCTTAGCATGGCTCGGAAATTTCGACAATTTCACATTTTATGAGCATATAAGTTTGGGTTAGTGGACATTAATAAGCCACAAGTTCACAGTGATTTGCTCATCTGTGAATAAGTTGTGTCTGTACTGACTTTTTTGATTCTGAGTAAGCTGATAAGCCATAAAGGAAGCTAATACAAACAACTTGGGTGTTTCGCTAAGCTTATTTTTGAGCTTATGTGGTTTCGGCTTATTTTTCATAAGCCCATTAGGTTTAAAGGAAGACCAAAAAATAAGCTTAAGAAAAGGGCCAGGTTTTAATGCTTCTTTCTATATGGTTTGTGGTTATGGAAGTGGTTACTGATGTTAATTTTGGTGAGTTCTGTTAATTTGTGTGGTTTTGTGTTGTTTTTAGTACAATGTGATAAAGTTAGGGGGTCTTTGTGTAAGCTTATTTTAGCAGTTACGAGCCTATGTGGGTTTCTGCTTATATTTCATAAGCCCATTATACCAGGCTTATTTTGAGATACTTGCGGGCTTATATTAGATTATTATGTCGTAATAAATTTATATAGGCTCATAAGATATAAAACAAGCCAGAAAAAAAGGGGCTTACGATAAGGGGCAGGTTTGGATTTTTTTATTTTATGATGTTTAAAAGTTTTTTTGTATGCCTTGTGATTTTGGGAAGGGTTAATGATGTTAATTTTGTTAAATGTGTATGTTTGTGTGGTTTTGTGCTGTTCATAGTTGAATGTGAGAAAGTTAGTGCTGATGGTTTATTTGCTTATAAGCAAGTATTTCCTAGTAAGCGCTTACGCTTTGACAAGATAGTGTTTGCATTTTTTTATATTTTTTACAAAGAGAGCAATATGACTGTACAAATTCAGTTTCAATATCTTAAGAAGGTTATCTGGTTATGACAGCTTCAGTATCCTTCGGGGCCCCCTCTGCTCTGTGCCTGCATTTTTCAACAAAATTTCCTTGCTCACTGCTTTTTATCGCCTGACATAAGTCTTGTGGGTTAGGTGTTTATTTTGTTGTGGTTTGTTTGGCTCTGTGGTCCCATGGATATGTTATTCCCTAAGATAGTTTAGGATTGCTATGGTTTGGTTTTGTTTGTATGTATTGGTGTGTTTTGTTGTTGTTTTGTTTGCATAAGCAGAAGTGCACACTTCAAATTGCTTGCCTCCTTAACATTAAGCAATTAAGCAGAAAAGTAAGCAACCACAAAAAAGCCCTCTTAGCTTTGTGTGATTGCATTTGTTATGGACTTGTGATGATATATTGTATAATTATAACAAGTGAATGAGACATACGCCGTATATTAGAATGCCTTTGGCTGAAAGATTTGAGTCTTAGAAATTGATTTTTTTATGTTATATTGCTAGAGGGTATAAAGAGGTGAAGCGGCGTAGCATTTGATGTTTTGATAAGAAAAGTTGTTCTTTTTTCATCTATTTTGAGGTGTCTAAGAAGAAGCTGACATACATTCTATCTGTGCATATATTAGAACCTCTGTATGAGTGTTTGGATGTGTGTTTTAAACAAGTCGCATATTCTTCGAGTGTCTGACAAAAGCAGATTACAATTTTGGTCTTTTAAAGAAGTTCAAATCAGTTGGTCTTAAAATTGAATCGCTGATTATGGAAATAAGTGTATATTGACTTAACTACCCTAGTCCTAAGTACTTGATTTTTTGATTCTCATGATCGAAGCTGCAACCATCCTTTTGGAAAGAGCATCCAAGAAGAGTTGGAGACAATTGATTTTTCAGTATTCTGATTTCACGATTAACTTGATTTGAAGAGAAATAACCATGAAACAACATAAAATACACTGGATTGATGGAGTAGTATAACCAAATGGAGCATATCTATGCTGAAATGTTTTCTTTGCTAAAGTGATACTAGATTGTAATCCAAAACAGGGGGAAAGCTGTTAATTTTTTCCTATGTTTCAGGTTGCGTGTCGGGATTATCCACATTCGAGACATCTTTGTATCAAATTCCCTTTTGCCTCCACACCAAACAAAAGTCACTGTGACCAGGTAATATAATTAAGAAGCAACTTGTAACAAAAAGACTTCCACATTTAGCAAAAATGTATTTCTAATCCATATACTATTGTTCTTGAATTTACAGTGCTATTGTTATGTTTGTGACTCACTTGCTCCTTGTATCTATTGGGGCAATGGTGGTTCATATCTCGACCATTGTCAAGCCACTGATAAAGACGATTTCTGGAAACTAGAGAGGCAAAACACCAAAAACCCGGTCACACCTGCACTACCCCCTACAAGCCTGGTCCCACCAACAGTCGCCGTTCCAAACCTGATCTCGCCACCTTTCCCCCTTCGAAACGGGATCTCGCCAAGATTCTCCGTTCAAAGCCTGGCCCTACCAACATTCCCCGTTCAAAGCCTGGCAACACCAACATTTTCTGTTCCAAGCCTGGCAACTCCAACATTTTCTGTTCCAAGCCTGGCATCACCAACACCTCCTCCTACAAACTTAGTCCCAGTTACGGCCAACAATCAGGTTTCGAGTATGAATCCTGTCACCTCTTGCCCGATATCGTCCAGTTTCAGGGTCCCCAGCATTATTAACCAAAACCAAGTTCCGCTTTTGTCGTCGAGGAACAAATTCCAACCTGGTTTAGTCTCTCAGCAGTTGAGTAGAACAAGTAGTTGCTCCAATTATAGCCTAAGCACTCCGCTTCACAAACCTGTATTTAAAAGAACCTTTTCAGCAAGTTTTATTTCTCCCCCAACAACAGGCTCGTATGGTTCTGGTAGTAGGTTCATGGAAAATGATACAAACCTTTTTCGTCCGAGCTCATCACAGCCTGATTTTATGAACACACCCGTACCATTATCTCAGCCTCATCTGGCATATGAGGATATACAGCCAAAGTCAAACAACCAGTTTGACTTCTCGACAAATATCCAACCTTCAGTGAACTCGGTCCCATTTACCACAACCTCGTCTTTTCAACTTCAAGGGCAATCTTCTCTGCCAACTTATCCAACTCCTGTAGCTTCCCTGCAAGAAAATCAAGTTCAAAGTCAGAGCCAAAAGTCAACTGTTGACCCGAAATTCTTTAGTGACATATGCTGGCCTCAAAGTCAGACGGCCCACCAACCTGTCACCACCCAGAGCTCCACACTTGAAGGTACCGGTCCTACAAATGCCTCTTCACATGAAAATGGTTATGGTGACGCGGTTAATTATGACAATGATAATTATAATTGGATGTTCAACAACCAACAACCGGAGACTATACGTGACCCTGGACCATTCGGGTTGAATCAGTTCTCTCCTGATTATATTGATTCTGGTACCGTCTTTGAATTTTAATCCTTTTGGGTTTAAGATGTATAGGATTATATCTTTCCGGTAATGCCCTTTTGCCTTCTGCTTAGCAGATAATGGGAGGCGATGGTGTTGAACTCCAGTAGAGGTGTGCTTTATTTGAATCTGGTTTGATTATGCTATATTATGTAGATGCATAAAACTTTCAAATGGAGAGAATATGTATAGGCTTTGTAGACCTTAGTGAGGAGGTGCTATCAATCTCTCTTATGGATCTTTTTATCAGCATGTGAAATGTCGAATATTTAAAGCTGTTCTAAGAAGCTGCCTTTTTTTTACACCGTTAGGTGTATTCTTACTTGAGAGTTTATTTCACATTCGTTATTTTCTTTGAGCGTTTAAAACCCAATCAGTTGACTTTGGTTGAATTCGTTAAAAGCAGGTTATTTGTATATACGTTTTAGTTGTAATGCTTTATTCTTTTTATGAAGTTTTCTTACTTAGCTGGTGCCTGTCATTAAACTAAACAGTGACTTGGTTTCTTAAATTTTGCTGGTCATTGTAAAAGTGACTCAAAATGACCAAAACGAATTATTCTGCTGAGTTTTGTTTTGTGCAATTATTAACGCAGCTTGATGTGCAATTATTAACGCAGCTCGCCAACATAGTTACGTGACTAATGTCATCAATGTGTACCATCAGTGAAATCTTGCTCAATACTTCTAACAACTGCTATTTTCTATTTCATCTTAAGAAGTTGCAGACTTGCAGGAATGGTTACTTTTTATGAGTATAAGTTCATGCTTCAGGTGATGCACATACTGTTATGATACATTTTAGTTTTACGACATTACTCATTTCAGGTTTTTAAGTTTTAGACATGTGTTATTCGTGACTGAAACAAAATCCAATAAGTAATATAAACCATAATCCATTACCAAGTGGCATCGTCGTTCACACGTCCGACACAACAAGCACTAAAACAAAGATACAATAGATAGACGAGAATATTAATTCACTTTATTTCAGATTTCAAAGCCGCATAACACTCCTACTTCATTTCCGTCTAAGATCACTTCAAACCTTAAGCACGCAACGCAAACAATCCCCTCCATGCAACAAATCAAAAGCTTTGTTGATCTCCTCGAGTGTCAAACTGTGTGTTATGTACTCATCAATCTTGATTTCCTGCAACAGATAGTTTTAACAAAATAAATCACAGTACGCAATCTTAAGATAATAAAAACAGCCAGTGTAACAGTTAGCAACAACTAGTTTGGTACCTTGTTCATATATTTATCGACAAGCTGGGGCACTTGTGTACGGCTCTTAAAACCACCAAAAGCTGTGCCTTTCCAAACACGACCAGTAACCAACTGGAAAGGACGAGTTGATATCTCTTGACCTGATGCTGCAACACCAACAATAACTGATGTTCCCCACCCCTGTATTTATAAACCATAATTTAATGTTTTATTCAAAAATGTCCTAATGGAATGGGTGATATCATATATGTTAAATAAATCTTGAAAGTAACCTTGTGACAGCACTCCAAAGCAGCCCTCATAATAGAAACGTTTCCAATACACTCAAAACTGTAATCGACACCTCCATCTGTCATATCAACAAGAACCTGCTGTATTGGTTGCTCGTGGTCTTTTGGGTTCACAAACTCGGTCACGCCAAAGTTTTTTGCTGCAATTCATGATTGATAAAAGAAATAGTTACTATCTCGAGTTTCTTAATTATATACTTCAAGACAGAACAAAAATCTTTCTAAAAGATGAAGTTGATGCATACCTCGTTCAAACTTTCTGGTGTCGATATCTATCCCAATAATCCTTGAAGCCCCAGCTGCTTTTGCGCCCTCAGCCACCTATCAAACAGCAGTCAAAATTATTTCCTTTCGACATATAAAAAAATGCTGAACGGAGTATGATATAATGATCCTAAATATATCGTCTTAAATGACAAACTTACTGCAAGCCCAACAGTTCCGAGACCAAAAATAGCAACATTTGAACCAGCTTCAACTTTTGCTGTGTTCCATACTGCACCAAGACCTAAAGGCAAAAGTTTCAAGAAATCAGAAACACCCACATTTTACCATTTGCAGTAAGGCAGATCACAAATGGGTCACAGAGTCCCAATGTAAGTTGCAAAAATAAATGATAAACCGACGGATGATTCAGGAAATGAATATTACGATACATACAAATGCAAACAAAAGAAGAATAAAAACTTGCTAAAAGTGACAAGATAAATTACCAGTAGGAACACCACAACCAAGAAGGCACACTTTCTCCAAAGGAGCTTGTGGATCGATCTTTGCAACACTTACATCATGTACAACAGTGTATTGACTAAAAGTAGAGGTTCCCATGAAATGATAAATCGGAGTTCCCCTGACTGAAAAGCGACTCTTGCGATCATTCATCATAACACCAACTCCAGTGGCTCCCCTAATCTTGCCACAGAGGTTAGTCTTTCCCGACTTGCAAAACTTGCATTCCTTGCATTCTGCTTGATAACAAGGTATCACATGGTCTCCAGCTTTTACTTCTGTCACCCCTTCACCAACACTCTCTACAATCCTGCATTATAATGTCAGAGTAGGATCAGGATTGAGAGCGTTGACAAACAAAGAGCGCGCAAACTTTTAGTTGGATGATTAAAGATACGTAACGTACCCAGCAGCTTCGTGACCAAGAATACATGGGAAGAGACCTTCCGGATCCTGCAGCGGAAAAACTTGAGTTTCAAATAAAAGCAAAACATATGGCAACCATGTAATGCAGTCATGTTTAAGTTCGCTAATCTAGCTAGCACAAGTCTTGCTCCTCGAAAATTAGACACGCAACAACCACCATGGTCTCAACTCTCAAATTCTCAATATCCCTACCAAACAGAGAAAAGGGTAACAAACAAAAACAATCAAGGTAGGCAAATTTTCAGTCTCTCGACGAGTTCAGATTGATCAATACCGTGAAGAACCCCAAGTCAAAACAGCCATTTCTTGGTACAAAACTATATATTAAGGGACCATTAACTCTTCAAGCAGAAGAATTCACCCTTGACAACAACAATCATTCGTGATCACATTCCACAATGCTAAACATTCCTTGAAAGAATGTTTCATTTCACTATGTCAACAACTATTAAGAATTACTTAAAACTGAACATCAACAACCTAACAGAATCCTAAAATTCTTATAAATTCATCAAATCACCATGAACACATATTACAATTAGTATATCTCACATCTAAGTAGGGCTGAGCATAATAGACCATGGACCGGACCCAGAAACCAGACCGAACCAGACCAGACGTATTTCGGTCCGGTCCTCGGTCCATCCTTTCTCTCATATTGGTCTCCGGTCCGGTTCGGTCTTGAGCAAAACCAGCCATTATGCTTTGCTGGACCAGACCGACCCAGACATGGACAGAACATTCGTCCGGACCTCGGGTCTCGTGTTTTGGACCAGATCGGTTTTCAGTCCGGTCCAGTTTTCGAACCGTGATCAGCCCTACATCTAAGTATCTAACCAACATCATCTATCACTCATAGGAACCCATTTCCTAGTAAATAAAAAATCACTCAAGTTCAGTGGCGCCATTATGCATCTAAATTCGCAACCATATTTCACGATAGTAGAACTCCTAATAGAATATAAATTTTCATTTCGCAACAATCAAACTTCTCCTCGAGTAAGTAACGCTATGGGTGTGTTTAGTCAGAGAAAAAAAATTCTTAGCTTTGTGTTTTCAGATTTGTACAAGAAAAGGAGGTGATTTGATTTTCCACAAAACATAGAAACATTGTTCATATGATATTGTTTTCTATTCATAAGAAGAAAAAATAAGGGTGCGTTTAGTTGGATGGAAAACACCTTGTTTTCCACAAAATGTTTTCTAGAAAACAAGAAAAATAGAAAACGCGTTCAAATCATCATTTTCTAAAAAATATCTCTACAAAACACAAAATTCCTATTTTCCCCTTTTATACACAAAACAAGAAAACAACTTTTTTTTGTTTTCCATGTTTTCCTTTTAACACAAAATATCTAATTTTCTCTTTATTTTTACGTTTGCGTTGGAAATTTTGTTTTTTCATCAGTATTTTACGTTTTCGCAAATATTTTACATTTTCGTCAGTATTTTTACGTTTTCGTCAGTAAATTTACGTTTTCGTCAGAAATTTTACATTTTCGTTAGTAAAATTACGTTTTCGTAAATAATTTACGTTTTTGTCAGTAAATTTACGTTTTCATAATTATTTTAATGTTTACGTCAGAAAATTTACGTTTTCGTCAGTAAACTTACGTTTTCGTCAGAAATTTTACATTTTCGTTAGTAAAATTACGTTTTCGTAAGTAATTTACGTTTTTGTCAGTAAATTTACGTTTTCATAATTATTTTAATGTTTACGTCAGAAAATTTACGTTTTCATCAGTAAACTTACGTTTTCATCAGTAAACTTACGTTTTCGTCAGTAAATTTACGTTTTTGTCATTATTTTAACGTTTTCGTCAGTAAATTTTACGTTTTCGACGAAAACCTAAAAGTACTGGCGAAAACATAAATTTACCGACGAAAGCGTAAATTTACTAACAAAAACGTAAAATTTCTGACGAAAATGTAAAATTTACTGACGAAAACGTAAATTTACTTACGAAAACGTAAATTCACTGACGAAAATGTAAATTTACTGACGAAAATTAAATTTACCGAGGTAAACGTTAAAATAATGAAAACGTAAATTTACTGACGAAAACGTAAATTTACTGACAAAAACGTAAATTTACTGACGAAAACGTAAAAATACTGACGAAAACCGAAATTTTCTGACCCAAACGTGAATTTACTGACGAAAATGTAAATTTACTGACGAGAACGTAAAATTGCTGACGAAAACGTAATATTACTGATGAAAACGTAAAATTACTGACGAAAACGTAAATTTCATGACGAAAACGTGAATTTACCGAAGAAAACGTAAATTCACTGACGAAAACCTAAAACAAAAACACTTGAACATGTTTTCTAGTTTTGATAAATAGAAAACACAAACACATATTTCTCTAACTAAACGCGTTTTGTAAATTTCAAGTGTTTTGTGGAGATGGAAATCCCTTCTCATTTTCTACAAAACAAAAAATAGAAAATGATAGAAAATGTTTTCCAACTAAACGCGGCCTAAGTGTTTTGTAATTTCCTTGTTAAGTTAGGAAATGCATGTTTTGTAGGGAATTCCAATGGAAAACCCTTATTTGAAGGTGATGTTTGTTTTCACCAAAACCTTTTGCTTTTTCCCCTAACTAAACGCACCCTACATATCTGACATTTCAACAAAAACTCAATAAACTAATCCAAAATGGATCAGCTCCCAAATTTGGGGGCATTTGTTTCAGCTTATATAGACAGCTAAGAACTTATGAAATACAAGCCGAAAACCAAATAAGCCATAAGACCGCTATATAATCCGAAACAAACACCCCAAAAGTAAAGAAACCTCGTACTCATATAGAACCTAGGATCCAATCAAATCACACAATTATCAAAACAAACATTTCATTTCATTTCGAAACATCAACATCAAAATAAAAATAATCAAAATGACAAAAATGACAAAAATCAAAATCAAACCTTGCCACTCCAAGTGTAAGCATCAGTATGACACAAAGCAGTATACAAAATCTGGACACGAACTTCACCAGCTTGTGGAGGGGCAACTTCAACGTCTTCAATCACCAAAGGCTTATTAGCCTCATAAGCAACAGCAGCTTTACACCCATACACAAAACACACACAATCATCAGATCACACCCATTAAATGCAGATTCAATAATAACAAAAAAAAAAACCAATAAAGAAACTCACCTTTGCAAGTGATGACTTTCCCTTGAGTAGAAGCCATGGCGGATTATTTGATTTGATTTGATACAAGAAAGAAACAGGAGTCAGTGGATTGTGTTTATAGAATGTGAGGCGGCTATTATAGGACTAAAAGGCCCACGTATGTATTATTTGATAAGCCTTGTTCGGTGGTGGTGGCTATTTTTAGGGGTGTTTGGGTTTAGCTTCATTTTTCAAGCCTTATCGGTTTATCGCGATTTCGAAAAGCTCGATGGTGGCTATTTTTAGGGGTGGTTGGGTTTACTTTAGTTTTTCTAAGCCTTAAGCCTTATCGGCTTATCGCGATTTCTAAAAGCTCGGTGGTGGCTATTTTTAGGGGTGTTTGGGTTTACCTTAGTTTTTTCAAGACTCATCGGTTTATCGCGATTTTGATAAGCTGATAAGGTTGTTTTTTTTTGTCTTACGAGCTTATCAAGTTGAGTAATGGCTTGTTTGGAATAAGCCGTTTATACGGTTGAGAAGGTTTTAAGACGAAAGAAGTGAGCTTATTAGCTTTTTAAAATCTTGATAAAATGATAATTCAACTAATTTAGTAATAATGTGTTTGTAGGATTTTTGGAGGTGCTTATTTGATGGCTTATGAGATTGTATTAATAATTCATATCTCATATGCTTGTTATTTTGTGTTTTATGTATGTTTACGTAGGATTATCGACAATATTGGTACTTAATTGTTTTTATATGTGGTGAATGACGAAAAAGGAGTTACTAAATAGTGAAGTTAAGTTGCTTTAAGATTAATACATGGATCTAAAGTGAAAAAAAATTGAAAAATCAAAGATATCTCAGCCGGACTTGTGATCACGAAGGTCGCAACGTAAGCAACCTTACATGAAATTTGTAGATCTAAAGTAAGCAAAAGGTCGTGTTGCGAGCAATGTTGATTTGGGATGTGTAAAACGAAAATAGCTCGTGACACGAAGAAGTATGCACATGTTTAACCACTAGTAAAAAGAAACATCCATTCCCTAAGACTATCTATTTTTTCCAAACTAAAGGAATAAATTCGCAATCAAAATCGATCCTCATGCTTTCTATATTTTTTTTCTCTTTTTCAAGCTATCCACAAAACATTATAAGCAAAAGTTTTAATATAAAACGGTTGAGGAAGTTCATTAAAACATACTCTTGTTTAAACACTAATGGAGCGTATTCAATCTACCATCTTTCATAGTTTTATTATTGACACCTGAAAGTAAAATGATCATTATACATGAACAAAATACATAGACTGGTAAGGATTTTAAAGTTGTCTTCTAACATGAAAATAGAAAATACACTAGATAACATAATTAACTTGAAACTTCTTAAACTTGCATTTTCTTTTTCTGTGTACATTTCTAAGTATGTTCTATTTTTAAAAATATGTTTTATTTTACTCTTGAGCTTTGCGTTAACAATTTTTGAATAAAAGGTCAAGATGATAAAGTTGATCGTCTTATTATATTATTTAATCAATGAAAACACCAAATGGGTAAGATTTTATTACTAATTATTTATCAATTTCACATCTACAATTTTAAAGCATTAGTAACTTTGTTTGAGATCTTCTCTTTAAAGACTTGTTTGTTCAATGGTTTTTAAAGGTTAGGATTTACTTTAGAAGATATTTGATTTATTTTGTAAGAAAATATTCATGGCATCATCACTAAAGAACCCCGTATCAAAGTTAAGTTTAAGATAATAAATGAGTTACATTACTCTTATGTGTTTGTATCGCTCTATAACTTATAGTACTAGCAAGGCATTCGCGTGCGGCGGCATGGATCCAGATTCTCATTTTAGGACGAGCAAATTTTTTTTTATTTATACATTTTTTTAACAATAACTTTACAAATAAATGATAAATTTTGTTATGGATTTGTAATAACAAGTGGGTAGAACCCGCGCTTCGCTGCGGGGATGTTCGTTTTCTAACTTTTTATGCTCTGAGGTGGCTTCGGAAGCCTGGATGTTGGTTGTTGCATACAGATATATACGTGTGGAAGAGGCGTATTATATTGCCAAGTTTACAGAAAGTGTTGAAATAGGTTCCAGTTTAGACATCGGAACACATATGCCCTTACAAAAGGTATTAAGTGGCTTATGAAGCCTGGTTGTTGGTTAATGCATACAATATATGTGTGAAACGGGCCTATTATACTGCCAGATATACAAAAAGTGTTGCATAGTTTCAGGTATGCATTCTAGACCTTCTTCATGTCAGCGGCTGAGAGGTTGGACTTGTACAAAAGGAGTGTGTGTTCTACAGCCTTGGGTTTGTGTTCCTGTCATGAGAAATGGGACAATTGTGATGTATATATATGGGCTTCTAGTAGTGTATTATAAATGTGTACGAATGCAAGTGAGGCAGGCATACCATTTTGTCTGACTGCGTTGCTGCTAATCTGTTTTTGGTTTCTTTTCTTGCGGCGGTTTTTCTGGGAAAAGGTTCCTTTTAGTACCTTTTGTCAGCTGAGCGGCATCGGTGTCTGTTTCTGTTGCCTCTTTGTGTTCGGCTGCTGCTGGTGTTGGCGGAATTGGTGTGGGTTGTGCTTCTTTCTTTCGGGCTTCAGTTGCTGAGGGTGACTTGATTGGCGTTGAAAAACCTTCGGGCCCTGTGTAGACATCAAGTGTTATTGAAGTGACGGAAAAACTCTTCAATAAGCATGTTATTTGAAGTTGCTTATTTGAAAATTGAACTAAAATGACAAAAAAGATATACCAAAGCTCAACAGGACTCAAAAACATCTTCAAATTAGAAGAGCACTATGTGAGTTTTATAGTGGAATAGCAATTTAAGAAAAAAATGACATCAATTTTATCTATAACCGGAGACGATATGTTAATAACAGAAACCAAAAGAAACGATGCAACATTAACAAAGTACTTGCCTAGTTTGTTTATTTGCTCTTCTAATAGGCATTTTAATTTGTTTTTAAGAGATTATAGTGATGATCAATTTGTTACCTGCTGTTGAGACTTCATGTGTCAGTGTTTGTTCATGTAGAAGTGTTGCTGTTGTTGTATCTGCAAGTGGAGTCTGTGCTTCTGGGTGCCCTGCTGTGGGTGACAGTTTTTGAGGGACGTGTTCAGCTACAGTGGTGGATGTGGAGGGGCCGCCAACTTCTTCAGTAGTGTCCAATATGGTGTCAAAGTAGAAGTCTACTCTTCCTGCTGTGCATGTGGGGTTGAAGTGAAATTGGAATGAATGTTTGATTCCTGCCAGGGAGAGAATTTCGTCGGGAAAGTTGCGTGGGCCGGGATTTCCATATCTGGTAACCAAGTCGGTGCAGTCGGATCCGGTAAGTATGTCAGCGTTAGGAGTGAAGAACGTGAACGGTGCTGTTGTGGTTCCGTCAGTGACCAACCCTTTGAAGTTGTACCTGTCGTTTGATATGTTAATAATAGGGACGCGTAGGTTGTATAGGGATTCGATAATAGTGGGTATGAGCTAATACATATAGGTTCGTTTCTCTTGTGCACCGTGTCGCCCACAATATGGAGTTTCATCTGGGCTGCTTACTTTTTGGGAACATTGGCTGCATGACTGGTAGTACCAGTCACGCGCGGTGTTGATGCTGCTTATGGTACCGTCGCAAACGAACCTGATACTCTGCATGACAGATTTCGTTGGCTGGTTTGTAATCATAGTTGAATGAAAGATGCGAAGGTGTGTGAGAAGGGAAAACGGTCATGTTTACCTTGTAAGTAGCGGGGTTTTGTTGCATTATAGTTAACAGCGGGTACCTGTTTCTGTTTTTTTCGTCAGCGAGGTTTGAGCACCTTTCTTTCGATATCTGTAAGGGGGGGTTTATGGTTTGCTGTTGTGTAAACCTGTGACAGTCGTTGTTAGTTCCACCTTCAGAGTTTTTATTTCATCTGTTTTTTATTTTGTGTTACTTTACAGTATAAGTTGTTGTTTGCTTACTGAGTTTTAAGCTGTTGGATTTCTGGTATATCAGGATTGAAGTAGTATCGAGTGGCAGGTGTTCCCGACAATTGGAGGCCTGTATTATTGTAAAAAATTTCTGGGTTTCTGATGTATAAAAGATAAGTGTATATAAAGAAAACAGGGGGTGTATGTTGGGAATATACCTCCGTAGTTGGTCACTTTGCAGGAGCTTACAGCAAACACAACTGGTTTTTCCATTAGTTCAAAGGCAGCTTTGTCGAACTTTATTGCCATGCTATCCCAGAGAGTGAGTTCTATAACGTTTCCGCTAAGTGTGCTGATTATGTATTGTGCATGTGCTAGTTTAGGTTGAAAAGAAGGGGTACATACCTTAGGTTTTGTATGTCAAGCTTTCTTATGATTGCCTGAGACCCGGTTGAAATGCGAACAGGCTGGGTGTTCCCTACTCTTGTTAAGGATCCAATGTAATCTGCAATTGTCAAATGGAATGTGAAATTTTAATTAAAAATTCATTCCAAGTTGTATGATGTATGAAGTGGATACCTGTTAATGTAGGTTGTCTGTGTTGTCCCCTTATATGCATTTTTGATCCAAGCAGACTGTATGGCACAAAGTTGAAGTAGTGGTTGGGGAAGTCTGTTGCTGGGATGTGTTCGAAGTTTGTGTATGTTTTCCCGAACTGTAAGGTGGTTCTATTTTCCAAAGTTTGCTGATAATTAGGTGTCGGTATGCAGTTGAAGCTTGATATTCTGTATGCGGAGCCTTCTCTGAGTATGCTATTAAAGTATGGGATGTCATGGATTCCCATATTGGCTTGGATGGCAGATCCCTGGTTGTATTAAGAAAAGAATTAGAAAGTGGGCGATAGTTGCTTTTAAGTTAATGAGGAATGTGGGTCAACTTACCTACTGGGCAAGAGTTGCTTTTAAGTTAATGGGAAATGTGGGTGAAGTTACCTGTCTGTCAAGCAGGATGCAGCAAAAGTCTGTTGTTGATGGATCTGGTGGACTTCGGTTGATCCACAAACGGTACACTTTTGCTTCTAAAATTTTGTTCTTTACTCCTGGTCGCAAGTCTGAAATGCAATTATTAGTCATAGTATCTGCATCAAAAGTAGCATGTGTTAGAGTTTTGTAAATAAAGTTGGTGGAAAACACGGATTGAATTTCTGGCAAAAAATGCATGTGAAGAACGGTGTTGTTTATCTACAAATTTATGAGGAAAATGGCTTTTGAGTAAATAATTAAACGGGGAAAAATACGGTTTTTTTATTAATCAGATACGGGTTACATATGCAAATCATGATGGGTAGTTAGATATTGGGAAAATTATCGTATCTAGTTTGAAACAGGGATGATCATATTCGTAAATGGGGTTAACTAATATTTGCTAGGAAGTGACGGTAGACAATGTTTTTCGTTGTATTCGCAGGGCGGTCATCTTGTTCAGCCATCAACACTTTTAGTCCGTGTGGAGATGTAGCTCTTGAAAGAGCAACGTAGAGTTGCCCATGGGCGAATACCGGCTCAGGCAGATATACCCCGATCTTCTTCAACGACTGGCCCTGACTTTTATTTATTGTCATTGCGTAGCAAAGTTTAACTGGAAACTGTTTTCTCTTGAAGACGAACGCCATATGGGGTTCTCTGGTTGTTAGGATGATTCTTGGAATGTATACGCGCTCTCCCACTCTATTCCCGGTAATTACTTGCGCTTCAATCAATCTGGACCATAGTTTCTTCACAATCATTCTGGTTCCATTACACATTCCGCCTTGAAGATTCATGTTTCTTAGTAACATGATGGGAGATCCTATTTTCAATTCTAGACGATGAGCGGGAAACCCGGGAAAATGGAAAGTATTAAGGTATTCTGGTGGATAAAGTAATTCGACGGCACCTCCATCATTTCCTAGGGGTATAACGTTGTCTGAGCTAGTGTATATCATACTCTGCCCGTTTACCCTTTTCAAAATGATGCTATTAATATTGTCAGCTGTGTCGTTTCTTGGGCACACGATTGCCTTCTGCTGTAAATCATGTGCGTTGGGATTGTCCAATGTACTTGGATCGTAAATGAAGTTGATCAGATTTTGAAGCCCATTTTCGGTGTTTGGCACACAGTATTCATCAGGAAGAGTTATCCATGAAGAGTCTTCGTCTTCGTTGTCGTATGGCTGCCCAATGTCACCGTTTCCAACGTGCAACAACCACTCAGCAAATTTCTGTGAAGCTAACTGGTCACTATCACTCAAGTCGGGCTGCATCAGCCTCATGTTTTGTGTCAGCCTACAGACTTTGAAGTGTCACCACAATGATGATTGGCAAATTGAGGCTCCAATTATCTCTGTTTTTGAAGCGCCCTTTTTCACTGGCAAAGTTTGCCGAAAGTCTCCGCCCAGGACCACAGATTTGTCGCTGAATTATATGTCTGGGGCATCTAATATGTCCCTGAGAGTTCTATCGAGCGCTTCGAAACACCTTCGGTTATTCATTGGGGATTCATCCCAATTGATGAGGTCTGTTTGCGCCAACAGTGACGCAACATGGCTACCCTTTTTTATATTGCATAGAGACTCGTCAGTTAACTCTAGGGGGATCTTGAATCTTGTGTGAGCTGTTTGACCAGATGGAAGCAGTAACGATGCAATGCCGGAAGATGCAACAGCAAGGACAATCTTCCCCTGAGCTCGTAGAGAGGCTGCAAGTGTCTTCCACATGAATGTTTTGCCTGTTCCTCCGTGGCCATACACAAAAACTAATGTCTGCTGCGCTGTAAGGAAGGCATTCATAATGACGTCATATATGAAGCGTTGATATGAATTAAGCCTGGGAACCAACACAGCAGTTTCCATTGCTAATTCCGCCTGGTTATATCCTATTTCTTCCATCAACTCCCTGTTTCTTAACGCATCCACCATCTGTCTAGATAAAGTTGGCAAACCAAAGTCTTTGAGTGTTTTTGAATATGTGCTGAGAATGATTTCTAGCTCGTACAAAAAACCGGCTTGTAATTCTCTGTCATTCATGTGTAGGTTTTGTATGTTAAGAGAAATTGACTTATTATAAGGAATGTCTTCTGCCATCTTTTTCCAATATGTTTGCCATAGTTTAAGAGGGTCGGCAACGTCACAATGGATAAGTAGCTGACTAAATAACACGCGTAGTTCATGACCTGTGGAAGAAAAAGCTGCTTCTTGTAAAGCAGTGTGCCATTCGCTATCGTTGCCTAATAATCCCATAGCTTCACACGCAGCTCTAAAGGTTGGGTACAATCTGTGATTTACGGTACGTATGTCTTCAAATGTTGGGCATCCTGTGCGGTGGCATAAAAGGATTCTAAGGTAGAATAATTCACCTGAAGTTGGGTGAACATATGCAAGACGACTGATAGAAGCTGAGCCCTTACCCCTTCGTTGGCGAGGACGCCAACTTTTGGAGTCTGGATACCACACAAATTCCTTTGGGAAGTCAATATATGTGAGATGTTTGCCGTCCGTAAAGCGTTCGTTATATGCCAACCATTGAGTGAGTGTTGTCTTTTTTTGCCTTCAAGTGATACGACATATTCGAGTGGCTGGTTGTCTCTGAAAGTAATTGTCTGCATATCCTGCAAATGGACTGCAAGGATGATGACAGCTGGTTGTCGACTATGAATGTCAAACTTCAGAATACGCCAGAATGCTTCATAGGGGCAAATATATCGGCCATCAATATAATTCTGGATTTCGTCTTTTGAGATGGGAGTATTGGTAGCCGTAGCCGGATCACTACCTGGAGACCTCACCACTCGTGCTGCTACTTTGTCTGTTCCCTTTGAAATATACTTAAATAAGTACTTAATAAGCATACTCCAACCACAATACTCGACGTTAATATGAGCATGAAAGGTGAGACAAAGCTCGCGGTTGTACGGGACAACGTATGTGTTGTCCAAATCTATGCCACGTCTGGTTGAAGATATATTTGTATCGCGCCTACGATAATGAACATAGCCGTCGCTGTCAAAGAATGTGTTCTCGTTGTATCTTTTCGGGATTTTTTTTTTGCATTTCCCGTCCTTCATACACACTGCCTGCACATCAGCTAGACCGCACGGCCCGTGAAGCATCATTTCTGATACGATTCTGTACCCGTCGGGATCAGTCTCTGGGTCCGGTAGCTCTGCAGAAATGTATTCGTCCACATCTTCTGGACGGCGTATTTTATCCTTTGGATCAACCCAAAGAAGTGTGTGACAGTGCGGGAGCCCCCGTTTTTGAAACTCGATAGTATATAAGACTGCAACATAAGCAGGAAGGAAGTCACAATCAGTTTCAGATATGGAGCCAAAGGAAGATAATAACAGAGCAAGGGTAAAATGAAAAGGGCAAGATTAGATTGTATACTTACGCCCTGTCACTTGACCGAAAAGGCGACGATCTTTTAGGAAAGTGCAAAAGGAATGGACTTTCTGTTCGAAAACACGCACGACGACGTCGGCCCTATCTGCTGGAGTAAGTGTTGGACGTTCAGCCATGTGTTGGACAATCTCAGGCCAACTGACATTGCAAGTGAAGGTGATAAAGTATTGTGGATTACCAAGAACCCTGCAAATGGCGAGGGCATCTAGATAATGGCTATACATGTACCTAGGGCCTCCAGTAAAAGACCGTGGGAGAATAAGTCGCCCGCCGACATCTGAACCATCACGATCACCCCAGCATATCGCGTCATATATCCCTGATAAATACTTCTTTCTGATATCATTTTGATGGGTACGATAAAAGTCAAGCCGGTTCTGCTCTATACAACAGAAAACACCAACGACATATTGTTGGAAAAGACGACCTCCCCTAAACAGCAATCCATATGAACCCGGCCGCTCATGCAACTGATACATGTAGTACATATTCATGGAAATTCTCTTTCGATCCCCAGTACGTTGTTTGAGCTCTTTAAAGTATCCCGTTTCTCCATACACAAAGAGTAGTGGAAACTGAAGCGACATGTATGATTTGTGCAGTTTGTTTATTCGTTGTGCCTCCCCATCTCGCACTTCAATAACAACATCATAATCATTTTCATTATCTAACCCGTCTTCAAAAACAATTGCACCAATAACAGAAGAAGTAGGGAGGTCATACTCCGGCGAGCCAGCAACACTAAAAAGCCTTATTTTAAAGTCTGGAACGTCATTCGTTGCCAACTTATCCCTAGCTGTGCGAAACAGCCTCACCAACTCATTGTGTTCGTCCAGTGTTGTGATCAATAAAGCAACAACTCGTGGGTCTAATGAGTTGCTGGTGGTTCCACCAAAAGGACGAAGCCGGTTTTCAACCTCATGGGTGGTATCATATATATAGAGTTGTAAAAATCGGGGAGGGGTTCCAATTGGAGGGCAAAGAGATCCCATGGTATGATAAACCTGCCCTGAAATCTTGAAGACGTACGGTCCACGGCCGGTGTTTACGGAGTTGTCGACGTGTGCGCCAAAGGAAGTCATAGCAAACATTTGATTGTATGCTCGGACGTTTTCCATAAACCGTTTATCATCAAATAAATTTTGTATCGATTGCGGAGGATCCCTAGCAACTGGCAGAGAAACCTTCCCTCCCCCACAGCATTTGTTGTATTCTGGAAGGCGACTTGTTGCTGACCGTACTCGTTCTCCGTACCAAAACTTCGCACCACAGTGGCGACACACACATTCACAATCACCTAAGTCCATATATGCTGCGGTCGGACCTGGGAAATGGGAAAAAAAAATAAGCAGTTTCATTAGAATGGATAAAGCAAGAAACATATACACATGAACCAAATAATCTGAATAGGGTTTTATTTGTGTGTGGATATTTTCTGTCTTATGCGGTTGTCTCTGTTCCAGCTTGTTTGAGTTACATAGAAGAACCATGAAAAAAATGTTCGCAAGTCAGCGAATACTACACATGACTACATATACAACTAGTAAGTGAAGAAACATATGTAGAGGCGGGGGAAAAAATGTTGTGACGTAAGTTGTCACCTTTTTAAACCAAGCGGAACAGAAATAGAAAATAACTTAAGAAATTTGCAGTTATGTCACTTTTTTAACATATTTTTTCACCGAATATGTACCAGTTGTTTGGATATGCCAATTAATATGCATCGTCGTAAAGTGAAGTAAATTGAAGTTAATTTAGTTGTAGCTAACTTCTGTTTAAAGTGTGATTGCAACATGTGAAGCAACAGACATGTGCACAAACCATCAATGGAATACTGCAACATAAATTGTTACCTTTGTCGGTGCGTACGAAATTGTTGGCTGAAAGGCGTGAAGCGCTAGGCAATGTTGACCGTCGATATGACACGCGCCGTCGGCTGCTGGCAGGAATGGGACCTACTAAACGGCGACGCGTACCTGCATTACATAAAAAAAAGTTAGTAAGAAAAGGCTGAAAGCAAGAAAAGATATGTAATGTATGATGGAAAAGAAAGTGGGAAGTATTTTTGAGTAACATGATGTATGTGGAAACAATCGAATACATAGACGATGCGAACCTTGAGAAGATGAAAGTCGTCTGCCATATGCTGCATGTGGGTCAGCCGTAGGTGGTGGCGACTGGGATGGAACATTATCTGTAATTACCGAGGAGGAGGAAGACGATGTAGAGCCTGCAAAAAAAAGAAGACCAATTAAAACCATAATATGCCGGCAATGTGACGTGAAAAGTCGAACAACAATAATCGATTACCTATGGCAGGCACGCTTCCTGATTGTTGAAACCATGAGTCAAAGGGGCTCCATGGCAAAGGCATGGGATCGCCACTTGGATGAAGGCGAGGCTGAGGACGGACTACAGAATTCTGGAAATCCAAAAGGACAGGGCCGGTGCCAATATTTGCACTTCCCGGGAAACCATCACTCAAATGGGTCGTCGAAGAGTGAGTGGTAAAGGCTCCGGCATCAGACGGATGTGGAACAACATTAGGAGGAATACAGGAAATATAAGCTTGGGTGTTCCTATCGGGAATAGGATCGAAATACGTAGCACCATTATGAAGAATAATATCGACATCAGTCCGATGAGACCCACCCCAACTAACCGAGGACCCAACATTTACCGCGACATCAAAATCACTGAGATGTTCGTCACACAACAAAGAAGAGTCCTGAAATGATGACACATGGGGTGGCACTACCTGCGGCTGTAGTTCGTGTTCTAAAACAGAAACCGAGTGAGGCTGTAAAGTGGGAGGATGTTGGTCAAATCCTAATGAATCAACCAACGACGGCGTATCTACTAAAAGGGGCTGGGTGCGGTGTCCTAAGTTAGAGAGTATGTCGGTATTCTCATCCGGGCAATCTAATCTATCAAACATTGCTGAAACCTTAAGTGTACAAAAACTAATATACGAAAACCATTTTGCAAAGACACAATGCAATTAATCTAATGCAAGAGATGCATGAGAATAGAAAGGAAACATCAATATAGATTACCCAGAAAATAAAATGGAACCATATGGAAAAAAAAGCCATTAAAACAAATACTAACCACGATATTGGCGATTCCCACTGAAACCTGTCCGGAAAATGAAAACTCATTAGGATATGAATTCCAAAAATGAATTAGGGGGAAAATATTAATTTCTCCATTGGAAAAAACTAAGCATTCTCTTCAATCATAGGTTGCATAATTTAACAATGAGCATATGTAACATAATATCTAAACCGTTAAGCAGTTAGATAGTGTGCAGAAGGTAACCGTGCGTGTTGGTCTGGTAATTAAGGTATTTGGATCTTTAGTGTAAACTTACTTGGCGAAAAGTGAAAATATTCATAAGTATCTATTTTCTGTCACTTACAAATATTCAAGACACATTAAAATTAACTGTAGTAATAAAAAAACTGACCACTCTTTTTCCACAAACATTATATAGTAGGAATCTGAAAATGGTCGTATATGGTAACCATGTCCATGGCTTCGCTGTACTGTCTAAAAAGTGATTACAGAAAATATGAATCCTAAACACCCCTAATTGGAACAAACCAAGCACGTGAATCTCAATGAACCCGCTACTTATTTTCTACTGAGTTTAACTCATATTAGTGAGGGCTTTTGTTTTAGCTTTTTTATGGTAATACAGTTTTCTTGTTTGAGGAATACAATTTGCTGTATTGTACAACAAACGACTATCATCATGTGTTTGTGGAGCCACTATATAATTCATATTCATGTTCACATCATATCTTTCATCACAGTTATGTAAAAGCTTACAAACGAACATACAGAATCTGTAGTTGGTGTTACATTTAGTCTGGATCTTGTCAATTTCTTTTTACAAAGCCCAAAATATAGATTAGAAAGCCGTAATACAACTAACTTAGAAACAGCTGCCGCGAGCAATTACATGCAGAATTATGTCTTTTCTATATAACTTATATGGTTGTTTACTTTAAAATGGGTACAGCACTGCTACTTTTTTCAGGTAACAACACCGGTATGAACAGGAAATCAGGAATATAAAATCAGCAAATGTGCACATTATAGCAATGGAGCATGAAGGATTCCGAAAGTAAACATATATACGATGAAAATTATGATTATGTGCATTCTACGCAGCAAACAAATTCAACGGAACTATCATTCATTGAGTCAATAGACGCTCTTGTTATTAGCAAATATTTTATCCTATTACATACCATCTTATATGAACACTAAATTCATGAATGCAAGTGTTCGCAAGTATGGTTGTAAATGAGTCGAAGTTTGGCAGTGTCGCTCGAGCTGTGTCGTCAAGCAATCTTGATGGAAGCTTGGGCTCGATTTATTAGTAATGATGTGTTATTTAAGCCTAGTAAAAATATACAGAGGGGGTGTTTGTTTCGGCTCATATAGCCTCCTTATCGGTTATTTGGTTCTAGGCTTATGTTAAATAAGCGTACTGTTTGTGGCTTATTCTCAGACTTTTTTGGGTTATATAAGTTTATTATGACATAATTAACTTATATAAGAAAAAAAGTATCAAAATAAGCCACAAAAAATGAGCTTATGAAACATAAGGCCAAAGTCACATAAGGCATAATCCGGCTATAGAAACCGAAACAAACACCCCTATAATATATATAAAAAAAGAGCGACAAAAACTGAGTGAGGCATTTCGGCAAACAGTTGGTCTACACATGCAATTTTCAACATAACACGACAGTTGGACATGCTATGGAGCAGTTTGTATGCAACTAATAATATGACAAACAATGTAGTAAAATTAATATAACAAAAGCACAAAAATCTTAATTCATAAAACAACAAACTTGCCAGAAACTAAAAATATTCATAAGCATCTAATTGTTTGCATTTACACATATACAAATTACCCAGAAAATAAAATCAAACCATATAAACCAAGCAGCCATTAAAACAAATACTAACCTCGATATTGACGAATCCAATCGAAACCTGTCGGAAAAAAGAAAAGTAATTAAGATATAAAAAATCCAAGAACGAATTAGGGGGGAAAAAAACTCAACGAATGCTAAAAATCAACGACCGAAACAAATTAATTGGATAAACAATGAAATAACATACGGGAAAAACGACCTTTGTATGAGTCGCCAACGTTAGGTTAGAAACCCAGATGCGTAAGTGAGTCAAGAAAGAGGAAAAAACCCTTATATAGAATGAAGATCTAGGAAAATAGTAGGTGTTAATCATGCAAGAACGCCAACACAGCAAGAAAAGCCAAGTCATAGTGGAAAGTGGAGGATCCACTAAGAGTTATTTTCCCGCCAAGAAGACTATAATGAATAAAATATTCCTTAACCTTCGTAAAACAGGTATAAGGTATAATATACATGGCGGTTACTAATGATGGTTGAAATTTGCTTTTTAATATTGAGTATGTATTGCTAAAGATTTAACAATGTGCATCTTTATGGTTGAATGAGCCGTTAGAAGTATGGTTGAAATGAACTTCATTATTATTATAGGGTTGTTACCAATTTAGATGTGAATATATTTAATTTTTATATGTGTGTATTATGTTTCAAACGGTGAATTAGTATAACAACAGAGTTAGTAATTCAATACTTTACAAATCGATGGTTTTGTCGGTCTCAAATCAACGCATCCATGAGGCAAAACCCCACATATTCCCAGTAGAAGAAAAATGATGTGTGCTTTCTTTTAAGAAAAACACGACATGTTTTAAATTTATAAAACCCGATCTACCTATCACGCACTAACGAGCAAAGAACCCGTTCGTTTGTGGTATAGTTGATAAATCCGGGGTCTTCCCAACATCTAGAGTATTTGTATTTAATTTGAAAGATTTTGTCACATTTTAAAAGAAATAATTAAAAACAAACTAAAAATAATAACTAAATTATGGAAATTGAAATGACAGATAGGAAACGATAGGAGAAAATTTACTAGCCTAGTTACTTTATTGCTATCTAGTTGTGATTATGTTTCTAGTGCAATGTTTAGTTATTACCGTTTAGTGGTCATAATATCGACAAGTCCGTGTTTGAACTCGTTCCTTGCCTTATGTCTTCTAAATCCTAGTTACCGCCCTCGTAACTAGCCAAGTATAAACTTAATAGTGTTGGAATCACAACTACCCTTATGACCTAATTACTCAAACACTGCCACTAGGTTTCTTGCATTTTTAAGTATTCAATCTATCAATGGTGGTGATCCTGACGACCGCTACACGCGAAAGAGTTGCCAACCTGCCCCTGGTAAACTCCTTCGCGAAGTTTCTAACGATCGGTTCTTATACACCAATCATATAGGCCAAGAAGAATCTTTAAAAAATTATACACTACCAAACTACAAGGATTGCATAACAGGCATAAGGATAGCTAAAAAAATAATAATATCAACTAAAAACTATCAAAACATCAATAAGAATATCATAACTAAGCTAACACCTAAGTGTTTAGCCACTCATAGCAAAAACACAACAATATAACATTAAGATAATTGTCATATTCAATATGAAAATATTATTACCCCCTTATTCAATAAGGAGAATGCTAAATTAGATATACCGTTCAAAATAGGTACCAAAACCCTTTTCTGACCGTTGATCTCATGTTAGCCCATACCCTTTTGTCTACCGTCTACCATACTCTCAGGTCTCCCTCTCTCAACATATCTAAATCATTCTATCTCTATCATAGTCTCAACTCTCTCTCTAAACATGAACCGTTTTATCTCTCTCTAAATCTGATAGGATATCAATTGGTCTCATGTATGGCTTCCTCAAAATCTCTCTCACAAATAATACATAGTATCACATATCTACTCTCTCTCACACACACATAGATCTACTAATACATATCACACATCTATTTTTGATCGGGTATCCGATCTCGCTTTATCATCATGCAGTGCAAGGTGATTTGAGGAACATGAGTAATAAAGATGAGAATCCTGATTCTCAATTACATGTAAGTAATTAATTCGATTTTTTTGTATTTTTATTTTTTTTATGTGATTAATATGATTTTGTAACACGGGTATTGATTAGTTTTTTGTAATTACAAATTGAAAGGCGTCTGAAGAGGAGATTTATGTATTCTATGGCTCGATGTGATGATCCAACTGGGTATTGGTTTGACTCGGATGTAAGATGGTGGATATACAAGTCCTAAAACATAAAGGAAGGTAAATATAGGGTATTGGTTCAATTTGTTTTTTTCTAATAAATTTTAAGGGGTCATGAGGTTTGATGATACGTTTGTGGTTTTGTTAGGGGTGTTTGTATTGGCTTATATTCTTAGTATACTGATTTTGCATTTGTTTTATCCAGAAAGAAATTTAAATTTAGCAAATTTAGCACACGTGTTTAGATGATTTAAAAGTTTAGACAGTAGAATAAAGAATTGGAAAATGTTCATGAACATTAAAGGATGTGTAACATGCGACTCATGATAGACAATCCACTTTTAAGAAATGGTTAGTTTTGAATAATCCATGATAGACAATCCGCTTTTAAGATACTTTTGTAGATACTTTTGTAGAAATTGGTTGATTTTCAAAAGTATCTGTAAATGTATTAACTGAAAAGTTTTAAGAAATGGTTAGTCCCAAAATTGGTTGATTTTCAGCATGGGGACATATGGGTTGCACCTAATGTTTTGTGAAGGTTAACTTATGCAATATGTAATGTACAAAAGACGCAGACCAGTTAGAAAATAAATACATTTCTAATCTCCGCACAATCAATGGGGAGATATGTCCAGTAAGACCATTTAAATAAAAACCTAGACACTATAAAGAACATGAACAAACAGAAAACAATATATGATACATGGAAAACCCAAAAATTTACAGGTGGTATTCTTCAGATCTTTAAACATATTTTAAATTTAGATTTGCTTGCATTCATGTTTAAATTAGGTTACTTGATTGCAACCATCATTTACCATCATTCCAGTAAAGCACCTGAATTGCGGTCCAAAGTCATACAGAAAGTTGGCGGTCATACATAAAGTTTATGCGTTGAGCCTTATGTAAGCCTGCGCAAAATAGGTATGACCATTCGAATACCTTATGATCGATTTTCCATGTAATATGTGCGAGTTTGCTCATTTATATTATGAAATATATGTGTTTCTTTATGAGTCACGAATAAGAATACCGCGAACGTCATCCCATTTATGTATAACAAGCAAATAAGCCTGCACACCGCAAACTATTTTGAAATATACTTTCTTTTTATTTGGGATCAGGTTTGATGCGGTACATCGTTTAGATTTATCCCGCTGAAATATCACATAAGTAAAGGTACATCGTTTAGAACTGTCAAGTATAAATCTAAATTCATTGTTTGATTAATAGAACTGTGAAGTATAATTCTAAATTCGCTGTTTGATTAATAGACGATAGTATAACGGTTTGGCGAACGTTTCATAATATCTCAGATTTCTTATTATGGATTGTTTGTGTTCGCTTAAGATAAAGATAATGCTTCGAAATTTATTGTGTAATTTGGTGTTTAAAAGGTCTCTGTTACTGATCTTCCAAGAACAAGTCTTGATGCGTATTGAAAAGCTAACAATTTGCTTTCTGCCTTTTCCAGTTACATGAAATAAAGATGAATAGTCATTAATATCTAACTTTGGGTAAACAACTGAAATGTTACGCATATAATGGTAACAAACATGTATGTCGTTTGAATGCTGATAAGCGTAAAAGTGACCCAAATAGTTGAGCGTGATTTGAAGGAGTCCATAAAAGGGGAACGAAAATTGATATCACTTCAGGTTAGAAAAATTGCTTTTGTATCACAATTTCGAGCTCAACATGACATCATTATGAAAATTCAAATGTATATAAACTTCTCTACACTAAACAGGAACAAAACTGGACTCTTCTACAACAAAAATATCTGAGCACTGAAAAAAACATTGTCATCACCACAAGTTAGATAACTTACTTTATTATGACAATCCTACATCAAAATACCTTAATCTCTCGGGTTATGTTCGAGACGCTTAACAACCTACTATGTATGTTGCCATCCAAGCTGGTCTCTTTATGTATGCTAGTGGACCTGCAATTGGTTTGTTTTTCATATGCTTTTAATGTTATACGTAACATATATGTGCTTAATATTGCTACGTATAAGTTGATTGTTGTATTTGATCTGCAATATACTTTTATACTTTATACTGAGAAACACAATTAAGATAATATACTTTTATGAAAATAAATAAAAGCATGTACTCATTTGTCAATTAATTTTTCTTATTGATGTGGTATAGCACAAATGCCCCATTTCCTTATGTGTATAGTATCAGATTTATCTCGATAAATTTAAACGGAAAGCAAAGAGAAAATGAAAAATGGTTTTTCGTATATGTTGTTCAGTAGTTGTATTAGCTTTTCGTTCCAAATGTGAATTCCAGATTAGTATCCAATGGACTATAGTATTAGTTAAGTTTAACCACATGATGTTTTACAGAATTATGAAATACTAGATACTAAAAGGGTGTATCACATTTTAGAAATACTAATCATGCTATTTTGTGCAGATTTATTCTGTGTATTTAGTGATGATAAGATGAAAATAGCGAAAGCTGCAGCACATTGTATCGCATTTTAGAAGTACTCTACTGCTGCTACATATATACTTGGCGTTTATACATAGCATTGCAAATCTTTGAGAACCCATCGATAACTTTTAGCTAACTCCCAAGGAACTCAAAGACTCGAGGAAGCGCGTTGAAGGGTTTACGACCGTTCCAAAAGCTGTTGATTCAAAAGCATTCTCAAACTACATGCATACCAATATGACGGCCCAAGACATTACAAATATTAATATGAAACTATTAGGAGGAGCTGATGTTGTATACATAAATAAGTCCTCAGCATTTGAACAATTTTTAGAAATTTTAGAATGTGTAATTTTGTTTGTGTTAGAATTGTAATCCACTGAAAACAAACCATAGCTATTTTATTTGATACTAAAGTGTACAGATTGTACACGCTCTTATTTTTACACATCTTCTATATCTAACACGCTCTTATTTTAACACGCTAAAAAATATTGGGTTACCAATTCTTATTATATCAACATCTTCTATATCTAACCCGCGGCAACGCGCGGGCATCAATCCTAGTATAGTTTGTGGACTAGATTGATTAATATAAATAGAGTAGAATACAAAATCTCCTTAATGGTGGAACCTTGGTTGAAACCAGACCTTTATAACCCTTAAAGTCGATCATAAACCTGTTGAGAAGTGGTGAGAAAAGTTGTGTGTCGGAAATGAGAGAACGAGCCCTATGTTTTCTTGCAATATTTGGTGTTATTAGTACCAAAACCGAGCATAATTGAAGGGATATTACTATAGAAATATGTAAATATGTGATGTCATCAAATATCCTCCCAATTGAGTTCTACTTGTCCTCAAGTAGTCTTATTAAAATCAGTTTCAAAAAGATATTTCCTGAAAATATGAAGTTAATAACATTTATGTGTATACAGATACTTAAGCCAAACACCTCACCAACTAGGGATCCTAATCACTTAACTCTCGTCCTAGTCTAAGTGTTGCATGTGGGGATATTCGCCCAACTGCTCGGTCACAACAAGGTATCAAATCACACCCTTAGAACGCACACAAATCTACGCACACTTAGGTATCTAAAATGGCAAAGGGTTTACTCACGCAAGTTTATAAAGGTTAAGTAGTCAGTACTGATATCAGGTTCCAGAAAGGCGCCTACCCTCACATTCTACAATCATTCACATGAAAGAGACACACAAACCTATACTTTCCTAACTCGATAAGTTGTGACGTCGTCTGGTTGTAGGTGTGACATCGTCTAGAGGGTAATCACGATGGCGTCGGGTAGAATTGCCAACGTCGTCTATAGCTCTTGTTCCCACTTTCTTTTTGACAAGTGAAATGCGTGCATTCTTGTCCCGAATTCTTTTATACTTCATAAATAAGCTTGAAAATGCTTGAAAGTGCTTGAAAACATCTTCAAATCTTCTCCAAATGCTCCAATTGCTTCCAAATTGCTAAAATAACAAAAAGAACGGATTTAGGGAGTTTTTTAAGTACATACAAAATATGGGGGTGAAATGAACCAAAAATACGTATAAAATGGCACCTCATCAAAGAATTGGATGGTTATATTTACTAGTTGGGACATACACATTAAGTTATTTACTAGATCAAAGACTTATGAAATAAGAGCATGCAATTGGATTAATGTACTAGTAATGCCATTAAGTTTAACTTAAGTTGACATAATAGAAAAACCATAAAGTATAAGTTCATCAAAATTAAATTGTGAGATTACCTCACTAATTTGATATTAATAAAATATCACAAATGTATGGTATATCCAATAAGTGAAATCAAAAAAATATATATATTGATATGATTTGATTATTGATGAATCTAACTTATTTACTCCTATAACAAACCAATGTTAGGAAATTGAAGATGTCGTGTGTTTACTCAGCGTGACTTCAACATGGAAGGTTGATTGAGACATTATTCTTAGGATAATAAGATTGGATGAATCCCCTAGACTCCTAATAGATTTTTTATTTTGTTAGAATATCTTGGAGATTATTTTAACAAAAACTTAAACTTTTTAAGTGTACGCCCAAAGGAAACAATGTGATATTACTTCTACAACCCACACAAGAACAAAGTTTTGTTGCTCGTTATGATGAGTTTTGTGATAATAGTCTCACTTTACAATAAGAGAGTAGGAGTCCCGTGATTGCACGAAACAAGTGGGAGTCTTGAATTATATCAAGGACATGGTACGCAAACCTTCTAAATACACTTGTTGAAGTCATACTAAGTCTAAACCCCTAGAAATGTAGATTCTTAGAATGAAGTTACTCATATTCATAGATCCGCAAGAATTTCTCATGATATGTTTCTTATATCGATATTGAGGTTTATAAGTTAGAGGATCATTGTGTAACTAATCACCAGAGGATATGTATTATTATATTATGAATCTAATGAATAAATTAAAACTATGAATGGATAGACATTGTCTAAAAGAAGTTAGTTGTATTATTGAAATTTGATTGATCTTTTACATATCACTTATTTGATGAAGTTGAAAATAAGTTTCTATTTCAGAAAGATTCATTAGGAAATTACGTTGTACTCCGTATATCTTTATTGCAAGATAAATGAGACAAGTTTTAATTCGTATTAAGAAACCGAATATAATTAAAACTTCTTCATTTGTAAATAATAAATGTGTAAAGATTATTACAGTTTAATACTTGCTTTAATTGTAAGAAATATGACAATTGGGTTACAAACACTCTATGTTGGAAAATTGCCTTGCGAGGATGGTAAGTAATCAAAAGGAGGTTTTATGAATCCAATATAACCTTTGTGAAATATACAAATTGAACAGGTCCAATTGTGGATTAAAAGCATGCATCTTACTGAGAAAAGTCTTAAGTTTAATTGTTAAATCAATCACTTATTGGACTTGATTTATAATAATAAATAAGATAGCTGAAGAGTAAATATCAAAGACAGTGGGGTACTTTGTTTTATTTTATTAAAATCTAATATGTTGTAAAATATATTAGAAGAGAAATACTAGAACCACATAAATTATACATAAAAATTTCCACATAATGATGTGGCATGTGAGTTGGACCAATAGTTATCTTTTTTCTCCACTAACTTCTTATTTCATAACCAATCATTTGATAACATATCATTGTGTGAAAGTTTTTATGTAAAAATTATATGATTCTAGCATTCCTCATATTAGAAACATTCTTTCATCTATGAATTTGTTCATTAGTTTGAAATAAAGTTTCTCATGAGTATTTTAGAAAATAAACATACAACCTTCGAAAATATGTGAAGACTTAACATATGTGGTGAATTAAGTCTAAATACAATATGAATTATCATTAAAAGAAGACAAAATTACATGGATGGTCCCTGTTGTTTGTTTAAAATGGCAACTTTCGTCCCTTAACTTTCAAAGTTGTGTGGCTGATCCCTAACTTCGAAAAGAATAACACTCTTGGTCCCTTAGCTTAGTTGGTGTTAAGTAAGCTTCGTTGGCATTTGCACAGTAAGTCCTTTTCGTTACCATTCGTTCCATCATCCACCTTTTCGAAAAAAATAAATTTCTTTAACTTTATTTTTAATATTAAAAAACATAAAAAATTTAAAAAACATAAAATTAATTTTTTTAAAATATAGAAGTTTTAAAAAAATTATTTTATTTTCGGAATTTTTTTTTTAACTTTTTTCGAAATAAAATGAAAAACAATAAAAAAATATAACAACTTTTAAAACTTTTTTCTAAAATAAAAAACTTGTTTTATGTCTTCGAAGCTTAGTGTTTATTAAAAATTATTTAATTTTTTTATTAAAATTAAACTTCTTCTAACATTTTAAAATTTCCATAAAATAAAAAAAAATTATTTTCCTTCAAATAAAAGTAGACTTTTTCTTTCAAAATAAATTTATTTTTTCCGAAAAATCAATTATTTTTTTGGAAAAGTTAAAAGTTCAAAGTTTAAAATTAAAAAATATATATATATAAAAATTAATTTTTCCCACTATGTATATTTGTTTTTCAATTTTTTTAACTTTAAAAATTAATTAATTTTTCGGAAAAAAATTAATTTGTTTCAAAAGAAAAAGTCTACTTTTATTTGAAAGAATCTTTTTTTGATTTTATGGAAATTTTAAAATGTAAGAAGAAGCTTAATTTTAATAAAAAAATAATTTTTTAAAATAATTTTTTTAAATAATTAAAAAAACTATGTTTCGAACACATAAAACAAATTATTTTATTTTCAAAAAAAGTTAAAAAAATAGTATAAAATTTATTTTTTTATTTCATTTCGAAAAAAGTTAAACTTTTTTTTCGAAAATAAAATAATTTTTTTTAAACTTTTATGTTTTAAAAAAAATAATTTGATGTTTTTTAAAATAATCTTTTTTGCTCTTTCGAAAAAATTAAACTTTTATGTTTTTAAAAAAATTAATTTTTAATTTTTAACCCTTTTAAAAATATTTAAAGTTAAAAAATTAATTTTTTTCGAAAAGGATGGATGATGCAACGAATGGAAACGAAAAGGACTTAGTTTGCAAATGCTAATGGAGTTTACTTAACACCAGTTAAGATAAGGGACCAAGAGTGTTATTCTTTTCGAAGTTAGGGACTATCCATGCAACTTTGAAAGTTGAAGGACGAAAGTTGCAATTTTGAAAAACCACAGGAACCATTCATGTAATTTTGTCTTAAAAGAATGTCAAATGATATATCTCATGCGGTGAGTTCAAATAAGTAAATGGGTGCCTTAAGACCAACTAAAGGATTATGAACATTATATTATATATGGGATTGTTTAGGTCATTTGCATGAATGCAACTTGATTTGAAAAAATTAAAATCTAATTAAAGGATATTAGAAATAATATTAGCATCACTAAAATCTAATTGAAATACATTAAAAATAATGTAGACAACATTGTAATCTAATTAAAAGTAATTAGAACATTCTCATGGATGTTAGATTAGGATTTCATTCCTAGAAACTATAGATGGAGATACAATGGATATACTTTGCAATAATCATAGTAAAATCATTTTAGACAACTAACTTGAAGTTTGATTGGTATCCAAACCATCATTAACGAACTGTTCAAAGTTTACGGAATTTAGCATAGTGTTATACACGAGTGCTTGTTTTAATTGAGATGATAACCCAATTCTAGTTTTAGCAAATTTTCGTTATGAATGATATCATTGCTAACTGCTTGGTTCTGCTTCCCTTATTTTTTCATAATAATGGGTCGATATGCTTGGTTTAAAAGTATGGATGCATTATACTTTAAAAGAATTAGAATGCTTTATAGTTTTGAAGATTGTTGTGATGAATATTTTCAATAAGTGTTATATGTAAATTATACATATAGTGGAATTTAGTGTGGCTAAATAAAGTGATATTATTATATTACAGTGCACACATAAAACGTAATCGTCATCATATTATTCAATGGACATCACTATTTGTGATTTTGATAGTTTGTGGAATCTATGCCTTATCAACAATTAGGATTGTTGTGACTAAGACGAAAATATGAAAACTAGGATTGTCATGCATTGCTCTTATTTGGTATTTGGATAAAGGGGTCGTTAAGCAGTTGTGTTAAACACTGAATTGATATACCAAGCATGATCGTTTTTATTAAATACTATTGTGTCCTATATTTTTATGCTTAATCCATGAATATAATATTTGTATATTTATTTTATGTATTATATACATTCTAAAGTATCCATGCCAATTAACAATATGGGAGTATAGCTAAACTAAGACAAATGTAAGAGTTGAATGTATTGTGTTAAATACATAAAGATGATTCTTCTAAAATCATAAGTTATGCAATGTGGTTGAATAACTGGATTACCCCACCAAGTGTAAATCAACTTTATGGATCAGTGTCATTAAGTGATTACACATATAGTAGGTATTGCTAGTCCTTAGACTTGAGATACAAGTGGGGTCTTCACATGGATGGATAACATTTCCTGATAATAGAAAAACGTTGTTTCTGTTATAAGGACAGTTATAAAGCTATTTTTAAAAATGTCTTTGACATGTGTGAAAGGCACTTGTAGTCTTAATAAGATTTGTTTCTCCACATGTAAGGGAGTATGATACAAACTAGGCCCCTGTCGATAAGATGTTTTTATGACCGCACCCTAAGTGTAGTTAAGATTATTCTTTTTGGATATGGTAATCTTGATCAATAATGAAACGAGAAACAACTGTCTTAATTTATGGAATGACATGTGATCCATATTCATAATTGACATAGTATCATAAACAAAGGGAATGCAATAACTTGAACCATAAGCCTGCGATGTTTACTAAAACCATACTCAAGTACTTTTGGGAACATTGATGATGTTGTCAGACTATTCTTCATTGTTAGTATACTTTATCTATGGCACTGACTTCTGCAAGTGGGAGCTATTGGGAAGTGCGCAAGTCATAGAGATATTTATACGAATAAAAGTACGTGAGCCTACAGGGTCACACACTTAAACATTTAGATTACTCTTGATTAAAGCATACAATAATATCAGAGTATATTTATTGGGTATAATTAATTTACAAGAAATGAATATTTAACTATACTTAGTTAAAAGTTAAATGGTTTAACACTAAACTAACTGTAAATATTTGAAACTTCAAAATAATTAATGTAGTTAGCATATAAGGATCTAGAAGCCAACATCGAGGGTTAAACCCATATGGTTTGATCGGTTCTAAATGTAGAAACTAGAAGGGGGGGGGGGGGGGGTTGATAGTTTCTCTTCGATTGGTGACCAAATTTAAGTTACTTTCAATTTGGTTTGTATCAAAACTATCTTTTACTTGAGGCTAAGTTGAATAATGATTAGGTTCAATTCAAATGCAGTAGCAAAGATAATAGGTAAGTGTAATGATAATGAAATAAGTAAAGAGTAAGGAAGGAGACAACCTAGTGGGAAGACACCAAGATTTATAGTGGTTCGACAACGAGGCTCTATCCTCGTTTCTACTCCACTCCTCGAGTACACCTACTCGAGATTTCCACTATATCCACAAGCTCCCTTCTCGGCGGAGAAAACCTTACATCGTTGCTTACATTATTTTCCGACACTAAGCTAAATGTCGAGACCTAATCTTTAGCTAGGACCAATCTACACAACGTTGCCTACTCAATTTAACGACACAAGGCTAGATGTCGGGTTCTAATCTTAAGGTAGAACCAATCTTCACGACGTTGCCTACTTCACCATTTTACGACACAAGGCTAGATGTCGAGTTCTAATCGAAAGCTAGAACCAATCTTCATGACTCTTCACTTTGAAGCTAAGTGAGAACTTCACACAACACAACTACTAGTCACTTTATAGTTTAGTGAGAACTCACAAGACACAACCACATCACTTTATAGTTTAGTGAGAATCCTAATCAAATCTATTACAACTCAACTAGACTTATCCAAGTACACACATGTATCTTGGATTTACACAACACAAATCCAAGCAAACACATATGCAATGGATGTACACAACAAATCCAAGTATCCACAAATAACTTGGATGAACACAACTAGTCTAAGTATTCATAAATACATTGGATTAACCTAAAACAAAAAGGGTATCATGATGAATATGACTAGCTCATAGATTCATCTTTATCACAACACTAGTGAGTGAGTGATCTTCTCATTGGACAAGGTAAAGGAGGGGATCAAGAGGATAATCATATGTAAACATCCTTAACAATTTAAGTGATCATTTACTAATGATTATGCTATAGAAAATAGAAAGAGGGCTGAGAAAAACGTCCAAGAGGCTTGCTGGAAAATGAGATTTGACCCACTATTTAAAGGAGACAAAGTATAACGGATCTATAACGGCTAGCTGTGCGCGGTACCTTATCTCACCCCGCGGTTCCATATCGCTAAGGAACCGCGTAGGTACTTAAGATACGGCCACTAGACTACGCTCCGTTTTTTGTCTTTTAGTGGGGTGGGAATATCTGAGGTATTTGAAACCTTCAAAGGATATTCTAACAGCATTTGGAATATGCTATTTTCAAATTTTCATTTTCCATTTTAATAAAACATTTTCTAAAAAAGAAAGTTTATTAAAAAGTCTTTTGTCATATTAACAAAAGTGAGTTTTAAGGATAATCATTTTGATGATCACTAAGTATGATTAAGAAAGGTTAGTGATATGATTATTACCTTGATGATAGTGTTAGTTAAATAATTCATTTTGTGTTTTACACTAAATGTGTTGTATGGTTTGTTGTGATCAAAACTAAGAAAGATTAGTTAACACTAATAATGTTTTTAGGCATCACTTGCATTAACAATCTCCCCCTTTTTGATTACGACAAATGATAAACTCATTTACGTAGAAACACAAAATATGGAATTATTAACTAGTTTATCACTATCATTTCTCCCCCTTTGTCGTAGCAAAAAGGTTAGCACAAGTCTTTGAAGAACATCGAACTTTGCTAGTAGCTCCCCCTTGCTTGGGGCACCAAGTTTGTGAGCTAAGGTGACATGCTACACAAAGGTTAGTAGAAAGGAAAGAAACACCAATGTATATATGATCAATACCTAATAAGTAACTTGAGAGGGAGAGAGAGAAGAAATCTCAAATTAGAAGCAAGTATTTTGCTAAGTATGTCCAAAGAGGTAATTAACAAAATCAAGCTTCAATCCGATGAAGATGATAAGCTTGTCAATGGGTTAAAGTTTAGAATTGATGGAATCACCCATAAGCAATTGTAAAAATTAACCATGATCAACTCAAAATAGAACTAATGAAATTACACACAAACAACACAAAGGTTACATAAAAGAAAAAGACACAACAAAGAAGATAGTCATACACACAATATGAGTATCTAAAAGCAATAAATATGGAAAATAAACCACTAAGCATAAGCTAGTCTAACAGTGATATTTTCCAAGATTGCTTAAAAAGAAATAAAAGACTAAAAAGACGACGATGCATCATTCGAAGTTTTGTCCACCAGAACGAAAACATGAATAGGAGGTCGAGTGAGGAGAAATTTAAGAAAATTTAACTTCTCATACACATGAGAAAGTTCAATTTGTTGAAATCGACAACAAGCACACGAGGATCCATGATGCAACACAAAATCGTTTGATGGGGGTATGGCATCAAACTTAGGGTTTGGTGGTGGTGGGATAAAGGGTTTGGGAATGTTTTCACAATGCCTTGTGAGGTTTGGGAAGGTTGAAAGGTCATTGAGTTGAGGGGTATTGAAGGATTGTGGTGGCGGGGGAACATTTTCTTTAGCTCCGGTGATAGGGTTTATGGTATAAGTCTCATTCCAATACTTTATTGGAGAGAAGGTAGGGTTTTTGGGTGGTTTGGACGAAGATGGTTCATTCTTCTTAACCCAAATAGGTCGAACTGAGATTTTCGGTTTCTTTGAAAGCTTGGATGAGGAAGCTTTGGGTGAGTGGGGTTGTGACAAAGAAATGGCAAGGTTAGGAATGTAGGAGTTAGGCATTGTGAGAGTGTGAGAATGAAATCTCAAGGTTATGTGAGAATGAATTCTCAAGGTTGGGAAGGTGTGAGAATGATGTTGGGAATAAAATTAGCTAAGTCACTGGAACGCTGACAAGAGGAAATTGGACGCTGACAAGAGGAAATTGGACGCTGACAAGAGTAAACGAGGCGCTGACAGATGAAACGCTGATAAGAATTATCAAGGCGTTGACAAGAAGAATCTTAAGACAAAGACAGGGACTACATCTGCCAATGATGAATTCTTCAAGCTGGTGGACAAAATATGAAGATAAGAATTCAAAATATATTCTTAATGTTTAAAAAGATTTAGTCAATAAGTTATGTTTATCTTATGTCTCTTCCTAAAATAGTTGATCTTAGCTTTTTGTACAAGACTCCTTAAACCTATAAAAGGAGGCCTTAGGGTTAGACATAAGACACATCTTTTTCACACACCTCTTCCCCATATCTCATAACACTTTCATTGTAATCATTCATTGATATTATTAATCAAAGTGAAAGTTTTGTTTACTTTGTTTTGTTCTTTGTTCTAAGTGTTAAATTCCGCATAACACTTAGTTTGTTCAATACAACAAAGTTTCTATACGTGTTAAACTTGATTTAATCTCGTTAACACAAAGCTAAATCGATCTAAGTTTGGGATCAACAAGTGGTATCAGAGCTTGTTGAGAAACTTTGATTTGAAGAACGAAATCCAATATCGTGAGGTGAACCAGGCTAAGGAAGAAGGTGAAGAAGAATCTGATGATGTTTTCAGTTAAGGCCACGTCTACTTCAAATTCCACAAGTTCTAATTCATCTTCATGTTCTGATAGTGAGGTATGTGATAACTCTTCTTGTAGGTTAAATACTGAAAAACTTAACAAAGAGGTGTTAAGATTATTAAGTGATGTGAGTACTGAAAGATGCAAACTGTCTAATTACCAACTAGCTCTCACTCAAACTGAGAAGACAGTTTTTGAATATAAGAAAATGGAATTTGACTTAAAAGATAAAATAAATATCTTAAAACATGAGTTAAATGCTAGTATGGATATTAGAAACATCATGGAGAGAGTCAATGGTGAGTTACAGGCTAAGTTAGATGAGGCTATTAAGAATAAGGATAATGTTGGCCTTAAAATTCAGAGATTTGATAAGGCCACACAAACCCTAGGTGAATGTGTTAATAAACAAAGGGATTCTAGGGATATGTCTGGGATTGGGTTGAAAGAATATGTGGCTGTTCCACCACCTGCTGGGGACTTCTATGGTGTCCATAGAAAAGATCTCTCTTGGATTGGTATTCTAGAACTCCAAGAAGAGGAATTTATTCCTCCACGTAGAGTTCTTTCCCCAGTTGAGGAATATCAACAAAAGGTTATTGACCTAGAAGAGTGGAAAAAGGCCAACCCCACTTTATTTGTTAAAGGTGGGATACTTAGTGAGAGTCCATTTGTGCCTACACCCATTGAGAGTCCAGTAGTATCTACACCTATCACTGTGACCAATCCCATCACTGGAAAAGATGTTAATCTTGTCTCCCCAATTAAGAAACAACCTAGTGTTAAATAGCTGAAATGTATAGGAAACCTAGGTTATTCAGAAGCCAAGTAATTGTCAATGGGACAGGGTTTTATCAGTCTAAGCCTAAGTTTGTATCCAAAAAGGCTTGTTATTCATGTGGGAGCTTCTCACATTTGGCCTATAATTGTGTCAGTGGATACAATTCATTCGCTGACAATAGGTCATCCAATGTCAACCATAGACCTTTTGTCCACACTAGACCACAGGCTACTAGACCAACTCTTTTCTTCTCTAAGGCAGCTAATACCCATGGACAAAGGCCCTTTCAAAAGACCAACACTTGGTCAAACAGACAGTATGTTCCTGTAGCAAACCCTAATTTGGGCGCTGACAAGAACAAATTCAGCGCTGACAAGATAAACTTCAGCGCTGACAGGAACAAGTTTAACGCTGACAGGAACAAATGCAGCTCTGACAGCTCCAAGTTTTGTATGAGACCTTATTTTAGACCATATAAACAAAAATACTTGGTTAATAAGGGTCAAGGGTCTAAAGCATCATCCCACTTAACATGGAAACCTAAACAAGAGCAAAACTCCAATTTTAATGGTATTTCAATGAGTTGCAATAGACTTAAATATCTTGAGAAGGTCATTACTAGACTCATTGGAACAAATTGGGTGATTAGGTCCCAAAGGGATGAACAGGGATTTGTGGTAAAGAATAAGTCCACTCTAGTTGAACAGCTAGATAGATCCAAGTCTGATAAGGCTTGGATCTCCGAAGAAAACTAATTTGTTTTCTTTTTGAGCAGCCTATCCAAGAGCAGGTTAATGATCAAGGATATTGGGATAGTGGATGCTCAAGGAACATGCATTGTTGGTCTTTCCACTGATATTATTTTTATCCACTGACATGTTATCTCTACTCATTATTGTGGGAAAGGGTAGCCTCTGTTGGTGTGTGTTTTTGTGGTTTTTGTCTAACTATGCAGGAAAATGGAGCTACATTAGGATGGATACAAAGTTGCAAAATTTATTTATGATGGTTGGAGTGTTTACATTCCTATCTTGAGATAAAATTTTGCCTTTTCACATATAATGATTTGTATGCTTCTGTTAAGGGGAGGTAAACCTCTAGGTTTTTGGGTACTCTTAGAGCACTCTTATCACAATTCTAGATTGTGTCCACTGGTGAGTACGATTTAGTTTTCTAATTCGTGAGGCACTGTAGCATGCAAAGTTGATATACTGTGCATGCTGCCAAGACTTTTGACCTAGAATTGGGTGTGGTCGTATGGGTGACTTGGGGTAGATATATGTTTGGGTTACTTGGGGAGATGCAAAGGTTTTATATGAGTTAACTTTCTCTTTGGGGCATTTGTGAACAAAGGACTCTAGAGTTCATGTGTGTCTATCATACTTTTGCATGAGTATATGCATGAACAGTGTTTGTCACTCTTGCTTATTAGAGTCTAGTTAATTTCCTTAGGATTATTACCTTTGTTTATGTTCTAACTAAAGTTTTCTACATTCTCAAGTACATTTTATGCTATGACATCGTAGTTGATGTCATGTATAAACTTCTTTATAGACCCAAAAACGTTTCATCACCCTTTCATTTTTCAAATTTTTGGATATCTGGAAGCCTAATGATCATTGAGATGTTTTTCCTAGTGATTGACATCTAGTAACAGCAGAGATCACTTTCACAAGGGTGTATAGTGTTATGGAGATGGCTGAGACTATTGGCACTAGCTTTAATGCAGGTCAAGTCAGTCTTATCATCAGTAACTCCATCCCCATGTCCTATGAATCAACATTGAGGATTCATTTCCCGAATGTGGATGAGGACAGTATGAAACCTTTGACATTAATGGAATTGACGAAAATCTGTATTAGCTTGTAAAAGCATAATACAGAAATGGTACAAATTGTCAAGGATCACTATTTTGAACTGATAGACTTGTTATTTTGGAAGCTGATGCAAGGAGGACGTTCTTGGTTCCATCCTTTGATACTAATCTTGGAGAGGAGTCTTAAAAAGGGGAGGAGCAATCGAATATGAGTAATAAAATAGTAATAAAGAAAGCTCCAAAGACTCTACAGGTGTTGAAGATGATTAAGACCAAGTGAAGGCTAACTATACAAGTGATTTGAGTGATTGACTTTTCGAGATTTATTATTACTCAAATTCAAGGATAGAGCATGTTTGTAAGAATCCTCTCTATATGTTTTATTTTATTCAGAAACTTGATTACAAGAGTAGATATCAAGTTTAGGGGAGGATGGAATAAAATTAGCTAAGTCACTGGAACGCTGACAAGAGTAAACGAGGCGCTGACAGATGAGACGCTGATAAGAATTATCAAGGCGTTGACAAGAAGAATCTTAAGACAAAGACAAGGACTACATCTGCCAATGATGAATTCTTCAAGCTGGTGGACAAAATATGAAGATAAGAATTCAGAATATATTCTTAATGTTTAAAAAGATTTAGTCAATAAGTTATGTTTATCTTATGTCTCTTCCTAAAATAGTTGATCTTAGCTTTTTGTACAAGACTCCTTAAACCTATAAAAGGAGGCCTTAGGGTTAGACATAAGACACATCTTTTTCACACACCTCTTCCACATATCTCATAACACTTTCATTGTAATCATTCATTGATATTATTAATCAAAGTGAAAGTTTTGTTTACTTTGTTTTGTTCTTTGTTCTAAGTGTTAAATTCCGCATAACACTTAGTTTGTTCAATACAACAAAGTTTCTCTACGTGTTAAACTTGATTTAATCTCGTTAACACAAAGCTAAATCGATCTAAGTTTGGGATCAACAAATGAAATCTCAAGGTTGTGTGAGAGTGAATTCTCAAGGTTGGGAAGGTGTGAGAATGAAATCTCAAGGTTGGGGTATAAGTAAAATGTAATCAAGGTAAGAATTTGAATACAAAATGTGAAGTGTCAAGGAATGTTTAGTCAATTTGAGTAAACAAGGAATCTTGACAGGGTATAGGGTTTTAAAAGTTTTGACCAAAAATTCGTCAAAAACTGATTTCTGCCCGCGGTACCATAAAGGGACCGGCAGTTCCTTACCACATAAGGAACCGCACGACTTTTAATGAGCCGCCTACAGTGGACGTGAAACCATGTTTTTCCTGGGTTTTGGTAAAAACTAAGACTTTTTCAAAAAGTTGAAAATCTTGGAATTTTACCTCTATTAGAATCAAATTATGCTAGGGTTGCAAAAAGCAACACATTCACAAAGAATGTCTTGACAAAGGGTGACAAAATATTTGAATATCATTTTGAACCAATTTTAGTCAAGTTTTTAGAGGTTGTGATAGATTTAGGTTCAATTTTAATTTCAAATTAAAGTTGATTAATGTGCACATAAGGATGAAAACACATAAAGCTAAATCCATAGATCAACAACATGAAACATACATGAAGGAAATGACAACTAGAAAATTAAGTCAACTAACTATAACAAAGCTAGCTTAACATTAGATCTAGATTAGTAGTCTTCTTTGGCTTGGTTTTGTTGAAAACTCTTATTAAGAAAACTCCATCATTCATCTCCTAGGAGGAGGCATGGAGAACAAGGCAAGCAAGAACTCTTGCAACCTCCTATGTAGTCCATAAATATCCATCCTAAGGTTATGGATGATGTAGTGGTTGTAAAGACAACATGGACAACTAGGACCATGTGTTAGTTGAAACCCATAGTATGGATCACCCAAAAGGAGGGAAAGTGGAACACTTAAAATTGGAATGTTTGAGTTGGGTGGAGGTGGAGGAGGAAAGTTCTCCAAGGGTGATGTGAGTGAGAGTGGAGGCATGTTCCCTAAAGGGGAAATGGGTGAGTGTGGAGGTAAATTCTACAAGGCTGGTGAAATGGGTGAGTTATGAGGGGTAAATGGTGAAGTCACCAAAGTGTCATCAAAGTCATTCACGAAAGGAATGCTTTGGATTGGTTGGGGTTGTGTGGTCACATCCAAGGGTGCACTTGGAGTGAAGGGTGAAGAGAGCTCATTCATTCTTGAGTTGAATGAAGAGGATGTAGAACCAATGGAGTGGTTAGTACCATGGGTGGATGATGTCTTGCATGGTGCAAGAGGTGGGGAAGGTGATGAAGAAATGAGGATAGGAACCATCTCATTCTTAGGTGTGTGGAAAGGTGAGGAGTTAGGCTTGGATACCTTAATCCTTATTTTGAGTGTTTTCCTTGGGGTGGAGGTCTTGGAAGTGTTTGAGGTTTTGGTACACACCATGGTTGACAAGGGTGGTTTAAGGTTTAGGGAAGTATGTTTGATGTGTGAAGAACATGGCAAACAAGGTGGGTTTAAATGGGTGAGGGGATGATCCAAACTAGTAATGGGTTAAAATCATTTTAGGTGAATAATGAATTTAGGTAAGCTAGTTAAGGAAATGTGCAGTTTATTACTGAAAATCATGCAAGGTTTACACAGATTTAAGAAAACAGTGTAAAGCAAAAGATGCTGTCGTGCACAGTGGCCGGCGGTTCCTTATCTAGGACCCGCGGTACCTTATCGATAAGGATCCGCGGGTCGGTATGGAACCGCGACCAGAGGGCTTTCAAAAATTTCACCTCCCAAATTTTGGTTAACCCAGAATTTTACCAAAAGATTTACAAGCCAAAGTTAACTACAGATCATAATCTAATAAGCTAACTATCACAAAGATTTACAAAGCTATGTAAGTCACAAACATCATGGCATAAACAATATTAAGGATCAAAATAGATAATAATCCAAACATGTAGCATAAGTTAATACACATTCAAGATAATAAAAAATATTGTTCAACATTACATGTTTACCAACATGTATTCTTTGAAAAACTTCAAAGCTTTCACCTTCTCTTTTTGCCCAATCCCTTGATCATATTCCCCAAGAACTTGAAACCTTTTCTTGATTCAACCCGGTGTTCGTGCAAATCCCCTCGAGTTCTAAGGTTTTCACGGTAAAGATGCTCCATATTGAGATCTTCCGGTACTTCACTAGAATGATGAGGAGGAGGAGCTAAGTCTTCAAATTCATCCTCGAATGGGTTTGAGGATGGATGAGAATTACTCGAAGAGTGGAAATGAGAACTAGTACCTATGCCATCACCATCACTTGTTGGCATGTCCATGTCCTCATCATCCATCTCTTGATGATTAGATTTCTCGATCCTCGATCACTTCTTGTCTTTCTTGCATATGCCTCTTGAATAGGCAACATAACCCGATGAACCGGGTAGAAGCGAGAGAGATCGAGGTAGGGAAAATCATGAGCAACCCTTTTGAAAAGGCGAGTTAGAAGCATAGCATAGGGAAGGTTTGTTTTGGGCTTCGAAAGGGCATAATTGATTCGTCGCGTGATATAGAATGCCAAGTTGTACTTGGTGGATGTAAAGATGCAACTCAACATATGCACCATACACGCCGGGATATGATCTCGGTTTCCACCAAGACAAAAGACATTCTCCCTAAGGATATTGGCCCATTGGACCATAAAATCCTTAAGGTCGCTAGAGAGCACTTCATATCGATTCACATTTCGTACATTTGAATGAAGGCTTCTCACAACGTTTCCATCACGCTCTTTCGAGATGATGTCAAGGATGAACTCTAGATCAATTTCGGTGAGGTCATTTGGAGGTTTATCGTAGGATTCCGAGAGAGCATCAAGTCTCCATTTATCCGTAAAACGACAAGTTCCTTCATATGGCACACCGAGAATTTGACCAAAGTTTTCGAGGGAGTATTGAATCAATTGATCATTCAACACGAAACGAATGAAAATTTCTCCATTGTATTCAAGCATGGAGTAGGTGCTAAAGAATTCAAGAAGGAATAAGGGGTAAATATCTTCTTCTATGTTGAGCAAGCAATCAAACCCGGTAAGCTCAAACATAGATTGGATATAGTCATAACCCGTTATTTCCTTGTCAACAACTCTACCCTCATGGAAACAACGAGTGGAAAGGGATGGAAAAGCGTTTTGAAGTTGGGGGGAAGCATAGGTTTAGGAGAGGTTTGGCATGTATTGTCTAGTGTATTGATGATCCTTTTGAAATTGAGAAGGCATGATTAGTACCTAAATAAACATAAGAAAATATTTTTCCAATCACTCATATGAAAAATAAAATCAAAAAATGAAAATATGAGAATGTGTTATATCAATTTCTTGACAAACAAAGGATTGAATCCATATCATTCTCATGTTCACAATGCATCTATTCCATCATTAACCAAGAACACATGAACTATGTTGGATCAACAATGGATTAGAACATTGGTTTTTCAAAACAAGGTTTTTAGGTAAGCATTAACAATGTCATTACCTACTTGTTCATGGGTTCATCTCAAATCCATCTTTCAACCAAAATCATTTAGCCAAAATTCGGATTTGTTCTACAAGTGGGTTTTAGTGAAATCTTAATGAATATGAACCTAAGGAATCATAGTAAAATAACCATGTCAACCCACATTCCTATTAAGGTTTTAATTCAATTTCAATTTTAAAAATCCCCAATTATGAAAGGATGAACCCTAGAACAAAATAGATGAAATTGAAAGAAAATACTTACAATTAATTGATGTTAGATGAAGGATGAGTGAAACCCACAACTTGGAATCAATTAATTTGAGTGATTGAAGGTTTTGGAAGCTTCAACAATGGTGGAAAACAAGAAACCCGTCGCTGTATGTTTTTGGGAGAGAGAGATAGTGGTTTGAAAATGAATAAAATAATCAAACTGGCGCTCTGACAAAAGTTTCTGCCCGCGGTTCCTTATCGATGAGGTACCGCGGGTTTGAGCCGCCTAGATAAGGAACCGCCTACAGAGGCAGGTTTTTACCTATGAAAAACGCCAAATTTTGAAAATCAAGTTTTTCTAAAATACTTAAGATTAAATCATGAGCCTTTTAGAATATCATTGGATCATCATAACACTAAGCAATATGCCTTAACGAAGGATTACGAGTTAAATCAAGATCGAAAAGAACCGAAACGGACAAACGACTACTCGTAGCAAAACGGTAAAGTGGAGAGAAGTCAAGGGAAGTGAATCAAGACTAGGACCAATGCTCAAGGGATTAATGACAATCTTCAAATAGTGGTAACGAAGAGCTTGTGTCATATATAGTGGTTTAAGACGTGCCTTTCCGGCGAAACATTAAACGGATTTGGTAATGAATAAGCACAAAGCAATTATTCAAGTATAGACTAAGATCACTTTCAATAATAGTGTTAGTCTAAACCAAAATATGAGCAAGGTATTAATTCACTTTCTCTCCCACAAAGGGCCTACTAACCGTATGGGTGCAAACCATGGAAATCATGCTTGATACTTTAAGCTTCTACTAACTCACTCTACATCACCATAGTGAGTCAAGTATCCAAGCAATGAAGGTTTGAGAGGATAAAGGAAAAGAAACACAAACCACAAATAAATGTCAAGGCAAGGATGCCGAGAACAAGCACATAGTTAAGTAATGATCAAAAGAATGATCAAAGGGCGTGTGGAAGAACGAAAGCGTACCTTGGCCACAAAGAGCAATCCATGAAGGAATAAGTGCTATGCCCAATCAATGACTATGATGAGTACTAAGTCTTCAAGGACTAGTATCATTCACAATCATCTTGATATCATCATTCAAAGATGTTAAAGATCAATGAAGATGAGTCTTCTACAAGTTCAAGTAACTCAATCCACAACCAATTAAGTGATTGATCTTCATGAGTACCTACACAAAGCAAGATGCAAACTAGTAGATACATTTCAAGAGTATATCTAAAATGCATGAAGGCTACTAATTTTAAGTGGGATGCAATATTATCAATTAAAAGGCCTATTTTCAAAGAAAACATAGTTTTGACCAAAGAGAAACTTTAGTATAACTTGACCTTCTAATTTGAGGAGACAATGGATCGATCCAAGTTTCAAAGTACAATATACTTCAAAGATCTTGAGTGACCATATCTCTGATACCAATTGTAGAAACTAGAAGGGGGGGGGGGGGGTTGAATAGTTTCTCTTCAATTGGTGACCAAATTTAAATTACTTTCAATTTGGTTTGTATCAAGACTATCTTTTACTTGAGGCTAAGTTGCATAATGATTAGGTTCAATTCAAACGCACTAGCAAAGATAATAGGTAAGTGTAATGATAATGAAATAAGTAAAGAGTAAGGAAGGAGACAACCTAGTGGGAAGACACCAAGATTTATAGTGGTTCGACAACGAGGCTCTATCCTCATTTCTACTCCACTCCTCGAGTACACCTACTCGAGATTTCCACTATATCCACAAGCTCCCTTCTCGGCGGAGAAAACCTTACATCGCTGCTTACATTATTTTCCGACACTAAGCTAAATGTCGAGACCTAATCTTTAGCTAGGACCAATCTACACAACGTTGCCTACTCAATTTAATGACACAAGGCTAGATGTCGGGTTCTAATCTTAAGGTAGAACCAATCTTCACGACGTTGCCTACTTCACCATTTTACGACACAAGGCTAGATGTCGAGTTCTAATCGAAAGCTAGAACCAATCTTCACGACTCTTCACTTTGAAGCTAAGTGAGAACTTCACACAACACAACTACTAGTCACTTTATAGTTTAGTGAGAACTCACAAGACACAACCACATCGCTTTATAGTTTAGTGAGAACTCCTAATCAAATCTATTACAACTCAACTAGACTTATCCAAGTACACACATGTATCTTGGATTTACACAACACAAATCCAAGCAAACTGTTAAGCATGGATTCACTATTAACACGGGTAAAAGATCCGGAGGTCGGGGAGGATAGAAGTGGTGTTTAGCCATTTTAGAGAGAGAAACAAGAGATACTAGAAAAGTGTGTTTATTTCTAGTGAGAGAAAAGAAAAGAAAGAAATGATAAGCCTCACCCCTCCATGGAAGTATGGAGGGGTTTATATAGACTTTACATATGACAATATTAGTCCCTGCAAGTCCCGGCTATGAAACTAATGTAATTCCGTTAGTCGCACACATTTTAAGGCTAACAATCTTCCCCCAATGTGGTGACACACGGAATTACTTACAATGTTCCTAACAAATGCAAATACAACAAAAATATGACAGTATTAAGTTTGCTTCCAATGCTGAGGATGACACTGTTGTCTTCAAGTCTTCTAGAAAAACTTATACCCCAGATTGAATCCTCTTTGTCTTTGCTTGTCGAGGAACCATTGTATCATGTATGAACTGGATTAACTTCCCCCCAATTCATACCACATGTCTTGAAAAGCTTTCTTCATAGACTTCTTTTTGACGAAGCTTTTGAATCAGCTTCCCCCCAAACCAATATCCCTGTCTTGAGCAGAACTAGTAGCTTGAGCAATCTTCTATCTTTGACATTTAAAGTGCACAACGGAATTTTGTAGAAGAAGAAGCAAACCACACCAAGTAACTACTACCTTGACATTTTTGGTCTTAATGATTATGAGTTTGGGGGAACATGTAAGAAATCAGCAACAAATCTTCTCACGCTTGTAGAATACTTCCTTCTGGAAGTTGAACTAAGTACTCCAGAGTGGGAACTAAGTCTCCAAAGTACACGTTCTTCCCCCATGATGGTGACGAACTCTCGGAAGCATCATCTGACGTGTACGGTCAAAATCGCGAGATGTTCTTGTCGAAAGTATGATGGTGATGAACACTCAGAAGCATCATCTGACGTGTACGCTCAGAATCGCGAGATGTTCTTATCAAGAGTAAGAAGGTTAAGAACACTCGGAAGCATCATCTGTCGTGTACGCACAGAATCGTGAGATGTTCTTGTCAAGAGTATGGTGGTTAAGAACACTCGGGAGCATCATCTGACAAGTACAATCAGAATCGCGAGATGTTCGTGTCTGAAGTAGAAATCTTTGTTGACCTTTTGTAGCGCAAGTTGATCGTGAGAATTGTTTGCTGATCACATCTCTACTCTTGTACTCTCTGGCTAAACTTACCGACCTCGTATTCTTTCGGCTATATGTAGTGACCACTGGTGAAGTAAACCTGATATTCCAAACTTGAAACTGAAGTACAATCTCCCAAATTTGTTACTTACACTTAGCATTTGAGTTGATTGACGAACGGTGCAGAGAAACGTCTCTTAGTACCTTATACATAAAAGAAGAGAGAAGTATAAGATGTAAAACACCTCTTGAATTACCCACAACTACAGATGAGTGTGACACTGAGCACTACAACGTAACTCCTTAAGTGATAGTTGTCCATGTCGTCGACCATCCACCCCTTGACAGTGGAAACTAGATAAATCAAGTCTCAATCATAAATGCTGAAGCGAATCATCAATCGATAGAGGGGGTGAAGAGGCTCGATGATGTAATAAGTAGACGCCTTCGTGATATTCCACTTCACCTTCAAATAATAAATACCAAATACACTTCGTAATCACTTGACATTACTTTGCTCGAATACTAGCCGTTTTTGACAATTTTAGTGAATCTTAAAGGATCGTTTTGGTGTTTGTTTGTTTTTGTCTTCGTGTTTGTCGTGTTTGTTTGTTGAGTTTGAGTGTCGATAACTAGAGATACAACGATGACTAAAGAATGAGATGTTGTCAACGTTGTCTAGCTATCTTAACTTTGAAGCCCAAAATAATATGAGTCTGGTTCATTATCGAGATAGCTCAATAAAAAATGAGCATAAATTCAGCCACGCTACTTGCATCAGCCCGTCACCAGATTAAATAGTAATAAGACGTTGCCCAAAGCCAAATTTAACATTCAAGGCTCGATCAAGCTATTAAGAAAACTGTGGCCCATCACTGGTTCCGAAACCCAACAACCTTCAATCATGTTTGGCATGCTAGTTTGTTGTATCCAGACCATAAATTGTTACCAAATCCTACTCCTTAGATATTACGATTGAGAAAATACTAAAGCCCAATTCCTGTTTCACTTGGCCCGCCATCAGACCAATCCAAAATCCTTGGTATAAAGTTATAGCTCACCCTAATATTAGGAACCCTAATCATACTTTCTAACGCAGTCAAAAACACTTCTCCATATCCATCTCGTTATCTTCGTCCCATCTCATTCTTACAACCTCCATCAAATCAAACAAAAAACCCATCATTCAACAAATCTTCTCCATCTCAAACACGCAGTCACATATTTAGATCTCAATCATCTCATCTCAATCAAACAAATCATAAAGACATCGTCTCACATCGAATAAACCATTACCTTGTTATGATATAAAATTTGTACTAATACCACAAAGATAAAGGTGCTACAAGGTCTCCATCTTGGGGGTCTCGGGTAGGATTATTGTTTTTAATTGCATGTGATTGATTTGAGTTTTAATAAATCGAAACAAAGTTTGGGATTGACAGAAGTTGTTAATTCCTTGCTTTATATTCGAATATTAAAGGGTGAACCCAACATAAATCAATGATGATGAGTTCGTGTTTGATCTAAAAAGATCATGACATGCAAGTCAAAACACGAAGTAAATCTGAGATTTTAATGATTTGTTAATTATGTTTTTCATTCGAGTCTAGATGTTATGGAGGTATGAGACGAAGGGAATAGGATAAATGAGTCGGGGTTTGATAGTTGATGATGTTGAGTCGGTTTGAAACAGTTTTAAGGTCTCGGTTTAATTCTAGTTGTGTCATGATCGCAAAGTTAAAACCAAGCCATCTTAATGAGTCAACCAACACTCCCAAACACCCATCGCAGTATTATAAAACCATGCCATCGCAATGATAACAGTTTCACAACACCCATCGCAATCTATCAAAAGAACCCATCGCAATGGTTCAGATTGTCAAACTCCCATCGCAAAGTCAAACACTCCATCGCAATATATCAGAAACCCCATCGCAATGTCATTGAAAAAAATTTGGCAGCATGACACCTTAAAATACCATTGCGATAGGTCAAACCACCCATCGCAATGAGGGACAGTCGGACCCATCAGAATGTTTAAAAAATCCCATCGCAATGTAGCTGTAGATTATTCCCCATCTGAATATGCATCGGAATAGCAACGAAATAAGCCATCGGAATACTTCCATCGCAATGTGGATCGCAAAGTCATAAGCCCATTGCGATGGAATTTGTTGAGTCACAAAAGTACGATATAGATTACAAATACCATAAATAAATGGATCAGAAGAAACTTGTGATAAAACTGTCCTTTTTCCAATGAATGAATCTGATCTGATAAGTTTCTTGTCCTCTTACCAATAAAATGGTAAAGGAACAGTAAACGAGATGGAACAAATTTACAAAGAAACTTAAAAGATATAAATTAGGAAACAGTAAACTGGATAAAAGTGATAACGGGACAAAAGTGATAACTCAGATAACACAAATGTCACAAAAAAAAAATGGACAGATTTTAGAGAGTGATAAGAAATTCAAACCGAGATCGAAACAAGCACAAACACAAACACAAACAAGATCACGAATCAAAAACACGAAACACCCCCGGTTAGCTCTGATACCAATTGTTAAGCATGGATTCACTATTAACACGGGTAAAAGATCCGGAGGTCGGGGAGGATAGAAGTGGTGTTTAGCCATTTTAGAGAGAGAAACAAGAGATACTAGAAAAGTGTGTTTATTTCTAGTGAGAGAAAGGAAAAGAAAGAAATGATAAGCCTCACCCCTCCATGGAAGTATGGAGGGGTTTATATAGCCCGGGACATAGACTTTACATATGACAATATTAGTCCCTGCAAGTCCCGGCTATGAAACTAATGTAATTCTGTTAGTCGCACACATTTTAAGGCTAACACAAACACATATGCAATGGATGTACACAACAAATCCAAGTATCCACAAATAACTTGGATGAACACAACTAGTCTAAGTATTCATAAATACATTGGATTGACCTAAAACAAAAAGGGTATCATGATGAATATGACTAGCTCATAGATTCATCTTTATCACAACACTAGTGAGTGAGTGATCTTCTCATTGGACAAGGTAAAAGAGGGGATCAAGAGGATAATCATATGTAAACATCCTTAACAATTTAAGTGATCATTTACTAATGATTATGCTATAGAAAATAGAAAGAGGGCTGAGAAAAACGTCCAAGAGGCTTGCTGGAAAATGAGATTTGACCCACTATTTAAAGGAGACAAAGTATAACGGATCTATAACAGCTAGCTGTGCGCGGTACCTTATCTCACCCCGCGGTTCCATATCGCTAAGGAACCGCGTAGGTACTTAAGGTACCGCCACTAGACTACGCTCCATTTTTTGTCTTTTAGTGGGGTGGGAATATCTGAGGTATTTGAAACCTTCAAAGGATATTCTAACAGCATTTGGAATATGCTATTTTCAAATTTTCATTTTCCATTTTAATAAAACATTTTCTAAAAAAGAAAGTTTATTAAAAAGTCTTTTGTCATATTAACAAAAGTGAGTTTTAAGGATAATCATTTTGATGATCACTAAGTATGATTAAGAAAGGTTAGTGATATGATTATTACCTTGATGATAGTGTTAGTTAAATAATTCATTTTGTGTTTTACACTAAATGTGTTGTATGGTTTGTTGTGATCAAAACTAAGAAAGATTAGTTAACACTAATAATGTTTTTAGGCATCACTTGCATTAACACTAAAGTTTAAAAGGGATAAGGAGAGATTTTTTATTAGATAATGACTAGAACTATGAGTTATCTTAAGGGTTTTAGCCCTATATAAAGAAAATCCTAAGTATTCATTCTCTATGTTTTATATATCCTAAAAGAACAAAATATCTCCTATTTTGTCTTTGTATGCCAAATTTAAGAAGACACGCGCACACACAAGTGGTGTTTGGATTTTCTTGTTCAAGAGTTCAAGTTTTTTAGATCTAGCAATCAAGGATAGTTGATTGAAGTGTTGTGTGGATAACCTTAGAGGGATCTTGTTTTAGATCCTCAATATTTTAGAAGTTTGGGTATATAAGTGTAGGGTTACACGAATTATTGGCGATTTTGTCTTGTTTACCACCTTGATTGAATTCAAGTAGGTATGTGATGTGACTCTAATTACACATCTTATTTCCTCGTAAAACAAGCTTAAAATGAGTAAAATATCATCATATATGCACAAAATATGCTTGTTTTCTTGTTTATGTATGTGCAGGTACGAATATCGAGAAATTACTTGGAAATCACAAATACAAGACAAAATGGACAAGAGGAACGAATATGTGCAAGAAAACCGAAGTCGAATGTCATTTTACGAATTTTAAAACCCCTAATATCTTAAATTACCAAATTGCCCTTGAATAATTGTGAAATTACCATTTTTCCCTTAACTTTCCCAAGTTTAAAACTTACACCTTTCACATATCCCAAGAAACTGTTTAGGTCCTTGAAGTTTTCTTATACTTCAAGTTGGTCTTTAGAATGGTTATTATAAAGATGATGGATTGATTTTGCCAAAAAAGAAAAATGTCATCAATGTTAATATCATGATTTGAAGGTTAAAAATGAGAGGGACCAAACGAATACCCCAAAGATGTCTCAGCCTAGTTTCATCTAATTAGATGGGGTCGTTTTGCCAAGTTTCAAAGTAACATAAAGTGTAAACCAAGTAGAGGGGCTATATTTGCCAGCTTCTAGAAGTTTAAAATATTAATTACATTTTAAACTAAAAAAACATGGGAAACAAACACAACCTTTTCCAGAATGGATTGAAACTTCCATGTTTATCCTATGAATCCTATAAATAACCACCATATTAATTAATATCAAATCAAAGGGATTAATTAAATTGACAAAGGGCAAATGAAGATTAAGTCAAGATTATTAAACCCATGTGTTTGTTTCAGTTCCAGCTAAGCTTTTAGGGATCTCACACTCACGGGATTACACCAAGAGCTGACAACCTTGACAAGATGGAGGGATACGATTGAATTACTTGTCCTCCACACCAAATTACCGTCATGATCGTATCAAGTACTCTACTATTACAAGAAGCTTCAAGAAAATCATTTCAAAAATTGGCATATTCCAAGAGAATCTCTATGGGAAAATTTGGTAGTTTAATGACAAATTTAGCTAGGGTTTCTCATTCATGTAGTAGTATAAATTCAATGTAGTGGGCAACTAGAATCTTGTTCCAAATTTTATTTTTGAAACTTGGTAATCTTAATACGAATTTTTGGATATAAAATTGAGTTCCATTTTAAATTTATTGCATTTTAATTTCCTGTCATTTAATTTTATGTAATTCACTTGTTTTTCAATTTTTGTGTTTTAAATTTTCAGTAGGTTTTAATTTCTTGTTTGCTGATTAATTAATGTTGCTCTTGTTTTATTTGAGTGTATTTATAGTTAATAAGTGTAGTTGCATAAGTCTCTTAGGTTAATTTTGTTTAGGCTTTGAGCTAGACTCAAGTCTGGCCATTATTGACCATATTTTGAGTCAAGTGCATGAGTTAGATTCATTGGCTTGTTAGTTAAATTTAGGCTTGGAGATTTGGTAACCATTTAGATTTAGGCTTGATAGTAATCTTTTTTAGTTTTTCTTTGAAGTCAGCTTATTAGTCAGCTTTTATTTAGGTATAATTTAGCCAAATAAGTTCTTTGTGCACTTGTTCTTTAGCAACACTCTTGTTCTTCATTTGGTTTGATTCATTGCATACCTGCTTTAACCTGTTGTGATTGTATAGTTGTTTTGCTTTTTGTGTTTTTAAACTTGTGCTAACCTCCTAATAAGCAACAACTTATTAGGGATTATCGCCAAAAGAAGCAAAAAAAATGAATAAAAAGGGTTGCCAGGACTCGAACCCACAATCCCCACACTCACATACAGACTCTACCTCTACGCCCTTGGGTCTTTTTATAAGACCAAGGGTTGCATTTATTTTTATACTATCTCTTTTCCTTTTTCTCTTATTAGCTAAACTCATTTTTATTACTTTATTTTTCTAGTTTAGGAGTCTCAACGTTTTTGTTTATTTTTTTCTTAGGAAATGAACTTATTTCATTTCTCATTTGTGCTTATTGGGTCATACAACTTATTTTTATAGGATTATTGCATTTTTTAATCTTCTTGAGTCCTTATTTGACCTTTTTAATCATGTTCCCAAGTTCTCAAGTCTTGAGTAAGCAAAATAGTCAAATTTAACTATTTTGTCTTATTATAAATACTTGAATTGCTTATTTTTAGCTTGTTAGTTATTATGTTTCCATATTTCTTTTTGCATTAGTTTTTAATTGATAAAAAGTAATCTTTGTCAAAAATCAGCTTATGAGCTTGTGTTGTTAGCTTTTTAGCTTTTTAACTTTGCTTAAGCTTATTTTGATAAGCTCTCTTATACCTTTTCAACTTTTTTTTGAATTCTCTTTTTATTGATAAAAAGGTGATTTTGGTTCAATAAGTAATCTGATAAGTCAAAGGAATAGCTTATTGGGCTTATTAGGCCCAATAAAGTAGCTTATAGCTTATTTGAGGCTTATAGAAGCTTTTCAGGCTTTTTTCTCAGTTTTAAAGTTGTTCTAAATTAAATCTTAGGTCTAGTAGCACTTTTAGATTTTTAATTTTCTCAAATTTTCTTATTGGGCTCAAAAGCCCATTAAGCTTTTGGCCACTTTTGTAACATCTGGTAATTTTCTGATTCGTTATGATTATTTTACCCTTTGACTTTTTATTTAGTCAACTATGTGTTTGAACTGTGTTGAATCGGGAAGTTGTCCCGCGTTTTCTGAGAACGCGTAATGACCTGACACTATGCTTAGTAATAATTCTATAAATTTCTATGAATCTAACCTAATTGCTGTGACGGTCAATGAATTGACGATAATCCGTGAGATTATTCGTTAACTGTGAATTATGTGCTTAATTGTTTAGTTTAATTGGTGGATCATTCTTTACGAGAACTGATCGTTTATTAGCTTCTGTATATGTTTTTGTGTATGTATTTTTGTATTTTTGCTATTTATAGTAAAGAATCGTATTTGCAGTGAATAATTATTTTACGCAATTTATTTTCGTATTTTACGTCGTTTTTACGTTTAATCGTCATTAACATGCATAAAACGTTTTATAAATCATAAAAATATCGTTTTATGTCGAAAAATCATTAAATGAATTTATTTCGCTAATTTTCTAACTTTTACGCTTTTTTTAAACCTAATTGTATATATGTCGATAACTACATAAAACTAATTAACCTTTTTACCTTAAACCATATATAAGTTACCACTAGTAAATTTTTTGAATATTTACCCCTTTGTGGAGCCCTCTTGACCGGCCAACCAACACAAACATATGCACCATTACCAAATTTTTGGTTAACCTTATCATAAGGTCATTTTCATGATTTTTAACCTATATACATTATACAACTATACACTTCACTTATCACCTCAATATTTTCACCTAAAAAACACACACAATCATTCTTTTTTCTCTCTTTCTCTCGGCCAAGAACACCAACACCATAAAACCACCATTGTTGAATTTTCTAAGCTTCATTTCTTATGTTTTGGTACTAGTTACACATAATCAAGAGTTTTTAACGGATGGGTTCTAGAGAAAATCTCATCTCGGTAGAAAACCTAGAAAACTAAAACATGTGCACTAATATATCAAACAGATGCCCTAAACGAAATGCACTAAACGGATGCACCAAAGACAAATTTTTAGTGCATCCATTTGTTATTTTTGGTGCATCGGTTTAGTTTTCTAGGTTTTCCATCGAGATTGGGTTTTCTCTCGAACTCATCCCAGTTTTTAAATCTAAAAAGAAGAAAGTTTTCATTCTTTGATTTTTGGTGAAAGTTTGAAGATATATTGCAGATCTTGAGTTCTTAGTTGATTATATCGTAGATCGGGTCATTGTGATTACTTAGCGTCGCTACATAAGGTTATTTCTTGAACCTATTTCGATTTTTTCACTTTCATGCATAATATATGTAGATCTATGCATGCATGTTGCTATCATGTGTTTTTTCTTGAAAATAAAAGATAGAAAATATTTTCTACTTGATAATCTTTTAGATCCATGTGTTGTATGGATGGATCTACTAAATCTATGTATTTTTAAACGTAACTTGAGTTCTTACAAAAATATATCTTGATATATTTAAAGACCTACGAGTTTAAACATGTTCTTGTCATATTATTTATGTTTATGAATTTTTGGTGAAAACTAGTAGTGATATTACAAGTGGTTATGTTTGAAAGTGGTCAAAAATATATTTTTGTCCGAATTTTATTTCGAGCTTAAAGGCTTATAAAATTGTTTTGACACTAGATTAGTACGATATTATGAAATACAAGTTAATACCTTCGTTTTGGTATATTATAAGCTAAACACGGATTTAAAATGAGCAAGATATGGTCATTTGTATCATGTTGTCCGAAAACTTAATTTTTACGGAAACACTTAAAATAGTTGTTGTCTATAACTTAAATATGGACGAAATGACGTTTTGAGTTAAACCGAGCTTTTTTTAGTGTCAAAATGAGTACGAAATGATGTATATAAATATTGGAAATGTTTTTAAAAGGGTAAAATCGCGTGTTGGAAATATTTGATTATTGTTGCGATTTGGACATCGTAAGTGAGTAAGTTTGTGAGAAAGTGTTTATTGGTTGATTTTGATTGAGAAAGTGGTGGATTATCGAGAGGTTACTAAAAATAGCAAATTTCATAATGACGCCGAAAGGCTATCGAATTTTCCGTAGAAAGTGCGTTGAGTATTTGACTAAGTTAAATTTCGGTAAATTAAAATTTCCGCCGAAAGACTGTTGAAATTCCGTCGAGTCAAAAATAAATATTTTTGTCTAACTATAAGATATTACTTATAACTATATGATTTTCATAAGTCATGTTTTACCTATAAAACTACGCACATGATTGATAAGCGACGTATGTGATAACTTATGTGATTTACTAGCGCCTAAACTATAGTATTATATTTAGGTTGCCGATAGTGTTGATTCGCTATTACTTGATCTTACTTTTGCAGATTGATTCTTGCTGGATGCGATTTTATAGTCCCTATTAAACTGCTTTGTATGTTTAATGTTTTGGGATGTGATAAATACTTTATACTTGCTTACGGATGCAAAAATTGTTTTCTGTGAACGCTTAGTGAGCATTGTTTATGATTAAGCTTAAGTTGCGTTAGCCATAGTCCCCTTCATCATGAATCATTAATTACTCTGCTGGAGTAAGCTCTTATGTTATGGGTAGATCTATCGAGGCTTGACAACCTTCACTCGGCATATTCTGTCGCCGGACGAGTGTATACCATTTGTATGACTTGAATTATCTTAGCTAGATACTCACTTGGGGCATTTTATATGTACATTGCGGTGTACATCTGGATCATAGTTTCGATGCCATGAGCTTAGCTATCATAAACACTGAACACCCGATTTATCCTACACTTGGCACTATATCTCCCATAGTTGCATGTGTACATGAACTGAACTTTTACGGTCCCACTTGCTATGATTTTGAATTTAAACCTATATTCTCACCAACTTTATGTTGACCCCTTTTAGCAATTATCTCAGGTATTTGATGATGATATGAAGTACTTGGAGTCGGCTATCTTCAGATATTTGTTACTTATGGTTTGAGCTATTATCTCGTTGACATCTTTAAAACTTTATTCTTCCACTACTTTATCTTTTGAAAACTGTGATCTCTCTAACTTTGATGTTTTAATTTAATTCAACGATGCATTTTTATAAAACGTCTCATTTAGAGTCGTTCTCTTGTACCTTGAACTTTGATATTATGACGTAATAGCCCACGAGCTTTACCGCTTCCGTTGACAAGAAATTAGGGTGTTACAGATTGGCCCATTGGACTTTCAAATTATTTTCATTTTGATTTATTTAAGTTAATTTGAAGTTTTTAAAAATTTTTATTTTTTATTTAATATTATTTTTATTGATTTACGTGATTTGCGTAAATCAGGTTTTCTCTTTAACCTTTGTAGTATGAATCCGTCTTTTTAATTTAATCCCTCTTCTTGCTATTAATCAACTAATCAAAGAGTGTATTTCTAAATTGGCCATAAGTCTCTCCCCGTTTACAACGATCCATAAGGTTTACTTGATTTATACGTTTTTACGTATTTTCATATATACCTACTATATATACAAACATCAGTACGTTCTTCTTGTTATGTTTTATGTTAACTATTGAAGTATATGAGATTTATTTTTCTGTTGCGTATTCATGATGTATATGAGTAGTACATGCTATCAATTCATTAATTTGAACATGTCCGTGCCTATACTTGAGCAAATACCACGAAGGATTTAAGAGTAATACGCCATATCCAGAAGACCCAATACGCCATATTAAAGATATAGAAGAACATTCTTGAATCAATCTAAGAAGAATACGCCATATGAAATGACTTCTATACGTTGTACTAGATGACGCGAAAAATATTCTGGAGGATATCAAACGTGTTCCACACTCTAACAAGTACAAATACAAGGCCAATATAGGAATTCTAGTGTGCTTAACTAAAAGTTCCAAACCCTAACTACAAAAGACGAATCTCAAAAGCTTAGAAGAGCCAAGAAGTTCAAGCAACGCACATGAAACACCTTATAATTCTATTACCTTCATTACGCATTTGGTGTTTTGTATCGTTTGATTACTCGTTTAGTTTATCTTCAGATTTGTGTATTCTGATTTACAATGGTTATCATAGGTATTAGCCATATTTATGTTAATTTAAAGCTTGGTTTGTTTATAATTAATTTCCTCTTACTAGATGTGTGTTAAATTATGTTTATCAATGTATTCGGTTATGTGCTTGATTATGTAACCTAAAAACATGATTAGGATATATAAGTAATCTTACTATATTATAAAACATTTGTGACATTACTATTTTTAGAAAGTCTGAAAATTAAGACATTAAAAATTGACATTATGGAAACAGTCATTTTATAATTGACCATTTCTCTCTTTTTGTAAAAACCTTTTATAACAACCAATTAAAAACTATTTATCTTTAAAATGAAATAGATTTTTATCTAATTATTTTTTCATAATCTAATTTCACTATATTTTCTAGCATTTTATGCTCTTTGATTCAATATCAATTTTGATATATATTAATTAATTTTTAATTTTTCTCATTTTTGAGGGTTTATTTTATTTTGATTTAACTTTTTACAACTTCTGTCTTTGAACATAAATTTAACAAGCAAGAGTAGTAACAATTGTCACCTCGAAAATCGTCACCGGGTACACGTCGTTGCATTGCGCGAGTACCATGCTAGTTTCTATAAATAAAATAATATGATCACTATTGATACAAAAGTTGGATGGACCTTGCTTGACCCGAATTAGGCTTAATTTGGGTGTAGGTGGCTCCAGCTCTTGCACCAAGTGAATATGTGGTTGAGATCCTGCACACTAAACGACACGCTGTTAGGCTTACCCTGGGAACGTATCCCACAATTAGACTCCAGCGTGAGAGTAAGTAATCGGTTTTAGGGTTAATAATTAGTGAATTGTGAGTATGAATGTGATCCTACCTTTGTGAAATCCTTGGGTGTTCCTTATATAGGCGGTAAAGTCCCAGTGGGCTTTACCGAAGCTTCGGCCCTAAGTAAAAGATAAGTACCATAATCACAAATGACGTGTTGTCTTTGCCCATTATTTAGGGAACAAGTTAGACTAGCAGGTGACACAGGATTAGAAAATTGCTTTCTGATTCCTTGAGATTAGATTGGGACTAGTGAACTACTAACATATATGAACCGTTAGGCATTAAGTTAGTAAAGTCTCGATGAGCTAGTATCCAATAAAACCACCATTATTATCTCTTAAGATAGATTGACACTTATTGATCTTTACGAATGTGTTAAATTGTGACAGAATTAACATGTTTGGGTTTTAGGAAGAAGAGTCGCCTAAATCTAGAAATGATATATAAGCATCAATAATACAATCATTGCACTAATAAAGAAGCTTGCGCTATATTTAAGTAAATATGGTTAATATAATTTCTTTATCATAAGCTTAATTGCTATTCTATCATTTGTTAGTTATTTTGCGTGCGTTATACTAGATTAAAAAATAAAATACTGATAGAATTAGAATTAAAGTCCTCGCTCTTAGTAATCGACACCGTACTTACCAACTAGTCTACGGTTTTACTGGATACAATGCTCGTAAGTGTTGTCTATTAGTAAATTAGGTAAAAGATAAATAGTAAAACTTGATAAAAATAAAGAATCTATAATGATGTTAGAGAAACACACATCAATAACATTGTAGTTTAAGTATAACACACTCAAATAAAAAGATTCGTGTGTATTTTGTCAATCACTCGGGCGTGCGTGTACAAGTTACATCCTTCCAAAATTCACTTTTAGAAATTGTAAGGTTTTTAACAAGTCTCGACACTTTAGAAAATTCTCGAAAAAGGTTCGTCTTTCAGTGTATTTAGTCTTTTAGTGAATTTCGTCTTTTAGTGATCCGACATACTAAAGGATACGAATTGTTTAGATTAATAACTTTAATTGAATTTTGAATTTCTTCTTTTAGTGACCCGACATGCGAAAGGATAATATAACTGTTTTGTTTTAGCTCTGATTTTAGCTTATAATATGTCCATACGAACGTATGACCTTGACTACAATTTTATTGAATATTTGAATTTTAACTTGATACAATAACACATCAAAAATCGAATTCAAATCTGATCACCAAGCACTTTTCTAGAGAATCAACTTTTTTACTACACAAGTCAAAATAATCATATGTTCTTCGTTTTACATCCGTTTTTTACTCGTAAACCACCCAAACGTGGGTATTAACTTGTATTTTTATTTTCTTGATTCTAAGACACTTAGACAACGTTTTACCATGTGATAACACGTAACTGTTATCGTATAGATCAATAGTTTAACGTTATACCTTTTTTATTCACGTTTAATTACCAATGATCGTTTTCATAAATTAAAATATACACATAAACCGCATGCCATATAAAATATTAGACTTTATCAAGTCTAATGTCGGTACGTGCCCGAAGACGTTTTTGCAAACACGGGATAACTACCTGACCGTAAATTAATTAATTCAACTCAAAGGTAAAAAATGAAATTTTAGACGGTAAAAGTAATATTTTGAGAGTGAAAAATTATCAGTTGTTACATGGTTTCTACCCGTTAGTGCATGATATGTGAATTGAGTTTTATAAATTTTAAACCTGGAGTATCTTTAATTAAAAAAGGACACGTCAGGTCTCGTGTGTCCTTTTAGGATGATAGATGGGTTGGTGGTGTGAGATTACGAGATTAATTTCTTAGATCATACCATCTGGATAAGTTTAAGGTGGTGAAGGTAACGGCTGGGAGGAGGGAGGGAGTATTATAGGGTGATGAAGGGTAAAGATGGGTTGGGAACTGACGGGGAAGGCCGTTGAAGGGGAGGGTATGGGTGTGAGAATGGGTTAGCAACTGATGGGGAGGGTTGTTGATGAACTGGTTAGTCTAGAAGAGTTCTTGAGTCATGTTAACATAAGTATGAATGGCATGGACACATAAAGTTGACACACATATGACGATAATGTTTTTTCAGCCAAGAAGTGATCATACGTGGTGGAAGCACAATGCTTGAATGTTGGTGTTGAAAATTTTGAGACAATATGAAACAAACTCATCTAAAAAAGATTAACATTTTTGCTTAGAGGAAGATGCATGGAAGGTTACCGGTAAAGGTGAAGTTGGATAGAAAGGGCATTGGTTAGCATTCAGTGTTGTGCCCTATGTGTGACAGTGCTTGTGAAATATAGATCATGAGATAGTATTTTGCATTGAGGTGATTAAGGTTTGGTCATTGGTGTTTAGGTGGTGGTGTCTAGGAAATGTGAGTGTGTTCATACCATATGATATATTTAACCATAATGGTGGCAGGGGATGTCATCGAAAAATATTGCATGGAAAGTAGTTGTTAAGACAACGCGATACTTTATTTGGACAAACCTTAATTGTCGAGTGTTTAGGGAAAAGGTAAATCACATATGAATCTATTCTAAGAAATTTAGTTGAGTTCCTAAGAATAGATTGTGTGAAGATATAAATTAAGATGGGATGTGTAGCTCGTAAATCAAAGATCATGTACTGTCTAAATATTGCGTGGGTATAGAAATGTGTGTTTAGTAATGTGGATATCAAGAATGTAACTGTTTGGTGCAATCTGTTTTACATATAGTGGGTACAATCGTGGTATCTAAAGTATGTGGGAAACACCATCTTTTCTTTTCTTAGAGCATATACGATACTAAAAAGTTATAATGACTTTTTTTATTAAATGCATAATTTTTATAAAGAGATTACATTTAACGCATTAAATGCAGAAATCATTTAATGGTTATAGCTTTTTCCAATAGTTTGGAGTTGGCCAAATGTTTTTTAAAATTCTTGAAAAGCGTTGGCAAAATCTTTTATCACAATGCTAAAAAGCTTTTATAAAGATTTTGTAAAAAAAAAACTTTTGATAGTTTTAGCATTGGAGTTGCTCTTAATTGTGAAGTCATGGTAGTCAAGAACATCAGTTGATGCACAAAGGATGAGTAAGATTGTGAGGTCATGGTTTCCTTTCTTGGCTTAGTTCAAACTGTTTCTCTGTATAACTAGTAGTCATGTGTATTTTGAGTTCACTCCCATGTTGAAACTATTTGTTGTAGTTTGTGTTGAGTGATTGAATTTTCCTTGTTCGAAAAATGAATGAGTACTGTCATGTTACATTATTTGGTATATGTTGTAATTAACTAGTTTTATCACAAGATTATCGGTATAATCAAGAACTTTTAAGTATCACTAAATAACCATTAGAGATATATGATAGATGAGAAGTAATATTACCTTAATAGGTGATATTGGTGCGTATATTTTATGGTTTACATGAGTATACATAGTACTCAATTATACTATATATTTTCCATTTTATTCTTGGGTAATTTAGGATACATGAAGTAGCCATATTATTAGTCTAAAGTTGACAAAGGTTGCAACCAATAATACATACATTTGGGATTGCCTAGAATGGATTTATAACACTCATCCTTGGATGCCACTTTGTTAAGGTAGAGTCAACTTTAAAGTACTGCCTCATTAAAAGTCTTGCTAAAGAAAAACCCAATGGGAAAAAACTTTAGTCAAGGAAAAGAGTAAAGTGTATAGTTGACTCCCCCTTGATGTAAACATCTATAGAGTGTTATATCTTTTATACATGTCGCATGCCGATAACATGGACATGTTTCCTAAAAACTGAAGTTGAGAGTGCCTTGGTGAAAAGGTCTATTGAATTGTTGCTTGATTGGACATTATTCATTTCAATGTTGTTATCCTTTATGAAGATCTTGAGTGTATGCAAAGTATCTTAGCGGTATATGTTTCATCTTGTCACTTTTGATATAGCCTTCTTTCATTTGCGTGACACAAGCTGCATTATATTTGTAGATGAGTGTTAGGCTTTTTTCTTTGTTTAGCCCACAAGATGTCGTAATAATATGTGTCATTGACCTTAGCCATACACATTCTCTGCTAGCTTCATGTACTTGTAGTGTAATACCTTCAGCATGATTTGATGACTGTTAATGCAAAGCAATGCCTAAAAACATTGTTAGTACTAATTAGGCAACGTTGTGAAGATTGGTTCTAGCTTTGGATTAGAACTTGACATCTAGCCTAGTGTCGTAAAATGGTGAAGTGGGCGACGTTGTGTACATTGGTCCTAGATAAGATTAGGTCTAGACTTTTAGCTTAGTGTTGGAAAATAATGTAAGCGACGTTGTAAGGTTTTCTCCGCCAAGAAGGGAGCTTGTGGATATAATGGAAATCTCGAGTAAGGTGTACTCGAGGAGTGGAGTAGGAACGAGGATAGAGCCTCGTAGCCGAACCACTATAACTCTTGGTGTCTTCCTACTATGTTGTTTCTTTCCTTACTCATCATTTACATTCATCATCATTACATTTACTAGTTATTGTTAATGTATTAGAATTGAACCTAATCATTATGCAACTAGCTTTCAAGTAAAATATAGTTTTGGCACTCACCTAATTGAAAGGAATTTTAATTAGGAGATAAACCGATGAGAAACTCTTCAACCCCCCCCCCCCCCTCTAGTTTCTACAATTGGTATCAGAGCGATGGTGACACAAGATCTTTGAAGTATATTGTACTTTAAAACTTGGATCGATCCATTGTCTCCTCAAATTAAATGGTTAAGTTGTACTAAAGTTTTTCTTTGGTCAAAATTATCTTTTATTGAAATTAAGCCTTTTAATTGATAATATTGCATCTCATTTAGATTAGTAGTATTTATGCATTTTAGATTTACTCTTGAAATGTATCTACTAGTTTGCATCTTATTATTTGTAGGTACTCATGAAGATCAATCATTCAATTGATTGTGGATTGAGTTACTTACACTTGTAGAAGACTCGTCTTCTTTGATTTCCAACATCACTGAATGATGATATCTAGATGGATGGGAGTGATACTAGTCCTTGAAGACTTAGTTGTCACTTTAATCATGGTTGGGCTTTGCATTGGTTCCTTGAAAGCTTGGAATGCAATTTGTGGCTAAGGTATGTTTTCGTTCTTCCACACGCCCTATTGATCATTCTTTTGATCATTAATTGACTATATGCTTGTTCTTGGCATCCTTGCCTTGACATTTGTTTGTGGTTTGTGATTCTTCCCTTTTCCCTCTCAAACCTTCATTGCTTGGACACTTGACTCACTATGGAGATGTAGAGTGAGTTAGTATGTAACACCCCATTTTGATAAATGGAATGTCACGCGTGATTATGGCGTGTCATCAAAGCATACAAGGATAAATGTCTAAACATCAAAGGAAATACCGGAATCAAACATCGGTACCCCAAAAGTAGAACTCATCACACACAAACATAAATACTGTAAAAAAAGGACTAAACAATGTTCATGGAAATGAGTAGTAAAGTATAAAGAAATGCATAAAGTAAAGAAGGCTAGGAAGCTTCCAATCCATATGCACGTACACTTAAAGTCTACGAGCGTCCCTGAGTACCTGCCATTTCGGGAACATGAAAAGGAAAACGGCTGAGTAATACGCTCAGTGCACGGATATACAAGTATAGCATGAATAATGTAAGCATATACACATGAAGCAGTGGAAAAGACTAAGTCCTGGATAACCTGGTTATATCTTAGTAAAACTGGTTTTATAGTTTGAAAAGCCTTATGTTTATCTTGTAAAAACTGTTTAACATATTTACCATTAGCCAATATAGGTCATGAAATATCAACGTGCATGAATACTTGGAGGGGTGACCTCGTTATGCAAATTAGAGGGGCTGCCTCTAATTTAATATACTAGTTTCGGGTAGGAGGGATCGGCTCCTTGTGAAGGATGCAAGGCACACACCACATTCACACTGAATAATCTGCTGAAAACATGTAAACTAGGATGCACCCATACGCCCCACCTGATAATAATAATATGGCCAAAAGCTGAAAGGGACGCCACGAGCTATCACTCCGCCGTGGTGAAGTCATAACACTAGTGCCTCCAGTGTTATGGTTATGGTACCTCCATAACTAAGTGAAACTGGTCATGCATGTGTATGGCTTTAGGTATTCTAATTAAACATAAGCAATTCAAAAACATATAAAACATATACTGGGGAAAACAGTTGGCTGCATACGGGAAATCCTAATAAGGAATAATGCCCATACTGAAAGGACGGAGAATCCGTACCTTGTGTCCAGTGAACGAAGAAGAAGAACGTAAGAGAGTCCTACTTCGGTATCACTAATGCTACATAAATACATATGTGTATAAGTATCTGATTACTGAGTATGTACTGGTTTTATATCATGTCTTAGCTTGTTTTATATGTTCATGTCATGTTTTACTGATTTAAGCTTTATACTGTGTTTATCATATATTCTGTCTATTCTGATTAAGTATTACTTGTATTTCATGTATTATTATACTTGTTGTGTAATAATAAGTAACTTTCTAAAAATAGCAGGTTTCCTAAAATAGAAAGTTTCCAAAAATAGAAAGTTACCAAAATAGAAGGTTTCCAAAAATAGAAAATTTCCAAAAATAGAAAAGTTTCCAAAAACAGAAAGTTTCCAAAAAATAGATTTAATGCTTAAAATAGATAAGTTTCTAAAAATAGAAAGTTTCCATAAATAGATTAGCTCGCTTAATTAAATAAGTTTCTAAAAATAGAAAGTTTCCATAATTAGATATAAGCTGGATAATTTAGCTAATTATATAAGTTTAAGTGTTTACTGATTAATATTCTAAGTCATGTAATTAATAGTATAGTTTATTAATTATTTCATGTGAATTAAATAAACTATAGGTTAAAGTATTTAATTAATTATAACATGATTTAATTAAATAAATGTAAAAATAAATACTTAGCTTAAAACATGTATTATTATCTATTAATAATATAACCTAAGTCATGTATATTAATTAATTATAAGTCATGATTTTAATAATTAATTAATTATATAGTCTAATTAAATGGAAAAATACTTAGGTTAAAGTTCATGTATTAATAATAAAATTAATAACCTAAGTCATGTAAATTAAATTAATCATGTTCATGTTTTTAATTAATTTAATTTAAGTCTTGTAGAAAAATATAACTTGTAAAAATATTTAACCTTGTAAAATCAACTCATGAACCGAACCGTGTTTTAAATCTAAACATGTGTAAACCGGACCCGTGTATTAACCCGTGAATCAGACCCAATTGCACCCTTGGTCAAGCTAGCCGCCGGCTAGCCAAGAGTTCCCACCGGCTAGCCGGTGTTCCCCTTGCTGTCGTGGCATACCCGAACACCACCATGCCCTGATCAAGGTCGGGGTCTCCCTTCTTGCTGCTGTCGAGACAACAAGACACCAAACCGAGACCATGCGGTCTCGGTGGTGCGAATTAAAGCCAAGCCGAGACCCCCTTGGGGCTCGGTTTAGGCGTCGTCCACAACACAAACGCCCCTTAACCACTAATTAATTATACCCCATGATTAAATAACATGTTTACACTTATTTTTAATTTGTTATTAAAAACATTCATGAGTTCATGTGATTAATAAATCAAAACGTAAAAAGAAAAGAGGTTTAGGGTTTATACCAATCACGTGAATCAAAGAAGGATGAACACACAATGATCCTTGCAATAAATCGAATACTAAAAATCAACCAAAACACCCCTTTGGTGTGTGTATACCTGGCAGCCAAGGAGAACCAAAAGAAAGAAAAAGATTTTAGGGTTTTTAGTTATTTTCTAAATTCTTGAATTATGAAAATAACTTTTTCTTTAATTTCCTTGTTAGTAAATTTTCATGGGCTTGGCCCTTTGGTCTTGTTGTGTCTGTGGGTAAGGGGCCCACATGGGGGTAACCCGAACATTTTCCGTGTCTAAATAATAAGTGTGTTCTCGTGTTCGTGTTTTACGTGATTTAATTAGTTATCGTTCGTGACTTAATATATTTATTCGTGATCGTAATAAATATACATACATACGTAATATTAGCTCGTGATTAATTTACGTTCATGATTTCATGTTCGTATCTTCGTGATTATATTTATTATTGAAATAATTATCGTGTGTTAATACGTAATAAATACTTATCGTGTTATAACACGTACGTAATACTTGTAATTCTTGTTCGTGAAACGTAAACATGTTATAAAAGGAAAGTTCTAATCATGTACGTACTATTATAAGGGTACTATTCATGGTAAAAGCATGCGGGTTTTACAACTCTTCCCCCTAAAAAGAATAATTCGTCCCCGAATTATAGATAAAGTAAACTGGAAAAGAAGATCATACCCGAGTTCAAAATATGAAATGAGGGTAAGAAGCCCGGATAGACACCTCTGTTTCCCAAGTGTCTTCCCGCTCGGTATGATCCCTCCAAAGGATTTTGACGAATGGAATCGTCTTCCTTCTCATGACTCGTTCTTGTCTATCAAGAACTCGTTCGGGTTCTTCTATGAAAGTGAGACCTTCACGAATCTGTTCTAGTGGATACTGAACCATGTGAAGGGGATGATACGGGTACCCTCTGAGTAAGGACACATGGAAAACATTGTGAACATGAGAAAGCTGCGGAGGTAACGCTAAACGGTAAGATACTTCACCGACTCGTTCAATGATATCAAACGGTCCGATGAATCGAGGACTGAGCTTCCCTTTGATTCCAAAACGTCTAACACCACGTGCCAGCGAAACCTTAAGGAAAATGTGATCTCCTATGTTAAAATGTAAGTCCCTACGATGCTTGTCTGCATAACTCTTCTGACGTGAACGTGCTTCTTGTAGTTTCTGCTTAGCTACTTCAACCTTATCATTAGTCAACTCTATGATTTCTGGTCCTTCAAGTGTTCGCTCACCAACCTGATCCCAACGGATTGGAGCGCGACACTTCCTGCCATACAACATCTCGAAAGGATCACACTTGATACTTGCGTGCCAACTGTTGTTGTATGCAAACTCCACCAAACAGATATAATCGTCCCAATCACCCGTCCATTCCAACGCACATGACCTCAACATGTCTTCCAATGTCTGAATCGTTCGCTCTGACTGCTCGTCTATTTGAGGATGAAAAGCCGTGCTAAGCTTAAGTTGTGTACCCCAAGCTTTCTTCAGACTTCTCCAGAATCGCGAAGTGAAACGAGGATCTCTGTCTGAGACGATGCTGGATGAAGCACCGTGAAGTCTCATGATTTCTTTTCTATAAGTATCGGCAAGTTTACTGACCGAATCTTCCTTGCGGATCGGTAAGAAATGAGCTGATTTGGTAAGTCGATCAACGATAACCCAAATAGCATCGTGCTTCCTCTTTTTCGGCGGAAGACCAGTAACAAAATCCATGGTGATCTTGTCCCACTTCCACTCTGGAATATCTAACGGTTGAAGAAGACCGCCAGATCGCTGATGCTCGATCTTAACCTGCTGGCAGGTAAGACATTTGGAGACGTAAGTAGCAACATCCTGTTTCATACCACTCCACCAAAAGTACTACTTGATGTCATGGTACATCTTTGTCGAACCAGGATGAATAGAGAATGGGGAGCTATGAGCCTTAGCTAACAAGGCTTCCTGGAGTTCTTGATCATCAGGAACACAAAGTCTCATGACCTGCCATAAGATACCATCTGCATCTACTCGAAATTTTGTCTGCTTCTCCAAATTCTGAATTATCACCCAGATTTCTCCATCATCTTTATGAGCTTCCTTGATCTTAGAGAGTAACTCGGGTTCTACTCCAAGATTAGCCCAGTACCCGTGCTGTCCACGTACCATGATCTCTATGTCTAGTCGCTCCAAGTCTCTTATGATTTCCTCCTCAATCTCAATGCCGTTGATTATTTTGGACTTTCTGCTAAGTGCATCTGCCATTACATTCGCCTTGCCGGGATGATACTACAGATTAATGTCATAATCCTTTAACATCTCTAACCATCTCCTCTGTCTCATGTTCAATTCACGTTGAGTGAAGATATACTTCAAGCTCTTGTGGTCCGTGAAAATGTCACATGATTCTCCATACAAGTAGTGCCTCCATATCTTCAATGCAAACACGACTGCTGCAAGTTCCAATTCATGCGTAGGGTAATTTTCCTCATAAGGCTTAAGCTGCCGTGAAGCGTACGCGATCACTTTCCCATGTTGCATGAGAACACAACCAAGTCCCTTTCCTGATGCATCACTGTAGATTTGAAATCCACCTGTACCAGATGGGAGAGTAAGAATCGGGTGCAGATACTAACTTATGCTTTAGGTCTTCAAAGCTCTTCTCTTGTTCTTCAGTCCAGACGAATTTCTCCCCTTTCTGCATCAGTTTGGTCAATGGTAGTGCTAAACGGGAAAAGTTCTCCACGAACCTACGGTAATAACCAGCTAAGCCTAGGAAACTACGGACTTCAGTCACTGATGTCGGCCTCGGCCACTTGGTAATATCCTCAATCTTCACTAGAGCCATAGTGATTCCTTCTGCTGATACAATGTGACCTAAGAACGCCACCTTGTCTAACTAGAACTCACACTTAGAGAATTTAGCATACACCTGCTTCTGGCGAAGAAGCTGTAGTACTGTACGAAGATGGTCTTCATGTTCCTCCTTGGACTTAGAGAAAATCAGGATGTCATCGATGAAGACAATGACGAACTTGTCCAGAAATTCATGAAAGATTCTATTCATCAAATCCATGAACACTGTTGGAGCATTGGTAAGGCCAAATGGCATGACTACAAATTCGTAGTGGCCATAGCGTGTACGGAAAGCAGTCTTGGCGATGTCCTGCTCCTTAACCCGTAGCTGATGATAGCCTGACCTTAGATCAATATTGGAGAAATATTTGGCCCCTTGGAGTTGGTCAAACAGATCGTCTATACGTGGTAGTGGATACCTATTCCTGATGGTAATCTTGTTGAGCTCGCGATAGTCTATGCAAAGACGCATACTGTCGTCCTTCTTCTTAACAAATAAGACCGGTGCGCCCCATGGAGATGCGCTCGGTCGAATAACACCTCGTTCCAGAAGTTCTTGCAATTGATCCTTCAAATCCTTCAACTCTATGGGAGCCATGCGATAAGGAGCCTTGGAAATCGGCTCAGCTCCTGGGATGAGCTCGATATTAAATTCTACTTCACGTGCAGGCGGTATGCCCGGAAGTTCTTCTGGAAATACATCTGGAAATACATCTGGAAATTTTGACACTATCGGCTGATCCTAAATTGATGGGGATTCAGCATCCATGTCATGAATAGTAGCTAGATAACCCTCGCAACCATGTGAAAGTAGTGCACGTGCTTGCAGGGTTGATATGATTTGTACAGACTTGCCGGGTACAAACCCGTTGTGAATGTACTCTGGTGCATTAACATCACCGAAGATGACTCGATATGAATGGCAGTCTATGGTAGCATGATGCTTGGATAGCCAATCCATGCCCAAAATCATGTCAAAATCATTCATGTCTAGCGGAAGTGCGTCAACAGGACGAACCTTGTCGTCAAACTCTAGGGGAAGGCTCTTGTACACATGGGTTATACGTACAGAGTCTCTCAAAGGCGTGGAAATACTCAGTATATTCTCTAGTGGCATGGGGAGTATCCTAACATTCTTGGCATAAGCAGTAGAAATGACCGAGTGAGTAGCACCCGTATCAAACAGAACACATGCAGCTTGACTATACATATACAAGATTCTGGTGATGGTACCTGTAGACTTGTTGGCCTGATCGCGAGATGTCGTGTAAACGCGTCCACTAGTAGGAGGCGGCTTGGTATCAGCATGTCCCGATGTACCCTCCATCTCGCCCTTGCGGCAATCCTTCATGCCATGGCCACGAAGACCACACTTGAAGCATGCGTCACTATCGCGGCGACATGGCCCTGGGTGTCTACGGTGGCAAGTAGAGCAAAGAGGATGAGTATATCCTCCAGCAGGTGTCCTGACTGGCTGAGAACCTGATAAAAACACTATACATGAGACATGATAATAGGGTACAAAGGACAATGCGGATAATCGTAAGATTGAATACCAGTGATAGCTGGACGGTTAGGCTGTGAACCTATCTGGTTGTGGTCCCTACCGTTACCATGATTCCTGGTAGAAGATTTGCTAATGTGTCAGAATTTAGAATTATAACATGTAATCATAAGTAAATGCGTAACGTAAGTATAAGGACCTGCTGCTGTTGGAGTGTCCAGCGTTGTTACGGTAATTATCATTACCGCCACGCTTATCCGTAGCAGAACGGTCGTGAGTCTGACCGTTTCCCTTGGGCTGATTAGGCTGTTGCTGAGTAGCCAGCTGAGACCGGTCCCCAGTCTTCTGCCTGGAAGATACAATTTAAAGAGATGAAATATTGACATATACTGAAAGAATACGGATTGGTCACCGCTTGAATACGAATGTTTACCTATTATCGGGTCTCTCTGCTTCCCCGAACTCATCTCTCTCCTGCAGCATCTCCAGTTTACGTGCTGCATCAGCCACTTGTGCTACCGTGTTGAACGTAGCACACATCAAGTTGTTTGCGACCGATGTACGCAGAGCCCACCTGAAGTGGTGTGCTTGCTCTTCAGGAGTACCTGCTGTTGCACCAAGGAAACCAACTAAGCGAAGAAAGCGCTACATGAACTCGTTGCTATTCTCCCCAGCTCTCTGTTGGATCCCATGGTACTCTCTCTTCAGCTTGTCTTGCTCAGCCTTGGGAAAGAACTGCTCCATCACCCTATCCCTGAACTGAGCCCATGTCAAACCAACCACCAAATCATCACCTACCTCAGATTGCTTCAGTGCTATCCACCATGCTAACACATCACCTTCGAACCGGTAGCATGCCAACCTCGACTTGAAAACGGGGTCACAGCCCATAGCATCGAAGATCTTCTCAATGTGAGCCAACCAGCTTTTAGCTTCACTGGGGCTATCTGTTCTCTCGAAAGCTCGAGGACGGAGCTTGTTGAATCTCTCCAGCCATGTGGCCAATGTTGCTGGAGGAGGAGGAGGTACTGGGTGATGCTGCTGATTGTTGGCAGCCTGAACCTCAGCCCTGATTTCGTTCCTCAGCTGAGGAAGCATAGCTTGCATTGCAGCTTGGATTGCTGCATTGAGTTGTTCATGCTCGCGTGTGAGAACCATCTGACAGTATAACATAAAATACATGATTAAACTGATTAAAACATAAACTATATACATAAAAAAAATTATACCAATAAATCATGAGAAAAATTTTATGCAGGAAAACTAGTACATGAATGCATGATACAGTTTTATGAAAATTTTTGTATGCGCGAGAGTGAACGCCTATGGTCAGTTCACCCAAAACAAAAGACATGGCGAGGGGACGCCTATGGGTCGGTCCCAAACTTAAAAGTTTCGATAAAACACAAGCGACTAAATAGGGCCAGTCCTGTACCGACCATTACTTAGTCATAAACCTGCGACAATGACATATATATGTATGCATGAAAATGATGGATGCATGAAAACTGACTGTCAGTTCTAGGAAGACCATAGTGACTACCCACTAATCACAGGTCGTGTTTTGAGAGCCTACAGGTCGAAGCCTTGGCTCTGATACCATAATTGTAACACCCCATTTTGATAAATGGAATGTCACGCGTGATTATGACGTGTCATCAAAGCATACAAGGATAAATATCTAAACATTACATGACCATAAAGGAAATACCAGAATCAAACATCGGTACCCCAAAAGTAGAACTCATCACACAAAAACATAAATACTGTAAAAGAAAGGACTAAACAATGTCCATGGAAATGAGTATCAAAGTATAAAGAAATGCATAAAGTAAAGAAGGCTAGGAAGGTTCCAATCCATATACACGTACACTTAAAGTCTACGAGCGTCCCTGAGTACCTGCCGTTTTGGGAACATGAAAAGGAAAACGGCTGAGCAATACGCTCAGTGCACGAATATACAAGTATAGCATGAATAATATAAGCATATACACATGAAGCAGCGGAAAAGACTAAGTCCTGGATAACCTGGTTATATCTTAGTAAAACTGGTTTTATAGTTTGAAAAGCCTTATGTTTATCTTGTAAAAACTGTTTAAGATATTTACCATTAGCCAATATAGGTCATGAAATATCAACATGCATGAATACTTGGAGGGGTGACCTCGTCATGCAAATTAGAGGGGCTGCCTCTAATTTAATATACTGGTTTTGGGTAGGAGGGATCGACTCCTTGTGAAGGATGCAAGGCACACACCAAATTCACATTGAATAATCTGTTGAAAACATGTAAACTAGGATGCACCCATACGCCCCACCTGATAATATTAATATGGCCAAAAGCTGAAAGGGACGCCACGAGCTATCGCTCCACCGTGGTGAAGTCATAACACTGGTGCCTCCAGTGTTATGGTTATGGTACCTCCATAACTAGGTGAAACTGGTCATGCATGTATATGGATTTAGGTATTCTAATTAAACATAAGCAATTCAAAAGCATATAAAACATATACTGGGGAAAACAGTTGGCTGCATACGGGAAATCGTAATAAGGAAGAATGTCCATACTGAAAGGACGGAGAATCCGTACCTTGTGTCCAGTGAACGAAGAAGACGAACGGAAGAGAGTCCTACTTCGGTATCACTAATGATACATAAATACATACGTGTATAAGTATCTGATTACTGAGTACGTACTGGTTTTATATCATGTCTTAGCTTGTTTTATATGTTCATGTCATGTTTTACTGATTTAAGCTTTATACTGTGTTTATCATATATTCTGTCTATTCTGATTAAGTATTACTTGTATTTCATGTATTATTATACTTGTTGTGTAATAATAAGTAACTTTCTAACAATAGCAGGTTTCCTAAAATAGAAAGTTTCCAAAAATAGAAAGTTACCAAAAATAGAAAGTTTTCAAACATAGAAAGTTTCCAAAAATAGAAAGTTTTCAAAATAGATTTACTGAATAAAATAGATAAGTTTCTAAAAATAAAAAGTTTCCATAATTAGATTAACTGCCTTAATTAATAAGTTTCTAAAAATAGAAAGTTTCCATAATTAGATATAAGCTGGATAATTAAGCTAATTATATAAGCTTAAGTGTTTACTGATTAATATTCTAAATCATGTAATTAATAGTATAGTTTATTAGTTATTTCATGTGTATTAAATAAACTATAGGTTAAAGTATTTAATTAATTATAACATGATTTAATTAAATATAGGTAAAAAATAAATACTTAGGTTAAAACATGTATTATTATCTATTAATAATATGACCTAAGTCATGTATATTAATTAATTATAAGTCATGATTTTAATAATTAATTAATTATATAGTCTAATTAAATGGAAAAATACTTAGGTTAAAGTTCATGTATTAATAATAAAATTAATAGCCTAAGTCATGTAAATTAAATTAATAATGTTCATGTTTTTAATTAATTTAATTTAAGTCTTGTAAAAAAATATAACTTGTAAAAATATTTAACCTTGTAAAATCAACTCATGAACCGAACCGTGTTTTAAATCTAAACATGTGTAAACCGGACCCGTGTTTTAACCCGTGAACCAGACCCAATTGCACCCTTGGTCAAGCTAGCCGCCGGCTAGCCAAGAGTTCCCACCGGCTAGCCGGTGTTCCCCCTTGCTGTCGTGGCATACCCGAACACCACCATTCCCCGACCGAGGTCGGGGTCTCCCTTCTTGCTGCTGTCGAGACAACAAGACACCAAACTGAGACCATGCGGTCTCGGTGGTGCGACTTAATGCCAAGCCGAGACCCCCTTGGGGCTCGGTTTAGGCGTCAGCCACAAAACAAACGCCCCTTAACCACTAATTAATTATACCCCATGATTAAATAACATGTTTATACTTGTTTTTAATTTGTTATTAAAAACATTCATGGTTTCATGTGATTAATAAATCAAAACGTAAAAAGAAAAGAGGTTTAGGGTTTATACCAATCACGTGAATAAAAGAAGGATAAACACACAACGATCCTTGCAATAAATCGAACGCCAAAAATCAACCAAAACACCCCTTTGGTGTGTGTATACCCTGCGGCCAAGGAGAACCAAAAGAAAGAAAAGGTTTTAGGGTTTTTAGTTATTTTCTAAACTCTTAAATTATGAAAATAACTTTTCCTTTAATTTCCTTGTTAGTAAATTTTCATGGGCTTGGCCCTTTGGTCTTGTTGTGTCCGCGGGTAAGGGGCCCACATGGGGGTAACCCGAACATTTTCCGTGTCTGAATAATAAGTGTGTTCTCGTGTTCGTGTTTTACGTGATTTAATTAGTTATCGTTCGTGACTTAATATATTTATTCGTGATCGTAATAAATATACATAGTTCGTATGTTCGTGACTATAATTATTATTGAAATAATTATCATGTGTTAATACGTAATAAATACTTATCGTGTTATAACACGTACGTAATACTTGTAATTCTTGTTCGTGAAACGTAAACATGTTATAACAGAAAAGTTCTAATCATGTACGTACTATCATAAGGGTACTATTCATGATAAAAGCATGCGGGTTTTACATAGTAGAAGCTTAAAGTATCAAGCATGATTTCCATGGTTTGCACCCTTACGGTTAGTAGGCTGAATATCATGTGTAACTTGTGCAATGAAGCTCATCTCTAGGATGATTGATGAATCCCTTGAGATACCAAACTACTTCATTAAGTTGTAGATGGATTTTACACATTTGGAATGAAATATTCCAAGGATAGTGTTATTGTAAATCCTAGCAATAGTTATCCGATCATGTGGGAGAGAAAGTGAATCTATACTTTGCTCACATTTTGAAATAGAATAAGACTACTCTTGAAAATGATATTATTCTATGTATCAAAGTTGCTTGGTATAGTTCATTACCAAAGCCGTTTAGACTTTCGCCAGAAAGGCACGTCTTAAACCACTATATATGACACAAGCTCTTCGTCTCCTCTATTTGAAGAATGTCATTTGTCTCTTGAGCAATTTTCTTGGTATTGATTCACTTCTCTTGACTCCTCTCCTCTTTGCTTCTTTGCTACGAGTAGTTGTTTGTCCGTTTCAGTCTTTTCCTATCTCGATTCAACTCGCAATCCTTCAATAAAGCATTATTACCTAGTATTGTGGTGGTCCAATGATTTCCTAAAGGCTTAAGATATGTTTTAAGGTTTTTAGAAAAATTTCGTTTAGAAAATTTCTTTGATTTTCCTTGATTAAAACAGGCCACTATAGGCGGTTCCTTATTGACGCGGTTCAAACAGGCGGATCCTTATCGATAAGGAACCGCGTCCAGTACTCACGACTAAAGAGCTAGTTTTTATTAAAAATCATTTTTTCAAAAATTCATTCTCTCTCCTCTCTAAAATAGTGACGAGAATACCTAGTCTTCCACCTTGTTGATTTTCGAAAACCTTAAATTACTCAAGATTAATTGATTTTGATTTGTGGGTTTCACTCATCCTTCATCTAAGATCAATTATCTGTAAGTCATTTCTTTCAATTTCATCTAATTTTTTCTAGGGTTCATACATTCATAATTGGGGATTTTTATAATTGACATTGAATTAGAACCTTACTAGGAATAAGAGTTGACATAGTATTGTTACTATGATTCCTTAGGTTCATATTCATTGAGATTTCACTAAAACCCGCTTGTAGAACAAATCCGAATTTTGACTAAATAATTTTGGTTGATTGATGGAATTGATATGAACCCATGAACAAGTTGGTAATGGCATTGTTAAATGCTTACCTAAAAACCTTGTTTTGAAAAACCAATGTTCAAGTTCATTGTTGATATTACATGGTCAATGTGTCATTGTCAATGATGAACTAGGTACATTGTGCATATGAGAATGATAAGGATTAAACCTTGGTTTGTCAAGAGAATGATAAAAAACATTCTCATCTTTTTTTTATTTTTGGTTTATATGTAACGTATGAGTAATTGTAGAAATATGTTTGTATGTTATTTTTAGGTACTGTCATAACTTCAGGATATCAAAATGACCACCAACGTACTAGAGAATACATGCCTAATCTTTCTTTGTTGAATCAAACTCGCTCTACTCAAAACACTTATCATAGTCTTGAATCTCGTTGTTTTCATGAAGGACGCACTGTTCCTTCTAACTTTCTTGGACTTGACTTCATTCGAAGCATGTTCAATACCATTGGCTTTGATTGTTTTCTTGATATAGATGAGCCAATATTTCCTTGTTTCCTCATGGAATTCTTTAACTCGTACACACTAATGTTCATCAACAATGGTTTATCTATAATATTTTCCATCAAGGAGAAAACCTTTGTATACACTCTTGAGGAATTTGGTAAGATTCTCATAGTTCCATACAAAGGTCAATGTAGGTTCACCGATGCTTAGGGTTTAAACTACTTAGAATCGGCCCCTATAGATGTGCATATGTGACCGAGATACCTTCATCTTCGGCCATCTCTTGTGCCATTGCTAAACCTCGTGAACACCCTATTCTTGGTAATTTTGAAGGAGAATTTCGTTCTCTCACTCCTTGGAAATTACTAACTAGCGATCTTAGTGATTTTATGATCCCTTGGGCCAAAATCATTAGGGAAAATGCAATGTGCTTGGATGGTAATCGCAACCATGTGCCCGCTTGTCTTGCACATATGTTGTATTGTGTTGCTACCCCCCACTACATACAACCTTGCATTTTTCATAGCTATAAGAATAAGATTTATTCTTAGTGGATCTCGTTCTACTCTTCCATATGCCATGATTCTCTCTCGGCTTCTTAAAAAACTTCTTCTTGACTTTCCACCTCTAAATGCTTCATCATTTCACTCCGTGGATCGAGTCATGCTTCCTATTGAAGGGAATGTCTCTTCTGTTCCCACGCATGATTCAAATGAAGATGGAAATGTCTCTCAAGACAAATCTCTCAATCCTTGTTATGACTTATCATCCTCTATCTCTCAATTGTCTTCTCTAGACATTGATTCAGACTTTCAGTATTGTCTCAATCTTCATCTTCAAGATCGAATAAGAAGTGAATCAAGGCAAGGAGGAAATGCTCATAGATGAAAGATATATCCCACTCTTGTATGGTTAACATGTGTGTAAACATGTTTGGATTGTTGAACTTCATCTTCTTTATCTTTATTCTTAGGATGTTATGTGTTCATTAACTAATACTTTGTGTTTGGAATTTCTAGTATTTTAATCCTAATTGTCTATGCTATCGATCTTTCGATTTGCATGGCTTTGTGCATCTTATGTGTTAGTTAGCTTCCTAGACCTTGAGTTACAGTCCATTTTGGCTTGATAAATCTTGGTATAAAATTTGGGCTAGCGAATGATTCAGGAAGTGCCATTTTTCCAACCTACTAGTGGCGGTTCTTTATCATCCTCGTGGTTCTTTATTGATATCGAACCGCGACCCTACATAAGGAACCGCCAACCACTGTTTCGAAAGAATCTTTGCTTTACACTATTCTCCCTTGATCTGTGTAAACATTGATAAAATTTTTGCAAAAACCTGCACTTTCCTAAACTAGGCTACCTAATTTCATTGTTCACTTAAAACACTTTTAACTCATTACTAGTTTGGATCATCCTTTCCTCTTCTTAAACACTCTCTTGTTGGTTGCGTTCTTCATTCCTTAAACCTCTCTCTAAACCTAGACACTCAACTATGGTGTTCACTAGAACATCCAACTCTTACAAAACTTCCTCATCCAAAAGAAACCTTAAGATGAAATTCAAGTTTCCTAAACTTGGTTCTCCATCTTCTCACAAATCCAAGAGTGAAACTTCTCCTATTTTCATCTCTTCATCACTTTCACCACCACTTGCTTCATGGAAGACAAACTCAACTCATGGTACTAACTGTAACACCCCATTTTGATAAATGGAATGTCACGTGTGATTATGGCGTGTCATCAAAGCATACAAGGATAAATGTCTTAAACATTACATGACCATAAAGGAAATACCGAAAACAAACATCGGTACCCCAAAGTAAAAGCTCATCACACACAAACATAAGTACTGTAAATGAAAAGGACTAAACAATGTCCATGGAAATGAGTAGCAAAATGTATGAAGAAATGCATAAAGTAATGAAGGCTAGAAAGCTTCCAATCCATATGCACGTACGCTTAGAGTCTACGAGCGTCCCTGAGTACCTGCCGTTTTGGGAACATGAAAGGAAACGACTGAGCATAACGCTCAGTGCACGGATATACAAGCATATAATGAATAACATAAGCATATACAACATATAGCAGCGGAATTGATTAAGTCCTGGAAAACCTGGTATAACTTAGTAGAACTGGTTTTATAGTTTGAAAAGCCTTACGTTTATCTTATGAAAGCTGTTTAACATGTTAACCATTAGCCAATATAGGTCATGAAATATCAATGTGCATGAATACTTGGAGGGGTGACCTCATCATGCAATTAGAGGGGTGGCCTCTAAGTAATATAAGTTTGGGTAGGATGGATCAGCTCCTTATGAAGGATGCAAGGCACACACCACATTCACCTGATTAATCTGTAAAAACATGTAATCGAAGATGCACCCATACGCCCCACATGATAATATAATAATATGGCCAAAAGCTGAAAGGGACGCCACGATCTATCACTCCGTCGTGGTGAAGTCATAACACTGGTGCCTCCAGTGTTATGGTTATAGTACCTCCATAACTAGGTGAAACTGGTCATGCATGTATATGGATTAGGCATTTAATTAAACATAAGCAAATCAAAACATATAAAACATATACTAGGAAAACAGTTGGCTGCATACCTGGAATCCTAATAAGGAAAGAATGTCCATACTGAAAGGACGGAGAATCCGTACCTTATGTCCAGTGAACGAAGAAGACGAACAGAAGAGAGTCCTACTTCGATCCTACTAATGCTACATAAATAGTATACGTGTATAAGTATTCTGATTACTGAGTACGTAACTGATTTTATATCGTATCTTAGCTTGTTTTATATGTTCATGTCTTGTTTTACTGATTTTATCGTTATGCTGTGTTTATCATGTATTCTGGATATCCTGATTAAGTATTACTTGTATTTCTTGTATTATTATACTTGTTGTGTAATAATAAGTAACTTTCTAAAAATAGCAGGTTTCCTAAAATAGAAAGTTTACAAAAATAGTAAGTTTCCAAAAATAAAAAGTTTCCAAAAATAGATTAACTGTTTAAATAGACAAGTTTCTAAAAATAGAAAGTTTCCATAAATAGATTAACTGCTTAAAATAAATAAGTTTCTAAAAATAGAAAGTTTCCATATTTAGAAATAAGCTAAATTATTTAAGCTAATAAAATAAGCTTAAGTTCTACTGATTAATATTCTAAGTCATGTGATTAATAGTATACTTTATTAATTAATACATGTAAATTAAATAAACTATATGTTATAAGATTTAATTAAATATAGCATGATTTAATTAAATTAAAATGTATATAATACTTAGGTTAAAACATGTATTAATATTTATATTAATATAACCTAAGTCATGGAAATGAACTAATTATATGTCATGTTTTAATAATTAATTAATTACTTTAGCCTAAATTTCATGATTAAATACTTAGGTTAAAATCATGTATTATTAATAATAATAATAAACCTAAGTCTTGTTTTAATTAAATTAATTAAGTACCATGTTAAATTAATTTAATCACTTGTAAAAATAAATGCACATGTAAAAATAATTAAACTTGTAAAATAATTAACTCGATCCCGTGTATTAATTATTAAACCGTGTCGTGAACCGGACCCGTAAATCGTGAACCGGCCCGAATCAAAATCCCACCGAAAACAGTGGCAAACCGGCCCCTGCCGGTTGCCCCTACCTTCGGTTCACTGCCACCGGCTGTGTGTCGGTGGTCTTTCCCTTGCTCGGCTAGTCGCTGACCCACGGGTTCCCACCGACTGTGTGTCGGTGGTTCCCCCTGCTTTCCAAAAATATCCACCGGTTGAAGCCGGTGGTTGGGGCTGTGGCTGCCGCGACTCAAACCAAACACAAGGACACCCCTGCTGTCGACCGTGACCCAACACCACCGAGACATTAGTCTCATGTGGTGGTGCGAACCCGAAAACAAACCCAATTAATTTACCCCCATAATTGTTAACATGTTTTTAACCTTGTTTTATTTAAACCCCCATGATCATACATGCATAAATCATAAAAAGAAAATAAAAAGAAGGGTTTTCGGATTACCAAAACACGTGGAATCAATGAGGAATGAACACACGAACACGTACTAATGATTTGTTAAGCAAAAATCAAACGAACACCTCTTGTTCTTGTGGTAGCCGCCGGCCAAGGAAGAGAGAAGGAGAGATTATGGTTTTTAATTTTTATGAAAACTCTGTAATGTTTTTAGTTTCCTTTAATTAACCAAAAGTGGGCTTGTGGGTCCCCTTTCTCTTGTGTGTGTCGCGGCTACAAGGGCCAACCAAGGGGAAACTCGAAGTTTTCGTGTTCTAATATTTTACGTGTTCCCGTGCTCGTATTACTATTAAATGTTCGTGCTATTATAAATACTTGTACGTAGTCGTAATAATAATTACGTAATTACATAATAATATGCTCGTGATTATTTACGTTCATGTTTTCATGTTCGTGATTATAATTATTGTTGGTAATAATTATCGTGCATTAATACATACTTAACCTTTATCGTGTAATAATACGTACGTAATTCTTGTAATTAATATTCGTGAAACGTAAACATGTTATAAAAGGAAAGTTTAAATCATGTGCGTATGATTATAAGGGTACTATTCATGGTAAAAGCATGCGGGTTTTACAACTCTCCTCCCCTAAAAAGAATAATTCGTCCCCGAATTATAGATAACGTAAACTGGAAAAGAGAAACATACCCGAATTCAAAACTTGAAATGAGGGTAAGAAGTCCGGATAGACTCCTCGGTCTCCCAAGTGGATTCCCGCTCGGTATGATCCCTCCAAAGGATTTTGATGAATGGAATCGTCTTACTCCTCATGACTCGTTCTTGCCTGTCAAGAACTCGTTCGGTTCCTTTATGAAGGTAAGGTCTTCACGAATTTGTTCCAATGGATACTGAACCATGTGAAGGGGATGATACTTGTACCCTCTGAGTAAGGACACATAGAAAACATCGTGAACATGAGAAAGCTGCAGAGGTAATGCTAAACGATAAGATACTTCACCGACTCGCTCAATGACATCAAACGGTCTGATGAATCGAGGACTGAGCTTCCCTTTGATTCCAAAACGTCTAACACCACGTGTCGGCGATACCTTAAGGAAGACGTGATCTCCTAAGTTAAAATGTAAGTCCCTACGATGCTTGTCGGCATAACTCTTCTGACGTGATCGTGCTTCTTTCAATTTCTGCTTAGCTACCGCGACCTTCTCGTTGGTCAACTCTATCATTTCTGGTCCTTCAAGTTTTCGCTTACCAACCTGATCCCAGCAGATTGGGGCGCGACACTTTTTGCGATACAACATCTCGAATGGAGCACACTTAATACTTGTGTGCCAACTGTTGTTGTATGCAAACTCGACCAGACAGATGTAATCGTCCCAATCTCCCGTCCATTCCAACGCACATGACCTCAATATGTCTTCTAATGTCTAAATGGTTCGCTCTGATTGCCCGTCTGTTTGAGGATGAAAAGCCGTGCTAAGCTTAAGTTTTGTACCCCAAGCTTTCTGTAGACTCTTCCAAAATCGTGAAGTGAAACGAGGATCTATGTCTGAGACGATGCTGGATGGAGCACCATGAAGTCTCATGATCTCCTTCTTGTACGCATCAGCGAGTTTACTGACCGAATCTTCCTTGCGGATCGGTAAGAAATGAGTTGACTTAGTAAGTCGATCAACGATAACCCAAATCGCATCGTGCCTCCTCTTTTTCTACGGAAGACCGGTAATAAAATCCATGGTGATCTTGTCCCACTTCCACTCTGGAATATCTAGCGGTTGTAGAAGACCGCTAGATCGCTGATGCTCGATCTTCACCTGCTGGCAGGTAAGACATTTGGAGACGTAAGTCGCAACATCTTGTTTCATACCACTCCACCAAAAGTATTGCTTGATGTCATGGTACATCTTGGTCGAACCAGGATGAATGGAAAACGGGGAGCTATAAGCCTCAGCTAACAATTCTTCTCGAAGTTCTTGATCATCAGGAACACAAAGTCTCGTGGCCTGCCATAAGATACCGTCCTCGTCTACTCGAAATTATGTCTGTTTCTCTAAATTCTGAATTATCGCCCAAATTTCACCATCATCCTTCTGAGCTTCCTTGATACTAGAGAGTAACTCGGGTTCCACTTTAAGATTAGCCCAGTAACCGTGCTGTCCACGTGCCATGATCTTAATGTCTAGTTGCTCCAAGTCTCTTGTAATTTCCTCCTCGATTTTAATGTCGTTTATCATTTCGGACTTTCTGCTAAGTGCATCTGCCACTACATTTGTCTTGCCGAGATGATTTTGCAGATTAATGTCATAATCCTTCAACAGCTCTAACCATCTCCTCTGTCTCATGTTCAATTCACGTTGAGTGAAGATGTACTTCAAGCTCTTGTGGTCCGTGAAGATGTCACATGATTCTCCATACAAGTAGTGCCTCCATATTTTCAATGCAAACACGACTGATACAAGTTCCAAGTCATGCGTAGGGTAATTTTCCTCATAAGGCTTAAGCTGCCGTGAAGCGTACGCGATCACTTTCCCATGTTGCATGAGAACACAGCCAAGTCCCTTCCCCGAAGCATCACTGTAGATTTGAAATCCACCTATACCAGATGGGAGAGTAAGAATCGGTTCAGATACTAACTTCTGCTTTAGGTCTTCAAATCTATTCTCTCTTTCTTCAGTCCAGACGAATTTCTCCCCTTTCCGCATCAGTTTGGTCAATGGTAGTGCTAAACGAGAAAAGTTCTCTACGAACCTACGGTCGTAACCAGCCAAGCCTAGGAAACTATGAACCTCAGTCGCTGATGTCAGTCGTGGCCATTTGGTAATAGCCTCAACCTTTGCTGGATCCATGGTGATTCCTTCTGCTGATACAATGTGACCTAAGAACGCCACCTTGTCTAAACAGAACTCACACTTGGAGAATTTAGCATACAGCTGCTTCTGGCGAAGAATCTGTAACACTATACGAAGATGGTCTTCGTGTTCCTCCTTGGACTTAGAGAATATCAAGATGTAGTCAATGAAGACAATGACGAACTTGTCCAGAAATTCATGAAAGATTCTGTTCATCAGATCTATGATAACAGCTAGAGCATTGGTAAGGCCAAATGGCATGACTACAAATTCGTAGTGCCCATAGCGTGTACGGAAAGCTGTCTTGGCGATGTCCTGCTCATTGACCCGTAGCTGATGATAGCCCGACCTTAGATCAATTTTGGAGAAATGTTTGGCTCCTTGGAGTTGGTCAAACAGATCGTCAATGCGTGGTAGAGGATACCTATTCCTGATGGTGATCTTGTTGAGCTCGCGATAATCTATGCAAAGACGCATACTACCGTCCTTCTTCTTCACGAATAAGACCGGTGCGCCCCATGGAGATGCGCTCGGTCGAATGAAGCGTCGTTCTAGAAGTTCTTGCAATTAATCCTTCAGCTCCTTCAACTCTATGGGAGCCATGCGATAAAGAGCCTTGTAAATCGGCTCAGCTCCTGGGATGAGCTCGATATTAAACTCTACTTAACATGCAGGTGGTATGCCCGGAAGTTCTTCTGGAAATACGTCTGGAAATTCTGACACTATCGACTGATTCTGAATTGATGGAGATTCAGCATCCATGTCATGAACAATAGCTAGATAGCCCTCGCAACCATATGAAAGTAATGCACGTGCTTGCAGGGTTGATATGATTTGTACAGACCTTCCGGGTACAAACCCGTTATGAATGTACTCTGGTGCATTAACATCACCGAAGATGATCCGATATGAATGGCAGTCTATGGTAGCATGATGTTTGGATAGCCAGTCCATGCCCAATATCATGTAAAAATCGTTCATGTCCAGCGGAAGTGCATCAACAGGACGAACCTTGTCGTCAAACTCTAGGGGAAGGCTCTTGTACACATGGGTTATGCGTACAGATTCTCTTAAAGGCGTGGAAATGTTCAGTACATTCTCTAATGGCATAGGGGATATCCTAACATTCTTAGCATAAGAAGTAGCAATGACCAAATAAGTAGCACCCGTGTCAAATAAAACACATGCAGCTTGACCACACATATACAAGATTCCAGTGATGGTACCTGTAGACTTGTTGGCCTGATCGCGAGAAGTCGTGTAAACACGTCCACTAGTAGGAGGCGGCTTAGAATCAACATGTCCAGATGTGCCCTCCATCTCGCCCTTGCAGCAGTCCTTCATGCGATGACCAGTAAGGCCACACTTGTAGCATACGTCGTTGTCGCGGCGACATGGCCCTGGGTGCCTACGGTTGCAGGTAGTGCAAAGAGGATGAGTATACCCTCCAGCAGGTGCCCTTGTTGGCTGGGAGCCTGTTAAGAACAGTATACATGAGACATGGTAATAGGTACAAAGGACAATGCGGAAAATTCGTAAGATGTAATACCAGTGATAGCTGGACGGTTAGGCTGTGAACCTCTTTGGTTCTGGTCCCTCCCGTTACCATGATTCCTGGTAGAAGATTGCTAATATGTCAGAATTATGAACTATTGCATGTAACATAAGAAAATGAGTAAGTGTAAGGACCTGCTGCTGTTGGAGTTTCCAGCGTTGTTACGGTAATTATCATTACCGCCACGCCTATCCGTAGAAGAACGGTCGTGAGTCTGACCGTTTCCCTTGGGCTGAGTAGGCTGTTGCTGAGTAGCCGGCTGAGCCCGGTCCCCAGTCTTTTGCCTGGAAGATGCAGTTTAAAAGAGATATGAGTATTGACATATACTGAAAGGATACAGTTTGGTCATCGCTGAGTAACAAATGTTTACCTCTTCTCGGGTCTCTTTGCTTCCCCGAACTCTTCTCTTTCTTGCAGCATCTCTAGCTTACGTGCTGCATCGGCCACTTGTGCCACCGTGTTGAACGTGGCACACACCAAGTTGTTGGCGACCTATGTACGAAGAGCCCACCGGAAGTGGTATGCTTTCTCTTCGGCAGTACCTACTGCTGCGCCAAGAAAACTAGCCAAACGAAGAAAGCGCTGCATGAACTCGTTGCTGTTCTCCCCAGTTCTCTGTTTGATTCTGTGGTACTCCCTCTTCAGCTTGTCTTGCTCAGCCTTGGGAAAGAACTGTCCCATCACTAACTCCCTGAACTGAGCCCAAGTCAAACCAGCCACCCAATCATCACCTCCCTCAGACTGCTTCAGTGCCTTCCACCATGCTAGCACATCACCTTCGAACCTGTAACAGGACAACCTCGACTTGAAGACGGGGTCACAGCCCATTGCATCGAAGATCTTCTCAATGTGAGCCAACCAGCTTTCAGCTTCGCTTGGGCTATCCGTTTTCTCGAAGGATCGAGGGTGTAGCTTATTGAATCTCTCCAGCCATGTGACCAATGTTGCTGGAGGAGGAGGAGGTATTGGGTGCTGTTGCTGATTGTTGGCATCATGCGCCTCAGCCCTGATTTCGTTCTTCAACTGAGGAAGCATAGCTTGCATCGCAGCTTGGACTGCTGCATTGATTTGTTCCTGCTCGCGTGTGAGAACCATCTGATAGTATAACATAAAAATACATGATTAAACTTATCAAAACATAAAATATATACATGAAAAAAAATTTATACCAATAAATCATGAAAAAAAATTTATGTAGGAAAACTAGTATATGAATGCATGATGTAGTTTTATGAAAACTTTTATATGCGCGAGAGTGAACGCCTATGGTCAGTTCACTCAAAACAAAAGACATGGCGAGGGGACGCCAATGGGTCGGTCCCAAAGTTAAAAGTTTCGATAAAACACACGCGACTAAATAGGGCCAGTCCTGTACCAATCATTACTTAGTCATAAACCTGCGACAATGACATATATATGAATGCATGAAAACAATGAATGCATGAAAACCGACTGTCAGTTCTAGGAAGACCATAGTGACTATCCACTAATCACGGGTCGTATTTTAAGAGCCTACAGGTCTTGGCTCTGATACCATAATTATAACACCCCATTTTGATAAATGGAATGTCACGCGTGATTATGACGTGTCATCAAAGCATACAAGGATAAATGTCTTAAACATTACATGACCATAAAGGAAATACCTAAAACAAACATCGGTACCCCAAAGTAAAAGCTCAACACACACAAACATAAGTACTATAAATGAAAAGGACTAAACAATGTCCATGGAAATGAGTAGCAAAATGTATGAAGAAATGCATAAAGTAATGAAGGATAGAAAGCTTCCAATCCATATGCACGTACGCTTAGATTCTACGAGCGTCCCTTAGTACCTGCCGTTTTGGGAACATGAAAGGAAAACGGCTGAGCATAACGCTCAGTGCACGGATATACAAGCATAGAATGAATAACATAAGCATATACAACATATAGCAGCGGAATTGATTAAGTCCTGGAAAACCTGGTATAACTTAGTAGAACTGGTTTTATAGTTTGAAAAGCCTTATGTTTATCTTATGAAAGCTGTTTAACATGTTAACCATTAGCCAATATAGGTCATGAAATATCAGTGTGCATGAATACTTGGAGAGGTGACCTCATCATGCAATTAGAGGGGTTGCCTCTAATTAATATAAGTTTGGGTAGGAGGGATCAGCTCCTTATGAAGGATGCAAGGCACACACACCACATTCACCTGATTAATCTATAAAAACATGTAATCTATGATGCACCATACGTCCCATATGATAATATAATAATATGGCCAAAAGCTGAAAGGGACACCACGATCTATCACTCCGTCGTGGTGAAGTCATAACACTGGTGCCTCTAGTGTTATGGTTATGGTACCTCCATAACTAGGTGAAACTGGTCATGCATGTATATGGCTTAGGCATTTAATTAAACATAATCAAATCAAAACATATAAAACATATACTGGGAAAACAGTTGGCTGCATACCGGGAATCCTAATAAGGAAAGAATGTCCATACTGAAAGGACGGAGAATCTGTACCTTATGTCTAGTGAACGAAGAAGACGACGGAAGAGAGTCCTACTTCAATCTCACTAATGCTACATAAATAGTATACGTGTATAAGTATTCTGATTACTGAGTACGTAACTCATTTTATATCGTATCTTAGCTTGTTTTATATGTTCATGTCTTGTTTTACTGATTTTATCGTTTTGCTGTTTTTTCATGTATTCTGGATATCCTGATTAAGTATTACTTGTATTTCTTGTATTATTATACTTGTTGTGTAATAATAAGTAACTTTCTAAAAATAGCAGGTTTCCTAAAATAGAAAGTTTCCAAAAATAGAAAGTTTCCAAAAACAGAAAGTTTACAAAAATAGATTAACTGATTAAAACAGACAAGTTTCTAAAAATAGAAAGTTTCCATAAATAGATTAACTGCTTAAAATAAATAAGTTTCTAAAAATAGAAAGTTTTCATGTTTAAAAATAAGCTGAATTATTTAAGCTAATAAAATAAGCTTAAGTTTAATTATTAATATTCTAAGTCATGTGATTAATAGTATAGTTTATTAATTAATACATGTGAATTAAATAAACTATATGTTATAAGATTTAATTAAATATAACATGATTTAATTAAATTAAAGTGTATATAATACTTAGGTTAAAACTTGTATTAAATTTTATATTAATATAACCTAAGTCATGTAAATTAATTAATTATATGTCATGTTTTAATAATTAATTAAATACTTTAGCCTAAATTTCATGACAAAATACTTAGGTTAAAATCATGTATTATTAATAATAATAATAAACGTAAGTCTTGTTTTAATTAAATTAATTAAGTACCATGTTAAATTAATTTAATTACTTGTAAAAATAAATGCACATGTAAAAATAATTAAACTTGTAAAATAATTAACTCGATCCCGTGTATTAATTATTAAACCGTGTCGTGAACCGGACCCGTAAACCATGAACCGTCCCGAAATCCCACCGAAAACAATAGCAAATCGGCCCCTGGCGGTTACCCCTGCCTTCGGTTCACTGCCATCGGCTGTGTGCCGGTGGTCTTGCCCTTTCCCGGCTAGCCGCTGACCCACGGGTTCCCACCGACTGTGTGTCGGTGGTTCCCCCTGCTTGCCGGTTCCCCCTGCTTTCCAAAAATAGCCACCGGCTGAAGCCGGTGGTTGGGACTGTGGCTGCTGCGACTCAAACCAAACACAAGGACACCCCCGACGCGAGTCATTAGTCTCGTGTGGTGGTGCGAACCAAGCTACACCAAGAGTCTGGGACTCTCGGTTGTGTGGCGGCCGAACACCAAACCCGAAAACAAACCCAATTAATTTACCCCCATGATTATTAACATGTTTTTAACCTTGTTTTATTTAAATCCCCATGATCATACATGCATAAATCATAAAAAGAAAATAAAAAGAAGGATCTTCGGATTACCAAAACACGTGGAATCAATGAGGAATGAACACACGAACACGTACTAATGATTTGTTAAGCAAAAATCAAACGAACACCTCTTGTTCTTGTGGTAGCCGCCAGCCAAGGAAGAGAAAAAGAGAGATTAGGGTTTTTAATTTTTATGAAAACTCTGTAATGTTTTTAGTTTCCTTTAATTAACCAAAAGTGGGCTTGTGGGCCCCCTTTCTCTTGTGTGTGCTGCGGCTACAAGGGCCCACCAAGGGGAAACTCGACGTTTTCGCGTTCTTATATTTTACGTGTTCCCGTGCTCGTATTACTATTAAATGTTCGTGCTATTATAAATACTTGTACGTAGTCGTAATAATAATTACGTAATTACATAATAATATGCTCGTGATTATTTATGTTCATGTTTTCATGTTCGTGATTATAATTATTGTTGGTAATAATTATCGTGCATTAATACATACTTAATCTTTATCGTGTAATAATACGTACGTAATTCTTGTAATTAATATTCATGAAACGTAAACATGTTATAAAAGGAAAGTTTAAATCATGTATGTACGATTATAAGGGTACTATTCATGGTAAAAGCATGCGGGTTTTACACTAACTATTCACATGGTTCTACCTCCTCTTCATTCCAATCAAGAATGAATGAGTTTTCCTCTCCATTCTCTTGTAGTCCTCCTTTAAATGTGAATGCTCAACCTCAACCTCATCAAAGAATTCCCTTTGTTTTTTAGCCTCTTCCTTTCACTCCACCAAGTTCACCTATCTCACCCATATCACCCTTAGATACCATGCCCTCTCCACATCCTCCTCCCTCTAACACTCCACTCTTGGGTGTTCCCATTTCCCGGTTCTTGGGTGATCCACACTTGTTTGATTTTTTCATGCACAATGGAACCAATTGTCCTTGTTGCTTGAACAACTTCCACCTCATTGATATCCTTAGGTTGGAGATGATTAGGGCTCACATCAAGTTGCAAAGCTTCTTGTTGAACCTATTTGCTAATCCTCCTCCTCCTAGGAGATGAATGATGGTTTTCAAAATAAAATGCTTTTAAAGAAGGTCAAGCAAAAGAGGACTATGCATTCAAGACCTAGTTTTAGCTAAATTTGTATTAGTTAGTTGTTATTTCCTTTCTTGTATTTCCTTTCCTTTCCTTTATGATTTTCTCATAAGGATGATCTATGGATTTAGTTTCATGTGTTTTAACCTATATGGTCACATTAATCAACTTCAATTTATTTAAAATTGAACCTAAATCTATCACAACCTCTACAAACTTGACTTAAAATTGGATCAAAATATTATCTAAATATTTTGTCACCCTTTGTCAAGACCTTTGTGAATGTGTTGCTTTTATGCAACCTTAACATACTCTAGTGCTAAAAGAGGTAAAAATCCAAGATTTGCAAATTTTTACAAAAGTCTTATTTTTCTCCAAAACTTTTGAAAATCATGGTCTGTGGTCCACTGGACGCGGCTCCTTAGCCACTAGGCGGCTCCATATCGATATGGAACCACGGGCTCCCTTAAGGAACTGTGTATGGGAAAGCCGCTTTTGGCTTATTCTTGGTCTTTCTTCTTTGACCACTGTCTTGGTTAAGATTCTTTGTTTACCCAATTTGGCTAAACATTCCCTAAAACCTTTTGTTTTCATTTCAAATCTTTGCCTTGTCTATTTTCTTTAAATTCTTCTCTTTTGGGAGTTCTTCTCTTCATCCCTCATAATTCCAAACTCTGCCGCTCCTAACCTTGACATTTCTTTGTCACAATCTTCTCAACCTAAAGCTTCTTCTTCTAAGCTTTCAAAGAAATCGAAAATCTCGGTTCGACCAATTTTGATCAAGAAGAACAAGAATCCTCATGATTCATCTTCTCCAAAATCCTACAAGAATTCTTCTTTCTCTCCGATTAAATATTGGAATGAGACTTACTCTATAAATCCAATCACCGGAGAAAAGGAAATTCTTCCACCACCACCTAAACCTTTCAACTCTCCACAACTCAATGACCTATCTTCTTTCCCTAATCCCACTAGGCATTGTGAAAACATATCTTATCCATTATCTCCCTCTCCCCTTAAACTCTCATTTTGATGGTCCTCCCCATCTAACGACTTTGTTTGGCATCATGGTTCCTTGTGTGCTTGTTGTCGATTTCAACAAATTGAACCTGCTCATATCTATGACAAGCTAAATTTCCTTGAATTCCTCCTCACTCGACCTCCTCTCAAAGTTTTCGTTCCCGTGAACAAAACTTCGAATGATGCTTCGTCGTCTTTCTTTTACAACTAAGGCACGTTTTGTACTTTAGTTGTTTGAGTCAATAAAACTTAAGCAATCTTGGAAGATTATCACTATTAGAGTAGTCTATACTTTGTGGTTTATTTTCCATATTTTTTGCTTTAAATATTCATATTGTGTGTATCAATCTCTTGTATGTTATTTCATATTTGTGTAATATGAATGTTAGGTGTGTTATCTTTCCTGCTAATTCTTTTTCACACATTTGTTAAAGAGTTGATCATTGTGACAATCTAACATTTTCAGGTAGTAAATTATTTTCTCGTATATTATTTTGAAACTTATTTTTGTGTTGGTTGATGAAATCACAATTTACGGGTTGAAATTTGGGCTTACGTGTATAATTTAACGTCCTTTACGACTAAACCGGAAACCCTAGGTTTACGTATTTACGTTTTTGAACTCTGTTTTTGATGAGACAACTTTTATTATATTTGTTTTGTGCCGTTGATTCATAACTTATAAAAACATTTTTCATAAAACGACCCGAGGGCACGCAAATCAAGGAAACTAGAATCGAGGAGTACCCGTAAATTAGTGGGGATGAGACAAGATAACTCTTGCCCTACCCCCACCATGGGATGGCCAAAACTTCACCAACACACCTCATGTGTGTCAACTTTATAATAAAACTAGGACACTTGTCCTAGTTTTGCCACAAAACCATTTATACATCAAAACAACTAAACACTAAACTAGCTACTCATTTCTCTCATGCAAAACAACTCAAATCCCTCTCTCAACTCTCCCTTTGCCGTCCACTTCACCACCACAAACCACCATTTGATCAAAATTTATCCATGAAATCTTGTGTTAAACTTGCATAAGATGAATGCCTTTTGAAGTCTTGTTGATTGGAGGTGATCATAACATCTACAAAAGAAGTTTCCTTGGAGTCTAGGGCTAATTTTTCTCAAGGTGTTCATATAGTTGGGTGATATTGAAGGTGGTCTTGGTTTATCACAAGATTGGTCATCAAAAACCAAGCCTTGTTCTTATCTTTCACTATCTTGGTTGGTAACAAGATCATTTCTTCCATTACCTTGTTATTTTGTGTTGAATCCAAGATCTTTAGACTCAAATAGTAAAAACCATTTTATCTAGGATGATTAACATTCATATGAATTAACATAGCGGAATTAAATGATAATCATGAACAAGATGTTTAAGAGATGAATGATTCCCAAAGGGTTTGTATTATTTGATTAACACAAACCACTCTAAGTGTGTGTACATTGAATCCCACACCTAGAGATCAAACAAGCAGTAGGTTACATTTTGTGTATTGGAAGTGATAAATAAAACCTACGGCTGGTGGTTCCTTTTATAGATTAAGGAAACCAGGAATACATGGAAACTAAATAAGATAATAATGACTAAATCAAAACAGAAATATTCATTCTTATCACTACTTTGACCAAATCTCTATCTTTTATTATATATGGCAGGGGGAACTCCAGCAGTGGGAACTCCAGCAGGGGAATCTTCAAGCAGTGGGATCTTGTACTAGCAGGGGTAACTCTCTTGTATTTCCTCCACCAGCTTGAACTCTTTCCTAATGCCATATTTGGTCCTTCTAGTTTCCATGGTGATTTGACTCATCAACTTTTGACCCAACAATCTTCCCCTAGTTGATGATGTCAAAACACTTCTCCTTAAACATACAACACCAAAGATCAACAGGCTGAACATTCTCTGTAGACAACTTCCCCTTTTTTACATGATCAAATAGGGGTCTTCTATGTAAACAACCTTGATTTTCAACGACTACCAACCAATACCATACTTCTAACCCAAGCATTCCACCATTTAAAATACCCTCCATGAAGCACATAGGCCTAGGATCCTAATAAAAAATGATTTTAAGTAGTAGATACTCACATTAGTTGTCGTAGTACCAATAAGCAGTAGCAAAAACCTTCACTTCAATGTCATATGTAAATGACTAACACTTTATCAAATGAACTTCCCCTAAAATTGTGCTAGTCATTGATGAATCTTCAATTCTGTAGGCTTTATGTAATGATTACATATGAAGAAAACTAATTATAACTTACTTGATGATGAAGAAGAATAACCCGAACTTGCATTTTATATCTTGTACTAACCACGTGACAAAGAGTCAGTATATACAAAATCCTCATGAAAATGAGACACTGAGCACGATAATGTAACTCCTTCAAGTGATAGAAAATATGTGCATAGAGTACCATAAGAAAAATCACATATTCCTAGATCTTGTACCACTTCGTCACTAAGCGTTTAAGCATAAAACCCATACCCGCGAAAATCTCCTTCATCTTCAAATAAATGATAAAAACTTTTCTTCGTAATCAATAAAATTAAATCAAGCCTTTATACCTTTAAGACCAGTTGCTGTGAATAACCAAACTCCAAAATACTGTTGTCCCAAAACTCATATCTGACAGCAGGGGGTACTTTCAAAAACAGTGGGAATCTATTAATGAAAGCAGTGGGATCTATTGAAGGCAGAGGATCGTAGCAGGGGCTTCTTTTATTGAAAGCAGGGGGAACTTTTAATGCCACTATTTTTGTTATTAACTGTGCCAAACCCACACAAAGTGAGAATGAATTTATAACAGAAAAATAAATAACAAAACTGACAACTAAAAATCACCAACTGTTATCACGCTCTTTTTCTGATATATCTGTGGATCAGCACCAGCTTTTAGTCATAACCGCAAGTACCAAAAACAGTATGACCCATTATAATCTAAGAACAAACCCCTCGTCTTATTTAGCAGTGTGAACACAAAGTTTTGAAAAAAAAACAAAACCATGTGTCTATGCTAACATGATACTTGTACCACCCCTTTGATAAACCAATCACACGAGAATAATATATTGAGAATAAGTATCACATATGATCCATTATTTTTCCATTCGTTGAATCTATATGAAACACTGGTGGGACCACACGAGCCCAATCTCTTTGTCATCACGTGAATAACTTAATACGGAGTATCCATGAACCACTTTGTTTGAATAAGTGTGAATACAAAGTACTAGAATCAAGTAAAAACATTACGTGTGAACATAGGATATTTACTAATCATACCTCGTGAGATCCTTGGCTGCAAAAATCATAGTCATTTATTCAATGTGGGACCACAACAGAAATCAACGCAGCATCCTTTAATATGTGTCAGTGTCCCACTTTGAATAACCTCGAAACCAAAGAACTTAATTGCTGATTCTTTTTGTTCTGACCCCACGAAATCAACAATTCACAAAACATTTATTATTTAAACGTGAGCAGTATATGAACATACACCCAACGTCAGCAACATTACTTCCCCACGGCAATAAAAATTAATTATCTAGGGTTTTAACATAAACCCTAGATCTTCACAGCAACAAAAACATCTTGTGTTTCCTAGATATCAAGAGCCACCCGCTCTGATACCACATGTTGAATCCAAGATCTTTAGACTCAAATAGTAAAAACCATTTTATCTAGGATGATTAACATTCATATGAATTAACATAGCGGATTTAAATGATAATCATGAACAAGATGTTTAAGAGATGAATGATTCCCAAAGGGTTTGTATTATTTGATTAACACAAACCACTCTAGGTGTGTGTACATTGAATCCCACACCTAGAGATCAAACAAGCAGTAGGTTACATTTTGTGTATTGGAAGTGATAAATAAAACCTACGGCTGGTGGTTCCTTTTATAGATTAAGGAAACCAGGAATACATGGAAACTAAATAAGATAATAATGACTAAATCAAAACAGAAATATTCATTCTTATCACTACTTTGACCAAATCTCCATCTTTTATTATATATGGCAGGGGGAACTCCAGCAGTGGGAACTCCAGCAGGGGAATCTTCAAGCAGTGGGATCTTGTACTAGCAGGGGTAACTCTCTTGTATTTCCTCCACCAGCTTGAACTCTTTCCTAATGCCATATTTGGTCCTTCTAGTTTCCATGGTGATTTGACTCATCAACTTTTGACCCAACATTTTGTAAATGTAATTTTGTATTTTCTTTATAAATGTATATGTATATGATGATAAATGATTATCAAAGTATTATGTGGGGATCTTGTGTAGATAAATTTGGTTAAAATGATTAAAAGCTACATGTAAAGATGTTAAAATCATGACTAAAATTATAGGTTGTATAAAACAGTAAAGAACCATATGATAACTTGTTAAAATGACTTGGATTATTTAATATACAGTAAGGTATATGATTTTTACATATGTGAGAGTTGACCACTCAATGGAAACCATAAAATGAGCAAGATATGATCAAAACATTATTAAGGTTCAAATCTGTATAGTTTGTTTTGGACGAATTATTAGGGACACTTAGAAGATGAATGAGCAGTAGCTATAATGGAGTTAATTGTAGCACATATTATGTAGTTTGTGCTGCCCAAAATTGAGCTTCTATTTCCTTGTAGAACTCAAGATATGGTGAAAATGGTGAAAGTGAGTTTCATAATCAGATTTAGGAAATAAAAGTATATATTATAAAATAAGCACTCAAATAATAGTATTATAAAATACATATGTAAAAACCACTAACTTATGTTAATACTTATAAAAATAAGTTATATACTTTGATAAATAAATGTGACATTTTATAAAATTTCAAATTGATATGTTTTCTAAGTCATAAAACTATATATATAAGTTTTACGTCTTTTCGGCTAAAACCGAAAGATTAACGTTTTCGTCAAATAAAACTTAGACGGTCGGACCCGTCTAATGTAAACTTTTTATAACTCATCTACTGATGTATAAGTACATTTTACAAGTAAATAACGATAAAACTCGAGCTTTATAACATATGGACATTAACGGGCCAAAGTAGCCTTATTGGACTATTAACCCAACTAGTTTGGCTAAACACTAATGGACTTACTCATGGGCTTAACCCACTTAGGCCCAAGATATGAGTATAGGCCTGGTATTAAAAGTATAAATGGACTAATATAATGTATTGGGCTTATAATGGGCTTATTGGGCCTTAATATGTTAACAAGTTAAAACTAGTATAACTAGTCTAAAAATTTACTAACACATAAAACTACAATGAGTGAATAAAGATATAAATCCTACTTGATCATCATCATACTTATAATATCATCATATATATACATAGCCATTATTTTTAGAAATTCATTGGACAAAAGTCTAAGACCGAGTATTATTTATATAGGTTTCCGTGATTGAAGCACGTACCGTCGCCGATAACCTGCCTTTCTTAATCAACGTGAGTTCATAGCCTCACACTCTTTTAAATGTTTTATAAAATATTTTGTAAACTCGCGAGGGAGATAACATGCTAGTTTTTGATAAAAATAGAACACAAGTAGTTCCGATGGTATGCTTATTGATATGGACCCGAATGATGCTATGACCCAATGAATGGGATGTAAAGGATTATTATGGTTAAGTTATGTCACTTAAAGTCCCATTAGCATGAATTGTGAACTACCAGGATTTGGTAGACGCTTATGCATATAATAGTACTATTTGGGGAAGATCACCCCAGTTCGCGCCTTGACGGTTGATCCCCGTCGTGCCACATTGATTGGTAAGCGAATTTATGTATGAGAAGATTTACATAGCGTGATTTTTGTGATGATACGCTAACTTAGATGGTCAAATTGTTTTTCGGGTTCGCGGCCTGTTGTTTGTTAGAGTAAGGTAACAATGTCATGCGGCTAATAATAATCCAATGTAATCAAATACAATTCACTATAATTCGATTATCCAAAATAGTAATGTTGCCTTTAATGGTAATATTGAGACTACAGTCTCATGGACGGTTTAAGATGTATGAATTGATTTATATATATTGCCTGACTAGCAGCACGAGGACTCACTTCTGATATTATACTTGTGTTCTGATTTCTATGACTGTTTTATATAACGGTTTTATTAAACTCTATGAATTCACTCGGCATTCGCTGATATAATTTTCGCATGTTTTATCTCAGGTGCTTGAAGGTAACTTGGATGGAGATCGACTCTGATGGCCCACATAATAAAAATTATTCATTCGATCTATGTTTTGTAAACTTTATGACTGTGTAATTTGGGGACCTGCTGTAAACTTAAAACTTTTATTCTAATGAACGTATGTTAAACCTTGTACAACCATTTTTATGCGTTGTCTATGATTGGAGTTATTGTGCTATCCCGTAACACTCTATTGACTCTTCCGCTGACCCGATACGAAATTTGAGAGTGTTACAGTTTGGTATCAGAGCTCTGATTATAGAGAACGAAAGATTGTTTTTAAAAACCAAGGTTTTGAACAAAACATTTCAAAATCTTTTAACTATAAACTTTTTCTTAAAATGTTTGAAAAATATTTTGACTATAACGGTGCCAAAGATCTCCGATGTTACCAACATGCCTTATTGAGAAGATATATATTTTGATATATATAATTTAACTTATATATATGTATATATCGTGAATTTAGTATGTAACTGCTTAATAATTATTTTTATGCTAATACGAGATATATTATAAATGCAGATTGTCATGGCTGACCCTAATATTCCTGTAGAGAACCATGCTATTCCCGAACCTAACATAGATGATAACCCTTATTTAGACTTAGTGGATTATAATGTAGATGAGGATATGGATGATGAAGAGGAGGAACCATTTGAGGATCCTGAGCCCGAGATAGGACTAGGAGATCAGATTTCCCCTCAGGTTGATGTTGTAGAGAATGATAATGATAATGTTGGTATTGAGAATGATGATGAGATTGGGATAGATAATGTAGGTAATGAGGATGAAGACGAGGATGTCTAGGAGGAGATAGGTATAGATGAAGAGGTTGATGATGATGAGGCTGAGCTTATTTTCCCTTATGATGTAGAGGAGGGTGAGCCCTTACCCCCTCCAGTTGATTGGTCTGATTCTGAGTTTAAGTTACTTAGAGATGAATTGTCTAAATCGTTTGAATCTGATTCTGAATCAGAGGATGATGAGGATGATGATGCACCTGATGGTACTGATGGGATTGCTACTCGTAGGCATGTGATAGGAGAGTCGTCTAGGGTTCGAGAGGCTACTCATATTGATGGACTTGCACCTTGGGCCTTGAGACGTGATTTAGATGCTTCCCGTGTTCGAGGTAGTATGACAAAGATTGGTTTAGGTGTTGTTTAGACTCATGTTGCTTTATTGGAGTCGAAGACTAAGATTGGTGAGAAAGAGCAGGATTTGCTTAATTTAGATTTGACTGATGTGGAGCGTGGTTTGAATGAGGCATTTAGGAGATTGTCTGTGTTGGAAAGTGGTGAGTATGCTGAAATGAAGAAAAAGGTGAATACTATGGAGATTCAGTTAAGTGTGGCTCGTGCGATGCGTGAGAAGGCAGAGAAAGAGTTGAATATATCTGTGGGTTGGAACAGTAGGTTTTATACTGAGATGGTTGAGAAAGGAGTGATTCGTAAGCGCCTAGCTGAAGATGTGTCTTGTGATCGTCCGAGGAAGATACCGAAGACGATAGATGATGGAACTTCTAGCAGTTCTTAGTAGACCAGTCTATCTTTAGTAGTATATTTTGTATTTTTGTAATTTAACTAAACCGACATATTAGTTAGTAGATATGACACGAATTTTGGGCCTGTATAATGCTAGAAATTTTGATGTGGAATGTAAATTAAGACAATGTGGTTGTTTCTAATCCAATGAAATATGTATCTTGTCTTTAATTCCATATCGTGCCTTATTTGTATCTTGATTATGAATTCAATCCGTCTTATATGAATCCCTCGTTGGGTGAATGCTTAATATACTTTGAAATTGTGAAGTTATAGAACCATGCCGCCCAAGAAAGCTGTGACTGAGGATGACGTACATAGGATCATTGCGGAGCAAGTTGCCGCATCTATGACTGAATTTATGGCAAATGCTAGAAATGGAGCTGGCAGTAGTGGAGCTGGCAGTAGTGGAGCTGGCGGTAGTGGAGCTGGCGGTAGTGGAGCTGGCGGTAGTGGAGTTCGCGGTAGTGGAATTGGTGGTACTAATTTGAATGTAAATGCTAATAATGTGAATGCTAATGCTGGAGGAAATATAGGAGGACTAGGACCTAATGCGCCTGAAGTTGGTGGTTGTACTTATGTGACGTTCATGAAGTGTGAACCTCTCCTTTTTAATGGAACTGAAGGTGCTGTAGGATTAAGCCAGTGGATTGAGAAGATTGAGTCGGTGTTTCGGATTAGTAAGTGTAAGGAGGAAGATAAGGCGACTTTTTCTATGGCTACTCTTAATGTAACACCCCACTTGGATAAATGGACCGTTACGTGTATTTATGGCGTGTCATCAAAGCATGCAAGGCAATGTATTAAACATTAAATGACCAAACGGAAAATACCGGAATCAAACATCGGTAGTCCAACAAGCCCCAAAATATAAAGATTAAATACGGAAAGGAAAAGGACGAAACAGTGTCCAAACAACCAAAGTAAGTAATGTATGCATAAAAATAAAGGAGTCTGGATAGCTCCCATCCAAATGCACGTACCCTCTTAGAAATCCTAAGATCGTCCCTGTGTACCTGCCGTTTGGAAACATGAAAGGAACTACGGCTGAGCATAACGCTCAGTGGACGGATAAAGCATGATAAAAATGTACAGAAAGATAAAGCAATAGATGTCAATAATGAAGCTGTAAGACTGATATGTAACATGTGGTATAACCTTGCATAAAATCTGTAAAACCTGGTTCATAAAACTGATACTGAAACATAACTTTTAAATTCTGAAAACATGCATTTACTGTATTTTATTTGCCAGAGCTTATATAGGTCACGTGCTGTAACAACCGTGCATGAATAACTGGAGGGGTGACCTCGTCATGCTGTAGAGGGGTGACCTCTAAATAACTGTGCTGGGTGGAGGGATCAGCTCCAATGTGAAGGATGTAGAGCACACACCACATTCACCCTGATAACTTGTAACACATATAAGCCTAGGATGCATCCATACGCCCCACTAAAACATACATATAAAAATGGCCAACTGAACATGAGTGGGACGATGCAGGATATCACTCTCCTGCATGTGAGTCACGACACCGGTGCCTCTAGTGTCGTGGTTACGGTACCTCCGTAACTAGTACATGAACTGGTCGTGCTTGTATATAACGCTCAGGCAATTCCATTTAGTTATTAACATGATTACTGATAAATTAAACATATACTGGGGAAAACATTTGGCGGAAGACGGGGAATCCTAATCATGCATAGAAGGGAAGTCCTTACTGAAAGGACGGGAAATCCGTACCTCTAGTCCAGTACCGACTGAAAGAAAGACTGAACGAATACTACTCGGGCTTCACGCGTGCTACATAATTACAAGACGCGAGTAAGTTAACTGGTATCCGTTATCAAATTTTCTGGTCTTATTGGTTTCTTATATTTATTTTAATGTATTAACGTTATACTAATGGTTACGTACAATGTATATCTGTCGGTAATTAATTTCATAATAAATATTTCGCTAATATAAGTACGTTCTTAATTTGTTTAATTCGTTTTCCCAAAATATACCCTTTTTATATTTTTATAAAACCAGTTTATATTTAACTTACTAAATGCATTTTACAACGTTTATTTCAAGTAACTCATAAAAAGAAATGAGATTTAACAGTCCCAAACGCACTCTTAACTGTTTTAAAACCGGTTGCCAAACAGCCCGTTACCCCTGTAACCAAACAGCCCTATTTCCTGTTTAAAACCCACTGCCAAACACCCCGATAGTGTAAACCCCAACCAAACCCTAATGATTTGCGGCTGGTTGTGCAGTCAATCACCGAGAGTCTTTTGACTCTCGGTTTGTGTGCCAAACAACATAACACCATCCCGACATATAGCCCAGATCATAATATTCATAAAACATGTTTAAAACTCAAATGAATCGGATTAAAAGAACTAAATAGAACGAATTAGGGTTAATGTAAGCTTACAAATCGTTTAGGGTTTTTAGATAGCAACCCTCGTCTTTCTTGATTTCTGGATTAAACACACTATTAATCTTCTTGTTTCTTGGTTTGGGTCGCGGCAGGGAAGGAGAGAACACAAAGAAAATGTAGGCGGCTGCTTGTTTTGATTTTAGGGTTTCATATGTGTGTGTTCCGTCTGTTTTATTTCCTTCCCACGGGCTTGGCCCAGACTACGAGTTGCGGCGCAATACACATCAGTTGCGGCGCAACAGATCTGCGGATCATGAGTTGCGGCGCACGACACGTGAGTTGCGGCGCAAATTGAAGGGCCTGCAGATCATGGTTCTGCGAATCAAGAGTTGCGGCGCAAGACACATCTGTTGCGGCGCAATAGATGAAGGGCTACGGATCATAGTACTGCGAATCATGAGTTGCGGCGCAAAATACATCTGTTGCGGCGCAACATATGCTGCTGGCAATTATCCCGCGTAAATTAATAATAAACCGCGTATTTATAATTTCTCGATTTAAAATACGGGTTTTACAATTCTTCCCCTCTAAAAGAAATAATTCGTCCCCGAATTAAAATGCGGCGTACTGGGTTTTACAATTCTTCTCCTCTAAAAGAAAATTCGTCCCCGAATTACAGGGTATTTAAGCTGACTGAAGTAAAGGCTGAAATGCTGATAAATTGAACGACATAAAAGCTGAAAAGACATACCCGAATCAAAACTGAAAGTGAGGATAAGAAGTCCGTATAGACTCCTCTGTTTCCCAAGTGGCCTCTCGCTCTGTATGGTTCCTCCACAGGATCTTGACGAAAGGAATGGTCTTCCTTCTCATGACTCGATCCTGGCGATCTAAAACTGCTTCGGGTTCCTCAATATAGGATAAATCCTCCCGAATCTGGTCGAGTGGATAATTTACTTTGTGCAGTTCATGATAGTTGTACCCCCTGAGTAGTGATACATGAAACACGTTGTGGACGTGTGAAAGCTGAGGCGGTAGCGCCAACCGATACGATACTTCCCCGACGCGTTCTAGGATTTCAAATGGTCCGATGTAGCGAGGGCTAAGTTTGCCTTTGAGGCCAAAACGTCTGACGCCTCGTGCGGGTGATACTTTGAGGAACACACGATCCCCAGTCTGAAAAGATAGATCTCTGCGATGCTTGTCGGCGTAACTCTTCTGGCGAGTACGCGCTTCATGCAGCTTCGCCCTAGCGATGGCGACCTTTTCATTGGTCAGTTCTATCAGTTCAGGTCCTTCAATTAAACGTTCTCCCACCTGATCCCAACAAATAGGAGCACGGCATTTTCTGTCGTATAACATCTCGAATGGAGCACGCTTGATACTAGCATGCCAACTGTTGTTGTAAGCAAACTCGACCAAGCAAATATAGTCATCCCAGTGTCCTGTCCATTCTAATGCACAGGCACGTAGCATGTCCTCCAAGGTCTGGATAGTACGCTCTGACTGACCGTCCGTCTGTGGATGGAAAGCTGTGCTGAGCTTGAGCCTAGTTCCCCAAGCTTTATGCAGGCCTCCCCAGAAATGAGAAGTAAACCGTGGATCTCTATCTGATATAATTTCGGAGGGTGTACCATGTAACCGTACAATCTCCTCGGTGAATAGTTTCGCCAATTTACTGACTGCGAAATCTTTACGAATAGGAATGAAATGTGCTGACTTGGTCAAACGGTCGACAATGACCCAGATTGCATCATGTCGCCGCTGAGTCTGTGGTAAACCGGTAACAAAGTCCATAGAAATCTTGTCCCATTTCCACATTGGAATTTCTAATGGCTGAAGTAATCCGCTGGTACGCTGATGTTCTATCTTAACCTGCTGGCAGGTCAGACATTTAGACACAAAAGTTGCGACATCCTGCTTCATGCCGCTCCACCAGAAATACTGCTTAAGATCATGGTACATCTTAGTGGAACCCGGATGAATGGAGAACGGAGAGCTGTGAGCCTCAGTCATCAAGGCTTCTCTAAGAGCAGGATCTTCTGGAACGCAGAGTTTGGTACCCTGCCATACAATACCGTCGTCATCGATGCGAAATTCGGTCTGACGGTCAATGTTCTGGATGATCGCCCAGATCTCACCATCATCCTTTTGGGCGTCTTTAATCCTGGAGAGTAAATCTGGTTCTACCCTCAAACTAGCCCAGTATCCCCTCTGTCCGCGTACTAAGAGCTCAATATCATACTGCTCTAAATCCCGAATAATTTCTTCCTGAACTTTGATGCCATTTACCATACCTGACTTTCTGCTAAGGGCATCTGCCACGACATTTGCTTTACCTGGGTGATACTGGATGTTAGTGTCATAGTCTTTCAGCAGTTCTAACCATCGCCGCTGTCTCATGTTCAGCTCTCGCTGTGTAAATATATACTTGAGACTTTTGTGATCGGTGAAGATATCACACGACTCACCGTATAAATAATGCCTCCAGATTTTAAGGGCGAAGACGACTGCTGCGAGCTCTAGATCATGAGTAGGATAATTTTTCTCATACGGCTTTAGTTGACGCGAAGCATAAGCGATGACTTTCCCATGCTGCATAAGAACACAGCCTAAGCCTTTTCCCGATGCGTCACTGTATATCTGATAACCACCTGTACCGGATGGGAGAGTAAGTATCGGTGCTGAGATCAATCGATGCTTGAGTTCCTCGAAACTCTTTTCTCTCTCCTCGGTCCATATAAACTTCTCGCCTTTTCGCATAAGTTGGGTCAATGGTAACGCTAAGCGTGAGAAGTTTTCCACAAACCTGCGGTAGTAACCTGCCAACCCAAGAAAACTACGTATCTCTGTGACAGACGTCGGTCTTGGCCATTTGGTGATAGCCTCCACCTTTGCAGGATCCATGGTGATTCCGTCCGCAGACACAATATGGCCTAGAAACGCCACTGTATTCAGCCAAAATTCGCACTTCGAAAATTTAGCGTATAGCTTTTCTTGTCTGAGAATCTGCAAAACTGTACGGAGATGATTCTCATGTTCCTCTTTGGATTTGGAGAAAATAAGGATATCATCGATGAATACGATCACAAACTTGTCTAAAAATTCGTGGAAGACTCTGTTCATTAAGTCCATAAATACTGCGGGCGCATTCGTGAGACCGAATGGCATGACAACAAACTCGTAATGACCGTACCTCGTGCGAAAAGCAGTTTTAGATATATCCTGCTCTTTTACACGCAGCTGATGGTAGCCTGATCGTAGATCGATTTTTGAGAAGTGCTTGGCACCCTGAAGCTGATCGAATAAATCGTCGATACGAGGAAGTGGATAACGGTTACGAATAGTGAGCTTATTCAACTCACGGTAGTCAATACACAAACGCATACTACCATCCTTCTTCTTGACAAACAAAACTGGAGCGCCCCAAGGTGACACGCTGGGACGGATGAAACCCCTTTCGAGAAGTTCCTGAAGTTGATCCTTCAGTTCCTTAAGCTCTACAGGAGCCATACGGTAAGGAGCTTTAGATACTGGTTCTGCACCCGGAACGAGATCGATACCAAATTCTACCTCTCGCATGGGAGGTAAACCTGGAAGTTCCTCTGGAAAAACATCCTGAAAATCTGACACAACTGGCTGATCATGAATCGAAGGTGTTTCAGAAGTCGTGTCATGGACTGTAGCTAGAAAACCCTCGCAACCATGATATAGTAAGGTACGAGCCTGTAAAGCTGAAATGATCTGAACATGTTTTCCTGGTAGGAAGCCTCGGTGAATATACTCTGGTGTCTGGACATCACCAAAGATAACCTGGTGAGCATGGCAATCTATGGTGGCATGATGAACCGATAACCAATCCATACCCAGAATAATATCGAACTCACACATATCCAAAGGAAGAGCACTGACTGGACGGATTTTATCATCAAACTCAAGAGGGAGATCCTTATATACTTGGGTAATGAGTACAGAGTCTCGCATGGGGGTAGATATACTAAGTGCACTGTCTAGGGGCGTAGGGGTCATGTTTATTCTAACCGCATATGAAGTAGATATAACCGAGTGCGTGGCGCCTGTATCAAAAAGCACGCATGCAGACTGTCCGTGTATAAACAAAATGCCAGTAATAGTACCTGTGGTCTTATTTGCTTGTTCACGGGTAGTAGTGTAGACACGACCGGTGGTTGGTGGTATCGGTGGTGGCGGAGGTAACATCTGAGGAGTCTGGCCTGAGGTACCGGCAACATCCCCGCTCTTGCAATCCCTCTTCAAATGGCCGGGCTGACCACACTGGTAGCAATTACCCGAACCACGACGACAAAGTCCCGAGTGTTTCTTTCCACACGTGATGCAAGTGGGGTATGTAAACCCGGTGGAAGTAGCTCTGGTTTGCTGAGCACCTGATTTATGATGATATATACGTGTCACGATTCTGATGACTTGACTGAAGTAAGGCTGACTGACTAAATTTTAAAAATTACCAGAATTTGCCGGTCGGGCAACCTGTTGACCCCTGTTGTTTTGGTCACGCCCCTGTCCAGCATCTCTGTTGGAATTTACAGATAAATTTTAGATCTGTTTTACACGATAGCTTAGTATTCTTGGAGCTTAAAGGCTCACCTGTAGCTGCCAGAGGAGTTGGAACTACCGCGGTAATTATCACTGCCGTTCCTCCTATCTGACCGACTACGGTCATATGACTGACCGTGGTTCCTGTAGTTCTGATGCGGAGTAGCCGATTGGGATCGGTCTCCTCCTCTGTGTCTGTAAGATTTTTAATAACATATAAGTTGCCAAGCAATAATGGCTAAAATGTTTAAGTCTGTTGGGTGAGATGTACCTCTTCTCCGGGCGCTCTACATTCTCGAGCTCGTCCCTCTCATAAAGCATCTCGATGTCCCGAGCTGCATTAGCTACTTGTGACACATTAGTGAATGTGGCACTCATCAATCTATCTGCAGTCCTGGTGTGAAGAGCCCAGCGAAATTGCTTCACTTGCTCCTCTACGGTACCCGCAGCCTCCCCCAAGAATCCAGCCATCCTGAGGTATCGGTGCATGAACTCGATACTGTTCTCGCCATTATTCTGACGAATAACGTGAAAGTCCCTCTTCATCTTAGCTTGTTCCGCATGCGGGAAAAACTGGTCATAGAACATCGTCTTGAAACGTGCCCAGGTCAATGCAAGCTCCCAAGCATCTCCCCCGTTGGACTGTTTCTGAGACCTCCACCAATGTAGAGCAGGACCCTCCAGCTTATAAACTGCAAGCCTAACTTTGAAAACATCACCACAACCCATAGCTCCAAAAATTTTCTCTATATGGTAGATCCAGTCTTCTGCATCAGTTGGAGCTACAGTCTGCTCAAACAGTCGGGGTTTCTGCTTGTTGAACAGATCCAGCCACGCGGGTAAAGTGGCAGGTGGTGGAGCAGGAGGGTTGTTATTCTGCTGAGGTCCATTCTGATATTCAGCTCGGATCTCGTCACGAATTTGGGGTAACATGGCCTGTATAGCAGCCTGAACAGCAGCAGCAATGGCAGCTGCGTTAGGATCATTCTCGGTTTCGCGTCTGGGTGGCATCTGAAATATAATAGAATGAGTTGATAAAACTGCAAAAATCTGGGGTAATATATCTGAATATGCTTAGTGTAATTCATGGTGGTATAACTGACAAAACATGACATGAATACTGGTGAACGCCTAGGGTCAGTTCACAAAATGATTTCTGAAACATAAATCTGACATGAGTAAGGATGAACGCCTATGGTCAGTTCATCCATACAAAATTTAAATAACAAGGGTGAACGCCTATGGTCAGTTCACCAAAACAAAAATTTTGCTGAAATCACATGCGATTAAATATGGCCAGTCTTGTACCAGCCGTTTACTTAATCAAAATTTTGAAAAGCTGACTGATAAAATACATAAATAGCATGGAAGATAACGACGCCAAAATACAGGAAGTTCCTGATGACCACCCACTAGTCACAGGTCAAGCTTTAGAGCCTACAGGTCGAACCTTGCGCTCTGATACCATAATTGTAACACCCCACTTGGATAAATGGACCGTTACGTGTATTTATGGCGTGTCATCAAAGCATGCAAGGCAATGTATTAAACATTAAATGACCAAACGGAAAATACCGGAATCAAACATCGGTAGTCCAACAAGCCCCAAAATATAAAGATTAAATACGGAAAGGAAAAGGACGAAACAGTGTCCAAACAACCAAAGTAAGTAATGTATGCATAAAAATAAAGGAGTCTGGATAGCTCCCATCCAAATGCACGTACCCTCTTAGAAATCCTAAGATCGTCCCTGTGTACCTGCCGTTTGGAAACATGAAAGGAACTACGGCTGAGCATAACGCTCAGTGGACGGATAAAGCATGATAAAAATGTACAGAAAGATAAAGCAATAGATGTCAATAATGAAGCTGTAAGACTGATATGTAACATGTGGTATAACCTTGCATAAAATCTGTAAAACCTGGTTCATAAAACTGATACTGAAACATAACTTTTAAATTCTGAAAACATGCATTTACTGTATTTTATTTGCCAGAGCTTATATAGGTCACGTGCTGTAACAACCGTGCATGAATAACTGGAGGGGTGACCTCGTCATGCTGTAGAGGGGTGACCTCTAAATAACTGTGCTGGGTGGAGGGATCAGCTCCAATGTGAAGGATGTAGAGCACACACCACATTCACCCTGATAACTTGTAACACATATAAGCCTAGGATGCATCCATACGCCCCACTAAAACATACATATAAAAATGGCCAACTGAACATGAGTGGGACGATGCAGGATATCACTCTCCTGCATGTGAGTCACGACACCGGTGCCTCTAGTGTCGTGGTTACGGTACCTCCGTAACTAGTACATGAACTGGTCGTGCTTGTATATAACGCTCAGGCAATTCCATTTAGTTATTAACATGATTACTGATAAATTAAACATATACTGGGGAAAACATTTGGCGGAAGACGGGGAATCCTAATCATGCATAGAAGGGAAGTCCTTACTGAAAGGACGGGAAATCCGTACCTCTAGTCCAGTACCGACTGAAAGAAAGACTGAACGAATACTACTCGGGCTTCACGCGTGCTACATAATTACAAGACGCGAGTAAGTTAACTGGTATCCGTTATCAAATTTTCTGGTCTTATTGGTTTCTTATATTTATTTTAATGTATTAACGTTATACTAATGGTTACGTACAATGTATATCTGTCGGTAATTAATTTCATAATAAATATTTCGCTAATATAAGTACGTTCTTAATTTGTTTAATTCGTTTTCCCAAAATATACCCTTTTTATATTTTTATAAAACCAGTTTATATTTAACTTACTAAATGCATTTTACAACGTTTATTTCAAGTAACTCATAAAAAGAAATGAGATTTAACAGTCCCAAACGCACTCTTAACTGTTTTAAAACCGGTTGCCAAACAGCCCGTTACCCCTGTAACCAAACAGCCCTATTTCCTGTTTAAAACCCACTGCCAAACACCCCGATAGTGTAAACCCCAACCAAACCCTAATGATTTGCGGCTGGTTGTGCAGTCAATCACCGAGAGTCTTTTGACTCTCGGTTTGTGTGCCAAACAACATAACACCATCCCGACATATAGCCCAGATCATAATATTCATAAAACATGTTTAAAACTCAAATGAATCGGATTAAAAGAACTAAATAGAACGAATTAGGGTTAATGTAAGCTTACAAATCGTTTAGGGTTTTTAGATAGCAACCCTCGTCTTTCTTGATTTCTGGATTAAACACACTATTAATCTTCTTGTTTCTTGGTTTGGGTCGCGGCAGGGAAGGAGAGAACACAAAGAAAATGTAGGCGGCTGCTTGTTTTGATTTTAGGGTTTCATATGTGTGTGTTCCGTCTGTTTTATTTCCTTCCCACGGGCTTGGCCCAGACTACGAGTTGCGGCGCAATACACATCAGTTGCGGCGCAACAGATCTGCGGATCATGAGTTGCGGCGCACGACACGTGAGTTGCGGCGCAAATTGAAGGGCCTGCAGATCATGGTTCTGCGAATCAAGAGTTGCGGCGCAAGACACATCTGTTGCGGCGCAATAGATGAAGGGCTACGGATCATAGTACTGCGAATCATGAGTTGCGGCGCAAAATACATCTGTTGCGGCGCAACATATGCTGCTGGCAATTATCCCGCGTAAATTAATAATAAACCGCGTATTTATAATTTCTCGATTTAAAATACGGGTTTTACACTTAAAGGTCGTGCGTTGACTTGGTGGAATGGGAGAATTGCTTTCATCGGTATTGATGTTGCTAATGCTACTCCTTGGGCTGAAATTAAAAAGTGGATGACTCTGGAGTTCTGTCCCCGTAGTGTGATAATACGGTTGGAACAAGAGTTGATTCATCTTAGAATGAAAGGTGTGGACATTGATAGCTATACAAACCGATTCCATGAGTTGGCCTTGTTGTGTCCTCGATTGGTGGAACCCGAAGAGATCCGAATTGAACAATACATTAAAGGGTTGACCAAGAATATCCGAGGGGATGTGACATCACAAAACCATTGACCATTGATGATGCTGTTCGAATGGCTTACCAACTCATGGGGCAAATAATTCAGGATAGGGAGGATGAAGCACATGTTGGTGAGAAAAGAAAGGGTGATGGCGATCGTGGAGGTCGAGGCGATAATAGGCAGAATTTCAATCGGCGTCAAAACCAAAGAAGGGGGAATGCAAATGCTCTTACCAACAACACACCGCGCAATGATGAAAAGTGTCTTGAGTGTGGTAATAAGAGGCATGCTGGCGACTGCTGGAAGTGCCGAAATTGCGGAAAGCTTGGACACAAAGTGGAAAAGTGTAAGAGGGGGGGTTATTTGCTTCAACTGTAATGAAGAAGGTCATAAGAAATCGGATTGCCCTAAGTTGAAAAGGATTGGACCTGGAAGAAACCTCCAGGGTGGTGCTTATCAACTTGGAACGGTTGAGGTTAAGAAAGAGGATCCGAATGTCGTTACTGGTACATTTTTACTCAACAATCATTATGTTGTTGCTTTATTTGATTCGGGTGCTGATAGGAGCTTTTTATCCACTAAATTTAGTGCCCTTATTGACATTGAACATGTTGAGATAAATACTAGTTACGAAGTGGAATTGGCTAATGGTAAATTAGTAGAAACTAATAAGCTGTTAAAAGGATGCTCTCTAAATCTTTTAAACTATTCCTTTCCGATTGATTTGATGTTGATAGAACTAGGTAGTTTTGATATTATTATTGGTATGGATTGGTTATCGTTGAATAATGCTACTATTTTATGTGGAGAAAAGAAGGTTAAGATTCATCTTAGGAATAGGACATTAGTAATTGATGGTAATCGAGGTGAATCCCGTTTGAAAATCGTTTCATGTATTAAAGTCCAAAAGTACATCAGGAACGATTGCGAGCTATTCATAGCTCAAGTGACCGGGAATGAGTCTAAGGAGAAACGATTGGAAGATGTACCTATTATCTGTGAATTTCCTGAGGTATTTCCTAATGATTTACCCGGACTTCCGTCGATAAGGCAAGTCGAGTTTCGAATCGATCTAATTCCTGGTGCTGCACCGGTGGCACGTGCGCCTTACCGATTAGCACCTTCTGAATTAAAGGAATTATCCGAACAACTTAAAAAGTTGTATGATAAAGGTTTTATTCGACCGAGCTCGTCGCCTTGGGGAGCTCCAGTCTTGTTCGTTAAGAAGAAGGATGGATCTTTCCGTATGTGCATTGATTATCGGGAACTGAATAAGTTGACGATTAAAAATCGATATCCTTTACCAAGGATTGATAATTTATTTGATCAACTACAAGGATCTAGTGTGTATTATAAGATACATTTGCGGTCTGGATATCACCAACTTCACGTCCGTGAAGAAGATATTCCAATAACTGCATTTAGAACTCGTTATGGACACTATGAATTTCAAGTAATGCCATTTGGGTTAACTAACGCACCTGCGGTCTTCATGGATCTAATGAATCAAGTGTGCAAACCTTATTTGGAAAAATTTGTGATCGTCTTTATTGACGATATCTAATCTATTCTAAGAATAAAGAGGAACATGGAGAACATTTAAGGATTATCTTGAGTTTGTTAAAGGATGAAAAGTTGTATGCTAAGTTTTCGAAATGTGATTTTTGGTTGGACTCTCTGCAAATTCTTGGTCATGTGATTAACAAAGATGGAATTCATGTTGATCCTGCAAAGGTTGAAGCCATTAAGAATTGGTCTGCACCGACAACGCCAACGGAGGTGCGACAATTTTTAGGATTGGCTGGCTATTATAGGAGATTCATTAAAGATTTTTCTTTAATAGCTAAACCCCTAACCAAGCTAACTCAGAAAAATAAACCTTTCGTTTGGGGAAGTGAAGAAGAAGGAGCATTTCAGATATTGAAGCAAAAATTATGTAGTGCACCAATTCTATCATTACCCAACGGAAGTGAAGATTTTGTAGTATTTTGTGATGCATCTCTTAGAGGTTATGGAGCTGTTTTGATGCAGCGAGAAAATGTGATAGCTTATGCTTCTAGGCAATTAAGGAAGAATGAGGATAATTATACTACTCATGATCTTATGTTAGGAGCTGTAGTCTTTGCTCTTAGGTTGTGAAGACATTATCTGTATGGCACCAAGTGTACGGTATTCACCGATCATAAAAGCCTACAGTATATTCTCGATCAAAAGGAATTAAATATGAGGCAACGAAGATGGATAGAACTGTTAAGTGATTATGATTGTGATATAAAATATCACCCAGGAAAAGCGAATGTTGTTGTCGATGCATTAAGTAGAAAAGATAGAGAGCCTATCAGGGTAGTTCTCTAGTCTTGACAGTGCACAATAATTTGCCTGAGCAAATTAGAAATGCGCAAATAGAAGCCTGTAAGGAAGAAAATTTTGTTGATGAAGGTTTTCGAGGGGAAGGAGATCCTTTAGAAGTTAGAGCTGATGGAGTGAAATGCTTAAGAGGTCGTATGTGGATACCTAAGTTTGGAGGCTTAAGAGATTTAATTATGTTGGAATCCCATAAATCTAAATATTTCATTCATCCTGGATTTGATAAAATGTATCATGATTTGAAGAAGTTATTTCATTCATCCTGATATTGCTATGCATGTTATGTAATGTTTGACTTGTGAAAGAGTCAAAGCTGAACATCAAAAGCCGTCAGGACTACTTCAACAACCAAAGATTCCTGAATGAAAGTGGGAGCGAATTACGATGGACTTTATCACCAAGCTTCCCAGAACATCATCTGGAAACAACTCGATTTGGGTCATTGTTGACAGACTGACCAAACCAGCTCACTTCATTCCTGTTAAAGAGCAGTTCTCATTGGAGAAGCTGACTCGTATTTATCTTGAGAATGTTGTATGCAAGCATGGAGTGCCTGTATCGATCATTTCAGATCGAGATCCTAGATTCGCATCGAATTTTTGGAAATCTCTCCAAAGATCTTTGGGAACGAATCTCGACATGAGCACTGCTTATCACCCCTAAAATGATGGGTATAGTGAAAGGACAATACATATACTGGAAGATATGTTGAGAGCTTATGTGATAGACTTTGGTAAGAATTAGGATAAACATTTGCCTTTAGCAGAGTTTTCATATAATAATAGTTATCATGCTAGTATTAAGGCTGCACCGTTTGAAGCTTTGTATGGTAGGAAGTGTAGATCTCCTGTATGTTGGAGTGAAGTTGGGGATACCCAGCTCACAGGACCGGAATTGATCCGGGAAACTACATAGATGATAGTTCAGATTAAGAAACGGCTGTTGACTGCCCGAAGTAGACAGAAAAGTTACGCGGATGTGCGGCGGAAACCGATGGAGTTTGAAGTGGGTGACCGTGTGATGTTGAAAGTATCGCCATAGAAAGGCGTCATTAGATCTGGAAAGCGAGGGAAATTGAA